>JAYKQN010000011.1:20345000-21545000 GCA_036785175.1 Eupleurogrammus muticus | reverse complement strand
CTCGAATTCTTTATAATTTATTTTTGTAATTGAAAAAATACCTTGATGTAGAAATATTCCATCACAAGTAAAAGTCTGTATGAGGAATTCTATTTTAAAGCAAATTCTGCAGGATTTCCCTAAAAAACAATATATAAAGCTGTATTTCTCAAGACGGTGGTGTTTTTGTTTGCAGAGACCTGGCTGCCCTCTGCCTGTATTTTCTATTGTTCCTTTTTGTTTTGGGACATCTCTGTGAAAGCAGTCGCTTCACATTGACATCAACACCAAGTCCTTTAAGTAAAATCCAGCCACGGCTGCACGCTAGTGCTGGCAGGAGATCGCTCCCTGATTTATTGTCCTGTTTCCCCTTGCGTCTTCTCGCAGGTCTTAAAACGAGGATGGCGTCAAGCGGTACGAGCAGCGAGGAGGAGCGGAACCTGCAGGAGTGTGAGCAGTATGTCCAGAAGCACAAGATCCAGCAGCTGCTCAAGGACTGCATTGTCCAGCTGTGCACGGCCCGGCCTGAGCGGCCCATGGCCTTCCTCAGGGAACACTTTGACCGCCTGGAGAAGGTGGGTGACGGCAGAAATGCTGTGAGGGATCATGTTTGGAGTCTGAGGCGTCAAACTTGCTG
This sequence comes from Eupleurogrammus muticus, assembly GCA_036785175.1. Lineage (NCBI taxonomy): Eukaryota > Metazoa > Chordata > Actinopteri > Scombriformes > Trichiuridae > Eupleurogrammus > Eupleurogrammus muticus. The sequence continues at coordinate 21,544,384 of JAYKQN010000011.1, read as the reverse complement.
TTCCTGCTACTTTGTTTTGGTGTAAATGCTTCATACCTTCATACAGTATGCACATTTTTTGCTCATCGTTCTTTTTGTTTTTTTTCCTGTACCTGTTACCCAGCAGGAGGAGAATCAGCAGATGTCACAGCAGAGGTCCAGTGTGCGGTCAGACTCCCGTGAGGACGAGGTTTCTCCTCCCATGAACCCCGTGGTGAGGGGGCGGAGTCGGAGAGGAGCCATCAGTGCTGAGGTGTACACAGAGGAAGACGCTGCCTCATACGTCAGAAAGGTCAGGGCGCTTTTTTTATTTGAAGCTGTTATTTGTGTGTGTGTGTGTGTATGTATATATATATATATATATATATATATATATATATATATATATATATATATATATATATATATATAAACTGATAGACACTTTTTTTTTTACATGCACATCTGTATTTATATTTTTATATCTATATATAGTTAAATATTTACTATTCCAGAAACTAAATGTTGTTCCTTTTTGAGCAATAGCAATAAGGAAAGTCAGATAAACAGAAAGAAATGTTTAAATTTAACATTAATTCTGAACTCACATTCACTCCTGTTTTAACAGAAGCATGATAAAATATAATTTTGATTTCAGCATCATAACCTGCTTTTCTACAGAAAGCTTAGTTATAGAAATGCAAATATGCAACTGTGCCTATCCCAACTTTGTGGCGGCATTCTGTAGTTAATCTCAACTCTCCATCTTGCTATAGATGGCTGCTTTTTTGTCACGTTGTCACCGTCTGTTGGACAGAACCAGTGCAGCAGTTCGTATCTAATAGTGTGCTAACGGCTGTATGTGTTCTGTATGGCTTCTGTACTGAAGCTAGATTTAAACGGGAAGAAGTAAATGAAGCCGGAGCTACTGTAATATGTCTCCTTATGTTGAAATCACAAATATTAGACCGTATTCTATTGACTGTCTGTAGATGATAGAACAGAGTGGCTAAAAGTGTCCTAATAAATGATAACATATGATAATTGATTGAATTTCAGTCTGCCTAGTGTTGGGTACTTAATTACTCATTATTGTCTTAGTGTTTTACTTGTATTGGGGATGGAGGCAAGATAAGGTGGAACTAGCATTGAATTTGTGTGTATAGCTATGTTTACAGGGCATATTATAAAAGATGATAAGCTACTACTTAAAAAAGCAATAAATTTGTGCATTTAGTTTTTAAAAAATATGTTTTAAACAGAATAAAGCTTTGTGGCTTGTGTGTGTTAAAACAGCAGTTAAGCATCCCTATAAACAGTTAGAGGTTTTCCTCCTGCTCAAACTGATTATTAAACGGTCCTTCAAATGTGTTTTCAGTGTAAGTGAAGCAGAACAAATCCAGTAAGTCTACACAGTCATTTAAAGTCAATGTGGAGCTTATATCATATTCCCTCTTTGTGTTTCCCTGTTGAATAAAAGGATTCAGCACTAAAAAACTGTAATATTGAATGATATCTATGTGATTTGACTCAGTTGAACTGTGAAGCTTCAAATTAACCTTACATAACTTCACTAAGTTTTGTACAGAAGGAGAATAAATTCAGGAGCATTATGAAGGATCTTCTAATAGATTATGAACCATTATGAACAGGAGGAATGACCACAGGAAGAAAAACATGTTAACAGGATTTGGGCTCCTTCCTGTTGTTTAAAGACATAATCACATATTTTATTAGTATAAAGTGCTCTCTGCCATGTCAGGACGAATGATGAATCTAAACAAAACTTTCCCACCTAAGGTCATTCCCAAAGACTACAAGTCCATGGCAGCACTGTCCAAAGCCATGGAGAGGAACGTGCTGTTCTCCCACTTAGACGACAACGAGCGGAGGTAACGATGGCGGCTGCAAGTGTCCCATCAACCCATTTAACACATTCCCAGCTAATCAGCTTCTTTCTGGTCTTCTAGCGACATTTTTGATGCAATGTTTTCTGTCAACTACATCGCTGGAGAAACAGTCATCCAACAGGGTGAGTTCACCTGACTCTGGAACTGCTGCTTTTGTGGAGATTGTTTTCTTTTCCATTCATGGAATGCTCTTGTTTCAGGTGACGAGGGAGACAACTTCTACGTTATTGACCAGGGAGAAATGGATGTAAGATTTTTCTTGTGTTTTGCTACAGTTACTTTATGAGAACATCTCTCAGTGTTGTGCTTTACAGTGCTTTTTGTGTATGCTTGTGAGTGTAAAATCTAATATATCTTGGTCCTCAAAGTCATAGATCTTCACTATCGTATCTTTCTGGCAGATATTGCAATTTGAATGCTGTTTCAATTTTATTCACAATTTTCTTCTTGAGTTTCTGTGCTCAACATTTACAAGCATTACAGAATCTTACATAATACTGTTAAAACAAGGCATAACTGAATTCAAGAATTAAAAACTAAAGTCTAAATTAAATTCATATCATTTACAGGCTTTGTAATTATTTGTCTAAATTAGACCCATAACAATATAGTTTTTGTTAGACTATCCTATTTTTGGGGCAACTGCAATTATCTATAATTTACATGTCCGTGAATAAATACTCATTGGTCTAAATCATTTCCTACCCTGGTATGGTAGGTGGTGCTGTACCATTAAAGAAAGAATAGCGAATGGAGAGAAAGACAAAGCTCTCTCTACTCTTCTTTTGTGGTTCTAAGCACTACTGCAATGCCAAACGGCCGTGTGGACTCTGAAGTAAATATAATTGAGATTTTATTACAGACCAACAGTTTGAAATTTATAACCTACCCGGTGGAGGTAATAAATTCATTTTAAGCAACCAGGAATTGCTTTACTGATGATTCCAAATACTTCCAGCTTGGTGGATTTTTTTTGTTACAGTGTAAAAGAGCAGATATACACTGTATCATCAATACAGCAAAAATAAACTACACAATAAACAAACTCCTGATTTTAGGTTTTTATAGGGATTCTTCTCAGAGTCCCAGTCTAACAAATTGTATTTTAATGCTTGCGCATGTCAGACCTTATAAAAGAAATTAAATGAATGACAAACTGATGATAAAATATTAACACACATCCACCAGTGCTACAGCTTCTTTTCTTCATGTCATTTACTTGCATCAGTGGAAAAAAAATCGCTTACTCCAAGTTTTGTGGCTCTTAACACAGAAATGTCCCTAGAAACCTCCCCCAAAATCATGAGCCTCTACTCCATGTCTCTCCAGGTGTATGTGAACAACGAGTGTGTGACCAGCATCAGTGAGGGAGGCAGTTTTGGGGAGCTGGCTCTGATCTATGGGACCCCCCGGGCGGCTACAGTCCGGGCCAAGTCTGACGTGAAGCTGTGGGGCATCGACAGAGACAGTTACAGGAGAATTCTGATGGTAGGAAAGCTGCCTGTAGCCTCTCTGATCCCCATCATGAGGAGCTTCTTATGGAGCTGTCATTGTTCTTTTGTTTTTTCAGGGGAGCACGCTGAGAAAACGCAAGATGTACGAGGAGTTCCTCAGCAAGGTTTCTATCTTAGGTGAGAGCTTAGTTCACCTGTGTGTTTTTTTTTTTTTTAAAGAATCTCTGTAACTGACTGGACTCTGTGCAGAGTCTCTGGATAAGTGGGAGCGGCTGACGGTGGCTGACGCCCTGGAGACCGTGCAGTTCATGGACAGTCAAAAAATAGTGGTGCAGGGACAACCTGGTGACGAGTTCTTCATCATTCTGGAGGTACAGGTCATCTTCTTTCATCTTCACAGCAGGGGTGGAACAGTATGAGGACTAGTCACAGACAGCTCAGAGTCTGTGTTTTATCTGCTCTGCACAAATCTGAATTAAAAATCATATATTGCGGAAAGTGTTGTGTGTTTCTAGCTTCATCAATTATCTTCAATTTACATACCAGAAAGGAAAGACATCATCTGACATCCACATCTATTTTGGATTAAACTGGGATGTGAAGCCACAGCACCCTCATGTTGCCGCTGTGTTTATTTGAACCTGCCGTTTCTGAGACGTGTCAATCATGTGGTCTTGTGTGCATTCTCAGGGGACAGCAGCGGTGCTGCAGAGACGCTCGGAGGATGAGGAGTTCGTGGAGGTCGGCAGACTGGGACCATCAGATTACTTTGGTACGTTCCAAACATGCTGTCAGCGGCTAGAGAAATCACACATACGCAGCATGAAGTTCCACACGTGTGCTGAACCGGTGTGTGTTTCCAGGTGAGATTGCCCTGCTGATGAACCGGCCCCGTGCAGCCACTGTGGTCGCATGTGGACCCCTCAAGTGTGTGAAACTGGACCGGCCGCGGTTCGAGCGAGTCCTGGGTCCCTGCTCTGACATCCTGAAGAGAAACATCGAGCAGTACAACAGCTTTGTTTCCCTTTCTGTCTGAGTGGCTTCCTTCCACTGCAGGGTCCACAACACAGATCCGCTTTATTTTCCTACTTGTAGCCTCTATTTCATGTGTGACTTCTCCTGCGATCACTTCAACACGGCTGTTGCTCTTATTTTTTATATATTTTTTGGTTATATATTCAAGAAAGTATTTTTTGTGAAGGGCTTTTGAGGTTGGAAGCACTACGTAGTGTTACTAAATCTCCAGTTTTAATCCCAATATCAAAACAAATTAAATATAAGTGTTAGCTGTTTGTTCACACTGTGAGCAGCTTCTCAGGCATTTCCACAGTCCAAAATGACCAACCCACTTTAAACCAGCATGCTGACAGTTTGGGTGCACAGTTAGCTTCTTGTAGTTGGTTCTGGAGATCCTCCATGTTCACAGATACATCACACACAGGTCCGGTACGGAATGGCCTCTACCCCCATGAACCGGTACACCAAAAAGCTAAAACTGTCTTGTGCTGCTTATTTGTATTTGTCGAAGTGTTTTTAAAGCCAAACCAGGCGGTGCGAGGCTCTTTGGACTCTAACGTCTGCTATGTTCTGCTTATCCATTAGGTCAAAACATTCTCTTGTCAAATACTTTGGTTTAGGACCAAATGCCTGCAAAACTAATAACATTCCAGTCAGCCTCAGCTGTACTTTGTGTTTATAACCAGTATATTTTAACATGCTAACATGTTGAACTCAGATGAATATTACACCTGATAAACATCAGTATGTTAGCATTGTCACTGTAAATGTATTATAACGATGAAGATGGCATTTAGCCGAAGTACAGCTTCACCAAACCGCTAGCCTGGCAATATTTTTTGTTTTAAATATATATTTTTGCCGTCTTAATTGTTGCCTTGACACTGAGGTCCGTACTTTTCCTGAATCTTGTCACACAGTTTGACAATAAGTACCAGCAGCCATATGCCTTCAGCAAGGAGGACGTTTTTGCCCATGAAGAGAAATGAGAAAGACAAATGCACAGTTGCTTTCAAATTAAATGTCATCATTTTCGGTCAACTGTCATTTTCAGTGTAACGTTTTTAATTTTCCATTCTCCGTTTGCTGTTTTGAAACAAAGCTTTTAGTTTGAAAATCTACATGCTCAATTTTTTGTATACATTATTCTTTGGTTGTTACATTTCATTTAACATTTGTTAATTTCAACATGATATTTTATTTCATTTCTTATAACATACTAAATGGAGGAAAAAATATTTTTTCTTTTCCTTTTCTTGTTCTCATTAAATGAAACGACCTCTCTGGGTTAAATTCTCCATATTTGATTTGCAATGTTTGTTAAAAGAAGCTGTAATCACTTTAACATGTGCAGGTTTCCCTTTAGTCCTGCTGGCGTGAGTAGTGATTAAATTACTATATTCGTTCGGCACCGTTTGTGTTATACAAACATATATAATCAAATAGAAAATCTTTCAAAACTGTAGTGTGTTGGACTCTGTTATTTCAAGGCAGCACAGGTCAAGACTTTAAAGAACAAACTAAAGCAGCTACCTCTCCTAAGGTCAGAGCCCAGGATGAGCCAGTGTCACAAAGCTTCATTAATTCAGTAGTTGCAGTAAATGGAAGGGTAATACAATAATCAGAATGGCTTTGAAGTGAAAGTGTAAGAGATGTTTGTGTTAGTCCTAAACTGAGTCTCTATTGGCTTTGTGTGATGATCAGATCTGTGATTGATTAATAATGAACTAAAGTACAATTTGTGACTGTGACTTCCTTTTAGAATGTGTATTAATGTCTGATAGGCTCTCAAAAGATTTCTACTAACATTATGCATTAGTAAGAATGTAAGTTTTAATAATATATAAACATAATTATTGTTACACATTTATTGGATATTCCATAAACTGTTAAAGTTAAGTTTATAGAAGCTTAAGAATTCAAAAAAAGCGAGTGAAATAAGTTTCTTAGAATTGTGAACACATTTATTGATTTTAACTCCCACCTATTATGTCATTGATAAAACTTTGTGTTTTTTTTAATTAAGACTGAAATATACATTATTGTGCCTCTATTATCAGTTAAATTGGATTTTTGTAGCTACCAGATCTAAAGTGAGAAATGTGACAAACTTCTTATAGTCTATCAATAACTGTTTATGGGACAATGTCAAAACGGCCATGTGGTAAAAACGTGGTACCTGATAGTTTTACTCTCTTTAAAAAGGTTTTAAAATTGTAAAAACACATGCTATCAACTAGTTTTATATTCTAGGTGGATTAAATATTTAAAATTTACCAAACATGATTTGTCAATGACCCTTATTATTAACATGTATATCGCTTTAGTAACACACAATAAGCATAAGTTAAGTTAAGAAGCATCTTGTAAAGACCTTATTAAACATCAACATAAGCTTATTACAAGGACCTTCACATCTCCTGATGAATCTTTAACCATCATATGTTAAGTCAGAGGGGTTATATTTAACACTTTGGACCAACACTGACCCATGACATCATCACTGGGGCCTTGTAGTGTTTTTGTACGAGTGCCTGAGATTTGATACCAATGACACATCTTCCAAAACCTGTTGTTTTCATATAGGAACGTTTTTCCACAGCAGATTTTTAACTCGTCATAAAAGCACAGTTCTCCTCATGCAGTATTTTCTTGGTATTAACCATGTTTTTGTTCCAATATCTTTATGTAACAGTGTTTTGCCTGTCCTTCACATGCATACTATCATTTATGTACCTGTGTTTATAATTGATCAGCTGTGTTATGATGTTACAATATTTCAAAGAAATCAGCGTTCTCATTGTCTGTTTTTTTTTTAATGCATCACTTTTCCTTAAGGCCACAGTAGCCTCTGTTAACATGAGGAATAAATTATCAGCTAACATGTAGCATGTGGGTTTTGAGAAACGTTACACTATGCATGCTGGGATGCAGAATTTTTTTTTCCCCAGGGACGTAGGCCAGGCAGGTGACCTTTGTTGAAGAGGCAGGTGCTTTGTCTATAAAGCACCAAAATAAAATATAAATTGATAATTTATATTTTTATGTTGTGTTCAGCTGATTCAACTTAAAATTGAATATAACTAAAATAATCAAAAAGATGTTAAAATCTCACTTTGTCGTGAGGAATAAATTAGCAATTAAACACATTCATGTGGGTTTTGTGAGATGTTACACTATGCTGTGATGCAGGATTCTGGAGGGACGTTGGCTATGTAGCTTTTATTGAAGAGGCAGGTGCTTTGTCTATAAAGCGCTGCAAGAAAACCTTGATATTTTTATGTTGTGTCTGCTGGTTCATCTCAAAACTAAAATATAAGACTAAATATAACTAAAATCAAAAAAATGTTAAAATCTCACTTTCAGGACATATACTGTATGCTAATCTAAGATAAGATAAGATATGACTTTATTGATCCCACAACGGGGAAATATGCTTGTTACTGCAGCATGCAGAGTAAAGAAAGAGAAAAGAAAATAAAAGCTAAAGAAAATAAAAGCTTTAAAAAATAAAATACACAACACTGTGTACACACACATGTACAAAATTCGTAGAATTTGTTGATCCGCATACACAGTATGCATTATGGACATAAGAATGGAAAAAAAATACTAATAAATAGAAGAAAAAAAGTATGCATAAGCCAAGCATATATACATACATACATGCACGTACATACCCACACTGTAGTCACTTTTCCTCCACTTGTAATCTGCTATGGGTCCAATAAAATACAAGCTATCTCAAAGGTTCTAACAGATAAGGTCCTTGCGGGTTTTGATATCAGGAGAGTACTTCACCAGCGTAAATGGGTTGTACTTTCATTTCTGTATGTCTATGGACAGAAGCATCACATCAGTGAGCAATAACAAGTAAGAACTCCATACAGCGGTAGGGATAACTACTTTTTCTTTATTGATGACAGATAGTTGATAATCCATTCCAAGAGTGTGCTGAAAGAACCTGATCCATCACAGACCACCAGGCAGGAAGAACAGCAGCCACCACCCCAGGTGAGTTCTGTATGTTGAACTTGTCTGAGAGAAGTTATCACACTGACAGGTGAGGGTCGGGATGTCACATTCTGTCTTGAAACTTTGGAAGAGAAGAAGGAGAAGAACACAGAGTAAAGTGATCTGTTAAGTTTGCATTTGTTTATTTGCTGATTTGGAAAAACTAATAATTTATGCCCTCTGTTTTCTTGTTTCAAAATGGAGTCTAAAGTCCAAAGTAATAAGGAAGCAGAGAGATAAATTGGACTATCACAGAGCAGGTTCAATTATGGCGAAACTTGATTCCACACAAGTGGGCGTTATTTATTAGACGATTAATATCACATACCCACTTTTTTTTATTTTAGAAAAGTTTTTATTGTATAAATTTTGTCCCACCTCATGATTTTGTCCCAGTTGGTGTTGATTCTTCACAAAGAATTCCAGTTTTATATGTTTATGATTGAAACCTAATACGTGGCCAAAGGTCAAAAGTCATTAACAAACACATGCAGTCATAAACATGCTTCATGTATAATCTTACAGCCTTTATCTTGGCTATTTCTTTCATTTCAGAGTGACATGGCAGGTGCTGATGCATCTGGTGAGTTCACTCAGAGTTTATAACGATCAGTTATCAGATTTATAGATTTGTCTTGGATTTTGTCTCTATGGTGAAGTAGATGTTCGCCATTGCTTTTATTATTTATCCCTTAACCTGCATGTTGCAGTTCCTAAGGACAAGAGGTCTCTGCTATATTATTATTATTAAGTCTTTTAATCAGTTTCAGTCTTTATCATAACAACCAAATATGCATTTATTTCCATGATTTTGACCCTTTAAATGTTTGCTTACACAGCTCCACCTTAGAAATAAAACTTTCCATAGGTATTGTACACAGATGTATTAAGAGTATCAAGTTATAATTTCAAAATTGTACTAAAAACACTGAAGATTGTGGTGTTTGCATTAATGAAATTATTGATAAATATATAGAAAACATATGGAGCAAAAGATGAGCTGAGGGGTGCATGAAATGTAAGGAAAAAAAACTGTCAATGGATTTATTTAACAGCCCTGTTCAGAAAAGATATGAATGCATGAATGAATAATCACATTTCTGTATCATTACAGTGAGTCATGATCTGGGCCGGAAGCGCAGCAGCAGTTTTCCATTCATTCCACCTGACTGTGAGTTTGACTAAATGAATTCTGATCTGACCTGGATCCAAATCTACATCTATTATTTAAATAAGCTTTAAATCCTATTGAGGATTTCAGCCCATCCTTAATGAAGCTACTTTTTCTGGCTAGTTCATATTTAATCTGATTTGACTCTGAGACATCCTGATTCATACATGTAGGAACAAGATATGAAGTTATGAAATAAGGGGAAACAATCTTAAAGTGTTTTTCAGAAGGATGTCTATGGGGACACATTCTTAATGTAAAAGAAGATATATACGAATTTTGAGGTCTGATAAAGAGGATATAGGTAAAGAAAACAGAAAGTATATTTTTTAAACTTCTAAATTATGAGTGTAATAAATCCAGGGGCACAATTGATTGAAAAGAGAGCAAAAAGGGGCATTTTTACCAGGATAATAAATATGAAAGTGAAATACTAATAAAAGCTTGTTTTGTGCTTTTACAGTAAGTGAAACTGGAGAACTGATGAAGACCAAGAGCTACATGGGATTACAACCTTCCTGTGGGTTAACCTGAATCACGACAGAACTGTTCTTATGTCTTCAACTTTCTACAAAAGGGCTAACATTCTGTTATTTCTATGACTTACTAGATGAAAGAAGGCTGCAAAATGTGATGAATGCAGTCTACTTGTATTGTTGCTCAAAATGGGGTGACTCACAGGTGATTTTTCTAATTCCGTCTTTGTTCTTTTCAGCATATCCACTGACAGTCGATTCACAATCTGAGTCTCTGGCTTCGGCTGAACTCGACAGACCAGATTTGACCCTGTTTCTGTGTGGGAGGAGAGAAACCACAAAGTCTTTAGCAGCCAAGGCCATTTTAGGTCGTCCACCCTCCAACATGTCCGAGTGGGTCAAGCATCAGGGGGAGACGTGTGGACGGTGGGTTTCCCTGCTGGAGCTTCCTGCCCTGTGTGGGAAACCCCAGCAGGTTGTGTTGGAGGAATCGTTCCACCTTTTGTCCTGCTGTGACCCTAAGGGTGTCCAGGCCTTCATTCTGGTCCTACCTCTGGGTCCCCTTACTGATGAAGACAAGGGAGAGCTAAAGACCATCCAGGACACATTCAGCTCTCTGGTCAATGACTTCACCATGGTCCTGTTGACTGTGGAGTCAGCTCCTACAGCTCCAGCTGTTGTCAACTTTGTCAAAACAAACAAAGACATCCAGGACCTCTGTCAGAGTTGCGGAGGACGATATTTTGTTCTCAACATCAAGGACAAGCTGCAGATCTCTGAAATGTTGCTTAGTGTGGAAAAGATGAGCGGAGATGGTTCCAGATGCTTCACAAAGGACATGTTCACTCATGCTCAGATCAGTAAGGTTGTAGAGCAGGAAAAGATTATTACACGCCTCAGAGCTGAACTGAACAGCAGTGTAGCGGAAGACGGAAATCAGAGCTCAGAGAGTCTCAGGGTGGTGCTGGTTGGGAAGACCGGCAGCGGCAAGGGTTCAACAGCAAACACCATTTTAGGCAAAAAGCATTTTACACCCAGAATCATCCCAAAGCCACCAAGTACGTCCTGTGAGGAAGCAGCAGGAGAGATAGCTGGACGGCCGGTCACTGTGGTTAACACCCCCGGCCTGTTTGATACCACTACGGCGGAGCTCCAGAGAAGCGTCAGCATGTTGGCTCCTGGGCCTCATGTCTTCTTATTGGTGCTGCAGATCGGGAACTTTACACAAGAAGAAGAGGACTCTATGGACATGATCAAGATGGTTTTTGGCGAAAAGGCTGTAGATTTCACCATCATCGCCTTCACCAGAGGAGAAGAACTGGAGGAACAAACGATTGAGAGCTACATCGAAAACTTTGACTTTGTCAAACACCTAGTAGAGGACTGCAGAGGAAGGTTCCAGGTCTTCAACAACAAAGATGAGACACGCCAAACACAAGTCAGAGAGCTGCTGACCAAGATTGAGAACATGTTGAAGGAAAATGGCAGCAACTATTACAAAACTGAGATGTCTGATGACAAAGAAGCATTTAAAAGAAGAGATCCAGACATGATGAGGATCACCAAAAAGAACGCAGAAGAGATGAGGAGAAAAGAAGCAGAAATGGAATCACTGAGACGACAAATTAGATATGAGCGAGAAAAGAGAGCAAAACAGGAGCAACGGCTCCAGAAGGAGCGCGAGGATCGAGCTAAAGAAAAACAAGAGGAGAGGAAGCAGCGGATGATACAAGAAGAAGCTCGGCGGCAGGATTGGAGGAGAAAACTGGAGGCTTTGGAGCACAGAGTCAAATCAGAAAGGGACGAAAAGGAACGTGCAGAGAGGAATCTGGAGCAGTGTCGAAAAGACAGGAAGAGAGATAAAGAGGCCTGGGAAAGGGAAAAGAAAGAATACCTTGCAAAGAACAGAAACTGGAGGATGTAACTGAATAATCCTGCTTTCAAATGTTACATGAAGACCCAGGTCTGACAGGGTTACATATATTACTTTTTTTTCGGTTACAGCGTTTGACATTTTGTGTTTAAAATCACACAAAATCATGATTTTTGAAAAAGAAAATTATACAAATGGACTTTTAATCGCAAGAACAGAAAATTAACAGAAAAGTACATTCTGATGAATGGTTTTGAGAACTGTATTTTATAAAGTTTATGACTTTCTCATCTTGCACACCATGATTTTTTCCCCTGACCCATTAGTGAGTATATTTTTATATTGTATACCGTTATTGTTTATAACATCAACATAGAACTATTTCTTCATCAGGATTGTTCCTAAGTTGTAAAATATCATAAGATTAGTAGCAACTAAAACTGAATTTCCATCCTCCATCAGTGAAGCATCATCTCACTCCTCCCTCTCTGCCTTCCCAGGATGCACCTGGCAGCCTCCTCGTCTTATTTATAGCTCCATGTAAATGAACAGATCAAGTCTTTAAAATCAATCATAGAATTATCAGATGTGTGGAGGGACAACGCAAACATCCTGTAATACAAACCTCTTGGGAATTAGACAAGGACATTTTCACACCATGATCTATAAAGTGATATATCATCACATATTCTTTTATCCATGAAACTTACTCACACTGGACAAAGAAAAGTACATCTTTACCTTGTGTTATAGCAGCAATCACATGAATATGTTTAGAGGTGTTTTGTATCTGCCATTGAGTTTTGAACATTCTGTTCTCAATACAATAGGAAGTGATTATGAATGATATTAACATTTTCTATATAAACCATATTCCCATTACTTTAGAAAATAGTTTGTAGATAATATGTTACACTCATTTTTTTCTATTCCTGTGTGACATTGTAAAACTCATTTCTTATTGTAAAATAAAATCTGTAAATTATTTTGGGAAAACGTTTTTTTTATTAATTTATATTCACCATACTATTACAAAAATGTTATTTATGTTTTTAAGGCAAATGCACAGCCAGTGCTAAAAGTGGCTCAGTCCAGCACAAGCAAATTATCATGACTGAATGTTTTTTTTCTTCTTCACACCACCCATATAAAAAAAGGCATAATTAGCCAGACGAAGCAAGAGAGCCTCTTGAAAATAATTATTTCTGCGCTCTGAATATGTGGTGAATGACCCAGAGTTTCATATTTGCTTGTTCTGGTATTATTTTAGCAATATTATAGTGTTGGTAATCTCACCACATCAAATTTAATTTGGTTTTGACTTCAATAAAAGGAACACAAAGCAGATTGTTTTTTTCAACAAAATGCTCTTTATTAAAAACATCCATGCAAAATGCAGCAAAGCTGCGACATCCAACTAAACAGAAAAGTTGAAAAAGACAATGTTTTTTAACCTCAGCTCAGATTCATCTAGTCAGCTACTCTACAGAGCAGGAAGACTTGGTCATGTTTCTCTCTGAGCTCTGAGAATCCCTGTTTAACAGACAAATAGCTGCTGATTTTATACGTGTGGTCAGGCTGCTGAGCAGAGGCGCCGGTTAATGAACACCTGTCAGCGAACAAGGAGACCTCTGCAAAACCCCTGTTAAACTACCCAGTACCAAGTTTTTAGGGTTTCACCACATACTGTACAATACATCAATTTCACATCGTTATCAATATATAAAAATATCAAAATATGGAGGATTGAATTTATCCTAAATTGAATTTATTCCTAAATAAGCACAGGCACAAAGTTCAACAGAAAAACAATTTAACTTTATTCCAACAGTGACTATCTCACAGTGAAAAAAATGTAATATTTAACGGATAATACTTTATTATTTTGTTGTTCTGTGGTGTTGGTAGAGACTCTCTCTCTCTCTCTCTCGCTCTCTCTGTATATATATGTATATATATATATATATATATATATATATATATATATATATATATATATATATATTTATACATATATATATACAGTGGGGAAAATAAGTATTTGAACACCCTGCTATTTTGCTATTTCTCCCACTTAGAAATCATGGAGGGGTCTGAAATTTTCTCTGAAAGGTGCATGTCCACTGTGAGAGAGATAAACTAAAAAGAAAAATCCAGAAATCACAATGCATGATTTTTTAACGATTTAACGATTTAAATTGTTTTATATTCAAGATGGGTTAGATATACAAACTTTTTTATTCTTTTTGGTTACACCATAAATATGTGTGAGCTGAACTAGTGAAGAGGTTTTTGTCAGGGTGTATTTCTCTGTATTACGGACTGCCGCACTGGGCAGTCCCACGTTTGACAGTAATATACTGCTGAGTCGCCCTCCTCCGTGTTCTTGATAAACTCTTATTGAGAATTCTTATAATTAGCAGTGTGTTCTCTGGAGGAGAAACCAGTGGCGTACGTCACAGACCTCCAGGCCAGCAGTACACCAGCACCAACTGAGCAGCTCCACTCGGACTGTGTCTGTACCAGCGAGCAGGACTGAGAGTGACGGGCCCCAGGTCACAGGTCATGGTGGCCGTTTCTCCTTTCATTGCTGTCATAACGGGAGGACTCTGTGTCACTGCCGCCACACCTGGAAACAACCAGATGATACAAAGTCAGGGTAGATGCATCCAGCATGAGCTCCGAGCTGCAGCAAGTCAGATTCCTCATATGTAAGAGCGGGGATGAGGGCGCAGAGTGTCGGAAGCATGACGCCAGCGGCAGACCGCCGGGAACCACCTGTAACGAAGGAAGAGAGGAGAGGCGGCTGCTGACAGGCTGCAGAGGATGAGGAGAAGACGAGATGCTGCACAAGCAATTTAATGCAACACTGAAACTGAGAGTAACTGATGGGAGGAGATTTGCTTCCATCTCTGTGGTTTGTGAAATTCAATGGTCGCCTACTGGCATCAAAGTGAGTTAAATCATGGTAAAAAGGAGTGTTGGCCATGTTACTTCTTACAAAAAGTAAGAGTTTGTAACTGAGTTGCTCCACTATAAAAGTAACTAGTTACCAAGAAAAGTAGTAGTTTAGTCGTTGGCAATGGCCACAGTAGCCTGTGTTAGTGAGGAATAAAGTAGCAGATAAACCAGATAAAGATCAGAACTTAACTACCTGTTCTCTGGTAAGTCTCTGCTTTACACACCTCCTACCTGTTTTCTTTCAGAAAGACTTTTAGCTTGGTTGTGGCCCATTAACCCATCGCTGGTTAAAAGACAATCCAGTGTGTGACCTGCTCATAAAAACTTGAAATGTGCTTAGCCTATCTGCTTGATGTTTTATGCAATAATTGCATTTTTTGTGTGTATTTTATGTTGCTGTCCTAGGTTTTATGTATTACAGGTCTTGTAGTTTCCCAGAAACTGACTAAGAATGAACCATGCATCCCTGTATTTTTTTAACCGGATCTACTGCAACTAATACTATTCAACTGTGAAACTAATTGTGTATTTATGTATTATGTAGTATATGTGCACCCCCTAATTACTAGGATATGTGCATTTAAGTTTGTATAATAAATGTAGATTTTGTATATTTATTCAATTCATGTTTAACAGTAATGGGACAACATATGGACCATTATAATTTGTTTCTTTCTTTCTTCTCTAATTTGTTCCACATTTAAAATGAACCATGTGCTTTGAATAATGACACTGAACAAAAATATAACTCTTATTTTTCCCCCATTTTTTATCATTTGAAAAGTTAAAAATTCTGTTCACAGACATGTTAATCAACATGCTGATTAAATAGGTGGGGCTTGAGCTGGTTACAATAAAAGGTTCTAAAATGTGCAATTTTGTTTGAAAAAGGACATTTATTATGCACTGAACTATCATTTATATTTTCGATGAGTGTAAAACTCCAGTCTGTCATCATAATCATCATGACAAAAAGTATCTTCATGACAAAAAATATATATATTTTTTTTTTGACAGATTTTGTACAATTCTTGAAAACTAAGATACTACAACTAAATAACAACTGCAAAGTGAGACAAAGCTGCCACCTAATGGTCACAACCATTTGATTCAATCCTGCAGACAAATCAGTTCACATTGTTATGTAATACGACCCTTGAGCCTTAATTCTTGAAAAGTGTGTGTTAAAGTGACCTTATGCAACACTCCAATGTAAAAGTGAAGTTAAAAGTGTATAAATAGGGGGACCGAGGTTTACCTGGTCCTGTTGACCTGCACATTGGGAGAGTCACACTGACTTATATATTGTTACTGGCACTAATTCCAGGTTCTTTCATCAAATGTTTTTCATCAATTAATATATAGTGACATGTATGTTATAAAATTTGCCAATGCAAATGTTAAATTGACCATGCCCATAAAGCAAATTGAATTGAAAGTGTGTGTGTGTGTGTGTGTGTGTGTGTTTGTGTGTGTGTGTGTGTGTGTGTGTGTGTGTGTGTGAGAGAGAGAGAGAGAGAAGCAGCTTTTGTTGTTATGTTAAAAAGCATTATTTTATGATTTTTAATGTAGAAGTTGTACATGAAGTATTGCCTTAAACAATTATTACCAATGTGTTATTTGTCAGAACCTTCATGTTTCATGAGAAATTTAATCAGTTGTTTTTAATTTATCATTATTATTTTTCAATACGTTAACCTATGACTGTTCTACTATAGTGTCCTTTTTCTATTCTAATCCAAATCCAAATGTTAGTCATATAGTCAATGACAATGACATGATAATAGCCAGTGTAAAAAATGATTTTAAGTAAAACAACACCAAACAAACAACAATTTTAATGCTGCCTGTCACATGACCTCATTGATATCCTGCCCCTTCCTTCTATAAACATGGCGAGGACAAGCCCTCCCAGGAAGAGTCATTTTATTTAAATGATTAAATAACAATTTTCAACTCTGACAAGTATATATCTATTTAATCCTTTAAGTCTCTAGAAAAATCCAAAAAAAGATGTTTATACCTGGGATAAATACACTGTCAACCGTTGCTGTGAAATCTGCAGGTATTTACTATAGTATAACTATAATCACAGTAGTCAAGGAGTTATTGTATTATAATGAAGTGAATCACCTAATACTGTAAATACAGAACTGAAATCACAGTATTTATTGTTTTTTAAGACACAATATTGTAAACAGACGTACAATACTTCTACTGTGAAAAAATAATAACAGTAACTCTCTGGATAATTACTGCCAGTTAGTTATCGTTCATTTTAGGATACTGTAAGGACTTTACAGTGTAGATTTGTGTTTTTGGGCATATTTGTGCAAGTCACAGTTATAGATGTCCCTCTTCAAAAAAATGCTATTTCTTTCATAGCAGAGTACAAAATGAAAAAAGAGAGAGAAAGAGATACATCCAAGCTGTGTCAGAGGCAGCGAGAGGGCTGAATCAAGAGGAAAAACCCTGCTGGGCCCAAAGGAACCAGCCAGGAGGTGTGTGTGTGTGGTCAACAATGCTGGACTCAGGAAGGCATAGACCACTGGGAGGTTTGCCATGCTCAACAATAAGGAAACACTCAACAGTTGGTTTATAGTGTAAAACACCAAACACCCTGAGAACCTGATGTTCACCGATGATGATGCACTCATCAAATGAAACTGTCCTTCTGTTCACTCTTCAGTTAAACAATGCACAAAACATTTAATTAAATTATCCTCTGCTCTTGGACTCTTCATAAATACAGATTCCAAACACTCGGGACTAGCATGATATAATATTTATTTTTCCATTTGCATGTGTTTTGTCAAATGTTTTTATAAATTAGGTTTTTTTGTATATGAATGTGCTTTTGTTTCTTTTAATTTTTAATGACACAAATAAAGAAACAAACCACCGTTTTTCCCATAATTGTTTTTTCTTATCCCTTTAACATATTTATTGTACTGTACTGTATTATATCTGTGGTGTTCCGAGATGATTAATGGAAGAGGAAATATATAAAAAAAAAAAAAAAAATTAATAGCTGTAAACTCGAGTGACCTCCATGCATGAGAGGGTTAAAAAAATAATAACTTAATTTTTTTTATGTTTTATCTCTTTTTTTATTTTACTTTTTATGTCATAATTTGATATTATCATATATTTCTGCACCACAATCAAGAAATGTCAAAAGAGAACGTAGTTAAATCATCTGCTAATTGATTAAGATCATCTAAGATGATTCTACTTTTACCTGATAATAATATATTTTTTTGATTTGTGGCTCAAAGTTCTGATGCACAATTATGTTTTTACTTTTTAGAGTTTTTTCTCCAATCTTGGATTTTCCTTAAAATAATAAAAAAAATGTATGTATAAAGAAATAAACCATGTGAGAAGATTTAAATTAAAAAAAATCTCAATTTGGTGGAGCTGTTAACAGCACAATAATTCAATCAACCTTTGTTAAAATACTGACAGGTCAGACAGACGCAAACAAACAATGCAAAAAACAACAAAAAGTAGAAGTAGCCAAAAAAAAACAAAAAACAATCACAGCACAGTGAAAACATAGATAATAATAGTAATAATAGTACATAAAAACATAACATAACAGGTAGTCAGAGGTTGAGAATTATTAGTGATGGGTAGAATTTTGGATACAGAAAAACAGAGCAGTAGGCCTAAGAATCATAGACAAAGATCCTTTAGGACAAGAAAAGGTAACGTTATTTTCTAAAATTCTGACTATTTCTTTTTACAAAGAGCATTTACTTGTACTTTTAAAATTGAAGTACATTTGATATCAGAGAATGACTGACCATTGATGCATAAGACAATAATATCAAATACTTTAAGACTTATATCTTTAATTAAAGTCATTTTCTGGTAACATGTCTGTACTCTGTGTGGCGTTCAGGTACTTCAGACACAGTTCACAAATATAAAGCAGCATAACATGGTAATTAAAATACGAGTAGCAGCTCAAGCCAAGGCAGTTTCATTTGTATAGAACATTCTGAACACAAGGCAACTCAATGTGCTTTACATAAAAAGTAATAAAAACAAAGAACAAAGAGCATTCAAAAAGATACTATAGAATGCGTAAATAAAAGTAATAAATTGATACACATAATGAAATGGTAGTAATAATAAATATAATAAAAAAATAACAAATATGATGAAATAAAATACAACAGGAATCAGTTGTGCAGTATAACAGTATTATGTAAATGTTGCTTTCCAGCACTGGCTGGTCATCAGTTCTCATCAGTTTTTGTCCTTGTTTGTTTTTATATATTTATTCATATCTGCACTGTAAAACATAACTATGGTAAAACTGTGATTTCAGTTGTATTTACACAACACATATCAATTAAATCATTAACGTTCCCTATTTAACACAGTAACAGTATCAGTCATTGACAACTTATTGTTGACAAGATATGACAGACAAAATCTTTTTAAAATGTAGTTTTAAGAAACCAT
The DNA here is from genome assembly GCA_036785175.1 of Eupleurogrammus muticus. Lineage (NCBI taxonomy): Eukaryota > Metazoa > Chordata > Actinopteri > Scombriformes > Trichiuridae > Eupleurogrammus > Eupleurogrammus muticus. Next base: position 21,525,074 of record JAYKQN010000011.1, on the reverse strand, counting down.
TCATCAGGACTCTCAAAATGCACAATTTCTGTTTATCCTGGTTTCTTGCCATTTAAAAGACAATTTGTGTCATTTGTTTTTACAAAAATCATTTTTGTGTGATTTTTTTGACACAAAAAAGGGAGTAACCGAGAAAAAATGATAAAATTTTGAATCCGCCTAGAATATAAAACTAGTTGATAGCATGTGTTGTTAAATTTTTAAAACCTTTTTAAGAGAGTTAAAACTGGTACCGAATTTTGTAAAGTTACACACATGACAGTTTTGTCATTGTGCCAAAAAGATTCCACAGCAAAGTTTGACAGTGTATATAGTTATTAATAATTTTATACCTGATAGCTGTTGGTTTTATAATTATTCTTATATATTATTTTACAGACTGGAAAGCCATTGCTACGAAATTTGGAGCTCACTGGCCCTTTAAATGCGTTCGTTCATTTCCGGAACTGTTCGAGTGCGGTCGGCTACGGTCTCAGTTCGCCCCGGCTTCGGCAGCATCAGCAGCATCAGCAGCAGCTCCAGCTCCAGCTCCAGCTCCAGCAGTCCTCCGGACACCCCCACAGGAACCCCGTCCTCATGCAGGCCATCAAATGCGTCGTCGTGGGCGATGGGTGAGAATCCGCTGGGTGTCCGTTTCTAAATTCTGTCTTATGGCTGGGAGGATTGCCTTCCTAGCAGCAGGGGCTGGGCTGCAGAGGGGGTGTGGGCTGGGTGAACCGGGCTTGTTTGCAGCTCTGCCGGTTGTGATATGAAACATCTGACATGAAATTCAATAATTAAATGAAATGAAATGAGATGAAGGGCAGTTTTTCAGGTAATAGTGAGGCTTCTCTTTCTCCCTCTCTCGTTTTTTTTTTCTTTTCCACTACTGACGGCTGCTGCTGGGTTTGTCTTTTCTAATGATGTAATGTCACACCTACACACTGCGATGCTTTCAACACACACGCGCGCGTGCGTGCACACACAGTACAGGGACTGCTGCAATACAATATCTGGCTTTCCAAATGAGTAGTGGAAAAATGACTCAGATAATTAGGTAAAAGTCACAAAATTCAACTGACAAAATCAAGTGCTGCAATTATTTTAGCAGAAAAACCTATTTGAACTTATTAGATTTGTAAACTGCTTTGTAGTTTTTATGTATAACAATGCGGCATGTTTTACAAACTAAATCTAAATCTAAAAATCTAAATGATTTTCCATAAATGCAGTGGATAAAAATATAAATATTTAATTACTTCCCTCTGAATTGTAGTGGAGCAATAAAAAAGTAGCATACAATGAAAATACTAGAGTAGCCTTCTTTGTTTAAAGTAGCTGAAGTAATCACATCACAAAATGTGTGTGTGTGTGTCTGCGCACAAACACAACACACAAAAGAACAGGTTGAGGAAAAGGAGGTTGAATAAAACAAGGAAGCAGCTGAAGAAGAAAACAAATACAAGGGCGAGGCAGCAGGTCACATCGCTTCATTCTGCAGAGCTGATGATCGATAAAACAACATAACACCGGCACAACATGGGCTTAAAGCTTCATTATATTTAAAGTATATTAATTACAATTCTTAAAATATGTCACTCTTTTGTATTCTTTATTTTTGCTTTATTAGCATTAAAGTCACAATGAAATAATTTCCAAGTATCGCTTTCTAAAAAGCCAACTCAAAATGAGTATGAGAGGTAATACGCCTGGGGTCCAGGGACCCCCAGAGGTCCTCTAGTGGGTACCAGGAGGTGCCCAGCGAAGCTGCACAATGACAAAATGTACTATGTGTTCTAATCTGTATGTAAAATTGTAATCAGATTATCAGGAGGGGACCATGGGGCACGGGGTTCTTCCCATCAAATGGGGGTCTGTGGTCCAATTTGTTGAGTTAAGTGGTCCCCGGGCATCAATTAGTTTGAGAACCGCTGCTTGATATGGATTCAGAGTGTGCAACACTTTCTTTCTTCAGTCTGCTATATATATAGATATATATATATCTATATATATAGGTATATATAAGCATTTTGAATTCTCTGATTCAATGGTTGCACAGACATAAAGATAGTCTCTCTGCTTTCTAAATTTTAACCCGTTGTTATCAACAGGGAACATTCCTCTTCCTTCGAGTTCCCTCATTTCTTATCTTGTGTGTAAAAATAGACAAACAGTCTTTACAATATGGCAATAACTCAGAACAAAGGAACTTTATGGCTAACGAGTAGAGTCAAGGACATGACCAGTTAACTCATGTCATCACATGCAGGGGGTCATGATGATAATTCAGGTCGCTAATGAAAGTGATTGAAAAAAAAAAAACAGTCAAATGTATGAATTTTCTGAATGTTTTTTCCTGTAATGATGGACATTTTCACCTCTTATGGCTTTCAATAAAGAAAATGTTGGAAACATTTCTATACATTAGGGGCTAGAGTCAGGGGTCTGTCCTAAAACAACACTAAGAAAGAAAGAGGTTTTCCTTGCGGTGATTATTCTTCCTGTTCAGAGTGGCTATTAAAAGATCCCCTTCAAATGTTCAAGTGATAGAGGACAAAATCCACAGTGTCCACACAGTTATTTAAAAGTGCATCTCTGACACAGTTGCAGTCTTTTGTATTATTATCAAAGATTTATTTAAAGAATTATTCAAAAAAAATAATAGTAAATAACACAAAAAACACAAACATACATAAATCTTTATAATCTTACATTGTCAATTAATCTTACATTTTATTCATTCATTCATTCACATATTCATACATTAATTCAAGACAACATGTTAATTCGAGCTGCCGGCTGTTGGACTCCTGGACAAAAAAATCCCTCCTGGAAATTTGTGGGATTATGTCCATTGAGCTGCTTTAAGGCTTTTAATGTGAAATGTCTATACAGGAAGTATAGGAAGCAGCTAAAAATAATTTAAAAATATCAACACCATTTCATGTGTACTTCAACTTTGTTGCAGATGTTTTACATCCTCTATTGTCACACATTTTATTTTACCGGTTTTATATCTTAGTTTAAAGACTCCCACCATATTACCAGTTAACCTTTTCCTTGCTGCTGCCACCATTGCTGCCACACCATGATCCTACGTGAATCTCTGTTGTGTTTCCTCTTCCGCCGGCTGCAGTGCGGTGGGTAAGACATGTCTGCTCATCAGCTACACCACCAACGCCTTCCCTGGAGAATACATCCCCACAGTGTGAGTACAGCCACGCCCTCACGCCACACACCGCTGCACGTACACACCTGTTCACATGGAAATGCAATGTGCTGTGTCTCCCTCAGCTTTGACAACTACTCAGCGAACGTGATGGTGGACGGTAAACCCGTGAACCTGGGCCTCTGGGACACAGCCGGGCAGGAGGACTATGACAGGCTCCGCCCCCTGTCCTACCCCCAGACGGTAACACACACACATGCACAATTTATATTCACCTGCATAATTTATATGGTACAATGTTTCTGGTGTTTCCTTGTTGCATTTACCTTGTTATTACTGTGATGTATTCAACTTATGAAATATTATAGCATAGATGACACTCAGCTGTAAAACAGTATTATACAATACAGCAACTGGGATACACCCCGATTACCTTGTGATATAACATCCGTATCTACTAGCATGTTCTGTTAAAGGTACAGTTTGTAGTTTTTAGCAGCATCTAGTGGTGAAGTTACAGGTTGCACCCAGCAGATCACAATAACTGATTGGACAGTGGCATCTCTTACCAATGAAAGCTGAAGGATTGTCTAACAACAGTTCAATGAACCATCTGGTGGCTGCGAAGTTCCCCCCAAAAAATGGAAAACACAAAATGCTGCAGTAGAGCCTGAGCTACTGTCGAAACATGCAGCATGGGGGATGACTACAAGCCCAGCTGGTCCCCAGTTCTTTTACAGCTGAGTTCCTGAAGAGAGATGAGCAGGGTTCATATGGTAGAAGTTTCTGGACACCTTCTACCCATCAGTTGGGTGTTGAGTAGATTGGCTTCAACTGACTCAGAAGTGGAGTTACCTCCAGGTAACTGTTACAGTATCTTCTAAATATTATAAAAAACACTGACTCCCAACACAAGAGAAATGGTCGGCTTTCTAAAACTGTCCTTTTGAGCTGAATTTGCTTCTCTTGTTCCACCCAAACTTTTATCTCACAAACTGACAGAAGGATTGACAGCAAAAACCAAAGTAGATGTTACTTTCTCGAGTGACTTTCTAGTTCTTATCTGAGCTGCGTTGGACTGTGTGTCTCATGCTGTATAAAGAGTTCAGTACCAACAGGATTTCTGCCGCCGATTGTCTGCACCTGCTCTGCATGTCAATAAGGCTCCTTTCACAGTGTTTCTGGCCAGTGCTCCGTTTCACAGGGAGAGGTAGTAAACACTTTTTTAAAGATGTAGTAAACGTGTTTTTTGAGCTGTAAACTCAATTATATAACTGTACTGTGATGCTTAAGCCCTGTTGAGATAAATTATGATATAAGTTATGTTTTGAGCAGATCATCAGACCACAGACATGGTTTATACGATTTAAGTACAGCTTTTTGAATACTGAAGTTTCATGATGAGATTGGAACAGTGATTGAAATGTCATGATGCAACATAATTTACATGATGATAATGACATTTATTTTCTGCATAATTCCTGTCCTCTCTCTGCCCAGGATGTGTTCCTGATCTGTTTCTCTCTGGTGAGCCCTGCCTCCTTCGAGAACGTCCGAGCAAAGGTGCTGATCTCAGCTCTGTTTCACCTCATTATCTGCATGCACCACTTTGCTGTAAAAGATTTTAACACAGAACAGCTCCAAAACACAAATCCAAATAAGTGTCTTTTATGTTGTCTTTTCAATAATTGCTAGTGTTGGAAGAAACCCTGCAATGAAATCAGAGTATCTTTAAGAGTTTCAGATCTAATGTTTTGCAGGTGGCTGAGATAAACCAGCTATCTGCTGTTGCTGTAACATTCCTGAGGGTGGTAGCAGAGAGACAGTTATACATGTCTTTGTATACCAAAATTTAAAAAATGGTTATTTTAAGTAGTTTAATTTATTTTATTTGTAAGTTTAGTGTAGTGTAGATCCACATGCAGGTCCACAGCTGTCTGTGGAAGGTGGAAACCATGAATTTGCTGTTATGCTACAGTATGTTTCACTTAAACATGACCAACGCTTTGGCTCCATCTTTGCTCATCAGTGACCTTTGACCTCTTTGCAGTGGTATCCAGAAGTTCGTCACCACTGCCCAAACACACCCATCATCTTGGTGGGCACCAAGCTGGACCTGCGGGATGACAAGGATGCTGTTGAAAGGCTGAGAGACAAAAAGCTGTCCCCAATCACCTACCCACAGGGCCTCGCCATGGCTAAAGAGATAGGTAGGTACAGACACTGTATACAGTTGTACAGTTGTACACTGTACTACACTGCATGCCACTCAATTACTATGACTTCCATGATACAGAAACTAGTCAACAAAATATATAACATACATTCTATGGGTTAAACTGCAATCATCGAGTCATCCTATTATCAAATCAATCAAAGAACTGTTTTGATATCTTGGATTTCACCAACACCACCTTAAAGGTTCTTAAACACAGAATTTCAGTCTCAGTATATTTAGTACTTTATTTGGCATAGGGAACTGCAACATATTAGTTGATTAACAAAACTGGCCTGATGCAGTGCAAACTCTGACCTTCCTCGGTGTATCTCTGCCTGCATGTAATGTGCTAGGACTGGTTCCGGAAGACCCCCTGCAACCCTACAATCACAGTCACAGATGACATGATAACAAAACTGGGTGGGACTTTCTGGCAGAGCACTAAATTGCTACTAGTATTTGTGCTATCCTACTTAAAAGACAAATACTACTTTGGGATTATAGGTAAATACATATCTGAGCAGATATAATTTATCTTTGGAGTTCCACAAGGCTCAATTCTGGGGCCTCTTTTCTTCACCTCATTCTCCCACATAGCACACATTATGGAAAACAACTAAATATGTTCTAAACTATCCAGACAACACATATACAGTAGGTATGACATATCATCAGAGGATAATGATCCAATACAAACACTGAGTAAGGGCATTGAACAATTTAACAATTGGATGTCAAAACCGTCTTCAATTAAACAAAGACCACCCACTTATATTATAACACTATTAAGCCAAAGAAAAATTCTCCAAAATATATAGATTGAATTGTAGAAAGTAAAGTAAATGAGCCAATGAAGTAATTACCATACAAATGAGCTAATTGTTTAACGTTATGCTTGTATACACACTGCCCATTGAACAGAAGGTACCTGAGGTGCTTGCTGTTTCTGAACTTTATGTAAATTGCAGACTTTCTTAACAGTGAGTCTGACAATTACACACCTGGAAACTAATCAATAGAAGGTGACAACTTCCAACAACATCCTCTTCAGTTGGTTCAGACGCTTTGGTTGCGATTGCTATGAGCAGTTTATCACATCAGTCATTGCCGACAAGGAGCCACACAGCCATTGTCCTCCCACACACATCTGTTTCAGCCTGTGTGGCTGTTTCTCTTGTGCAGGTGCAGTCAAGTACCTGGAATGCTCCGCTCTGACCCAGCGAGGGCTAAAGACGGTGTTCGATGAGGCCATCCGAGCTGTCCTCTGCCCTCCACCCATGAAAAAGAGAGGCAAGAAGTGCACAGTGTTCTGAGGAGGAGAAGCCGGAGGATGAAGCCACTGAGATGTGATCGTTTTGCAGTCTTCAACTGCTCTGAAACAGCAATCCACCGTCTGTACAGAAGGAGCATATCTTACCTGGTCAGAATATGGCTGAGGAGGTCAGCTGGTGTGTTAAAGATGGCATAAGCCTCACGTTTGGGTACAAAGATGAATTCTGTGTGATGTACAGTATGCCTTAAATCAATTCTTGTGAGTCAGACTCATTTCCAGGATATGCAAAAAATATTTTGCAGCCTCCTGTAATTAAAACACACTTGTTTCCAAAACAAGGAAACAGACCAAATGTATACTCTCCTTTTGCACACCATATATCCATGTTTTGTCATGCGAGCTTCTTCTTTTGATATGTTTTGTGGACCTTTATTTTGCGATATTGCTATATATATATATATATATATATATATATATATATATATATATATATATATATATATATATATATATATATATATATATATATATATATATATATAACCCTATTTCGAACACAGTAAAAAAAGGTGGAAATGTGATCAGTTCCCTGTTTGTTCAGCACTGTTAGATAGGCTTCCTGATAGATTGGGATTCAGGTTTAGTAAAACAATGCTGCCTTTAATCCTGACAAAAAATATGCATTTGGGCATTTTAAAAAATGACCTGGAACAAATTAATTACAGAATTAATAGAATCCAACATAGACTGACATAGGCTTAATTTCTCCCAGATGTTCTTACCCAACATGTTCAATACATTTAAATTGTAAATTAAGTATGCCCTTAAAATGTGAAATTGCTTTAGCTTGAATAGAGTCAGGTACTTGAAGAGATTATAAGTATTGCATAAGAGGTTCTAGTCTGGAAAAGAAATGGAAAAAAAAACTGCTGTAAATAAAAGCATAATAACTACAGATAACACATTTCTCAAAGCTTCGGTTAGATATTGTAACTCGTCAGTACCAGAACATGCAGTGTGTGTTTTATCCGTGGTCACACAGTAGTTTGCAGACAACAGGAACGTGGGTCCACACAAGGTCTCACTTGTGCTTTTTATTGTTTAATTAGGCAACAAAGCCAACAAAGAAGTACATAGTTGGCCAATAACAGAACAGTGAACAATTTATCCACTAATGATCCAGCTGAGCAGTGTGATGGTGAATCTTTATTTTTCCAATTAAATGGATAAACAATGAGGTGTGTTCACTAACAGTTTTTTTTGTGTTGTATCGTACACATACATGAAAGTAATAATGGAGTTAATGATGATTTGGTTTAAAGGTAATAGTTAACTTAACACATACAGTGTCCAATAAAAATGCAAAAGGAATTTGGTTTGGCCCATCTAGGCTTCTGTAGAAACACAGCGGTGGAACATGGTAGGACCCCTCCCCATGTAGATCAAGATGGCTCAATCTAAGGTAATCAAAACACAATTCCTGATTTGCCTCAATTATACATTAATAAAATAATCTTATATAAGGCTTTTCATGCTTTAGAAAGATAGAACAGAGGGATAATTCAAGGATTGAAATGTTTCACTATGGACCATTTGCACCATTAATAATGAGTAATAGCATTTTAATATTAATTTATGACATATTATTTTGCTGTGTAGTAAAATGTGATTTAATTGCAAAAGGAGAAACCAGAGGAGATATCCACATATAGAGCAGTGGTATATAATGGACTATGTAGGTTGTTAAAGCAAAATGTGCAAGTAGAATTTATTGTAAATCAATGTTTTACAACCTCAGTCCTGGATTTAAAAAAATTGTAAAAGTTAAATAATCAATGCTATATACTGCAGGCTACATGTATCAGTTGCAACATCAGATGAATATTCCAATTAAAGGACTATCTTACTACTTATTTTATTTCCTAATAATAGTTCATTTATTTACAAAGAATGCAAGTTTCATAACATTTTCATTGTGGACAACATCATGAATACATAGAGCATTAGGGTCTAAATAGTGAAATAAAAGACAATTCGAAACTGATGTTTTCCAATCAGTTCCACAGTTCTTCCGATGCACGCAGTGACTTATACAATACAATAGAATAGTTCTGTTATAAATAATTAATCTGTATAAAACCATGGCAACAATGTAGTGCAGAGAGAAGCAGGTCCAGGAGGTTCAGCATCAGGCTGAACGGGATCCGTCGTACGCAGACTGAACACAGGCCAGGATCAGGTTCATGTGAGCAGAAGAGGAGCATCACACACTTCTCAGGTGATGTTTTCTGTTTTCAGTGGGCCAGTCACATTTATCCCGGAGAGAGATTCAGTATCTAAACCTTGACCTCCTCCTCCTCTTCAGAGAGAGCGTAGGACGGCTTGCGGCTAGAGAAAGAAACAGGAGAAGTGGGGCTGCTGCCCGTCCTGGTGAAGGAGCTCCCGCCATAGTGACGGGATAGCACATCAGCGGCCCTCTGGAACCTCTCCGCCTCCATCACCAGCTCCACCCTCTGAGGAGACTCTCTGGGGAAGGGCCTGTCCTCATCTGGCTTTGTCCGGTCAGAGCTGCAGGCCTCGCCCCTGGTGTCCCTGTCCACAGGAGGGCTGGGCGGGGTCGCCATCCCCGTTTCATCCCAGTCTTCACCTCCTCCCTGTTCCTCGCACGCCGCCTGGCCATGATTGGACGTCTGAAGGCAGACAGGGTTGTCGATCAGGCTCAGCACCTCCGCCATGAGCGAGGGGCCAAGGTCGACGGTGAACGAGGCGAGGGAGTCGGAGCGCGTCAGGGCGGTGCCGGCGTCGCCGTCCTGGCACTGTCTGTCATGGCGAGGGGGGCGGGGCAGGGTGACGAACCCGGACTGCAGCCCTGCAAACACACAGAGGTGATGCAGCATGAAGAAAAGCTCCCAACAACACATAGGAAATATTGTGTCAGAAATATGTCAGTGTGAGGGTCAGTGACAAGTCATGTTATCATTTCTTATTACAAAAATCATGATTTTGTGAGATTTTTTGACACGAAATGTCAAATGGTGTAATTGAATAGAATGATGCATTTAAATATTTAATCCACTTAGGATGTAAAACTAGTTGATAGCATGTTTTTTTTTTTAACCTTTAGGGGAGTAAACTATCTGGGACCAAGTTTTTCCTGTCTACATATTTACAGGACAATGTCTTTCTATTTTTTATTTGATGCCATTTTATCTTAAAGACAACAGCGTCTAATCCTCTGCAACCGTGTGAAGGTAAATCCACCATAAAACAAAACAGGATGTTTAACTGAGCTTGAAGTCAAATGTCATCAGGATACATTTTTAAAGCTGAAATATACATACAAGCTCTACATATAAGTACTTAGTTCAAACATTATTCCCGAGCTGAGTTATTGACATAAAATATATTGTTGGAATCATCAGTGGACAAAGTATTCAAATCCTTTACTTTAGTAAAAGTAGAGATTCTGTCATCAAACAAATACTCAATAACATGGAAAAAGTCCTGAACTGGAAATGTAACTAAAGTAAATAATAATAATAGATAGACTGTTACATTATTATATCGTATTATATTATAGTATTATATCATATAATGTATCATTAAATACATATGAGAGTGTTTTAATGTTTTATTTTATCAGTGTGGAGCCAACTTTAGGTGCTTGGGTATATTAATTCTAAAGTACTGTATCATAATATTTGGCACCTTTTTGACAGAAAGTGCAAAGCAAAAAAAGAGAAGGGTGACAATTTAATGTATCTATAAAATAGAAAATTACCCTACATTAATTTTATGTAAAATATCAAAATCAGCATCAAAATAACGCAAGCTGTCAGATGAATACAGTGCAGTGGAAGTTTTGGATGATGAAAATACTCAATGAAAGTACCACAAAATAATGTTTGGGTGAGTCACAAATCATAGTTAGCAAGATGAGGAGGCGAAAAAATGTTCAAAAAAGTTTTAGGAAGCATTCCTCAGGTCTCTAATATGAACATGCTGTGCTCACGTGTGTGTGTGTGTGTGTGTTTGAATCTGATCTGTATAGTGTATTTAGGCATTTTTTATTTTTTTTTCTTGTATCACCAATTGCTCCCGGTGGAACGTTGTCTCGTCTCACTATGTACTGTGTATATGGCTGTAGCGACAATAAAACCCTACTTGACTTGACTTGACTCATGTTGGTTTATTGTCATTTAAAAGTATTGTATGTGACTTCTTACAGTATTGTCAAATCTAAACCTGTAACGATAGTGTGTGGGTTGCTGATGCAAAGTTGACATGGAAACAGTGGATTCGTTTGCTGACTTAATGGTTTAGCATCATTCTTGAAAGTGGTTAACTGTATATATCCAGCTGTAATTGCTAGTGATTTACAGGTAATTTATGGAAACAGTGATTTATCATCTCATCTCCACAGGGAGGCAGTGTGTAACAATCCAATAGTCATTCTAGGTGTTGCTTTTTCTTCCCTACAATCACCATCACTGCAAACTTCACACACACACACAAACACACACACACACACACACACAAACACACACACACACACACACACACACACACACACATACACATTGTGAGTTTTCTGTCTCCTGGATCAGAACAACACTGAGCTGCTCATTGTGAAGTGAATTGTCTCTACACTAGAAATGAAACTTCGAGAGTGATGCCTTTACAGCGCATTGGTCTTTCTTTTCTACACTTTGCTTAAGTAAAAACATTTAGTTCATTAAATTCTTGAAATACTAACTTATTTTTTTCTTGGCAGCATTATTTGTATTATTATATCAAATTATATTAGTATTTCATACAACTGTGAATCAGAAGTTGAGGGGTGAAAGGATGGATTAGAATTAAGTAACGACATGAATGGATGACTGACAACAAAGCTCCCGTCATCCCGGGTTTTGCTGACACTTTTCACCAGACCCACATCACTCAGTTCTACAAAATTCCTTATGAGCTGGGTAACGGTTGCGGGGGCGAAAAAGGGAATTTCCAGCTGGGGCTCCGCACACTGCTGCCCGATAAGCTCTGATTGGTTCACAGATATAATGAATAGTGTGTGTTTTTCTGCGCATTCAGGCAGACACACACACACACACACACACACACACACACACACACACACACACACACACACACACACACACACAGATGACAGGAAATGCCCACCAATATGTCTGACGAACCAGCTGTGTGTGTATATGGGTGTGTGTGTTTGTGTGTGTGTTTGTGTTTATAGACCTAATTGTGTACAGGTGTTGCCTAGGTGATGCCAGATGAGTCAGAAGAAGGCCGCCTGTTTGCTGGTTGTCTTGGAGGAATGTGGGAACGGCAGTGAAAGGAGGATGGGCCCGGTTTCTCCGTTTGTGCCCTCGCTGACATTTATAGTCGTGTTTGCACCGAGTCAGCGGAGCAGCTCTTTTATGCTGTTTGACTGCTGAAGAGTGAATAGTGAGAGCAGCGACTGTAACCATATATATCAGCCAACGACACAAGGATTTTTTTCTAATTCATGGTGACTAATGCAGTGCTGGTGACTATTAGATTGGAAGCCAGAAATAGGTCAGTGATCATCCTGCTTGACTCAGCCTGTTGTTGTGTGTATTGTATTTACTGTGACCTAAACCTGATTAACATTAATATTCTGACGGTAATTCTATTTTAGTATTTTAAAGGGGCTGGTAACTTTCACAAATTCATTTAGTGACTTCCTGGGTAGTGATATCCTGCTGCAGTGCTTTTTTTTTTACACTTCTTAAAACAGAAGATCTCTAATGCTGTGTTTTACACTGCGTTTCAGCTCCTCTCCATGCAAACACACACAGGCTCTTGCTGTCTTGTACTTGTGTGCTGTCACACACAAACACACACACACACACACACACATACACACACACACACACACACACAGGGCAGGGCAAGTGCTGGAGCATTAATATCTGCAGCATGTGTTTATAGTCAGCGACTTGTTTGTTGTGCAAGACGCTCAAGATACGGATCCACTCTTATCTTACATTGTCAATGTAGGAGGCAGCGCAATGCACTCTGGGAACACTGCAGTGCATTTCAAGAGACAAAGGCAACACATGGGGCTGTGGGCTGCTCCACATTTACATCAAGTCACATCCTTATCTATATGAAGCAACACGTGTCTGTTAGTCTGTTCCTCACATATCTATATGAAGTTTGTTGGATCAACTTTCAGATATAACTTGCACATGGCACAATGGGTGGTATCCATTTCTGTAACATTTTTTGAATAGGTAATTGTATTCTTATCACTATTATAACTAAAATGTAATATTCCATAGATGTGCTGTGGTAGTGTAGGAGGTAGTGTTCTTGCCTCATGGGCAGCAGATCCAGGTTTGCATCCTTGCTGAAGCACTCTTTTGTGTCTATACCACAAGAAAACTTTTTACAAAAAAGGTTAAATCCCATACAATAGACTGCCATCTTTTTATTTCAGAGAAGAACCACTCTCTACACACTAGCTGCAGCATCCTAAATATAAACCACTAAAGATGCATTCACAGATCCTCAGGAAATTCTGACACATATGTTTTATGGATGAATGGATAGATAAGTTGTAAAAACAATGTGAAAACACAAAAAGATTTATAACCACCAATTACCATTTACTACATATGTTGTGGTTAGCAGAACGGTGTGTGTGTTTGTCCAATCTATCTACTTTGCTATATGGGCACTGCAATAGTTATCATTCAGGGATGTCCAGTGTGACTCAACACCTCTGGAAACTGGTGTAGAAACTTTGAAAGTAACGGCTGTCAGTATAAAACAAACATTTAACAACTGCACAGCTTATTTCTTGTTGTTGTTGTTTTCAGAAACTATTTTGAAATCTGCAAGCATCCCAACAGGTGGGAGACTTTGTCCAATCAGGTGAATCCAGGATGTTTGCTCTGTTGTAGTAAGCATTCCAAACCTGGGGAAGCAGTCAGTGTGGCTCTCTGCCTTCAGGAGAGAACAAAAACTCTGTTTCCTAAAAATAATAGCTGAATCCATCAGATAAATCTATCCACAGCCTGGTATAACAACTAAAAACATTGGAGCGTTAATTTTCTTTACAACCTGGTCCCCCAAAGGAACTTAAAACAATTATCAGATGTAAATTGCTTCACAAATCTTTCCAAAAGGTACACACATCCATTCAATTTCATTTACAAAATCTCACAAGTGATGTGATGCAAAACAACTCGAATTGGTCCATCTCTCTTTTGCGCTTGTTGTCTACCTAATAAAACATTATATGTAGGTAGGATCCTTCTTTTTCTTTTTTTTTAAAATTGAGTTTTAAGAAGCATTTATCAGTTCTCTCAAATGTATTTTTTGTGTTCTTGTTAGTTTCTTGTCATTGACCTTTTTAAGAGAGTTAAACTATACTAGGTTTTTTAGGGCCATTCAGGCCCTGCTCCATCCTGTATGGATTCTCTCTCACCGTATGTGCAGAGCGAGTCGTCCGCTGAGCTTAGCGAGCTGGGGAACCACATCCTCTGCCGGCAGCCATTGGGGGAGTCCACGTTCAGCTGGGGCAGGGAGAAGGCGTTCTTGATGATGGGTGAGACGTCCGGCGGCGGCGACGACAAGTCGCGGGAGCCGGCCCTGGGCCTAGCCGGGTTCCTCCGCACCTGGCGGAAAGTGCGTGTGAAGAAGCCAGCAGACTTGGAGCTGTTGGCTGAGTCGGGGCTCCCCGGCTCCCCTGTCCCGCCGTAGTTGCTGAGGAAGGACGTGTCGCCGAACACATCGCCGCCGCGGCCCACGTGCATGGTGTGGCGGAAGTCCCCCAGCGGCGGGCTGATCATATCCACAGAGAGGTCGCTCTTGAAGCGACGTTTGCCCTGAGAGCCTGACACGAGGCCCTTCATCCCCGGCAGTTTTCCCAGACTCATGGTGGCTGAGAAGTTGCGTAATTTCCCTTTAATGCAAAAGCGAGCGTTCTGAACTCTGATTATAGGTCAGTGCAGACTGAATTCCAGTCGGGGGTCCACTGTAAGAAAGAGAAAACATTTTAAACGCTTTGACAGTAAGGACAGAAAACACATATATGTGGTCGTTGAGTCTGCGGAGAATGTGTGTATAATCCATTCTCCACACGGCCTCAGCCAGCTATTCATCCACTGTCGGCCCACGGTTTCCCTTTTGGAACCATGCTCAAAGATGACAGTATGGAAGGAGAGTCGGGCAAGACCCCGTCTACCTCCTCCTCCTCCTCCTCCTCCTCTCTCCACAGCTTTTCCTACACGTCTGTTTCAGATGAACAAAAGCCTCTTCAGCTTTCAATCAAAGCAAAACAACAAGTCACAACTCGTTTCCCTCGGTTTCTTGCAGCTCGTGTGGTCAGGGAGTTCAGGACTCGCTGGCCAGTGAATTTATTCAGTAAATAACAGTGTAGAAATATGAAATCCAGCCACAACCACAACGGCAACAAGCTGCAAGTTGAGCCAAACACATTAACTGGTTTGTGTAGCAAAAAAAAAAAAGAAAAGAAACGATCTGATGTTCACGCTGTGTTCATCTTACTTGAGAGGGATATTTCAATTTATGTTTCACTTGTGATACTAACAAGATTTTGCTGTTATGATAAGGTCTAGTTGTAAAAGTTTACATGAACAGAAACTGTTGATGTTGGTTTTGTCCACATTAACCAGCCTCACCTTTACTCCCCCAGTGCCAGCTATAATATGACGGTGAACCCGTCCTATCACTGTCTGGTTGGGTTCCACCTCATCCTCCTCCCATACAAGATGGCTTAAAGAGATTATGTTTTATTTGAAGCTTAACGAATCTAATTTTCATTGAAGGGAAATTCAAAAAATGTGTCTGGAGGCTGTTTCTTACCTGCTATGGCTGGGAAGTGTATTTATATGTCTCTCTTGATTCAGTGTAGCACTATATTTCAACCATCTAGCAGTTGTTTTAGAATAAGTGTACACTCAAATTTATTATTGTTTGTTTTATTTCTATAAAGTTTGTTTCTCTAGTTTGTCTTTGACTTTAGTCTGTTTGCTTAAGAAGTTTGTTGTGCGTTCAAGTTGTTTCTGTTTTATAAATTGCAAACTAAAGCTGCAACAATAAGTCTATTAGTTGTCAACAATCACATCATCTGACAATCTACTAATGGTTTTGAATAATTTCTAAGAAGAAATTGTCCAAATTCTCTGGTTCCAGCTTCTTTTCTGTGATTATTTTCTGGTTTCTTCAGTCTTCTATAATAGTGAAGTGATGATCTTTGGCTTGTGGACTGTTGGGCTGGACAAAAAAAAACAGACAGACAGACAGACAGACAGACAGACAGACAGACAGACAGATAGACAGACAGACAGACAGACAGACAGACAGACAGACAGACAGACAGACAGACAGACAGACAGACAGACAGACAGACAGACAGACAGATAGACAGATAGACAGATAGATAGATAGATAGATAGATAGATAGATAGATAGATAGATAGATAGATAGATAGATAGATAGATATAGATACCCGTAGCAGAAAGACCATTAAAATCCGACTATAAATAACTCTGTTAAGGAAGTGTAACTGGATTGAGCCACTTCATATTTCCATCAGACTGCAGTTTGTGTAAAACTGCCTATAAAGTGAAGTGAAGAGGCTTGTGTAGTAGCTCTGAAAAGTAGGACTGTTGGTTTTACTTTTTAAAAAAGGGATCAACTATCTGGTAAAAGATAGAGATTTTTTTAACTTCTGTTTATTGAAATTTTGCAGCAAATCTGCAACCAACAACTATTCTGATAGTCCAATAATCTACTGATTATTAAAAATGTCATTTGATTAGTTGTTTGGTTCATAAAGTGGTGTAAAAATGTGGATTTCCCATAACTGAATCAACCAAAAATGTCTTTTTATTAATCCAGACCAACTGTCCACAACCCATATATCAACAGTTTAATACCTGACTTCCATCTAGTATCTCAGAGTCACAAAAGTCTCATAAAACAAAACATTTGTAATTTGCATCAGGCCCAAACCTGGTAATCTACACCTTCCAGTAGCAGGAAGACTATTAAAGGCAAAACAGGACTGTTAATAACTCTGTTAAGGAAATGTACTTGGATTGAGTTACTTCATATTTATTATATTTCAGGCTGTGTTTTCCTTTCTCGCCATTATTCAGGATTCAAGTTCACCTGCATGTATTAGTGCTTATGTTTTTTGTTTTTTTTTATCTCTGCCTTTACTTTCATTGCCCTGCATTTACTGAGGAAACACACAAACATGACGAGGCACTGGTTGGAAAACGTGCAACTTACTGGCAGTGGCTCCTCTGTTTGCTTCTGGGATGAACTTGTGTTTCTCATCCAATAAGTTGTTCTGTCTTCTTCACAGTCCGAGCCAAGCGAGCGAGGTGGGGGGGGGGGGACACACGGCCACGCACTGTCTCCCACTAAAGAGGTTTATCCATGTGTGGGATGGCCTGTCGTCCCCTTCCTTGCCAGCAGACCCCTGAGAGCCAACAATCAGAGAGATGGGGGGCTGGCGCTGCCTGGAAAAGGGAAACCAAGTGAAGCGTTGTAATCCGGCAAATGTTTTGTCTGCATGGTCCCGGGAAGGAGAGGACTCCTCTGGGATTGTCCATGCACTGGATTATCTCCTAATCCCTGTGTGTGTCTTTCCTGCCACTGCGTCTCCCTCACTCTGCTCCCTGCCGCCTTTAATCCGTTCAGTTCTCCGCCCGATTTCAAGGCAGTTTTTCATTCAGTTCACCTCAGGCCGGCTGGAGAAAACAGACAAAAGATACAGAGAGTTACAAACCGGAGCAGGGACTCGAGCGGGAGCATTAAGGAACACATAAATGTGTCAGGCGGCTGAAACGCTGCACTGACTGATGCTGGGAAAGTGGCTCCCTCCCTCCCTGTTGTCAAAGGAGTCAGCAGGTTGTTTTTGTTCCCCCCATTAAAGCGTTTTTAGGGAGTTTTTTCTTGTTCGATGTGAGGGTTTAAGAACAGGAGATGTCGGGTTGATGCTCTACAAACTGTAGAGAGCCTGGGGAGAATCTGTGATTTTGGGCTTAAGAAATAAAATTGACTTGACTTGATCTAGGAATATGTTAGTCTGATTCAAATCATTAATGATGAACCTTCTCTTCTTATTCAAAAGCACTTTTCTGGAGTGATACAGTTTGATGACAGCACTTGTGCTTTGAAAATCACAAAGTATAATTATAATATAGTAATTATAGTAATTCAGTTTAGTGCTGAAGGATTTTGAAACACATATAATAGCAATTATTTTGACAGACTTACATATTAAATGATTCTACAGAGATGTGTAAAAGCTTTTGTGTGCACAATGATGTATTTATAGAATTTGTTTTCACACTCATTGATTTTTGAGGGGGTATGGCCTTGGAGCAGGATCTTTCACATTACACAAATAGTTTGGAAGCCCATCCTGGTCCAGTATGAAACATATGTGTGGAAACTTGACACCTACACCGAGGAGACACTTGTATCCAGCAGTTAAACTATAAATAAAATATATATTCAGAGATGGATAGATTCCGGTATTTCAATGTGGCAGAAGGTGTTGATATAATCTTAAGGATTTTTACAGGTTAAGTGAACATGGTTGGTGGGAAAAAAGAAAACCACATCAGATACACGAAGCTGAAGACTCCAGGGTGGTGTGAGCCCTGTAAGCTAAACACGTGACGTCTCCGGGCTGAAGCCACTGCTGGATTAATGCAGGTCAGCTGGAGCTGCTAGTCAAGGCCACTGCCAGGGCCAATCTGGATTTGTGATATAATCACTGGAGCGAGGTGACGGTGCCACTCCCACCAGATCAGATTCTTCCCTAAAGTTTGAAGTAATCCCACGTTCGCAACCGTGGCCAAGAAAAATGCACAGAAGCGGCCATCATTCAAAGTCACTAACCTCAGGGGGGGCTGGGAAATAGGCAGGAAAGGAAGATGGATTTTAGCTGCTGCCTGACACACTTCGGATCATTAAGGGCCTGTGGGCAGCAGATAATGTGAGAAACTCTTCTGTGCTATATGAGTTTCACATCAGGATTTCACCTGCTGGGCATGTTCCAGAAAGAAAAGCAAAACTAAATGGTACTATCAGAAAAATATCTGATGATTCTAAATTATAATGAGTTTAGGTATTAATATTCTGAGAGCATGAGTATATACCACATTTGATTTAAATTTGGTAAAATCAAATTGTCAAGTGTCCAAATTGAATTCCTTTAATGTTGTGTTCTGTCGTTCGCACTATACACTCGATCAAATTATATTCTCACATTTTAGAAACTGGAACCATCAAATATTTACCATTTTTGTGTGTATATATATATATATATATATATATATATATATATATATATATATATATATATATATATGTGTGTGTGTGTGTGTGTGTGTGTTTTCTCGCTGCATTTTATCCATCTGTTGTCTTATTCACAGCTTTTCTTGGTGGTTTACCTACAGTTCAGCCCAGATATTCTCATGTACAATAAAGCGTATAACTGGCATAGGAATTCACTCTGGGTGGTTGAAAATTGGCCTCGACAGAAATGCAGCGAAAGGCAAATTAGGTCTGCCAAACGCATTATTTATCTCTAAATTGTACCTGCAGATGTCCATAAACAGGCCTGTTTGTGTGAGCTTCTGACTGGACTGGGAGTGTAACGGGACTGGTTTACAGTGGGGAGAGCAGACCAGAGGCCATCCATTACAGCCATCCAATAAAGGATCTGATGAGAAACACATGTTTACCTTTTTTTTACTCCCAATCCTACTGTCTTTTATCTATCCTCCTTATGTTTACTCTTTGATTCCCCCCTGTGACAAACACACACACACACACGCAGCATCGTACATGTCTCCCTCCATCACTCTCCCTCCCGCAGGCAGCAGATTTACTCTAGTAGTGTCTGTATTTAACATCCGACGCCACAAAACCACAAATTGCACAACCTGGGTTTGATTACATTTGAGGGAATTCTAAATCACAGCGGCCCAGAAGCAAATCCACGATGAATACACATGCAGAAGCGGTGCTGTGTCGCGGGGGGTCGGCTCTCCAGGCTGCATCCTCCGCTGGACCGGAGGGCCGTGCTGCTTTAACGGCACGGCACCAGCGTGCTGTGGTTGAGGTCAAAACGCCCTGACCATTACGCACAGGCTCCAAAATACAACATGCACTCAGTTTACAAGGATCCGCCACTGCGACGTGGCAATGCGCTCCATGGCCTGTGTGCCAGCGGCTGCACCAATGGTTCAATGGCTTCTTTTCACAGCACACAAAGACCTGAAAGAAAATTAAAATGACGGAAGGCTTCAGCAACCGATCGCTCTTAATGGTCAGGTTAGAGTTTTGCCTTCATGCCCCAGTTTTATGAATTCTTTTCCTTTATGTATGGGACCTCTGTCAACACGGCACAGGGGGCGACAGTGAAGTGCAAACACGTGTTAATTCATCACAATAGGCCTGCATGAAAAAGAGGTTAAGAAAATGTTGCCTCTCCAAACCTCCACCTAGCAGATGCAAACACAGAGGTGCAGTGAATGAAACATAAAAGTGTCTGTTTAAATTAAATGTCTGGTTCATTCATGTTCAGCAGGGCCGACTGGACTCTGTGACCTTTTAATACACAATGGATTTGAATATTTTGCACCAATTGTTATGATTTTCTGCCTTACCTATGTCCCAAGTCAGTGACCTAGTTCAAGTCTTACATAGAGATGATGAATACATTTACATTTTGTTGAAAACACACTTCAGTCTTCGCTTGCTTTTAAATAGATTTCACCTAAGGTCAATGTGCACAGTCAAGAAAATATCAAACATACTAAAACCACACACACACACCCCTGAGACATGCTGCATTTTTTCTGGCAAATATGCTGATAAATGCTTTATGGGATAGGGCCTTATATGTAGTGTTGACCGGAGTCACTATAAAGAGGAAAATGTCTAAATTCTCTGGTTCCGTTTTCTCAAATCTGTTTATTTTCAGGATTTTGTTTTTATAAAATATATAACATCTATAATAGTAATTTGATGATGACCTTTGAGTTGAGGACTAAAATCCTTTTTATAGTGGAAAGCGCAATTAGTTGTTTTAATAATTGATAGACTTTATAATCAAAAGCTTGTGTCTCTTAGAGCTTAAGATCCAGATGTTCTGGATGTTTTAGGATCAAAGATAAAAACACTTAATGAAACAGTTTCATGTTAATAATCTGTGTTTCTAACTGAGCAAATACTAATCCTTTTTCTGCTTGTAGCTCTTGATATCTTAAGATTCAGATGTATGATGACTAGATGACTTTCTTTTGTTCAAAGATAGTTTAAAAAATACTTAAGCAAACTGATGGACAACCACAACACTGACATGGGACAGAGGATGTTGAGAGGCGGTCATATACTGTCCCTTGAAAAGTTTAACATACAAGATTATGAATGAAAGTACACAGTTCATTCAAATATTTAACATCTAGGTCTAGTCATTTTGACACATATTGGGCCTTTAAATCTACCCTGCATTTATGCAAATGTATTAGGTTTGACGTCTTCATCTGAAGGACATTTCCCAGGCCAGTGTCTCTAACCATGAGGCCACCTCTCTGACTCGCTGCCAGCATGCTGATCTGAGATCTGGCGTCGCTCCAGGACAGTTGTTCTGTGGTTTCACCGTTGGGAGCACAGCAACCAATTGATTTGGATCGTTTCCAACAAACGCTGGGCTGGGAATATTTAGAATCAGTCTGCCGTCCATGAGACTCAATGGGAGGGTTTATACGATGAAGCATCAAATACAAAGTAGTCCAACTAGTCATACTATAAACACTAGAAATTCCTCACTTTTCACCATGGTATTCAGTGTATGATGATATTTGTGTAGAAAAAAATGATGCAATTAATTTTTTAAGTCTTTTGGGGTTTAAATATTTTTGTCCCATAGAATAATGAATATACAGGAAATAAGTGTCCTTCTTACGTAGACTCCTGCCTGAGAACCCAATGACACGTGTCGCCATGGTGATAACATCATCAACACATCCGTGGGCTGAATGGACACGATGTGTGAGTGGTGGTGGCAGTTGAATCCAATTATGTGGCTAATAAACTGAAAGCAGAGGCCGGCTGTGGTTTGTGAGGATGTTGGGTAATAGCCTATGAGTCTAGGCTATTTTGATGTGTTTCCTCTGAAGTAGATGTGAACTTCTGATTCCAAGGCGTGCTGATTCATACGTGACTTTGCTGACGCTGAAGCGTCCTGTACGTGACCATCAGCTTTGTAATGAGGAAGTTCACATTTGCTCCTGTGGAACTTAATCAGATAGAATGTAGTTGAAGTGTTCTGGTCCAGATTCTCTGTTACTGCTTCCTGGTCTGCATGTGCAGGGGC
Source organism: Eupleurogrammus muticus (assembly GCA_036785175.1). Classification (NCBI taxonomy): domain Eukaryota; kingdom Metazoa; phylum Chordata; class Actinopteri; order Scombriformes; family Trichiuridae; genus Eupleurogrammus; species Eupleurogrammus muticus. Next base: position 21,503,016 of record JAYKQN010000011.1, on the reverse strand, counting down.
GGGGCCGGCCTCCTCAGGACTGAGGCTCATCAGACATGTCCAGGATCTGCTCATCAGTGTTGGCTTCTTAAGCCCAGACAAGCCAGATCCAGAGTATTTCCTCAATCTCAATGCTTCACATGTGTGTTGTCCTCACTCCTGAGGAGAATCTAGCTTCCTTAAGTTATTATTCCCAGCAGTTTTCTGAGTTTTCCTCCAGAGTTCTTGTGGACCTGTTTTTTTTCTTTGCTACTTTTACTTGTGAGTACCTTTTTCCCCTTCTGGGTGTTTTGTTTTCTCTTAGTTGCTCTTTTGTACCAGTTGTTTTTCTCGTAAGGCGCTTTCGGTTGTAACTTTTTATTTTTTCACATGATTTGGCCTTGTCGTAGCTCTATCTTGTGCACAGCAGATGTATTTTAATGCTATCGAATGCTGCAGATTTGAATTCAGGCAAGTGTGTCACACCAAGCAGCAACTGATGCAGTATTAGTTAGTAATTAGTAGAGCAAAAATACTCCATTACAGGTTAATGTCCTGCATGATCTTACTTGAGTAAAAGTGCATGGGTTTTAGCAGCAAAATGTACTTAAAGTTAAGTGCCCCTACTGCAATACTTAATATGTTATTCTCTTTGACTGCTTTATGCACACTAGGTTAGGGTTGTTTAGTCCAGTGGTTTGCAACCAAAGGGTCACGGCCCTTCAAAGGGTCAGCAGATAAATGTGAGGGCTCCTCAGATGATTAATAGGAAAGAAAGAAGAACAAATAAAGTTCTGATTCACTAATCTGTTTTTACATTGACAGTTTTTACTTAGATGTTTGATGATAAACAGAAAAGTATGTGAGAAGTTCAGAGGGGGAAAAAAGTATTGGGTGGAACTGTTAACAATCACATATAACCTGTGAGCTGACTTCACTCAAACTGCTGTTTGTTAGTTTTTTTTTTTCAAGCTTGATGTATTTTATATTGAGTCAAATCTGCATCTAAATATAAATATAAATTACCTCAAAACTGTACAAGTAGGTTACAGTAAATTGTATTTTAGTTAGATTACAGCACTGTATGAAGATGGACTTCCTCGGACAGTGATAGAGAAAACTACAGAAACATGAAGCTGAAACACGTGAAAAGCGTGAAACTTCAATGTAGACGAAAACTACATCTGCTGTTCCACTGTTCCACCGGTAACATCGCATTAACATTAGCGATATTCCGCTAATTGTACATTAAAAATAAGAAGCTGAACTACATACAAGGTTTCTATGAATCATCTTACCTTAAAATAAGCGAAACTCGCAGAGAAACTTTCCCCAAGTTGAATATTCACGTCTCCAGCGGCGACATGAAATCTGCATCCGTGCAGCAGCTCTGCTGCTGACAAGTGAGAGAGGATGGAGGAGGAGGAGGAGGAGGAGGAAGAGCAGGGGGAAGAGCAGGGGGAAGAGCAGGGGGAAGAGCAGGAGGAAGAGCAGGGGGAAGAGCAGGGGGAAGAGCAGGGGGAAGAGCAGGGGGAAGAGCAGGGGGGGCTGGCTGCACTTCAGAAGCTTGTGACTGAATATCAGAAGTATCAGGTCCTTTACATTCAGTCAAAGCAGGCTATCAACACCAGGAAGTAAAATTACAAGTAAAAGTCCTACATCCATATGCCTACTTCAGTTATAGAAGTTAGTTATTAAAAATATACTTTTAAGTACTAATTTAAAAGTATTTGTTTTGCACAATATGGGTTGAGGCTGATAAACTCAATATATTTAAGAGCCAATGTTTAGGCAGCATTTAATATCACAATTATTTTCCAGAATTATTTCATCTTTCTAAATAAATCCATCCATCCATCCATCCATCCATTTTCTATCCCGCTTATTCCCTTTCGGGGTCGCAGGGGTCTGCTGGAGCCTATCCCAGCGCATTTATGGCGAGAGGCAGGGGGATACACCCCAGATGGTCGCCAGCCAATCGTGGGGCACACACACCATTCACACACCATTCACACACACACTCACACCTATGGGCAATTTAGATTTGCCAATTAACCTGAGCATGTTTTGTATTGTGGGAGGAAGCCGGAGTACCCGGTGAAAACCCACGCAGACACGGGGAGAACATGCAAACTCCACACAGAAAGGTCCCAGACCCAGGCCCCAAGGCGGTCTTGAACCTGCGACCTTCTTGCTGTGAGGCAACAGTGCTACCCACTGCTCCACCGTGTCGCCCTCTAAATAAATCAATGGCCTTAAACATTATTAATTTCAAAATCATTCTTAATCATGTGTGGGAATATTTATATTTATTATTTATATTAAAAATCAGGGTTAAACTGGAAATTAAAACTAGTTTCGGAACTAATCTTTACCAGTATAGTTTAATATAAGATCATCATCATCATGTTATTATATGTAAAATAGAAAAAAGCAAAATAAAATAATAATGAATGATCTAAAAAAATTGCCAAAGCTATAAAGTAAATGTATTGTAGTGTAATGATAGAATGTAATTAGTTACATTGCACATTTGCTAATTAAAAAAGCCACCACCTAATTTATACAGCCTCATAAGACATGAACTATCAAAATAAAAACAGACATAAATACAATTTTAGATGATCTCTGAAGAATTAAGAAAGTAAAGGCAAGTTAAAACAAAGTAGGACAAATAAATTCAGAGACTTAAAAGTTGTAGTCCAGGGAATAAATATTTGTCTGACTTAACAAAAGGCAGCAGCAAAAAAAAGTCTTAAGTCTTGATTTAAAGGAACCAAGCATTGCAGCAGATATGCAGCTTCCTGGGAGCTTGTTCCAGATTATATTTGGAGCATAAAAACTGAACACTGCTTCTCCATTTTTAGTTCTGACTCTGGGAACACAGAGCAAACCTGTCCCAGATGACCTGAGACGTCTGGATAGTTTATAAGGGATCAGCAAATCAGAAATATACTTTGGCCCTAAAGCATTCAGATCTTTATAAACCCATAAAAGTATTTAAAAAATTTCTTTGGAAGACATGAACCTAGTGTAAAATGCCGGGTGATGTGATCAACTTTGTTTTCAGGGAGGACTTGAGCTGCAACATTATTCATTAATGTTTTGATGTTTGATAAATGTAAGATTGAATCCATGACTTCACCAGGATTTCTTCCTTGGTTTATGATTTTTAATATTACCTTTTGAAAACAAGCACTTTACTCTTAATTGTTCTCCTTTGGCCTAAAAAGTCACTTTATTTCCCCATGTTCATTATAGAAATTTGTTTGAAAAATAGTCAGCATTAGTGTCGAGTCATGGTTCTCTGGTGATATGCTTATGTATAATTGTATATCATATGCAAAGTTATATGCAGAGTTGCAAAGTCCATATTCCATAGTCCTGAGGAACTCTGCAGGTTGTATTTGTACATTCTGATGTGTATTTACACATACAAGTACCTCAAAACTGTGGGTTAGGGTACCTAATTACTTCCCACCACTGATCTGTAAGGATTATCATTAGGTCAGGTCAATAAGATGTAGTGTGAACTGTCTAAAATTAAATAAAATGTCCGACTGAAAGAAAAAGAAATAATAATGAAAATGCAGTGTTTCTGTTTAGTCTGAACCCTGCTTCAATTTGCCCTCTGAAACAATGGAATAGAAAATGTGGTGCTTCATGTTCCCATGACTAAAGCTGAGTTCCAGGGGTTTGGGGTGCACATATACTGTTTCACTTACATGCCTAATGGAGGAAGGGAAGAGTTAGTGCTGGCACCAGCTGCGTCCTGAGAAACAAAACTAAAAAGTCGAAAGATTCCTCAGAAGAACAGAAGGTCCTTCAGACCGCAGCCCAGAAGTGATGTTCAACAAACAGAAATCAATGAATTCCCCTTGACAGATAAGAAGAAAGATTGGAAACACAGGAGAGGCTGAATTGACCGAGGGATGAGATAAAAGAGAAAGCAACACAGGGCGAGCAAAGGAAAAGAGGAGGCGGGTGAAGGGAAATAGACACGAAGGGAGGAGTGAGTGGGAACAGACATGAGAAATGTAGGGATCACGGAGGGATGAACACTGCAGCTCCTGTTGACAACAGCTGCAAAACATCAGACAGAGAAACAAGAGATCCAAAATGGATAAAAGAGGACAAATAGAACAAAACACAAAGCTCATGGGCATATAGAGAGGAAGGCATGCTACTAGTCAAACAGGATAAAAAAGCCCCTGAAACTGAAGGTTTTCCTCACAGAAAATGTCTTTTTCACAAATCAGAGTCGGCCAACTCCTAACTCCTTTCAGCCCTCAAAGTCATCAGTGCTCAACAGTTATTGCTAACATTACTATCTCACGGACCCAAGAGGTTCATCCAGTAAAAACACATTCAGTAGTGATGTGTATGAAGTTGATTTTTTTTTTTTTTTTATCTACAGCATCACTCTTCACGGTGGGTGTCCGATGTATTTTCAGCAGTTTTATGAGTCTGGAGGACAGATCCAGGTTCTCATGAAACCCAGATGTGCATTTGGAGAACATTGAGGCAGATGTGCGGACAGTCGGGTTGAGGGGTGAATGAAAGAAGTCGACCCCTGTGTCTTTGTTTGGACTATGCTCCTGTTTCCGTGGATTCTGCCCCGCCAGGAAACAAAGTGTTGGCCCAAAGACAATTGAGCATTGTGATGTTAGTCCTCAGTGCTTTCTAGCCTGCAATAAAGGAAATTGCTATAAACATACAGATACAAAGTCAAATGATTATTCCTGAGCTTTGTTTTTAGAAAGCCTGTCTAAATTTAAGTGTCAGATGTTTTCCAGAGAAATGAAATGGTCCAGAACAGTGCACAGCTGACTGCTGACTGCTTCTCATGCCTCATAAAGGACTACTTCACCAAAAATATATCTATCGAGAGTCAAATAGTCAAATATCATAGCTAATTACCCCAGAAACATCTCAAAATATTTGTCTAAACCATTTCAAAATATAGTTCTCAAAATGACATAATAGCAGAATGATTTCACATGTTAGGTTTTATATGGTTGTGAATGAGAAAAAAAAGAGAAAAAAAGGTATACTTATAAATAATTGTCAAACCACTAAATGTTCTAAAACAATTTGGTTACTTCAGTATAGTAGTGACATTGATTTACATCTCTGAGCAATCTACTGGAAATAAGGAAAAGTCTATTGTGTTGAAAGTGGTCACACCTGCAATTCTTATCAGAGAAGCAGACTGCAGCCTTTCAATCCGTTTTTGTCTCACTCAAGGCTGACAGGATGTACTATAGGTATGCCAGTATAGTGACAAAAGGGTTGAACAAGAATAAGGTTTGAATAACACATTATTCTTACCCAGATGACTCATGTCACCTGTGAATGAACCTCCCAACCTTTCAGTCATTTCTGTTCTCTTCCTTATACATACAAACACTGGAGCAGACAGCGCAAACTGTCAACCTCACACAGATACCAGATAGGATTCAGCAGTCATGAGATGATTTACGGGATTAACAAACCATGTCAACTACAATTGCTAATACATCTCTGCTTTTATAGGTAGGGATATAGTGATATATTGACTATCACACTAAAATGTCTCAATACCATCATAGAACTGTCTGATTTGATTTTATGTGCCCAGTTACTGACCCAATCAAATTTCAAATCTCAACATTTCCTCAAAAACCAGAAAATATGACAGCTCCTGTCTGCATGACGTCCCTCATTCGGGCCTACGCTCCCAGTCGTAACACAACAGGGACCAAAGTCCATATCTATCTTTAAAGGTGTCTAGTGGCATGTAGCAGAACAGACTTGGCAGAACTGGAACCTAATATTCTATGTTTTAGTTAGTCTATAATTCAATCAAAATTAGAATTGTGTTACATTGAGCCATTTCATCTACACAGGGAGCAATTCTATGGACGCTATATGTTTTATTTGATTCTATGCTTTTTTTTATCGCAAACAGGGCAACTATAAAAAAATAAAACTTTAAGTGATAAATTTATGATATTTTATACAAGGACAACACCTGCAACAAACATTTTCCTTTTAAGTATTTATTCAGCAACTTATGCCTCTTCAACAGGTTTTTCTACACATTATACACATTATATGTCAAATTCCATACTTTTTTTTCCAGACTCATTAAAAAAAAAGAAAAATACTGTCATTTGTGAGTACTAAAATGCATATCATGTAAATTTATTGTTATGCTTGTGATTTGCACGTGTGTGTCCAATGTTTTGATCATGTGAGCATTGGTTGCCAATGACAACAGCTGCACTGCAGGTGGAGGCAGACAGAAAAGTGAAGCAAAACAGCATTTTTCTCCTTCTGCGCTGGTCCCCCATTTACATTTCGACTGACAAAATAGTAGCTTCTATCAGAATATAACATGGACCATCGTTATCATAAAGACTTTACTTCATTTCTGGTGTGATTTGGTGTTTCTACTGTATATTAATAATATTTTTGAGACACTGGCAAGTTTAAAACAGAAATCTGTTTAGCTTCTTTCTAACAATATTTGTATTGGACTCAATGAGAAGCAGATGTAGACATGGGCTTCAATAAATCTCTCATATATTTTGAGTGCATTGTTAGAATCAGAACAACACTACAAATTTGAAAGAATAATATGTGTGTGTTTGTTGTAAATTGTGGCTGGGAGGTGAGTGGAGAGAAGAATTATAGATTTTTTTTCTCTAAGCGATGATGCCAACCACTGAAGCACCAACATTCTAACTCATAGTCTCCCATTATAAACTCAACATCTATTAAGTTCATTTATTTATTTTAAAAAATCATGAACAATTCAGATTTTGCTGATAAAAGTAATTGCAACTGGAAGAGGAAGTCCACATTATAACAATAGCTATTTCATAGCTGTAGACTGTACTTCTACCTACTGCACCACTGTGTCGCCCCATAAAAGAATATGTTCTTTCTTAATTATATATAGTGCGTCTGTGCGCATCTGGTTAGCACCTAGGTCCTATCAGCCCTTACTCATATTGTCTTTCCTGTTAAGTCCTTTGCTTGTGTTGTATCAACTGTCAGATTTACAGTCCTTTGGATAAAAGCCCTGTAATATTGTAAGTGTAACCCAATGTAACTGAAGTTGCAAAGATGTAGTCATGCTGGAAGCAAAACTGAGAAGCCGGAGAGTCCAGCAGCTTTGCATGAGTCACAAATACTCAGTGAGGATGAATCTCTTGTCCCTATATGGTGGGAAACAGATATGATGATGTCTGGAAGAACACTGGCCCCGGCCATTGTACTGTGAGACATATTATATTCATGGTGAGAGCAAGCACACGGATGCTGACGGCGCCGGATGAGGTTTATGGCTTCCTATAATCTCTATGAACAACTCGCATCTTCAGTGTCCTGTAATAAAACCTAAAATAGTCTAGTTAAAATCTGTGCCAGCTGGATTAAAATATTCCTTTTACAAGACCTAAACATTGTTGTTTAAAGCTCAAAATAGGAGCTACCACTCTGACACCCTCCTGCTTTATTGTTATGAGGAGGAGAGGAGGTTCTTCCTGTTTGTGTTTCTTTACAGTTTGAGTTTTCAGGGAACCCCTGAAGCCAAATTCATGGAAAATCTGACTACTGCAAACAGTAAACAGTGGGAGATATCATCTCCCAGTTTGTCTATTTAAGCATGAAGCACAAACAAAAACATTACAACCACCTGCAATGCAGAAATATGAGCATAAATATACACACATAAAACACTGATGGAGCCATGTTACTGCTCTATTACTATAGTAACCCTTTTCCTGTTTTAGGGCAACTTTTAGCATGTGGTGAGCAATAGATAGGTTTTTCAAACTGTTTGTGTATCTGGAAATTGATGTGCAGCAAGGCCGGTGAAGTCGTCTATGTCTGCAGTTCAGATGTGTGGTGGGGCTCGGATTTAGACAGTTATGTTGCACCCTGTAATTCAGACGTCAGCTCAAACCTCACCGCTCTGGAAGCGGAGTGACAGGAAGGGAAGCAGGCCGCGGCGTCAGTTTTTACTGGCACCACAACATTGCGTGTGTACATTCGTCTGCAGGGCTGTAGGTGCGTAGACATGTAAAAACAACAGTGAGCTGTATAATAAATCACTCTTATGCCTGGGTATCATAGTGTGGGGAACAGAAATATTTTTTTAAAAAATCTGGCAGAGAACAATTTTTTAGAGTTCACTTAAGTGATAAATAATCTCCTCTGTTGTTTGAATTATTCTGTCCCACTCGTTGCTTTTCCGAGCTGCTTATTTGCTTCAATAATAAATTCCTTCACTCTGACCTTCTGGTATTATTGATGTTGATTCCATGTTAAACAGGAAATTGCATGTCATCCACATCATGACACTGGATAAGTCGAATAAGAATTCAAGCTGCACTGATGCTGATGATGAATATTAACTGTATTTGTCATGCTGGAAAGTAACTAAGATAAAGAAAATAATACTTTTTCTGTGACTTTTTAGTACTATTGTCACCTTTTTCGGTTTTGTCGTTACAAATTCCAAATGTCTTTTGAAGATCCAGAATTCATTTATGCATTTGATTTTTTTCAAGGATCTGAACCTTAAAAGAACAACTCAATGGATCAATTAAAGAAAAGGTAGAGTAGTTCTTTAAACAGTTGCAAAGATGAAAAATCACAACCTATGTTTTTTGTTTTCATATCCAGGATTCATTCATGAGCATGTGTATTTTATAGCTTCACACAACCATGAGAATTATAACTGGCACAATGCAGTTACCATCACTTCCATATACATGTACTTTACTATTTTTATGTGATGCTACTTCATACCTCACCTCAATATATTTCAAAGAGAAATATACTTTTACTCTACTACATTTATCAGACACTTGTAGTTACAGGTCATATAAAATGTTATTAATCCTACAAGGTTCTTGGTCATCCAGGTCATCTTTATCTTGGAGAGTTGTAGAGGAAAGCAACTGGTTTGTCAATGATGTTTCACCTCCCATCCAGGAGGCTTCTTCAGTTCTGAGATTTGAACGTGAAACCAAATTCACCAACTGGGCTGAGATCATGTGTGTGTATTGCCTGCTTCTGTTAATAATGGATCATTCAATAAGATGAAATATAATTTAATAAGGTTATATATAAGGTTATATATATATATATATATATATATATATATATATATATATATATATATATATATATATATATATATATATATATATATATATACAACTATTATGTTAAAAAAATCTATATTCCAATATTTGTCCCAAAAAACATCAAGTGTCAGACCCTCTTCAAGGGGGGTCTTGGCACCAACCTCCCAAGTAGAAGTGGTCAAATCCTGACTTTAGGACCCACCATGACCCCTGTTCGGAAGGACTTCACCGTTGGGGGGGCATCCTGAGGCCATTGAGTAGTTATAGAGAGGAAGTGAACAATGGATCATCATTGAAGCTTTTCAGTTATTTCACACTAATAGCAGGATTAGACTCCACACACTGTATTCACCTAATACATAAATTCATTTTATTTTCCTAAAACAAAAATCTATGCATTTGTGTGAAAATATGCTAAATAAAGTGTAATAATACATTTATTCGAAAATGATGTGATAAACACATATAATGTTTTACTAGAGAACTACTAGTAGCTACAAATTATCTCAAATTGGCTCCACATTGAGGCACGATAAATAAATAATAAAATGCTTTTGTTATTTAGTAAAACAAACAATAATAATTCTGTAGTTTAACTTAATCAACATTATAAAAAAATGTTACTTCTAAAATTGTATTTTTTTGTGTTTTTTCAAATTTGGGACCAGCAGCCTGATCAATACTGAAAGCAGCTGTCTACTGTGTCCTGCCTAGGACACATGAATCACACGTCAGGGTCTAAATCGGTCTTGGTTACTCATGGCCCCCCCGTCCCGCGCTTTTTCTCTTTTTTTTCTTTTAAGTCAAAAAGACACATTCTTCAGGGACACAAAGAGGCGAGTATGTGCGGCCGCCGGGCTTGAGTCATAGACGGACCGTGGAGGGTCAGCTGCTGGTGAAGAACCGGGCCTGTTGTGTGCTGGACATAGAAATGAAACCCACAGACTCTGGTGCTGTTTGGGCTCAACATTGTTCAATATGTGAAGGCGTATTTAAATGCATTTTTGTGCATGTTGGAAAGCCCCCAAAACGTAGTTTTTCAGCACTCTGCACACTTGCAATAATCACATAAAAACATGCTATAAGATTTTATTTTTACCTTAAAAACTTGTTACTGTATGCCTTTTTTAACAAGCTAGAAAAGTGTCAAAAACATATTGTACTTAGTTGAAATGTTATATTTTAACAACTGAAATACAGGATGTATTTGTATAATATGAAACAGATGAGTAACAAAAAGGAGAGACACATTGAAAACCATAAAAAGGTCAGTTTCTTTGCATTTGCATTTGAGGAGTCATCTTCAGAGAAGATCCCAGAAATTAGGATCAAGTTTTGTTTCATTCATGACCCAATCTATTTCTCTTTTGCTGTGGCTAAGCATTTAAATAACCTTTATCAGATTTAGTCGAAGAAAATTTTCACAAAAAATTTGGTTCTTCTCTTTCACAAATATGGGATTTAAATTGTGTTTAAAAGGCAAAACAGTGATATTTTCAGTTCTTATTCTAGAAGTGTCCCTGATCACACAAACCCACATATAAAAAGAACCCTATCTATCACATAGTGTGCAGCAGTGATGCTTATATCCGGCCCACCTTTCGATTTCCTGTCAGTTGCGCGTCAAACAAAATAGCACAGAGGAAGTGATTAATCAAAACTGTCCTCCACAGCGTGTTCTTTGAAAGCTTCCAGCTCTTTGTACTGTACTGCTTCACTGGTTCGCATCCATCTCATACTGAGCTGAAAAGTGAAGTGTGCACATTGGGAATTTCTGCGAGGTCTAGTTCTATGTGGCTGCGACGTCCCAGTATCACACATTCCAACCAGCATAAGCAAACTGTGGGGTCCAGTGCTGCTGTCAATAGGCCCTCTGTGTCGCCATCACCTCAGAAACAGCAGGAATGCTGGTCCGCCGCAGCCCGCCCTCCCTCCTCCGGCCCGCCACCACGCTCCACGCTGACACACACACTGCAGCACGATGGATGGGCCTGTTCGGGGAAAAAAGCCAAAAAAAAACAAATGACAGAGAAATGTAGAACAAAGGAAGACAGAGACAAGACGTGAGTATGAATAAAGACAACAAAAACAAAGATGATCAGTACAAGGGATGATATTAACCCAGAAAGAAATGGAGATGACTCATATTTTTTTCAAGCATCATTCCAGCCAGTTTATTTGTTTACAGAGTGAGCATCCTCTCCTGACTAAGCCTCCTCTAGTGTATGAGGGCCTAATCAAATTTATTTTTATAATGTATTTATTACGAGTTTCAGCTCATGTTGACACCAGAGCAGGTTGAAACACAGACATAATCACAAATGCAAAAATCTCCAGCAGATCACACATCTCCTAGATATATGTAAATTTATTTATGGGACAATGTCAAAACTTGGTACCAGATAGTTTAACTCTCTTAAAAAATATATTTTTAAACAATTAAAAACACATGCTATTCACTAGTTTAATATCATGGTAGATTATATATTTAAAATGTATTGATTGATCATTTTTTGGTTACACGATTTAACATTTAAATGACAAGAAATTAACATGACCTGTTGAATGCTTCTTAAATATGTATTTTAAAAAGATTTTGACTTTCTCATCTTGCCAAACATCATTTATCACTGACCCTCATGGTGTAACGGCGGATCTGGCTGTGACTTTCCCAACCAGTTTCAGGTGTGACAGGGATACAGGGAACTAATCCCACTTTACAGGAAGTTGCAGCTTTTTAAGTGTGAGGTCTTAAAGATGCTAATTGACTTTCTGAAGATCTTTAGGGAGAAATGATAGTACATTGAAGAAGTCATCAGCAAATAACACCACACTCGGTTTTCATTTATCCGCAGGAGATTTTGTGTCTTTAGGTCCTCAAGGCAGGTTAGACAAGACTGGACTTGTCATTTGGATTTGGGAAGAGATAAAGTTGAATGTTGTTAGTATAAAAGTAAAAGGAAATTTTTTTTTTTTTGTTGTTTTTATAAAAGATTACTACTAATCAAATTTGCCTATTAATATTTTAGCAGAGGAGTGGGTCATTGTAAACCTTCAGCACGACACACTGATATATTTCCAGGACATTGTTAGACAGGGAAGCAAAGGAGTGACAAAAGCTTTTCAGAGAACATTTTGACAGAAATGAAAGTTTAGAAATAGGTCTATAAATAGGAATATTAGGAAAAGTGGGATATACGTTCTTAATACTTGATATTCAAGAAGGATGTTTCTTGGCAGAAGTTTATGAGAATCAGAATCCGAATCAAAGTCAGTTTTGTTGGCCAAATAGAGAATATGACTCTGGCATATCAACTCTCACTCCAAATTGGTATAAACAAACAAAAGACATTTAAAATGTAAGATTAAAGGACAAAAATATGCTTATCTTAGTTCACATATTGTCAGGGATCTGGACAGACGAGGACCACATGAGCAATACGTTTCAATAGTTTATTGAAGGGGTTGGGGAATGGGCGTGAGTCTTTGTGTGTGTGTGTCCCAGCGGCTGAGAGGCGTAGAGTGTAGACGGGGGTTGAGGGTCCAGGCTCTCTCGCCGAAAGGGGCTGGAAGTCCTGGGGGAACACACACACACACAGCAGGAGAGGAGTGGCAGGGCAAAACCTCCAGGGGAGTAGTACCGACAAGGGCAAGGCAGTAATCGTGGTCAAAAAAGGCAGAAGGCAGGTCAAGTTACCGGGATTGTAGAGCAGAGGGTGGTCGGGCAGGTCCGGGATCGCAGGTAGGAGTCAGAATAGTAGCAGGTAACAGGCAGGACAGGCGCGGGCTTAGCAGACGATCTGACGATGTGTGCTGGGAAACAGGACTCAGGCAGAGGGAGAGGGAGCTCACGACAGAACCCCCCCCTCAAGGGACGGCCCCAGAAGTCCCAAAGAAACACCGCCAAGACTGGGAGGGCGGAGGGGGAGCCGGCGGAGGGTCAGAACTCCTCAGAGCAGTCGGAGTCCATGGCCTCATCCTTAGAGAGCCCCCCAGCAGGGGTCAGGACGGGTCCCGGGACAGGGGCCAGGCCAGGTGCAGGGTCAGAAACTGGGTGGGTGGAACGACGGGGTCCTTTAGGACGACCCCGACGAATGGCTGGTTGGTCTGGATGCTGCCGGTGGAAGTCAGCGATGAGGGTCCGATCCAAGATCCGGCTGGCAGGCACCCAGGTTCTCTCCTCAGGACCATACCCTTCCCAGTCGACAAGGTATTGGATGCCTCTACCTCTACGTCTGGATCGGAGCAGACGCCGGACAGTGTAGACTGGGCCACCCTCAATGAGGCGTGGAGGAGGCGGGAGGGGTGTGGCTGGAACCAGCGGACTCTCATGAACCGGTTTAATCCTTGAGACATGAAACGTGGGATGGACCCTCATGGACCTGGGCAGAAGGAGCCGAACAGCAGTTGGGCTGATTACCCTCTGAATGGTCGAATGGGCCGAGGAAGCGAGGTGCCAGCTTTCGTGATTCCACCCGCAGTGGTAGATCCCTTGTCGACAGCCATACCTTTTGTCCAACACGGTAAGCGGGTGCAGGAGTCCTGTGACGGTTGGCTCCAGTGGTGTAGCTGGAGATGGACTTGAGGAGTGTGGCACGGGCCTGGGCCCAGGTGCGGCGGCATCGGCGGGCGTAGGCAAGGGCAGATGGACAAGTGATTTCTCCTTCCTGGCTGTTGAATAGGGGTGGTTGGTAGCCGTAGACACACTGGAAGGGTGACATACCGGTGGCAGAGCAGGTCAAGGAGTTGTGGGCATATTCCACCCATAGCAGTTGCTGGGACCAGGTGGGAGGATTGCGGGATGCCATGCATCGGAGTGCCTTCTCCAGCTCCTGATTTGCTCTCTCTGACTGGCCGTTGGACTGGGGGTGGAAACCAGAACTTAGACTGACCGTGGCCCCCAGCAGATGGCAGAATTCCTTCCAGAAAGTGGAGGTGAACTGCGGGCCCCGGTCCGAGACGACATCTCTGGGTAGTCCATGTATTCTAAAAACGTGCTCCAAGACCAGCTGGGCAGTTTCCTTGGCAGATGGCAGCTTTGGAAGGGGAACGAAGTGTGCCATCTTGCTAAAACGGTCCACAACGGTGAGGATTACAGTCATGCCATTGGACTGGGGCAGTCCTGTGACAAAATCCATGGAAATGTGGGACCAGGGCCGTGTTGGTACGGGCAGAGGTTGGAGTAATCCGGCAGGTGGCTGGTTAGATGATTTGTGTTGGTTACAGGTTGGACAGGCAAGGACAAAGTCTCGCACATCCCTCCTCAGTGATGGCCACCAGAATCGCTGAGAAAGCAGATGGCAGGTGCGAGTGGATCCAGGGTGGCAAGCCAGACGGGAGTCGTGTCCCCATTGTATGACCTTAGACCTCAGGTGTTCAGGAACGAAGAGACGGTCAGCAGGGCAAGCACTGGGGCCAGGTTGGTCATGGAGAGCATCCCGCACTTGTCTCTCAATCTCCCAAGTCAGGACACCTACGACGCGGGGACTGGGCAGAATGGGTGCAGGGTTCCGGGAAGGGGCATCCTCCTTCTGGAACTGGCGGGAGAGTGAGTCTGGTTTGATGTTACGTGATCCTGGACGGTATGACAGGGTGAAATTGAATCTGGTGAAGAATAGGGCCCAGCGGGACTGTCTCGGGTTCAGACGTTTGGCAGAGCGGATATACTCCAGGTTCTTGTGATCCGTCCAAACCAAGAACGGGACGGTGGACCCCTCCAGCCAGTGACGCCATTCCTCCAAGGCCAGCTTGACCGCGAGCAGCTCGCGGTCCCCTATGTCGTAGTTGCATTCTGATGGGGATAAGCGACGGGAGAAGAATGCACACGGGTGGAGTTTGTTGTCCTCTGCAGCTCGTTGCGAGAGCACGGCCCCCACTCCCACATCAGAAGCGTCCACTTCCACAATGAATTGCCGGTCTGCATCTGGCATCTGGAGGATGGGGGCCCTGGAGAACCGAGCCTTGAGGATACTGAATGCCTTGTCAGCTGCTGGGGTCCAGGTGAAGGGCTGTTTAGTGCTGGTCAGGGCGGTGAGAGGGGCAGCTACGGAGCTGTAATTGCGGATGAACCGTCGATAGAAGTTCGCAAAGCCCAAGAACTGCTGTAACTTCTTGCGGTTTACAGGAACTGGCCAGGAGGTGACTGCTGAGACCTTGGCTGGGTCCATCTGGATCTCTCCCTCTGCCACAATGTATCCAAGGAAAGCCACAGTCTTGGTGTGAAATTCACACTTCTCTGCCTTGACGTAGAGCGAGTTCTGCAGGAGGCGGTGAAGGACTTGCCGGACATGAAGTGTATGTTCAGGCTGGGTTTTGGAAAAGATCAGGATATCGTCTAGGTAAACGAAGACGAACTTGTTTAGGAAGTCCCGCAGTACATCATTCACTAGGGCCTGGAAAACCGCTGGAGCGTTGGTGAGGCCGAACGGCATCACAAGGTACTCATAGTGGCCGGTTGGGGTATTGAATGCCGTCTTCCATTCGTCGCCCTCCCGGATCCGCACTAGGTGGTAGGCGTTCCTAAGGTCCAACTTTGTAAAGATGGTGGCCCCCTGGAATAGCTCGAAGGCAGAGTTGAGCAGAGGCAGAGGATACCGGTTCTTTACAGTGATGCTGTTAAGGCCACGGTAATCGATGCAGGGGCGAAGGGTTCCATCTTTTTTCCCCACGAAGAAGAATCCGGCGCCAGCAGGGGAAGAGGACGGGCGGATAATTCCGGCAGCAAGAGAGTCGCTGACGTACTTCTCCATGGCCCTTCGTTCAGGAGCAGACAGGGAATAAAGACTCCCTTTGGGGGGAACAGAACCAGGGATGAGGTCGATGGCGCAGTCATAGGGTCGATGTGGGGGCAGAGACGTGGCTTTGACCTTGTTGAAGACCTCCCTGAGACTGTGGTAGCATTCCGGGACATTGGAGATGTCTGGGGCTGAGCCGGGGGGTACCGGGTGAGAGGGTGGCATGGCCGCAAGCAAACAGGTCTGGTGGCAGTCCCTTCCCCACTCTCTGACCTTTCCAGTTGCCCAATCAAAGTGAGGGTTGTGCCGTTGGAGCCATGGGTAGCCCAGGATGAGAGGTTGGCCCGGGGAGTGGAGCAGGTGGAACTGAATTGTTTCAGTGTGGTTGCCAGACAGCATCATTTTAACAGGGGTGGTGACCTGCGTGACTGTGCCAAGAGGGTGACCATTTAGTGCCCGAACAGGGACGGGGGGTGTCAGACGGAGGGTCTCCAGTCCCAGCTGGTGAGCGAGTTCAGTGTCTATTATGTTGGCTTCGGCACCTGAGTCCACCAGGGCAGCCAGTGTGTGGGTGGAGTCGGGAAGATGAAGACGGACCTGCACCAACGGTTTGTGGTTGGAGGACTGGGTGGTCATTGAGCTCAGCCGGACTCCTCCTATGTCTGGTGAGCTTGGGCTTTTTAAAGGGCAGTTGGCAACACGGTGTCCTTCCCCTCCGCAATACAGACATAGATTGGAGGAGATACGGCGCCGACGCTCAGCAGGGGAAAGAGAAGCCCGGCCAATCTCCATGGGTTCAGACGGGTCCGGTTGGTTTGGAGGAGTAGTCGGGGAAGACGGCTGGACAGTCGGGACGTGACGAGAGCTGGTGTCTAGGGGATTTTGGCGCACCCTATCTCGGCGGCGGGTCTGGATCCGTCGATCTATGCGCACAGCCAGGGCGATGGCGTCATCAAGGGTGGAGGGCCGTTCATGAGAGACCAACTCATCCTTGATGTAGTCGGCCAGGCTGGCGAAGAACACGTCCACCAACGCTGCCATGTTCCAGGGGCTGCGCCTTGCCAAAGTCCGGAAATCGATAGAATAATCTGCAACCGTCCGTCGACCCTGCCGAATACTCAGAAGATCCTGGGATGCCTCTTCAGAGGATGAGCCCAGATCAAAAACCTTGAGCATCTCCTCAGCAAACAGTTCAAAAGAGGTGCACGCCGGGGTCTGACGCTCAAACTCCGCTGTTCCCCAGAGTCGAGCTCGGCCTGTCAGGTGAGTGATTGTGTACCCGACCTTAGCCCCTTCTGTGGCAAAGGTTCTGGGTTGCAGAGAGAACTGAAGCCTGCAGCTGGTCAGGAACGGGCGCACTTGCTTTGGGTCACCGTTGAATCGTTCTGGGTTGCCGATTCTAAGTTCCGGAGCTCCAGCAGCAGTGGCCTGGGTGGGTGACTCTGGAGCGGTGCTGGCGGGTGGGCTGGCTCGGGCTAGACCGGAAGGCAGACCGGCTGTGGCTGTGGCAGGCAGACCGGCTGTGGCTGGAGTGGCAGGCAGACCGGCTGTGGCTGGAGTGGCAGGCAGGCTGGTGGTGGCTGGAGCGGCGGGCTGGGACTGAGGAATGAGTTGGGCAAGCAGTCGGGTTACCTGAGCGAGGTGATCTTGCTGTTCGTGAATCTGGTGTTGTTGCTGTTGTATCAACTGCTGTGTTTGCTGCAGCTGCTGTTGCCGCTGGTTGCCAAGCTGTAGCAAAGAGGAGACGTCAACCGTCATCCGATGGATGTCCCTCTCAGCGTTTCCCAGGCGCTGCATGGCGGTGGGGGGTTCTAAGTCCATGTTTTGTGAAACGTTCGCTGGGTCCATTATGTTGGTCAGATCGTACTGTCAGGGATCTGGACAGACGAGGACCACATGAGCAATACGTTTCAATAGTTTATTGAAGGGGTTGGGGAGTGGGCGTGAGTCTTTGTGTGTGTGTGTCCCAGCGGCTGAGAGGCGTAGAGTGTAGACGGGGGTTGAGGGTCCAGGCTCTCTCGCCGAAAGGGGCTGGAAGTCCTGGGGGAACACACACACACACAGCAGGAGAGGAGTGGCAGGGCAAAACCTCCAGGGCAGTAGTACCGACAAGGGCAAGGCAGTAATCGTGGTCAAAAAAGGCAGAAGGCAGGTCAAGTTACCGGGATTGTAGAGCAGAGGGTGGTCGGGCAGGTCCGGGATCGCAGGTAGGAGTCAGAATAGTAGCAGGTAACAGGCAGGACAGGCGCGGGCTTAGCAGACGATCTGACGATGTGTGCTGGGAAACAGGACTCAGGCAGAGGGAGAGGGAGCTCACGACACATATATACAAAGCAAAAGTAGAAAGTTAACTATCACTCTTCCATTTTGGCTCTAATATTCTTCACTGCCTTCTCAGGCCTCTGATGGTGTCGTTCAGGCTTCTTTGATTCAAGGGCAGCAGCAGTTTTCATGATGAAGGGGCAGATATAATATCTGATTTACATCTTCTAAGTCTCAGCCGTCTCAGTAGCAACACCAGGACCCCAAACAGAAAAGCTGTTTATTCAGGGGAGGCCCAGAGATGGAGGGCGGCCTGACATTTCCTGCCCAGATGCCGAGAAGAAGGCGCGTTCCTCTGCCGGCTCATAATATATCCCCATATTTCCTGTCTCCTAACCACACCCTCCACCTCCACCATTTGACACCCACAACTCAAAAATATAATCTCCACAAGTGAAAATATCCTATTTTCTATATAATTAGTCCAAAGTGGATTATCTGAAATATCTCATTCCATTGGTTGATCATTATGCTTATTCCAATTTTTCCCTTGATTTTGGTCAATTTAGTCTTGCTTTCTTAAAATTTGATTAAATTGTTTTACCTTTTATCTCAGTACCTTTTACATTATACTATGGACTTTTTTATGTTATAACTTTGCAGTTTTTTGTTAAATTCTTAGGGGAAAAAATTAAAATAAAACAAATTATCTGCCACTGGAGTAAGATAATTTATTATAATTCCACTCAATCCTGGGCTAATTGT
Source organism: Eupleurogrammus muticus (assembly GCA_036785175.1). Lineage (NCBI taxonomy): Eukaryota > Metazoa > Chordata > Actinopteri > Scombriformes > Trichiuridae > Eupleurogrammus > Eupleurogrammus muticus. The sequence goes on along the minus strand of JAYKQN010000011.1, from coordinate 21,484,154 downwards.
ACTGAATGCAATATATCCCCCCTGATATGACTTATTTTTTTTCAGTGTACATTTTTACAGTTGTTTTGTAAAACCTTTGACTGCATATCCCCAAACAACACATTTATTTACTCAGAAAGTGCACAGTTTCACCATGAGCTGCACTCCTTGTCTCTACTTGTCTCACATCAGTTCCTGATTTCATTTCGAGGGTAAACCCTGTTCATTCGGTCGATGGCGTAAATCCGTTATTAAGAACCAATGAGTCAATATCAAACCAACGCTGAGTCAGCCGCTCACTCGTTTAATACCCCGGCGTCTGTAGGAAGCGTCAGTATAAGATGAAACTGTATTGTGTTTTCATGCAGCAGGTTTTCCCTGACAGTGACTAACCTGAAATCCTCCAGGCTCCGCACGTTAATACACAAAGCTGCGTCTCCTGGACTTTTTACAGGACTCGGTGACTCACAATGGGAGTGAGTCAGATTCTCTACACACTTACACACTGTAAACCCCTAGTCACATTAAGGAAGGATTCCTTCTGTTCACTTTTAATAATATTTAGAGAGAAGAACAACTGCTCAGGTTATATTACATTGGTAAATGTAATGTGTTTGTTTCTGATGCGATTAGTCAATGGTTGGTCGAAAGCGCCATCTAGTGACAGAGGTCCTCAGGCAGACAGGTAGTCAGCGACCAGAGGGGATCCCGGTGATTAATCGGAGTTTTTTTTAGCTATTCTTAGCCGCTTATTGGCTGCTTGTGGTTGGCAGGAGGCGGGAAGACGTGCGTGCGTAGGGAGCGCGTGCGCGGCGCGGCGCGGCTCACCTACTGCTCTCAGGTGCCGGACCCTGCTCAGTTTCTACTCGTCTCTGGACCCGGAGGGGAATGTTGAAAGCGTGATTGCGTTCGCTTTACAGACAGATTCAAGCGGGTCGAGGAAATGAGTGGTAGGTTAATACAACTTAATGCGCTATTTACTGTGTTTCCATGCGTTTATATCAAATGTGTTAAATGGACAGCAGGAGTCAACAGTGACACGATCAAGGAAATTTAACAGCTAATGCATTTATAAATGTAACTTAATTATATATATATATATATATATATATATATATATATATATATATATATATATATATATATATATATATAGTGCAGTATGTTTTAACTAAAGTAACGAGTCTGCATATTTCTCAATTATTCATTTTTTTCCTGGTAGATTCTCAGTGGTGGAGTATACTAAATTTACTTTACTTGATTATTTCTATATGATGATACTTTCTACTTCCCTACATTTATTTGCCAGCCTTAGTTACTATTCAGATGACGTTTTTAATATTATACTAATGTACTTTAATATTCTGTTATCTATATTTTATTAAAAATGTAAGTTTTTCTTTTTAATATTTCATATGCACTTTGTGAAAGCCAAGTACCAAATATCACAATGCAGTATTTTTACTATTAATCTACTCAATGTATAAAATCTTTTATACTCAATGTATAGAAAATGTAATCCAGGATCCAGTAGATCCGGTTACTTAAACTTTTGCATAATTTCTGAGTTGATTTAACTTATCTTCACAATATGATATACTGTTCTCCTTTTACACAGATATAAACATTTGTAAGAAAACATCCTCCAACTTTCATAAAAGCCATTTATAGAGATTTAACTCAACATTGTGTCAGTATTTTAATTTGTTATATATTCAGGACTAGAATGGTTTGCATTGGAGCTGCTGTGTTATACTTTAACTGCCTGCTACATTCTGCTTCCTGTTTGATACCAATCAGTCCTTGTAAAAAAAAAAGAAGATAAAACATCAAAGCATAATTTGTTTTCTAGTACTGTAAGTGTCCTGAATAAGAGTTTAGGGGCAATAACATGAGGGCAGTGTCTAAATAGACTGTTTATGAGATTCCAGAGCATCCAGACAAGCCCCAGCCTGCCTGATCAGCTGCACAGCAGCTGCACTTAGATAACAAAAAACTTAGAGAGACGCGACTTCCATTTCCTTATGTCTACAGGATGTTTCTAAAATTGACAATTTATTTTATAAGAATTTTTTAAAGACAATAGGTCCATAATTTAGTAATCCATCAATATTCCACCTATATGTACAGTTTTTAACCAGAACAAATTCATACTTCTCATCTAAAGGACAAAGAGCAAAACAGCAAAAATCTCATGTAAAGTTACACTACAGTAAGTATGGAATAAAAAAGGGAAAAAATTATTTTTACTCACTCCTGTCATTATCTCAGGGGTCTGCTGTAACCAGTCATAGCACATTACAGGTGAGAGGCAGGATACAACCAGACAGGTAGCAGTCTATCATGGAGTGCGCACACACAATTCACTCACACACTCGTAGCTAGAGGCAACTTAGAGTCCCCAATTAACCTCAGCATGTTTTTGGACTGTGGGAAGAAAGCCAGAAACCCTGGAAAGAACCCACATAGACACAGAGAGAACATGAAACACTGCTCCACCATGTCACCCAAAATCAACCCAGTTTTCCCAATATTCATTAAACATGTCTGTTTTAACTCTAGTTAAGAAATTCAACCTCTCCATTCTATAAATATGTAGCCTTACCTATATCCAATCCTCCACATTTGGTGTATCTGTTTTAAACGATTGTGTTTTTAGTTGACGTCAACATTATTTTCAACATAAGTATTTTTCTCCTTGTCTTTCACCCCAATCACACCCCCTCCTGACCTTGTGATCTCCTGAGTTTTTTCCCCCATATATAAGACTTATATCGGTGAAAAGAAAGATCTAAAATTACTTTGAGGATTTTTCCAATGTTTTTCTTTAACTCCTGCAATCTCCAAAAGATATAAAATAATTGGCTTTGTTTTCCTTGCAAAATTTCCAGCATCTTGTATCACAATTAAGTTTCTTTCCTAGAAAGATCAGAATTAATTTTTTAAAAATGTAACCATTAGAAAAGTGAAATGCAAACTGCAAGGGGATGAGAGGGAGGAGCTGGTGAGCTGAGCCTTTTTGTGATTACAACAGTCTCACTACATTTGTTCAGCGAACCAAAAGGAGCCGTGGCATTCTGACCAATGCATGTGTTGTTGCTGTAATGTGCCTTGTTCAGCAGTTCCTACCTGGATTTGTAAGTATGGTAAAAACTTTCTTTCCCATGTATCAGTAATAAAGAAATCCCCACTTATGTTATTCTAACAGTTACAGGTAGATAAATGTGATAGTTAGATAGATTCTATCTGCTCTTTTCACATTCTTTGTCTCCAGAGACAAGGTTTTTTATGGTTTATGATATGAGTCACTCCACAATTTGCATTCCTGCATTCCGAGTCACTGACCCAGTGTCCTCCCCACTATAGTTTATGACCTGAACAGCACAGCTTTTGATCTAAAGCAATTAAACCATGTCTGCTGCAGTTTTATTAACTCACAGTCTGAAGTCTTTTTTGTTCATGCAAACATTATTGTCTTTCACCCAAACACAGGTGCCCTCCTATGTGAGATTCATCGCCATTTCTTTTATCAAAGGCAAATAACTTCAGACAGAATATTTTGTAGACTAAATCCTCCTCTGCATGTCTTGGAGGAGTTCCTGAATCAGTCCATCATGGCGCAGCAGACCAATAATTCTTTATCCATCTAACTATACACATCATACATATATTATCATCTGATGTTGTGTTTTTGTCTTTTTTATCAACTTAAATTATTGTGAAATTTACTAGACAACACAATATATCAATTATTTTGAATATAGATACTCAGATGAAACATATTGTGCTTTTTATCACAGACTACTGGGATCTATGATCAATAATGGTGGAACCTTGTTGACAGTCAGAATAAATTATTAACATTTTTTAGAGCTTAAACTCAGAAATTGATCCAAATTTACTAGAGCACAAGTAGAGCTTTATATGAAGTAATATAAAACTACTGATAATCTTATCTTTGTGTTGAACAGTAGAACAACTCTGAGTGTTTAGCAATAATAGCAGCATCATGTAATGATCCACTGATGGCTCAGATAAGGGTGTTCTGACATAATCAAATGGCAAAAGGATTTTGCCACAGGGCCAATATATTGTGTCTAGTACTTGTTATGCATATGTGTGCACAGCTGGCCCTCAGGGCTGAACATGCTGCACACTGTTCAGACAAACAATTGTAGAGTCGCTCATTCAACCAACAATAATAATAAAAGCATGTCAAATTGTCTCAGTGAGTTCATAGGAGATTCCAATCATTGCACCGAATCTGTTGCACAGACGTAAACTTTGTGCAACTTTGTGAAGAGTTTTTGTTCTCCTGCAGGGGTCACAGATTGGGAGGAGGAGGAGGGTGACATGGCTCAGGAGGAGGGTCGATCGCGTCCCCCCTGGTCGGAGGAGCGCTGCGAGGAGCTTTGGGATCGCGTGGAGGGAGTCCGACACAAGCTCACGCGCATCCTCAACCCGGCCAAACTCACCCCTTACCTGCGGCAGTGCAAGGTCATCGATGAGCAGGACGAGGACGAGGTGCTCAACTCCACACAGTACCCGCTGCGCATCAGCAAGGCTGGTGAGGAAAAACTCCATCCTTACATTTTTTATAGCCGCTTATAGCTGACTAGGGTCATGGAGGTCTGCTGGAATCCAAGGGTACTTCAGGAGAGAGGCAGGGATATGTGATGGGAATAACAATGTTAAGAAAAAAAAACAAGGTAGAGTTAAATTCTGATCTTTATCTGTTTTATCAGCTACTTTATTCCTTCCTAACACCGGCTACTGTGGCTGTAGTATTTTTTGCTCAATAAATGCGAGTGTGAACACATTCATTCTAGCAGTTGTGAATGTTGCTCTCTCATAAAATGGCCTGCATTTATATAGCGCTTTTCTAGTCTTTTCGACCACTCAAAGTACTTTACACTACAAGTGTCCAGTCAGCCATTCAAACACACTGATGGCGGTGGAAACTATGCATTCAGCAACAGCACAAGCCATCAGAGACAAATCGGGCACACAACAATATGCAATTCGGAGGAGCCGGGAATCGAACCATAATCTTCCATCTGGTGGATGACTGCTCTACCTCTCAGCTACAGCCACCCAGTAGAACTTAGTTCAAGAGTGTGCCAGATTTCATTAGATCCGTCCAGGTGAAAACCCAGCTAAAACACACAATAAACAGACCTAAATATGAATATAAAAATATATAAATCAATTGATGGACTTTGAACTAGTTTATGTAGAAAGTGAACTTTTCCAACACGCTGTTCACTCACACCCACTCACCCCTTCGGGTAATTTAGAGTCACCAATTAACCTAAGTACTGTGGGAGGAAGCCAGACAACCCACACAGGGAGAACATAAAACTCCACACAGAACACTCTCAGCCCAAGGCCTTGAACCTGTAAGTTACTTGTAGTGAGGCAACACTGCTACCCACTGCTGCACCTAAGATAAAACTCCACTAAATTAAAAAATATAATAATAATAATAATTCTACTTAGTAAGAACACAAGCTACAGTGCGAAATTTAACACCTTGAGCAAAATCATCATCATTTTTATGCAACATGACATAAAAGATCACACTTATATTTTAGCCCACCATCTACATTTGTTGATATTATATACTTTTTATACATAACCTCAGTGTAGTTCACCACATGACAAAACAAAATACCTGGTGTGACCCTTTAATGTATTAAAACTCCCAAAAAACACATTGTGTGTGAATAATCGTGGTTTACAAAGATGGAACAGATGGTGAAGATAAATGATGTGAGAGAAACCAGCTGGAGCTAAAGAGAGAGCAAGATGAAAGACACCACTAAGCAGAGGGGGAAATATGTTAAAGAGAAAGAGAGAGAGATGGGGAAGAATGAGGAGTAAACCAAGATAAAGAGGAAGGAAAAAAAGCTCCATTACCAAATTCATATCATTCTTGTGTCTGTGCCAGTCAGTTAAATCAGGATTGTGATTCATGATGTGATTCCTCCTTTCAAAGAGAGCCAGACATTTTTGTGGTCCGACTATTTCAGCTTGACAGTACAAAAATGCTGACAGCTGAAGTGGCTGGGAAGTGAACTATTCCATATTATCAGGGGTGGGAAGCAACAAAGTACATTTAGCCCAGTACATTACTTAAATGTCATTTTAAGGAACTTGTACTGAAGTATTTCCATTTGAGGGAAATATTGTACTTTATTCTCCACTACATTTATGTGAAGGAAAGAGCTGTTTGCTCCATCACAGTACATTTTGCTGTATTTAAGTACAATATTGAGGTACTTTGGTTGAGTATTTTTATATAATACTACTTAATATCATTACATTACATTTAAGAGGGAAATATTGCTTTAGATACCTTTTAGTTGCAGCTTTAACACAATTGCTAATAGTTTTTAAAACACAACACATGGTTAAAGATGAAACCAGTGGTTTCAACATTTTAGTCTTTGACATCTTACAAACAGCAGAGTGAAGTCAGCTTATACTTCAAATGTCTCTGTTACCACCTCTACCACAGATCTTTCCCGCTTTGGTTTCATTTCAATAAATAAAATGATCCAGTAGTTCACCAAAAATTGAATATTAGAGAAAAACAAAACAAAAAGTGAAATGGATTATTGAATCAGAACATTGTTTATTCTTCTTTTCTCTCCCATGAAAAATCTCAGGACCCCTCACATGTATCTGCTGACCCTTTGGAGGGGCCTGAACCTTAGGTTGGGACCCACTGGACTAAACTAGTTAAGTGTAGTTAAAGTAGCTCCACCTCTAGCAGCTACAACTTATTAATGATCTGATGATGTCATTTATGATTATACTGTATGTCAGAGGAACAAAGTTATTAGTGTCACTTTAGTAATTCAGGTATAATTTGCTACTCATACTTACATAAACTTTACTTGTAAAGGAGTATTTTTATTTTGATCTGGTACTTTACTTAGATAAAGGATAATTCCTCCACCGCTGCATATTCTTGTAGTTTTCCAGACTGTGTTTGTCCTTTTTGTTGAACAGGCCGGTTACTGGACATTCTGCGAGGTCAAGGTCAGCGAGGTCTTCAGGCCTTCATGGAATCACTGGAGTTTTACCACCCAGAGCAGTTCACACAGCTGACTGGGGAGAAGGCGACGCAGCGCTGCTCCCTCATACTGGGTGAGCGGGGGTTCTCCTGCAGGTGGACAGATGCGATATGTTCACTCTCCTGGAGAAAATTTTAAAAAAATCGTAACGATATCCATTTGTACTATTTTAAAGGTGGAGGCCATTCACACTCTGTGTAGCCCATTCTAAACGATTGCAATCATGATGTAAATGATTGCAGGCTTCCTCATGCCCATCAGTGAGAAAAGATCCATGAATTATGAGAGGTTACTGGTTACCAATGCTCATTTGACAAGATAGAGGCAGATATCAGTATCTGATTCAACTTGCTCTTTCTCTTTGATGTGAGCCTCTGGGAGATACAGATGTCATTATAGAAGAGATTCACGTAAATCCCCAGAATCAGACAAAGTCATGTCAGCAGCACACTTGATTATACAAAAGAAGCCCCTACAGACCCCTGTGAGCAGTGTCAGGAAGCTGACATAACAACATGACATCATAGTATATCGTGGGGGGATTTACACCGGAAAAAACACTTTCATCTACCAAAATAAAACACGGAATTTCTCATAATTATGATGACATATTTAAGCAATTATGAGATAAGGCCTCAGTGGGGGATGCAATGCACTTCCTTAATAAAACCATTTTATAATTTAATAAAAAAGGCATGTCACTTCATTGAAAAGAAATGACAAATAATGGATGCAAGGATCTATGTATTACAATAGACTTTTTTGTGTGTAAATCCCTGATAATTTGAAAATGCTGCTAACTGCTATTGTAGTTTAATTTTGAGAAACTACATTAAATCTCAGGAACGAGGAAATAATGGTTGTCTCATACACAAAAACTTTTTTTTTATCATCCTCACAAGTACCTGTATATGGAATAAAGACAAAAACGTAATGTGGTGTAAGCCCAAAAAACTTGGTACTGAATAGTTTAATGTTCTTGAAAAGGTTTAAAAAAAAATAAAAGCATATGTCATCAACTAGTTTTATATTCTAGGTGTATTAAATATTTAAAATATATCATTTTTTTGGTTACAACATTTGATATTCTGTGTTTTAAAAAAATCACACATTCTATATGACTTTTGTTTTAAAAAAATTGTACAAATGGACTTTAAAATGACATAAAACCAATAAAAATGTACATTTTGAGTGACACGATGAATGCTGTTAAAGCTGTATATTAAAAGGTTTTGACTTTCTCATGTGCCAACTATGATTTGTTGACTGCCATGTGGTGTAACCCTAAAAATTTAGTACCACATAGATTAACTCTCTTTAAAAACTCAAAAACTTCAAGTGCATGCTATCAACTAGTTTTATATTCTAGGTGGATTAAATATTTAAATCTACCAATCCTTTTTGCTTACATTTGACATTTTGTGTCAAAAATCACACAAATTTGTGAGTTTTGTAAAATAAATAGTACAAATGGACTTTTAAATGACAAGAAACCAACATTAACACAAAATCTCAAAAGTATATGTATACATAGATTTTGCGGGACCTGATGAATGCTTTTTAAAAGTCTTATCTTAAAAGGTTTTTGATTTTCTCATCTTGACAAACAAAAATGGCAATATGGTTCCAATGCGACAAAGATTCAAAGTAAATTTGAGATTAAATTTTCATAAATTGCTTCTATGAAGTAACATGCAACACCAGTTTTTCCAGATATGTAGGTAGCCTACATGACTGTAGGTGAGTCTTTTCGGAGCTGGACACATTATCATACGCTTGTCCGCCTGTTTTAATCCTCAGATGAGGAGGGTCCCGAGGGTCTGACCCAGTTCCTGCTGCTAGAGGTGCGTAAGCTGAGGGAGCGGCTCCGTAACAGCCGGCTGTGTGAGCGCCGCCTGTCCCAGCGCTGCCGCATGGCAGAGGAGGAACGCAGCCGCGCTGAACGCAAAGCCCAGGAGCTACGGAATGTCAGGCTGCAGCTGGAGAGGTTGGGAGTTTGTTCCTCTGGGTTTGCCTCCTGCTGTTCAGGTGCAGGATTTGCATTTGCTTTGTTCAGAAAATCTGGATTTAGAGAATGATTAATGACAATTTACTGATTCATAGGAATAATATTTCCTCATGAAGCTTTTGGTCATGAGTACATACTATTTGACACCTGCTCATATTCCAAATTTTTGATCAATAACTTATTTTGATTTCACATGACACATGATTTCACATGACACATTTTTCCATTGTGCACAAAAATAAATCAAATAGTTGATAGTTTTGTTAGTTGACAGTTTCAAATAGTTTTTTTGCGCTGAGTGATGATTTGTGATCTCCAGACTGCGTCAAGATCACGAGTTGGCCAATCGAGAGCTGGGGAAGCTGAAAGACCGACTCCTGGAGCAGGTGGTGAAGTACTCGAGGGCCATGGAGGAGCAGGGAAAAGCTTCCGGCCGAGAGAAAGACCTGCTCACACAGGTGAGTCCATGACTACTGTGGAAATGACATTTTTTACCTAACCGTAGAAAGCTTTATCCTTCACAGCCTGGTATTACTGGATATCAATGTCTATGAGCTAGGGCTGCCATAATGTCGTATCATTTGTGTTGCCAAGAGTTGTGGTCATTGCCTCATAGAAAATCTTGCACGTTATCGTGTGCTTCTGGCTTTCATGAGATTCTTGGGACCTGAAGAATGATAAGAGAACTTTTAGGACCCTTTTTCTCAAAGACTTTGCCCTCTTCTGCCTATTCATTCATGCTCACTTTCTCACTCATGCTGTGCAGAAGTATTGCGTATCTGTTTTGAAAGTATGGTAAAGAAAAATGTCAAATGAATTGAATTGAATTGTTTGACATGCAAATCAAAATCATGATTAAAGTTCTGTTGATTGCACAGCCTTGGTCAGAGTCATCTTGCAGAATCTGTTACTGACAAGCTCAAGCATTAATGTATTTTGGTGAATTTGTTAATAAAAGAAAGTCCCCCGAACATGTCTGCCCCTGTTTCGCTTAACTGGCTGGAGAATATCTGGCTGTCAGTTAAATGCATATTTCGTTTCAATGTAGGTTTTGGGAGAGGCGTAAGAAAAAAAAAAAAGAAGCATGATAAGGCAGCAGATAAAAGTGCCTGAGGCTGTGAAACCCAGAGCTGCAAGTTCATTTCCCACCAGCTAAGCAGATGTAATCTCCCTTATATTTGGTTTATGTGCTGCAACATGTCGACCGACCTGCTGAGGTCTGAACCACAGCCAATACCACCTAAACCCTGGCATGATATTCTGAAGAACAAAGCCTCTTTACCATGTCACTGCATTTTTAAACAACAACGGCCTGACAGGATGGGTCTTCATGGTCTGTCTCCATACAGGTGGAGGAGCTGAAGTCCAGATTGACTGAGGCAGAGAAACAAACCATAGACTCCCTGACAAATACTACACCAACTAAAAGAAACAGTCTGCTCTCCAACGGAGGACACGGACATGGTTCTTCACCAGCTTTACCCGAAAAGCCACTACACTGGATCGAGGTTCAGAAAGCAGAGAGTACAGGAACTCAGAAAAGGGACTCGGTTCCTGCCACTGGAGTCAATGTATGTTTTAAAATAGACAATGTTCAACCCTTATTAATCTAAATCAGCTACATGACTTTTACAATGTGTTTAAGTCTTGAATGTTTGGAGTGATTTGTGTTCTAAAACAATGTTTTTTGTGATGATGATGCCAGGCCCTGATGGACATCCTGCAGCAGGACCGCAGGGAGGCTGCAGAGCAGAGGCAGGAGCTGTGTAATGTCATCACCAGAACACAGGGGGAGCTGCAGAGCTGCGAGGAGCACCGCGACAAGGTCAACACTTCTTATGCAGCAGTAGCTAGTTATCGTTACTAGTTACTTCTCCCAAAAAATAACCAACTTACTTTACTATGAAAGTAAATGGTTACCAGGGAAAGTAACTATTGCATTACTTTTCTTAAGTTTTGAATTTACTGGGAGTTACGACTGAACAACTAATTGGGAGTTAGTCGTTTAGTCGTTGGCTACAGCCACAGTAGCCTGTGAGGAATAAATTAGCAGATAAACCAAATAAAGATTAGAACTTAACTACCTTTTCTCTGGTAAGTCTCTGCTTTACACTCCTCTGACTCTCACCTGTTGTCAGGTGTTTGATGCCATGATGAATTTGCTGTAGAAAGCAATAGGGGACAAGAGAGTAGAGGTTGTAATGGTAACGTGTGTTTGCAGCTGGAGGCCCAGTGTGAGCAGCTCCAGCTGAAGGTCAGGACTCTGCAGCTGGACTGGGAGACTGAGCAGAAGAGGAGCATGTCCTACTATAACCAGATCATGGAGCTGGAAAAGGAGAGAGATCAGGTCTATGTGTGTGTGTGTGTGTGTGTGTGTGTGTGTGTGTGTGTGTGTGTGTGTGTGTGTGTGTGTGTGTGTGTGTGTGTGTGTGTGTGTGTGTGTGTGTGTGCGCGTTTGTGTGTTTGTGTGCCTCACGCCTCACGCCTAACCTGCAGTGATACAAAAAGAATTCATTCTCTCATGTACTGTCCTCAAGTACAATTTTAAGCTACTTGTACTTTACTTGAGTATTTCCATTTGCTACTTTATATTTCACCCCACTACATTTCAGAGGGAAATATTGTATTTTTTCGTCATTTATCTGACAACTTTTATTTACTTTTCATGTGGATTTCATTCAATTGATAATATAACAAGCTTAGATTAGTGAATCAGAAGTTAGTTTGTTCTTCTTTCCTCTCCCATTAATCACCTCATGGCACCTCACATTGCTCTGCTGATCCTTTGGAGGAGCCCAATCCATATGTCGGGAACAACTGTACTAAACTAGCTAACTGTATATTAATTAGTTAATCTAGCAGCTACAAGAAAACTGATTAATAATTTAATGATGTAGAATATTATATCAGAGGAATAACATATGTACTTTCACTGTAGCCCTAAGTACATTTTGATGCTTAAGTGTTTTTTTTTTCATGAAGAAGTTTTGTTAAATTACTGTACTGTACCACATGTCCTAAAGAGTTTAAGCATCTTACACAGTTTATCAAGACAAATAAGTATTTTGGTGTGTTGCAGTTTCAGCGTATAGTCCATATATATACATATATGTATACATTTCTGCAGACTTGTCAACTTTTGAAAATAGCTGTTTTTGATGTAGGTTGGTTTGATATGGAAATGTATAGGATTGCATTTTTGTCACCTTATAACTGGTGCACTCCTGATTTATTTACATCATGCAAACTTCTTTTCCTCCCTTCTTTTCCTCTGCAGGCCCTGCGGAGCCGGGACAGCCTGCAGCTGGAGTACACCGACTGCCTCCTGGACAAGAACCGTCTGCGTAAGTCCATCGCAGAGCTGCAGGCCAACCTGGAGCAGCAGCAGAGGGAAGTGGAGCGGGAGAGGGAGCGGAGCCAGGAGAAGATGGAGCAGGGCAGCTCCTGTTTGCACTGCGTGAGTGAGCACGGCTAAAGTTAGAACTGCACGCCACGACATGTGACACGCCATATAAGTGCCTGTCTCTGCTCCCCCACAGTCCCACTTGTCTCTGTGCAGTGAGGACCAGTGCTACGGCCCCTGCTGCTCCCTCGGCCTGGACCTGAGCCCCCAGATCAACAGGACCCACGCACTACTTAGAAAGGTCCCGTCCGTTGGTTCCTATACTTATTATATTACTCACATGCACAATGACAGAAGAATAACCCTGTGATTTGAATCAGGTCAATTTTTCAAGTCGAGTCAGTATTATTTGTTCATCCTAAAATTAAAAATCACAGATTCGCCTCATTACAGCAACACAACCTCCCCTGTCCTTAAACACCCGTACACGAGTGTCAATGAAAACTCCTAATATAAATTTAATGGGAAAAAAGGAAAGGAAGAAACCGCGGTAAGAGAAACAGAGGAGGATCACTCTTCCAGGATAAACAGGCTGCAATAGATAATGTGGATGAAACCAATACAAGAGTTGAGTACCTCATAAGAGCTGTAGTATTTACATTTAGTGTAAATATGTCTTTGTGTGCTGTAGAATAGAATATAATAGAATAGGAAGCCTTTATTTTAGACATTTAAAAAATTGTACAAAGCTTTTTTTATTATGTTCCCACAGCACTTCATAGTTGAGGTGCAAAAATAACAAAAAAAAACCAATCCACATCCCCATATGCATTGTAGTGTAACATCTTTCCAAAAACCACACTCAACCGTTAGTGGGTTTATCTGCTACTTTAATCCTCACTAACACAGGCTACTGTGGCCGTAGCCAACGAAAAAACAACTAACTTCATAAGTAAAGTTCTCTAGTGTCTTTTAGAAGAGAACCTCTCTACACACTAGCTGCAGCGTCTTACTACAAGATGCATTCACAGGCTCTCAGGAAATCCCAGTATTAACCCAGCACAGAATGAAAAAGAAAAGCAATTGGATTAGTATAAATTTAAAATGAGGATGTCCACAGCTTTGGAAAAGAATCATGTCTAACCTTTTTGAGGACTGCAGCAACATGTTTTCTCAAATTGTTATTGTGCTATGGGTGCAATGCAGCTTCTGGCCTGCCAAATAGATTCTTCAGCTTGACAAAGATCCTATTATTGTCTGAGAGTATGAGACATTGTAGTAGATTCTTGTGTAAGTCTAAGCATGTTGGTACTTGGAGGATGTTTCTCAGTAGCTGTGAGGTCATGCTGCTATATTGACTTGTTTTTTTTGTGTCACAGACGCCCTCTAGAGGTCAAGCCAATGACAACTCAGGGGGTAAGTGCTTTTACCCGATTCCTGCTTCACGCTCAAGTTTATGCAGGATGATACTTGTACTTAAGTACTGTGTGTACCTTTGTATGGTTAAGCTTTTTTTAGCTGCATTTTCTCTCTGTTGTTTCACAGATTCTCATTCCAACTCAGAGGAGAATCTGCTGTCCTCAGTGAGTTTACACCTCAGAACATTAAAAGAGAGAAAGAATGAAAGAAATTGTCAGAATTGATTCATTTATTCATTTATTTCCCTCTACCCTCAGGCAGAAGATAATGAAAAGGAAATAAATCGTCTCTCCACATTCCCATTTCCACCTTGTATGAACTCCATAAACAGACGGTTCAACACAGAGTGAGTTTATCACCCATCAAAGCTGGTGTCTTCATTCATTTCGTCACTCTTCATTTGTTTGAATGAGATCCATTTTTTCTGCAAAGGTTTGACCTGGACTCCTGGGGCAGTGATGAGAATGATAACATTACAGGTATATTTGATTCGGTCATGTTTTACATGGACAACCACCAGTGTAGGAAAAAATGCTAATAAAGAAAAATGAAAATACTCAATTGCAAGTAAACTCATGCTTTGAAACAAAAGTGTTGTGAGAAAAATATGAAGTTTTAAATTAGTTTTATAGTTTCATTTGTCTGACTGTCTGACTTGGGTACTTTTCAGCATTGACAGGAATCACTGTGAAACCAGCCAAAATTGATTTAATTTAGAAAATTTCCTTTTTGAAAGTGCTCTGGGGGCTACTGCTGGAGTGTGTACATTATGATGAGCTTCTACAGAGATTTAAAAAAAATAAAGCTAGTAATTTTATGATATTTACAAGGATCACACCTACAGCAAACATTTTCTTTTCAATAATTTATTTAGCAACTTATGTACCTTCAATAGGTTTACTATACAAACTCACCATTTCAAAATTCCATACTTTTTGTTAGCCTTCTCATAAAAAAAAAAAATCAATTGATCTGTGAGTAGTAAGTAACTGTGAGTATGTTATGTCATGTCATGATTCAACTGGTATATAGATTGTTAAGTGTTACTGAGCAACTGGTATTTGATTATATAGCCTAACAGTTATGGTCGAAACCTCAAAGGTTACCACGAAATCTTGAGCTGGTTGCCAATAACAACCACTGTGAGAAAAAACATAATTATTCTCTCTCTGCGCTGGTTTCCCATTTGAGCCTTGATTGACAAGATGGTAGCTCCTATCAGAATATAACATGGACCATCATTGCCATAACGACATCACCATCGCCACAACCAGGGTTTAGTATTGAATATTGACAGCCTTCTAAATTTCCGCTTTCCAACACTTTCTCTCTTCAGTACACACAAGTAAATAGGAAAATCTTGCTGCTTAAATGGTCTTTATTCTGAAATAAAAGCAGGACTATAGTTCTTAAGGTTCAGTCTGGGTCAGTACTGACTTTCCCATTAAATTATGTTAATGGTCATAGCTGTGGTGCTGCCTTCCTCCATGCTCCTGGCTGTTGCTCTGTGTTTTATAAAACATTTGTTAGTGTGATAGGTATGACAGCTGCTGCCAGATCAGCTGTTTTTCAGCTACATGTTAAGGTCTGTTTATTGTGAGTTTTTACCTGGATGGATCTAATGAAATCTGACACACTCTTGAACTAAGTTCTACTATGGGAGATAAATGTTCACAGCCAGAATGAATGGTTTCACACTGATGTTCATCAAGAAAAAAATACAGTACATTCAGTACACATTCACCAAAAATATGAAAAAGTTCATGAATGAATGTATCAGGCACAACACTGAGGACTGAGGAATAAGAAAACAAATGGTATACCAGTAGCTACTGAGCTATTATAGTATAGTTGTAGGGAGTAGGCTCAGTACAGACCTGATTATCAGCTTTGCAAAGAAAAAAAAATATTTAAATTGATTACATGATTCTGACTGAGACTATGGTGTTTTCAGGTGAGCAGACTGAATCTTCTTTGTCAGATTCCTGGGTATCTCTACATTCTCACCCCTTCCCCCCTGACCTGGTCAACCTTCCTGCAGTCTCTGCACACACACCCAATCCCAACCTCCCCAGGTACAGATTGTTCTAATGCCTGTAAAACAATGCGACTAAAGACATATTAATCACCATTAATGTCATTCGTAAACTGCTAACAGAAACATCCAACACCTATATACAGTAGATGAGAATGATTATAATGGAGTTTTAAGGACAGACTGGAGTATAAAATAGTTTTATGGAATTTATTTTACAAAGATGTGGTTTTAGGTCCATTACCTAACCCTTAGAGGGGTAATTACTATTAAGTGCATAGTATTCATATTATGTATAACATGGTGTGAAGTTATTTAATAAAATCTTAAAGCATAGAAAAACAAACCACAGAAAGATTAAGTGTCATGATTGATTGGAATTTTTGTGTTAGGTTAACTTTGGTTAATGTAATCACACCATTTTTCAGGGTGCCCCCCATCTCTCCGTCTTCGAGTCCCCCTACCTCACCGAAGCATGGCAGAGCCAGCCTGGCTGATGATATAACGCTAGTCGGGGGAAACCGAACCGGAATCTTTGTCAGCTATGTGAGAGCTGGTTCCACAGCAGAACAATGTGGACTGAAGGAGGGCAGCGAGCTGCTGGAGGTGTGTGTGTGTGCGTGTGTGTGCGCACGCGTGCTGTCATCAGTGAACAGTGTGTGTCAATCTAAAAGAAGAGCATGAATGTGTGCTTTAGATCATAGTTGTATATTTTATATTTGTAGTTTTGAAACAAATTGGCAAAGTTTCAAATTGCTAAATAGTCCAAGTGTAATAAAACATAAGAGACAGACCATAAAAGGCTGTAACATAACCCTCAGTATTTCTTTGTGTTGTGCAGCTGGAGCGTGTCCTGTTTGGTGGGGGTAGTGTATTGCTGGGCCAGTGCACCGCTGAGGTCGCCCACTTTTCTCTGCAGTGGTGGACTGAACCTTCATCACTCAAACACCAGAGCAACCAGGAGGGTGAGTCTCTTGTCTCAGAGAAGGATTGGCACACAGTGATCTAAAGTTTTGCTTCAGTGAAAGACACAGTTATGTTCATTCCTCTGTTGAGCTGTCCCTCTGCGTCTTGTCCTCAGCATACTCCAAGCTGTGCTCCCAGATCTCATCGCATTCCTTCATGGGCGCCGACTCCTTCTATGTGCGCGTCAACCTCAACATCGAGCCTCTGGGGGACCCACCATCTCTGGGTGTGTCCTGTGATGACATCTTACATGTCACAGACACGCGGCACACTGGGAAATACCACTGGCGCTGTTCGCTGGTGGACCCAGGCACTGCCAAGCACCTGCAGGCAGGGACCATGCCCAACTACAACAGGTAGAGTTAGACCCTGGTTTAGCTGCAAGGTTGCATTAGCTATCCTACAGTAGCTCTGAGGAACATTTCAAGACATGGTTTTATGCCAAAAAATATATAAAAAATTCACTTTTGGTACTTGCCCTATGACAGAGAGGGGCTCATGTGCCCTAACGTACAGGTACAGGTATTATTGGGCCGCTCAGCCTAGAACTATAATGTTTGACTTTACCACAGAGAGTACCCCATCATGGGTCAATATGGAATCAGTGGAAATCACACACAGTCTGCCCTTAAATATGTACATATATTCAGCTAATCTCAAAAAAACGAAAAAAGGCTATTGAGGATGAGGGGATATAGTATCCTTGACATGTGTTTGTTGCAAGCGAAGAATTTCATTGCTTTATTCTGGTAAAAAAAAAACGTATGCACCAAGTGTAAATGACTGGTTGAAATAAATGGCGTCTAATATGAAGAAAAAATTACTAAAATTACTAGAGAAAGGTAAAGGCAGCAGATTTGAGGAGGTATAGTACCAATTCCCATTCTTAGCCCTTTTTAAAGAGGATGGAGGTAATGGAATGACATGTGTATAATATGGACACCAATTGAGAAGCTTTATTTTTTTATTTTTTTTTTATTTTATTTGTTATTATTTTTATTATTATGGTTATTCCTGATTGTTTTGGTTTTTTTTTTTTTGTTAAATTACTATTATTTTTTTTGTATGTTAGGTTTTATAACTTTTGTTATCATCCTATATGATCCTTTTTTCAACATGTAAATATACACTCACTGGCCACTTTATTAGGTACACCATGCTAGTAACGGGTTGGACCCCCTTTTGCCTTCAGAACTGCCTCAATTCTTCGTGGCATAGATTCAACAAGGTGCTCGAAGCATTCCTCAGAGAGTTTGGTCCATATTGACATGATGGCATCACACAGTTGGTGCAGATTTGTCGGCTGCACATCCATGATGAGAATCTCACGTTCCACCACATCCCAAAGATGCTCTATTGGATTGAGATCTGGTGACTGTGGAGGCCATTTGAGTACAGTGAACTCATTGTCGTGTTCAAGAAACCAGTCTGAGATGATCCTAGCTTTATGACATGGCACATTATCCTGCTGAAAGTAGCCATCAGAAGTTGGGTACATTGTGGTCATAAAGGGATGGACATGGTCAGCAACAATACTCAGATAGGCTGTGGCGTTGCATCGATGCTCAATTGGTACCAAGGGGCCCAAAGAGTGCCAAGAATATATTCCCCACACCATTACACCACCACCATCAGCCTGAACCGTTAATACAAGGCAGGATGCATCCATGCTTTCATGTTGTTGACGCCAAATTCTGACCCTACCATCCGAATGTTGCAGCAGAAATCTAGACTCATCGGACCAGGCAACGTTTTTCCAATCTTCTATTGTCCAATTTCGCTGAGCTTGTGCAAATTGTAGCCTCAGTTTCCTGTTCTAAGCTGAAAGGAGTGGCACCCGGCGTGGTCTTCTGCTGCTGTAGCCCATCTGCCTCAAAGTTCAACGTACTGTGCGTTCAGAGATGCTCTTCTGCCTACCTTGGTTGTAACGGGTGGTTATTTGAGTCACTGTTGCCTTTCTGTCAGCTCGAACCAGTCTGGCCATTCTCCTCTGACCTCTAGCCTCAACAAGGCATTTCCCCCCACAGAACTGCCACTCACTGGATATTTTTTCTTTATCAGACCATTCTCTGTAAACCCTAGAGATGGTTGTGCGTGAAAATCCCAGTAGATCAGCAGTTTCTGAAATACTCAGACCAGCCCTTCTGGCACCAACAACCATGCCACGTTCAAAGTCACTCAAATCACCTTTCTTCCCCATACTGCTGCTCGGTTTGAACTGCAGGAGTTTGTCTTGACCATGTCTACATACCTAAATGCATGAATTGCTGCCATGTGATTGGTTGATTAGAAATAAAGTGTTAACGAGAAGTTGGACAGGTGTACCTAATAAAGTGGCCGGTGAGTGTATACAATGTTAAAACTTAATAAAAAATATTTGGGGAAAAAAAAAATCTCTAACCAGCTAATTTGAAGTGCTTAGCACTACGAGTATAAATAACTTGTATTACACTTTTTTGCATTTCAGAGCACAGCAGTTGTTACTTGTGAGGCTACGCAAAATGGCCCTGGAGCAAAAGGACTTTAAGAAGAAGGTGGTAAGTCTGCTCATCTTTAAATTATACAGTGTATGAAAAGATGGGTCATATAACTGTAAGATGTTTGTTCTTCTTCATTTTCATATGTGTAGTTTTTCAAGAAAACATCTGACTGTGTTAGACTGGTCAAAGCAGTGGACCCCAGTTGCCATGGGATTGGATCCCAAGTCCTTTACACACTCAACAAACGTAAGGATCTGTGATCCCACAATACAAAGTTAAATTTGTGTGTGCTGTTTGTCTATGATTATGTATCTGTGTATGTGTTGCGTTAACCCACCCGCATGTGTGTCTGTTCTGTCAGGTCATGATGACCACTTGATCCCGTACAGCTTGGTGCAGCCAGTGAAGGTTTCCACCAAGCGTCCGGTCATCTTCTCCCCCTCCCTTCTCTCACGTCGTCTCATAGAGCGACTGCTGCAGCCCGCAGAGTCTGGTTTGAACTTCAACACCTGCCCACCAGGTAAACACACAGCGCACACACTTATTCACATACACGATTTACAGACAGTGTCCAACTCAGTAAAGAAGGATGCTGATAATTTATCATTTGACCACCATGATATCCTCTTTCCTCTGTTTCCTGTGGTTTGCAGAACCTGTCCAGGCTGCAGAGAGACAAGACAAGAGAGTATTTTTGTTGGATTCCGGCACTTCAGAGCAGGCTCTGGGCATCCGGCTGCAGTCAATACAGGACGTCATCAGTCAGGTAATAAATACTCACATCATACAGTGGCTTTAATTTCTTCACACTTCATTTGGCTCTGTACTCTTAATCATCTCAGGCACAAACAGCCCTTCAAGAGACGATGAAATCAATAAGCAACCTCAGCTATTAACCGGGTAGTGAATCCATATCCCAGAAGGAGGAAGGTGTTAATAATAAGAAATACTCCTTGTCTCTGTTTCAGGATAAGCACTGTCTGCTCGAGCTGGGGCTGAACAGTGTTGAGGGGTTGTTGAGACAAGGCATTTACCCCATCGTCATACACATCCGCCCAAAGAGCAAAAAACACAGGAAGCTGAGGTAAGTGCACTTTTATCTGCTGTGAACGTTTAGTATTACAGTCAGCTCATGTCAGATCACACCAGTGATCAAAGCGTGTTCAGGTTCACCTTAAAGTAAACCAGGGGAGTCAAACTCAGTTTTTGGTTATACCACATACATTGCAATTTGATCTCAAGTGGGCTGGACCAGTAAAAATTAACTTTAAATAAATAATAACTAGCTAGTGAACCTGCAGGATTTCATGACATCATTATCATATAGAAAACAAGAACACAAGCTCATTAGGTAGTTTATAGTTCCAAGTTAAAGTTACAAACTATTTTGTCAGAGCATTTAAACCAAAGCTGTAAAACACAATTTAGTCCATGAGTCACATAGAGCTAATTTGATAAAATACATTATAAATAATTGCACTAATATTTAACCTTAACAAGAGAGAGGACATAAGAAAAATAGTGCAATTTCAACATGTCTCATTTATTCCATATTCAGTCAGTTTACTGTTGCATTTGACTTACAACATTTGCTCACTGAACATTTTTTATTTTTTAAGCAGCAGGTGAAGTTCTTTCCTGCCTTCGACCCATTTACTAATAATAATGTATTCTATTTATTCTGCATACCCACATGGAGCATTTTTTAAAAGGAGAATCTTACATTGTTTCTGCTTCTCAACACCTTCCCTTTCCCCTTGAAACAGGAAGTTTTTCCCACAGTGTGGCGACAACTGTGTGATGGAGGACGTGTGCAAGGCTGAGGGCCTACAGCTGGAGACGCTGCCCTTGCTCTACTCCACGCTGGAGCCTAGCACCTGGAGCTGCACAGAAGAGCTGCTGGCAGCCATTCGCAACACCATTATTAGCCAGCAGAGAGCAGTAGCATGGATCGAACTGGACCGGCTGCAGTAGAGGGGAGAAGGTGCAGGAATGTCTAGGTTGTTATCTATGGCAAAAAGTAGCACCCAACCACAGACGGGTTTCTATAGAGGCCAGATCCATTTCATGCTTTTCCTGGGAAAAGTCATTCATGGTATTTATGTAAGATCTAGACCTTCCTATAATGAAAAAGCAACTCACATGTTACCATCTATCGTATGTGACTTTTGAAGGAGAATATCCTTGCTTGAGGATCACACAAGGTGCTCATTTTTAAAGGCATTTGGAAAGTAAAGCTGTGAGACAGATACAAAGAGGATAGTTACATGTATAATGTATGTAGTCATAATCTTTGATGCAGATCACACTAAAAACTATAAAACTGATATTACTGTAGTCATATGAACCATATTTTATAAGACAATAGTGTAACTCAATTTTTTTCTAATGTATGCTAATGTATGACTAAATGTCTTTATACTTACATTGCACAGCAGGAGGGGTTATTCATTGTGGCCAAGTGGTTTTGTTTTTCCACTGCTGAATATTCTTTTTCTCTTGTAAGCAATTAAAGAGCAATAAATTAATAAAAAGTAAAAGTAAATAGTGTTTTTTTCTTTTTTTTTATTCAAATTATTTTTTTTTTGTTTTCCCTGCTTTGTTTTATAAAAGCTAAACAAAAAAACAGCTACAGTTTTAAGGCATTCACGGAAGATATCATCAATGATGGAAAACCACCTCCACCCCATGCAGGACACACTGTCTGGACTGACGAGCTCCCTCAGCAACAGACTAATCCATCCAAAGTGTCTGAGGGAGCGATATCGGAAGTCCTTCCTTCCTGCAGCTGTCAGACTGTACAACAAGTACAGCTCTTAGTAACCCCCCGCCTAACAGAAAAAAATGGACATTGTATACATAGACCAGTGCAATACATTTATATTTATATTTATATATGCCTGTATATATCTGTATATTGTTTTTAATTTAATTTTTTAATTTTTCTTTTTTTAAATAAAAAAAAAAAATGTGTAACTTTTCTAACTGCTGCTGTAGCACTGTGAATTTCCCCACTGTGGGACAATAAAGGAGCTATCTAATCTAATCTAATCTAATCTTAACTCAACTAAATAGCTATAACATTTAATTAGTAATATCAGTACATTCATTGTGTAAGAAATATTTTTATTTATATAGAATTTTTACCCATTAATTTGTTCATGTTATATTTTTGAGTGAAAATAAAATAAGAATAAAACAGAAATGAAGAAAATAAATGCATTAAAAAACAAAAAGTGTATGTGAATTCTGAGAGTCAAAACAGAAGTAAGGCACTTTAGTGGTTCTTCATATGGCTTTAAAGAGTGCCGGGAAGGCAAGAATTAATCACTGCTTTCAAAAAAATATTTATATATTTATATTTTGAAATATTACAGATGAAGCCAATCATGCAGTTCATTAAATCAAATAAGCGTCATAGTTTTAACAACAAACAGATGATATAAATACTAATAATAAAATAATAAAATAAAAAAAAATTGGTCACAGGTGTGACAGACATAGTTTAACCTTCCAAAATAATTAATTTTTAGTAATTTTGACAATTTATTTATTGACTAAAACTTTCAGAGTAGATATCTAAGTGTACATTATTTTATTATTATTTTAACTACTTTAAACTATAGTAATGAATTTTGGAAGTTGCATTTATCTGTGTAAAATTTACCTTGTTTTTTGATTTATGATCAAATAATGACATTTGCTTTCCCTATAATTTTATTGGTTGTTTATATCGTTTTTCAAATTTTCTTAAAATATGCTGCTATATGAGCAATCATAAGCTAAATGGACTTTTGAACATCCCTGTATGTATGACGTCATGTTTGCAGGGCTCAGACGCCCCCTGGTGGCCGGGGCGGGTCACGCGCGCTGCTCCTCCTCCCCTCTATGATCAACAACCCGCCTGGTGATATCATATGCTGCCCAAACCTCCACAGAAGCAAAATGGCCGATAGTAAACTAACCGATCGCACAGCGTCTGACAGTCATCGAGGGGTTATGCATGTTTTGTTTACAGCTTGAGAACTTGCAGTTGCGCAAAAAGGATACTCGCCTTTCCGCGTTTTTTTTCTACAGTTAACATTTCGTCTTTCGGTGATGTCATTTCTTATTCAACTTAGCCTTGAAAGCCTCGAAGAACTAGCTCGTTAAGCTAGCTACCTTGCTAGCCTGCTAGCGGTAGGTCTGCAAGAATTTTTGCACAGAAGCACTTTATGTCCTATGTGATTCCCGAGGTGAGTAATAAACCTTGACGTTACACGCTAGCGTTGACGGCTGCAGTAATATGTTCTGTGGTTATTCTTAACGATAACAATCTCCGCGTGAACACGGATAAAAACATTTGGGCTTCTCAGTTTATAAGAGCTCATAGCGCGTTGCAATGCTGAGGAAACGTCACTGAAGTTCGTCGTTTAATTAGGCCCCGTCGACCGCTACTGATGAACCAGTCCGCTATCACTGACTTGTCCGTAGTGTTTTTGTGCCCAGTTTCCAACTTACGTTAGTAAATAAAGTGTACAGTTCGAATTTAAGGGGCTTATCGTTAGCTAATATGACGTGCGTGTTGTCCGTAGCCAACTGCGTAACGTTATAGGTTCTATTCGACGGAGGCACCTTGCTCCGGGGGAGACTGCCGCTGTGAGCCCAGCTCTTCGGGTCACAGTACAACGCTCCAGTTGCTATAAAGTCGAGTAGCCTTAGCTTCACTGTCGGTTATTAGCTTTTCTGGTGGTCCCTAGCGGCCACTGGGCTGTTTCTTAACGATTATTTACACGGATATCAGGTCGCTTGCTCCGTACATGGCTCCCTAAAACCTGGCTGGTTACGGGTTCTGGTACATTCTATCAAGTTCGGTATGAAAGGTAATGTCAGCTTGCCTATTTATACAAAAGACAGTGAGAGGTTGCTAATTATGTGCAGCTTAGGCATCAGAAAACACCAGGCCCAGTCGTATTTACAGCTCTCTGGTACGAGAGAGGCTTTGCGTTCCTACGGAGTCACAAGTAGTATATTTTGCTTTGATTTCCTTGAGTGTAGGTTGTGTATTTGCAGCCAGTGTGTTAACTTCTGGCAGTTGTGAGGTCAGTGGGAGCATGTCCTTCATAACACTGGATGGATCCCGTCATGCACTGGCTTTAAAGCCACTGTCCCCTGGATAATGCTGTCATTACAGCGACTGTAATGCTAATGGAATGTTGTAGAGTTTGATGTCACTTGTTTGTTTGGCTGTTGCTTGTGTTGTCTGTCGGTTGCAATTGATTGCTGGTTAATGAATTATGCAGTAAGAAGCTAAGATGTTGTCGTGCTGTCCCCAGGTTAACATTACATTCTTTACTACATTTTCTGTGCAGGAGTATACTTATTATATATCTAAAATATCCAAATTGTTAGATAATCTTCACAAATGTTGATATTTTTTGGACTCCTATGTCTTTTATAATATTAAATTGAATGTCTTGGGGTTTGGATGGTTGTTGACTGGGACAATAAGATATTTTAGATTTTATTTTGTTCTTTGTGAAACGGTATCAACATTTTCACCATCGGACTAATTCAATCTTCAAAAAAATAAACAATTGATAATAAAAATAATTTAGTTGTAGCACTATATCTGATTATAGTATTCTTGTTGAGGTGTGTGTGTGTGTGTGTGTGATGCTTCTGTGAGCGTTGAATTACTTTCAGTGTGGCTTGATGTGTAACATAAATAATTAAATATGTGTACATTTCTTTTCACAGACAGGAGAATCAGGAAAGGGAACAGCAGTTCATGGAAGATAAGAAAAAGAAGAAAGAAGATAAAAAGAAAAGGGAAACCTCTCAGAAGGTAAACGGTCATTAAATCGCGCATCTTGAATGATATATTTTGGAGATGAATTGTGTGATACTTTTCATCTTCCCAGAATTGTTGGACAAATCTAACTGAAGGTTAGACCTTTGGGAAGGATTTTCTCATGTCTGGAAATTCTAAAATATCAATATTTCTCCTGCCTAATATCTGACTCACTTTCTCTATTTTAGGTGCCAGAACAGAAAATCAAAGGTAATAAAATTCTGCTTTCATTTTTTAGTCATTATTTCATATGATTATGTCAGTGTTGTGGCCTAAATGCCCTTTTCTTAAATGTGTCTTAAGTACCCAGTCTTATAACAAACCTAAATGTAACAAAATTACCAAAGAAATGATTGCATTAGGTTATGCACATATCAGTCAAATGTTTGGACAGACTTTCTGTGTATGTTCATATTTTAGACATGTTTTCGCTTCCTAATTGGCTTTCCCTGTAATCCGTGTTGAATTATCTTTTATTGTGCTAAAGTTTAATGGTGATTCTCCACCTTTGTTTGTTCTAGTGCCAGAATCAGCCAAGCCCTCCTGTACCCAGCCGCTCGCCACCCCAGGCTCAGTGTCCCCCAGCCCTGGCCCTATTGCCCCGTCATCCCCCAGTCCTGGTGCAGCTGGGGTTTCTGCACAAGTTCCTCCTGGTGGCGGGAACAATGCAAAGCAGCGGACTGCTGTGGCCAACGGACAGCCCTCCTCCCCCTCTGGAAGCCAGACCTCGCAGCAACAGCGATACATGTCCAGAGAGGTACCACCGAGATTTCGCTGCCAGCAGGACCACAAAGTGCTACTGAAGAGGGGCCAGCCACCGCTGTCCTCCATGCTGCTGGGGGGAGGAGGAGGTGGGGAAGGGGGTGCAGGAGGAGGCAGTGGCTGGGGAACCACCTCACCTCTTTCCTCACAGGGAGCAGATAACCCCAATGCAAACACAGCTGGAGCCACAGGTGGGTTTATGTCTCAGTGCAGAAAATGTGAATATGTAATCTTGAGTAGCACATGTCACCAACATGAGTGGTATTCTATCAGTGACTCTCTCTATAGTGACTCTCCAGGTACTTGCTTTCTTTATGTAACCCAACTGCTTTGTGCAATTCATTCAGCAGCCATTCATATTATTTTAAAACTGCATAGTACCCAATTGACTGATTGATTACAACAAAAACCCACTTAAATAATAGTTCTATAGTTCTAAAGGTTTACATTGTATAGTAATTTCAAGTAGTGGCATCACCCGCTGGTAAATTTTGCAAGTTATTAGTAAGCATATTGAGTGTTTAAAATGTCTAATTTTTTCCCATCTAGATTCCAACCTGGGTTCATCCTCTCCTTCACCCCCCACCTCCTCCTCATCCTCATTATGTGTCGCTGGTCTGTCGTTGTCTTCTTCTACTACTACTACTACTACTACTTCAACTTATGCAAATTCCACATGGGGGGCAGGCTCTGTCAGCCAGTCCTCCTCTCAGGGCTGTGGGAAGGTGATTGTGGATGGGAATGACCTGGAGGATTGGCCTAGCATCCTAGGCGGGGCCAAATTGAATTCAGATGGGGCTGGAGGAGGGGTGCAGGAGCAAGACTGCCCCTGTAACAACAACAGTAGTGCCTCGTGGAGTGAGAGAAACATCCAGCAGAAGGGAGGAGCAGGAGGAGGAGGAGCAGGGAACATGGACAATCCCTCCCCACCTCGTTCTTCTCCTCTGTCCTTGTCGTCGTCGCTTAATGAATGTGTTCAGTCAAGTGGTGGTGTGTGGGGATCTTCCACCTCCTCTCAGGTGGAGGCCGGGCTGGGATCAGCAGCATTTTACAATTCCAAAGTCTCCCATCTTCTTCCTGGGCCTCAAGAGACCCCTGTGGGTGGCAACAGCAGTGTCCCTGGTGCCAATTTCAACCCCAACGTAAACCCCTCTGCCTGGCCTGCCCTAGTACAGACTGGGACATCAACTTCGGCTAGTGAAGGCCTTCCTCTACACTCGTCCATTACATCAGCTTCCTCGTTTTCTGCCAGCACCACACTCATCACCACTCACTCTCTTTCATCTGTGAATCAAACTAGCCTCCACAGGCAGCACACTGAGACAGCTGTGGTAGCCGGGAGTGGACAACAGCAGCAGCAGCAGCAACAGCAGCACTTGAGAAACCCAGGATTGGAGCTGGGTTCAGACGGAGGTGTGCGAGGAGCAGGGGCAGGTCCAGGACCAAATCAAGAGGGTGGCAATGAGAGGGATATCGTTTCTGGTGTCGAGGAAGGGTGTGGGAATCTCTCTGGCTCTTCATCCTCGTCCTCTGCTGCCTCTTCTTCTTGGAGATCCATGCCTCCAGTGTCCTCTGACCCCAGTACAGGTCTCTCACAGGTGGATGGCTGGGGGGGAGGGGGGTCTGGAGCTCAAGGGCAGGAAGGGAAGGTTTGGGGCTTTGGTAGCCAGGGTGATAAGGCTGGGTGGGGCATGGGAAATGATGGTGGATCAAATACCCCAGTGGTATCTCAGGGAGCGTGGGACGACGGGAGTTCAGAAGCAGAGTGGGCTGGCACAGCGGTAGGTGTAAGTTCGAGTAATTTAGCAATAGGAAGTGGAAGAGGAGGTGATGGGAGCAGCAACAGCAGCAGCAGTGGAGGCAGTGTAGGTGTTGGTGGCAGTGTTCTGCAGGACTCTGCCTCACCAAAGTTTGCAATTATGACAAAAGCTTGGGACAATCAGAAAGGGATGGAAAGTGGAGACGGGTCAGTTGTGGAGTGGGATGGAGGAGGCGGAGGGCAGGATGGAGGCACTGGAGATGGAGGACCTTCATCCTCTAGCGGAGGAGGGTCCGTAGCTGGAAGTGGTGGAGGTGGGAGTGGTAGCGGACAGAAGCAGGAGCAAACTTCGTCTGTACCGAAGCACTCCCAGCAGACCTCCAATGCTGAAGTGGCCTTACTTAGCATGCTCAATCGATCTGACTTGGATCCCAGGGTTCTGTCTAACACAGGATGGGGGCAGACCCAGATTCGACAGAACGTGGCCTGGGACCTGGACACCAGAAAAGGAGCAGCAAACAGAAATGAACGAAGCACTTCATCTTCCTCTGCATTCTCATCAGGAACCATGAACACTACCACTAGTCACGGTCCTGGGTACCAGTCTAACACCAGTTCAATAACTAACGATCCATCTGCTGGCAGTCACACAACCAGCGTGAACTCTGGCCTTGCTTCAGTGAGGGATGGTTGGGATGGTGGTGCTCCGCAGTCTCACATGCCTGGTAGCACTATAAAGAAGCCAGGAACACCAGAAGATGATATAGAGGGCAACCAGGCAAAGGCAGCTGGAGGCTGGGGGGATCTCCCACCTGAAAACAAGGGCAAAGGATGGGGGACTGAAGAACAGCAATGGGGGGATCGCAGAAGGGGAGGAGGAGGGAACTGGAAAGACTATGGAGAACAGGGTAGTGGGTGGACTGATTGTCCAGAGGAAAAAGGGACAGGGGGATGGAAGGGGATGGGAAGAGGGGATGTAGGTGGTTGGGGAGGAAAATCTGGTGGGGGAGGAGACTGGGGGCAGAGAGACTCCACATCAGGAGGTGCATGGGGAGACGGACGGAGCAGAGGTGGAGGTAACTCTGATGAAGGATCCTCCTGGGGTAATTTGAATGATGGGGGATCTCAGCGTGGAGGATGGGGAGGGGGAGATGTGGGCGGAGGCAAATCACACCAGGACTGGGGGGGTGCCAAGCCCCACACAGCAGCAGCACAGATACCAAACAGCCAAGTGGCAACAATGAAAGCCCCAAATCAACAGCAGCACCAATCACAGGGCCAGCAGCCACCAGGAGGACCCACGCAAGGAGGGTGGAACAGCCGGCCTAATGTTGGAGGTGGAGGCACACCATCCAAGAATCAGAACCAAAGTTCGGGCTGGTCCTCTGGCCCAATTCCCCAAATCTCTGGTGATGGGGGTGACACCCTGGAGCCTAGTGGCTGGGAGGAGCCCTCCCCTCAGTCCATCAGTCGCAAAATGGAAATTGATGATGGCACCTCAGCCTGGGGAGACCCAACCCGCTACAAAAGCAAGAATGTGAACTTATGGGACAAAAAGAGTGCTACCCCTGGCCAAAGCCACGGTCAGCAGGCCCCACCCTCCATGCAGCAACAGCCACCAAGGAGGCAGCAGAGCATGCAGCACGGCAGGGACACGAACCCCGGCAATGCAGCAGTCGGTATGTAGACGGTTTGTAGTTGTAAACATTTAGGCATTTGACAACCAAACATGAAATAGCATCAGCATTGAAGTGTTCCTAAACTATTGCTATCATAACTTAGCAATAGTCTTAAGCAATGTCTCAACTTAATGTGTATGTATATATATATGTGTGTCCTTCAACCCAAATATCAGGAACTACTGGAGAAGAGCACAAACCTCACGCTTTAACTCACTATTTTGTATTGTAAAGCAAATCGTTAACTCTCAACATTCTCCAGGTCCTGGTATGTGGGGAGGTAGTGCTCAGTCTGTTGATAATGGTACCACTGCTTGGAGCCAGTCATCAGATACAACAACAGGCTGGAGTGAACCAGATGAACCCGGCAAAGTGTCCGGCTGGGGAAACCCGTCACCCAACCCTGGTAAATCTGGTAAGGGCAAAAACGTTTCTGCGTTTTTAAAATATCACAATGTACAAGTTGTTGATGCTCAATCTCAAGAACTTTCAGCCACACTTTTCAAAGCTCTAGAAAAATAGCCCAAATGTTATAAGTGCTTGTTTTGTTTTTGCTGCAGGCACCAAGTCGATGGAAGGCTGGGGTGGGAAGGGAGATGGATCTGTGGCAGCCTCTAGGCACCCAAGCTGGGATGAAGAAGAGGATGGTAGTGGAGGCGTCTGGAACAACACTGGCTCCCAGGGAAGCGGCTCCACCTTTAACACTGGAGGCTGGGGTCAGACTCATGGAGGGAAAAGAGGCAACGTCAAGGTTGGAGGGAAATTAAGTCCCAGAACACTCAAGTTTATGTGGGCTCTCTTGACTCGCAGTAATAATAGTAATAACTGAATGCTGCCATTTTATAGGAAAGTCATCATATAGTTATATTTTGTGACCATCAGGAAACAAGTCAAAGTCTTTTTTATTCTTTTTTTTATTTTAATTCTTGTTTCATTTTTTTCTTCTCAACTAAGAGTACTGTTTTAATTTCTTTAAGGGTGGAGGAGGCGAAAGTTGGATAAACCCAGTATCACGCCAGTTTTCAAACATGGGTCTTCTGGTGAGATTCATTTATAGTTATTTAAAAAAAATATTCCTACCTAATTGAAGCAACTGTAACATGTTATTGATGTTATGTCGGTCTAGCATTGTATGATTTAATGTTTATGATGTAAGAATTATTAGTGAGTTCTGTTGAAGCTCTCTATAGCTAAATAACATTGCTGTTTCATAGGGTGATGACCCAAATGTTGATAAGAAGATGGAAGGAGACAAGAGGGGAATAACTGACTATAATGGAGAGATGAGGAGGGGGGGAAGAGGTGGAGGTTACCGGATGCCTAGTTCCAAAGACATGGGTCCTGTTGACATTGGGCCCTATGGTGAAAAAGTATGTTTCTCTTAGAGCAAGTTCTCATAAAACTGCTTAAACGTTATTCTATATGCAGTGGTGATGAACTTTGCCTCAAAAAACAGGATGAGAAGTCTTCATGTGTAAATTCATTCTGTTGTGTGGTTACTCTGCTCCAGATGAGTAGCCATGGAGTGTTTGTTGGCAGTGGCGGAGGGATGCCTCAGCCTCGGGGGATGCACCAACCTGGCATGCATCCCATGAACCCTTCCCAGGGGTTACGTGCTCAAGTGCCTCATCAGTTCTTGTCTGCTCAGGTCCGTTTGTCTCCTTTGTCTGATGTTATTAGTTACTATGAGATAGTTATCTATTATAACTGCATTCACTTAATATTGTCTATATGTCTGATGCTGCATGTAAATATTTTGAGAAGGGAAAGCCATGCAGTAAATGCATAGTGATACTCTGGGTAGATGATTAGCGGGCTAGTATTCTATTGCCAGAGCATCTTAAAGTTGAATTTGGCCATTAACACTATGTTTATACATCATAATGGATTTACTTTCATCAGACACTTTGTAAAATTAAACATAAAAATTGACCAACCTAGACTTTGTTGTCCAATTCATCCTGCCTTGTAAAAGAATGCAGGCCCACACTTGTTGCATCTTGTAGTCTCTTTTATCTCCGGAAGATGTAATTGTGTTGCAAGGAGCGGCTGCGCCCAGCTGCTCAATAGCAGTTGGAGTATCCATGTTTCTTATAGTTGATATCATCCCTTACAGTTTATGTTCTGATAGCTATATATAAATGAATTTCTGTGATGTGCAGGTGCCGGGTCCTATGCTGAAGCAGATGCCCTCTCCTGCTGGCAGTGTGGGTGGAGTGGTTGGAGGTGTAGGAGGAGTTGGAGGTGGCGTTGGAAGTGTTGGAGGAGTTGGCGGTGTTGGTGGAGGAGTATTCCCTCCTCAGATTTCTCCACAACAGCTAGCAATGCTCAGCAACATTTACCCCCACATGCAGCAGTTTCATTTGGTATGTTCCTTAATTTCCAGTTGTTGACTGAAACGTTCCCAAATGTTCGGTTGTTTATTGATTTATTGATTCATCACGTTGAAATTCTTATTTCAGCGTTGACTGTTTTGTACAACAGCCTGTGTTCGTTTAGTTCGATATATCAAATATGTTAAAATGCATAGGAATTGTAGTAAACCTACCCCTGCCCTGTATGCTGTCTCTTTGTAAACATTGGCTGTGATGTTATTTTTTTGACCTGCATTTCTGCCCTCTAATCCACAGGCTTGTCAACTCCTGCTTCAACAGCAGCAGCAACAGCAGCAGCAGCAGCAACAGCTTCTGCAGAATCAGAGGAAGTTCCCTCAGCCTCAGCCACTCAGGCCGCAGACAGACCCACAGCAGGTGAGTGTTATAATATTCTTTACCAGTAAAATGCCATGTATTCAGGACCCAGTATACCTTTGCTGCAAACCATTGTGATTACAATACACACTCATATCGAAGTTTTCTCAGTTATTTTAATTTGAATATTTAATTTTTCTGTTGGGTATGCCAGGAAAAGAGATTTAGTTTTAAAATTTGTCTATAAATGTTATATTAGTTAATAGTGTTGAACTCGCCAGCACTATTTGTGATCATTCACTGTACTTTTGCAGATTTTATTATCTTGAATCTTGTCTTCTCAGCTTGCAAGGATTATGGCTATTCTGCAGCAGCAGAGACAGCATCAGCATGGTGGAGCTGGAGCAGCAGGAGGGAGCTCCAAACTCTCCCCGTCTCACTTGGGAGGAGGCCTATCCAAGCAGCCTATGGACCCCCTTGCGCATTCTGGGATGGGTGGCCCCTTATCAGACCTTCATGCCAAAACACAAGGGATGTACTCGGGTGAGTCGGCTCTATATGTAGCTATGAATAAAACTGTTTTCACTTAATCAAAATGTAATGTTAATACATTAAGTTGTGTTAGACGGCAAAATTTTGGTACGTTATACAACATGTACACATAGAAAAAAGGAAATTTAGCATCAAGTATCATAACATAGTATGAGGCTAATAGCATGAACGTGAAGTCATTTTGAATATCCTGTCACTTGTTTGTCCAGGTGGGCCCATAAGAACCATTCCGTCATATCCACCTAATTTGTCAACAAAGCCATGTTACCTTTATTGTCATTGTTGCAACAGTTTTCCATTTTAAACTATTTTTAGCCTTCTTTACTTTGCAATAAGTGCTGTAGAAGTATAGCAATGAATATCTGTGTTTTTGCTTTACCCTGGTGGTAACATGTCAGGATTGGAACTCAATCCCATGATGGGAGGGATGAAGGACACAGGAGGACAACAGTCCCGCTTCAAATGGATGATGGAGGGACATTCCCCAGCTCCATCTCCCCCTGACACAAACCTTCACAAGAATGGTAGGATTACTGATGGCTCATCACAAAAACACACACTACTTAGACTGTAAATCTGCATCATAAAGCTAGAGTTAGCAAATCTGGAGAAGAGCAGGGATTACTTCTTAGACACAAGGGTCTATAATAACATTACTTGGATGCACCCGATAAGAAGACACCTCAGGTTGGCTTCTGTGCCATAATTATAAGACCGACCATCCACTGTTTCTATGCCATTTTTTTTGTTTTTTTTGTTTTTAGGCTTAATTATGACATCTCTTAAATACCTTCCTTAAAAAAATTAGTATATGCTATACACTTTCTGAATCTGTTTGTAGTTTAGATCCACACTGGATAATTCCAGTGGTGGAATGGATCATTTTATTAGGCCCCCTCCCCTCAAACTTCAAAACAGACCTGCTGCGGATTGGCTAGAGTACTACTGCATTTGTCAGAGTACGCCACTTTGTTTCCTATTTACAGAGCAGGACTGGGCTGTTTTTCACTGCAGACACAGAACAGAAAGCTTGCAGGCAGTGAGGAGATATTTGCTAAATTTGACAAAAAGCTGTGCTATGAAACATAATAATGTCAATCTGTTTGACCTCATTTCTCTCTTCCAAGGCCCTTTACCCAGCTCTTTAAAGGTGAGAGGAGGATCCCCTTACTCCCAGTATGAGATGCTGGGTGGTGAAGGTTTTCCCCCTCATGGTTCTGCAGACAACTGGCACCGGACCCCTGGGAGTAAAATGGGGAACAAACCTGCCACATCCAGCTGGCCTCCAGGTGATTCTGTATTTCCCTGTTTCTTAATACTCGATATGCAGTGTGCCATATGTGCATTAGGCAGTGTTGTTCTGGGGGTAGATGCATCCAAAAAAATAAGAACTACAGTCTTTTATTCCCAATTGTTTATCCTTCCAGTACATACATGTTAGCTTAAAGAAGAGGTTTAGTTAAAATTATTTTAAAAAGAAAACATAATGGACTCAGCACACTCACATTTGATTTTCTTATATTCCAGTTTGATTTTTAGGAAATTGCAATACTACCCAATTTGAATGAGTCAATACATTTTCTGTTCTGTGATAATAGAGTTCCAGCCGGGTGTGCCCTGGAAGGGAATCCAGAGTAGTGGCGACCCAGAGTCTGACCCCTACATGACCCCTGGTAGTGTTCTTGGCTCCCCGGGACCTCCAACTCTTAACGACTCTGACCACCAGTTACTGCGAGACAACATAGGTATTTGACTAAATGTGATAAATATTTTGGTGACTATTGTAATGGAATTTGTCAGATTCACCACTGTCTATAAAAAAATAACAGGAAAAAGTTTTTATTTTGAGCAAAACACTGAATTAAAAACACATAATCTGTTCAATTGACTTTTTGAAGACACATCTATTTCCTATGAGGATTTGAATTGAGCGATCCACATTTAAAAAAGCAGTAAATATTTCTCCCAGAAAATGCAGAATGCTAATCGAAAAATCGAAATTCCAGTTTTCCTGTCTTTGTGTCTCAGAGCTTACCTTTTGACCCACATGTTTTTCTAATGAGGGTGTAACCAATTCCCAAACAATTTTCAGATTCTTTTTGTATTTCTTTGGTCAAATGTTTTTCATTCACGGACTCACTCCTCGCTGTTAAAGCACACAAGCACAAAGAGAGGATGCAGTGGATGCAAATGGTGTCACATTTTTATTTAAATCAGTTTTTTTTTTCTTTAATGATAAATTAAATTATACATGTTTTTAGGTGAAGTGCATTGCCAGAATAATAAATACAATATTTTTCTTGGTGATATTTAGAAATGAAGATATGCATATTTTTGGAAATCCCTGAAAATGGGCTCCAAATGATATTCACTGGTATAAAGTCTGTTTTTTGACCAACCATGTCAAGCTGATCTATAGCTGCCTTGTTTGTCATAGAATGTGTTTTATTCATATCACCTCGTAATATTTTGTAGGGCCAAACCCCTCCCTCAACACCTCGCTGCCTTCACCTGGTGCCTGGCCCTACAGTGCCTCAGACAGCCCCCTCAGCAATGCACACAGCACAGGTAAGTTTTGTTCTGTTTATTCTCTATTCTTTTTTTTTTTTTTTTGGGGGGGGGGGGGGGGGGGTCTATCATGGCATTAGCTCAGCTCAGTCATTATTTGCTTCAGTCTCTTGTTTCTCTTATTCTAATAGTTTTACTGTACTTTACCCCTGTACCGCTTAGGCCTCTTTTCCTGCTTTAAAGGCGTTAACTATTCCGTGTGCTCTCCACTCCCATTTCTGTGGTTTGTTTGTCAAAACACATTTCCCCCTCTTTTCCCCACCACCCCATCTCCTCTTCAGGAAAGTACTCGGAGTACAAGCCCAGCTGGCCCCCAGAGCCCATCGGACAAAACAAATTGTGGAAGACCAATCGCCACAGCTCACAGCTGCCACGCCCCCCTCCTGGCCTAACCAATCAGAAGCAGACCTCACCCTCCCCATGGAGCAGTGGAGGTCCGCGGTTAGCTCGGAGCTGGGGAGGGGGCGGGATTAACCAAGAATCAAGATTTGGGCCAGGTACTGTTCTCAGTAGAAGACAATTCTATCATAGCCATTTGTCTACTACTGTCTATATTGGACTAAAGTAAAGATTAAATCTTAGTAAGTACAGTAACATAAAGGCTATAATAGCTTTTCTTCACACAAGTAAAGTTGTCTTCAATTATGATACTCTCACTAATTGCTTTGTGATTTTTCTGTTTGTCTCTTGTATTTATAGGCTCAGCTTGGAGCGATGGTGTGGCCTCGAGAGGCAGTTGCTGGTTGCTGCTGAGCAACCTGACCCCTCAGGTAAGGACTGTGGGTGGGGAGTGGTAAAGGACAGATTAAGAGAGGTGTCAACAATTAGAGACTTCAGGGTTCAGAGCGTAGCCTGCAAACAAGGAAAGACAAAAAGGTCTGAAAAGGATATTGAGGTTATGTGGTATTTGTCTTAACTAGTAAGCTACCAGGGAGTATCTTGAATAAGCTGTGCAAGCAATTTAGAATCTGAATATTCTATAACCATTCATCACTGCAGAATTTATCATGGCTATAAAATAAAATGGCTACCCAGAGAGATTTGCCAGGGTTTGAATTTGAAAGCAATAAACCACTGTGTTCATTCATCTGTATTCTCCTTCAGTCTGTCTTATGCAAATGAGATGGAGTGATGCGTAACCCAGCTATAATTGGATTGTGAAGTTGGATGAGCCATTTAATCAATTAGGTTTTGCACAGATGACACTCGCATGGCACTGCTCTTGGACCTGCATAGAAATTAAAATGTTTAAGTCTAGACAAAGTTTTTTGTTATAACAATTTTTAATATTAAATGAAAATTCATTTTGTTGTATTCATTGCATACATACACTTGTATATATTGTTACCATAGTAAAGCATGACAGAATTATAGACGCAGACAAACCCACAATTTACAATCCACAACATAATTTATTAATGTTAATTTTTATACATAACCATCGTTGTATAACCTCCTACATTCCCTGACCTTTTTCTGTCCCTATAATTGATGAGATTGTGAACAATGACCATAACATTTACACACACACACACACACACACACACACACACACACTACGCAATCTCTAAGACTTAACCTTTCTCCTTCTTACCCTGTAGATCGATGGCTCCACACTGAGGACTATCTGCATGCAGCATGGCCCCCTGCTGACTTTCCATCTCGGCCTGACCCAGGGCAACGCTCTGATTCGCTACAGCAGCCGACAGGAAGCAGCCAAGGCCCAGGGTGCACTGCACATGTAGGTTGACCTGTAACATCCGTAATAGGATGTTTTGTTTGGAGCCACCTTTCAGGATACCCAAGGTCACTGTACAGAAGATGGAAAAAATATATGAAACAAGCAAGCTGAAAGATAGCATACAATAAATAGAGAGAAATCATGTGGAGCAGTTAGTCAAGGGCTGAACCGGGTGGCCCAGGCACCTGAAACAGCTCTCTAGAGGGTTTAATCCATCCAACTGGGTGACTGTACAAAGTGTTCTAAAAAAATGAGCAGTCTTTGTTTCTTCACAGAAATGTGAAATCAGTGAGGATCTTTAATAGCTGAATATCAGTAACTTTCCCAGCTTCTTAAAAAAGTAAAAAAAATTGCACTGAATGTGGCCCGTGAACTAAATTGACCACCTAAGCCACTCCTTTATTGCCTGGGCAGTGTGTTTGGGATCATTGTCATGCTGAAAAGACCCATGTTTTATCTTTAATGTTCGAGCTGATGGAAGGAGGTTTTCACTCAAAAACTCACAATATATGGCCTCATTCACTCTTTCCTTTATATGGCCAGTCATCCTGGTCTCTTTGCAGAAAAACAGAAACACACAGTTTCTACCCCCATGCTTTTTTCAGAGGAATTTAGAAATAATTAATTTTAAAAAAACCTACAATGTGATTTCCTGGATTATTTAGCCCAGTCTCTCTCCCATAGTGGAAGTGTATCTATGATGAAAATTAAAAACCTCTCTCTTCTTTCTAAGTCTGAGAATTTGCAAAAAGGGAGGCTGCCTAAATATTTTTTTGCCTCAACGTATACTTCACATTAAAGTTGCTCTTTTGGATGTGAAGACCCTTTTCTTTAAACTTTCTCTCTCTTTTAGGTGCGTACTGGGCAACACCACAATCCTGGCGGAGTTTGTGAGTGAGGAAGAAGTTGCACGCTATTTTGCACATTCCCAGGCCGTAGGGGCAGAGGGGGCCAGCTCAGGAGGGGCAACAGCTGGTGGGACGCAGGGTTCATCTGGAACAGGCACAGCAGTGGTCAGCAGTGGAGGTAGCTCCCCAGGTAGTGAGCGGGCAGCAGCGGGCACAACTTCAAGTGGAAATGGCGGCGGCGGCGGGGGTGGAGGAGGGGAAACCGGACCTGCAGTTCTGAGTAGTGTGAGGTCCTCCGGCTCTGGCTGGCAGAGCCTCGACGGTACGGGCAGTTCTTCAGAGACGTCTTCAGCCCAAGGACCAGGGCTGGGGATATTTTCCCAGTGGAGCGCTAACGGGGCAGGGGAGGCAGCCGGTGTTGGAGGAGTTGAGGCCGGGAGGTCCGGACTGTGGGGGGGCATGACTGCGGGATACCCCAGCAGCAGCCTGTGGGGGGCACCGCAAATTGAGGAAAGGCACCAAATGGACAGCCCTGCCGCTTTGTTGCCTGGTGATTTGCTAGGGGGAGGGGCTGATTCCATCTGAAGAGCCCCCTCCATTTGTACGTGTAGGTTTGGACACACTGAAACAACATACACTGGGATACATATGTACTTACTATAGCACACACACACACACACACACACACACACACACTTACATGGTATGCATATTAATGTACTACACATTTTACATACGTGTGCATACATATACATGGTATGCATATTAATGTGCACACACATAAAGCAGAAATGTGAGACATGCTTACACACATTCTCGTGGCCAGACTTAAGCTATTATATAAACAAATGCAGGGACTGTTAGATGTGTATACAGCCTTTTTCCACAGATGAAGATTTCAACTGCTTAGACTTGAAACCTGAAAAAGAATGAAAAGTCAGTTGGTCTGAAAGACTTGACTGGAATTGCAATGTGCTTAGTAAATAGGGGACTTTTCAACAGATTTACATACACATGCACACACCAAAAACAGACAAGCCTTCAGACAGATGGGCACTGTAAACAGCATTACCTTCATCGTATAAAAGAACTTAAAACTACTACATGATGTGAGGTTAAGTGCAGTTTGTATTCACGTCTCTCAAGTTGGGACAGAATCCAAACACATGCAAACAGCTCTGATTGACAACAAAACTGTATCTTACTGTGTATGTTAAGTTTGGTTTTTTCAGTTTGTTTGTATGTATGGTTTTAATTTTTGAACAGTGAAAATATTGAAAAATGTCATTGTTTTGTTTTCAAAATGCTGACCTCCTACTGTTGTATCTCACGCACTCTTTCTCTGTTATTCTCTCTTGAACATGTTTGTTACTGTTGCAGTGATAAATGTTAAATTGCTGGCAGTTTGAGGCTATGTTGCATTTCTCCATGTGTCGATACTGTGTGCGGTATCATACACATTATATGGACATGAGTATGAGTGAGACTGAGACCAAGTAAGTGGATTAAACCACCACAGTTTTGTGTGTGAATGTGAGGAAAATGTGTGTGTGTGTGTGTGTGTGTGCATGTTACTGCCTGTCATTAATGTGGGCAAGGCTGCTTACTATACAGAAGGTCTATACAAAATGTTTTGAGTGCATTCGGTATACTGCTGACTGTGTGTTAAGAAATATTGGCACTAATGCTTTTTCTCTCATTTGAAGTTATGTTTTTTAGCAGACTTGTCTTTTTTATTGTCCGACCTGCAATAATAAAAAAGAACATTTTAATGACACAAAGAGCTGAAGGCATATGCGTTGAGAAAATGGACATGCCAAATCTTATCAAACTGTGTGGAATGGGAGGGAGGGGTGGGACGGGTTGTTTACAGATGCAGAGTAAGAGTTACCGTACGTTTTTAATGTTCTGTTGTTGTGTATTCGTTTTAAATTAAGACAGGCTTTAACACTCCTGTTCAGTGTTTTCGTTTTGAGATTTTACAAAGGAAAATTTATTTAAACAAATGAGAACAAGATTAATAAAGATGAAAGTATTGGCTTCTACATTTGTCTTGTTGTCCTATTTATGATGTTTTTGTGCGAATTCGGATTCATGGATTTTTTGAGATCGCTTTACACTGCCCCTTGATTATTAAAACGATGTCATGCATGTTAACACTGATAAGGATGACAAAGAAATGATATCCACGACAAGGTGGGGAAAAGAGTGCGCATGTTTATCTCACCCTCTCGTTACTATGCACAAACCAATCCTATTTTGCTTCCTATTGAAAAACTGAAATATAATGTTCTTAAGTTTATATATTAAAAACATGGAGTATAATACACTTTCAATCTGCATGAGTAGTTATTAGTTTGAGCTGGATATTTTTTAAAGGCTAACAATAAAAATGCCTTTATATTGATCGATATTGATAATTATTGATTTTATCTCAAATATGATGAGGCCTTTTATGCTTAAGGACCTACTTTTAATAAGTAAATGGTGGGTAATATAGCAAAAACATGTATTGATATAGGGCATATCTTATCAGTCACTGATGATTATAGATCATTTTTTATTATCTATTTTTAATAATGAAGAGAAGAAAGAAAGGCTGAATGTGACTTTTCAGTGGAGGTATTAACTTATATGTACAAATGTATTTATATTAAAGTTGATTTTGCATCTGTTGGCTTCAATGAATCATCCAGTTATTGAGGAAAACATATTTATGAGCCAAGGAGGAGAAGAACTGATTTGTTTTTTTATACAAACCTTAAGGGAAACTATTAACATATTTAACTAGTTCCTTGGTGTATTAAAGAAGTGGATCTTCACAATATGTATTGATACTTATTTTGTTTTATTGCTCAGACTTACTTTAAGTACATTTTATTATTAACACTTACTTTTGCCTATGGAACATTTTCTATTCAGGACTTTTACTTGTTATTGAATGTTTTTACTGTTTTTACTATTAGTACTATTTATAAGATTACTCAACTGAAGAATCTGAATACTTCAAATGTACTTAGTTATTTTCCACCTTGATTAAAAATAATAATAATCAATGAATGGTGAAATGTGTGGACTATTAATGAGTGACGTTCTCCTTTAAGGACTGTGCCCTGACACCCGGAGGATGACATCATCGACGCCGTGAACGGTGAAGTAACGAGAGGGGGAGACAGAACGGCCGCTCTGCCGCTGGAGCTTCTCAGGGACATCAACAGGGAGTGCAGCCGACGACAGAGCGAAGAGCTGGGGGATATGAGAGTCGCCAGAATCCGCTCCCATCCTCCTCTGCCCAGGCCCCTGTCCGACTGACAACCACCAGAACAGAATCTCCACCGAACCAGCTCTCATACGAACCCAATATCGGGTGAGTGGCGGCTCGGGGAACCGGAGAAACCAAGGGGGAAAAGCGGCCTGATTCGGCCGAATCAGAGTCTCGTATTCACGGCTTAAACGGGAGAGGGGGAGGGGGCGAGTACTACGGATGGCTATCGGGCTAGTCCAGTACATATATGGGTGCGGTTACAACTAACTCAAGTCCTAAGTGCGATATTAACATCCAGAGCTTCATCCAATGTCGATAATATAGTAGGTGCGGTATTTATCACGTTTTGTTACCGTAAATTTTACGTTACTAGCGTACTCTTACTAGCTAGCAGTTATCTGATGTCAAAGCCTGCGGTTGGTATTTTTACTAACGTTGCATAAAACGCCCGGAAATAAATTGGTATCTTTAAATGACATTTTTAGCCGTTTTTTTTTTATATTTTATTAAATTTAACATACACGACAACGTATCGCCCTTGTAACGTAAACGACAACCGACTCGCTTCCCGTCACATTTCTACTGGCAGAGAGAGAGAACTGTACGTAAACCTGCCATCACCCGTCTAAAACACGTTATTAGTCCCGACGCAGTTTAGCAAGTTGACGTTCCTGCTTCGTGTTTGTGTCGGAGTGTGTAACACGCGAGTTTACTGTGGAGTGACAGCTGCAGGAGTGTGAGAGGCGCAGCACTCTAATGTTTTTCATGTGATTGTGAAATCCTCTGGCTGAGGGTCTGGACACTTGTTTTTGTTGTTGTACAAGAGGATTTATTTAGTCAATTCCGTGCATAGACGGCTCCTACAAAGGTTTCACTGATTGCATATCAAAGGGGGGATTCAAAACTATTTCACACTTGGGATTTAGGCAGTGGTGGA
Source organism: Eupleurogrammus muticus (assembly GCA_036785175.1). Classification (NCBI taxonomy): domain Eukaryota; kingdom Metazoa; phylum Chordata; class Actinopteri; order Scombriformes; family Trichiuridae; genus Eupleurogrammus; species Eupleurogrammus muticus. The sequence goes on along the minus strand of JAYKQN010000011.1, from coordinate 21,442,208 downwards.
AAGTACATTTACTCCTGTGCTGTACTTAAGTACTTGTACTTTATGACTATGTCCATTTAAGGCAACTTTATACCTCTAGTATGCTACATTTCAGAAGAATTGTGGTACTTTACACTAAACTTATCTTATATCTTTATTTTCAAGCTACTTTTCTGATTAAAAAGTTTGATCAATCTATTTAATATTAATTATATTCCTTTTCATTTGAGTACCCAATAATACAAGGTTGCAGTAGATTTACCTCAACAACCATAAAATGTGTACAAGCAAGTCATATTTTGAATGCTTTTACTTGCAATAGAGCATTTTTTTTCTTGTGGTATTGTACTTTTCCTTTTTTTTTTTTTAATCAGAATACTTCTTCCACCACTGGATTGAGGGGATTAAAATTATGTATAAATAGTTTAATGAAAGTGTACAACCTTCCTCACCACCAGATACTCTATGTACCGTCGCATCTTAACCAATCCACTGTCCTGCAGAAGATTACTACCATAATAGCACATGATGCTTATCCAACTGCAATGTGATGGGCTAAGTCCACTTGCTTCACACACAAGCTTTTGCAATAGGTTACAAAGATGCATACTGTGTCAAAGTTTTAGATGGGTGTGTGTGCTCGTATGCATGTTTAGATATATTTATAGGAAAAAACATACAGACAGTCTTCAGCATGCATGGTTTAATACTGTCACTGATCCTGTATGTACTAAATGATTAATCAATGGCACTCACTGTGTAGCCTGGTGATTAATGTTGCTCCCTAAATCTTGTCCCTACCTGCAGTATATGAGATGCCCTCATGTTTATTGAAAACTATTATTAACCCAAATCCGGCTCCTCCTCTGTGACATGTTCTTTTATAAGTTATGAATGATAGAAGAGTCTGGGAAATTGCACCTTTTTATATGTAGTTTGTTGCATCAGTTGATGTTTTCACTTAACCTATAGACGGTGCACAAATGAGTGCGTTATATGACCTAAGATGATAGTATGTTAGCCATCAAGACATCATCGCTGTTTTAATGAAAACTTCTTCTTCTTCGTCTTTATGTTGTATCCCCCTTGATATTGTTCACTTATTTATTTGCCAAAAAATGGCAACAATCACATTTTCATCCTGTTAGAAAAGGTGACACCTGTCAAGTGAATGGCCTGCTACCCATGATATAATGTAAGCTAATGTTGGACCATTCTGCACACAGTATGATACATCCACAAATTCCTCCCAACATTTGTTTTCCTCTGTATATCCTGTTTAAACCAGAGATGACCATGTTAGAATGTCTCAAAATACTGTTTCAGGTGATTTTTTTATTTTTTTTATGGTTTTGGAACAGGACTGATGTCCGCACTTCTTTTTGTCCCTCTGCCTACAATCAAACAGACTCACCTCTGGGGTAATTTATTCTGCGATCCAGGGGGATTTCACTGAATGCCGAGACCTCGTCCTGCAGATTTGATGACTGTTCAGCTGTTTTTCAGTTGGCAAGCACATGGAACTGAAGTTGTCTGAGAGTGCTTTGTTGTGCAATTTCTCTGAGTTGTCATGAGATCATTTTATCATTTCTATAGAGGATGTGGATTAAGGCCACTTTTCATAGTGCTACACAAGCATCACAAGAGTAAAGATGATACGGTCCATTTCATATATTGCCTTGTTGAATTGTGGCTCATGGATAGGGTAGATGACATGAACTCATTTGAAAGCTCGGATGTGTAGCAGTGCCATATTTGGAATAAGGTTCCACGGTTGCCATAAAGGGCACTGTATGTTTACGTAGCAACCTCAAATTGGTGGCAAGGAAGCAAATCTCTTTGATAAATTACTCTCTGCACAGATATATTCTCTCCAGCACTTGGCTCTCTGAAGTTTATTGCACAGAATCGTCTGAGGGCCTTGACACAGATAAAGCCAGCCAGCGTTCCTCGGCTGCTCGTGCCTTTCCTCCCTTGGCAGTGTCTGCACAGAACAGTGGAGAGCTTAGTCTTGCTTTCGCAGTGGCTGCACAATGTGGCGTGGTAGAGAGAGTACTAAATAAATGATGATCTTGGTCCGGCGTCACGTGCAGTTCAGCTCAGAAAATGCACATCATTTCCTCATGTGTGCCAAATCCTAGTCATGCTGCAGTCGACGTTGTTCCACTTCTTGACCAAGTGGTAACTGGAATTCCTGTTTAGTCCTCATTTCTTCCTCCTCCCCTTCTCCGCTTTTGCTGATCTCACCTCGCTGACCTCAACCTCTTCAACCCCACCCCTCCCCAAATCTAATCGTGTGTTGCTGGAGGCCGGACAGCTGTTTGCTGATCAACTAGCACAGCTCAGGCTACATTCTCTTACAAACCCTCACATGCTCAGCCTCAGGTCAGGGTGTCTGGGATTGAGGATCGTCATGTGACTCTTGTTGATTCCTCTCCTCGTTCTACCACTTGGGGAAAAGTAGAGGAAATAGACCTGTGTGACATTCAGCTGAGATGTTGAAAAAGGAGAGGTGCAGCAGGGATGAGCTAGCCTTGTCATGTGTCCTTTTACGGTCTTCTAATCATCTATGTGTTGTCTATTGATCACAGTGACGATTCACAACCATGGAGCTGAGAGTGGGGAACAAGTACCGGCTCGGGCGGAAGATAGGGAGCGGCTCTTTCGGGGACATTTACCTTGGTAAGTGGAAATGGACGCAGTTTTGTTTGTCAGTTTTTTGTTTTTTTTTGTGCGCCTTGCCCAACTTTCCATGTGGCGTCTCGCTCAAGGTTCTTTCCACATGTAGTCTCAGCACAGTCTTTCTTTTCATTCTGTAGCATTAGTTTCCCCCCATGTCTGGGCACCAAACCTGATTTTCCTTCACATTCATCCATCACAGGGCCTGGTGCTGGTGAGATTGCCACGGCGCTTACAGTTGTGGTTGCGTTTTTGTGTGTCTTTTCAGGTGCCAACATTGCCACTGGTGAAGAGGTCGCCATCAAGCTGGAATGTGTGAAGACCAAACACCCACAGTTGCACATTGAAAGCAAGTTCTACAAAATGATGCAAGGAGGAGGTACAGAGTGACCAAAACTTTGACACGCTTGGCGAGATTTTTTTTTCACGTTCTTAATCAAATTTACCACAGTAGGCAAGGTTTTTCTACACATTCCTCATCTAAATTGACATACTGGAATGAATAACTATCAATGATATTCAAATTGTTATGATAGAAAACTACCGGAATGAACTGACAGTGACGACTAGACATTCCCTTATGTAATATTCACTATGTTAAACGTGTAAAAACAAGACTATCAATGTAGGTGTGCCAATGAAAAAAGGTGGAACTTAACGCGGACTGTGTGTGTTTTAGTGGGTATTCCATCAATAAAGTGGTGCGGTGCAGAGGGAGACTACAACGTGATGGTCATGGAGCTGCTTGGGCCCAGTCTGGAGGATCTTTTCAACTTTTGCTCCCGGAAGTTCAGCCTAAAGACTGTTCTCCTACTGGCAGACCAAATGGTATAAATCATACCCTCATGTTCAAATTAAGATGATAGAATTATTATGATCCTACTAGGTCATGTGACCCAATTGACTTTTGTTTGCGCATGCTTTATATATAAACATTGCACATGATTCCCTCAAGGCTTCTTTAAAGATTGTAGATATTTTGAGCTCCACTACTCTTGTGCATCCAGTGTAATTTGTTATTCTGGCCTCTTCTTAGACTGTGCTGGCCTAGATATTTTCATTTCATAGATGGTTCTGTCACACACAACTCATCCCACCTTTTGTTCTAACTGTAGCCAAGTTGCTGTGTCAGTGCTCTCTCAATCTCTCTAGTTATCACATTCCTGTGTCCTGTCTCCATTTATCTTATTGTCCAGCCTTGTTCTTCTCTCATGCCTTATTTTAGATAGTGATGTATTAAGTACACCTGCTACTGCTCAGTGACTAAAGCTTTATTTTGTACTAAAGTATTTTATGCTGTGTGCTGCGGAATCTGATGATACCCCCCCTCCTTTCTTTCTTTTTTTTTTTTTTTTCTTTTTTAAAGATAAGTCGTATTGAGTACATCCACTCCAAGAATTTCATCCATCGGGATGTAAAGCCTGACAACTTCCTAATGGGGCTCGGCAAGAAAGGTAACCTGGTGTACATCATTGACTTTGGCCTGGCTAAAAAGTACCGTGATGCCCGCACACACCAGCACATCCCCTACAGGGAGAACAAGAACCTGACCGGCACAGCACGCTATGCCTCCATCAACACGCATCTTGGAATTGGTAAGAGATACAAACCTCATTCTGAGATGTTTTTTTTTTTTTTTTTTTTTTTTTTTTTTTAAATAGTTGGAAGTGATTAATGTAAGTTTACAATCTATTTATTACTGACATCGCTGGATTGTTCAGTGTTTCAAAGTGTGGCTAATTCTGACTCAACAGGCATGCAGCAAGGTAAATAGTGTTTACTTCAGTCCAGGACTTTTATATGTATAGAAAACCATCAGCAACAAATGAGTTTATTTTTATTCCATTTGAACTATTTCCTCAAAGTGACCTGGTGTCCATGGAGTCCAGTTGTTCATAAAGTAATTCAGACTCTTATTTAACGCTGCTTGATTTGAGGTCAGAAAGAACATCATGCATGGATACACAAATGTATCAAGGGTTGCAGTAAAAATTGAGTTTATCAAACACCATGCAGCATTGCCACCTTAGTGTCCCACTAGGCATTGATTGGAATGGATAAGCATGGCTTCTGGAGCCCTCTGGTTTACAGAAATTCTCATGTAAGATGTGATTCATCAGTGCAGGGTTATATCATCGCCACTACATCACACCTACTTTTCCTGGAGGTGTAATGCAACTCATTGTTTGCCATTTTTTCCCCCATCATGATTTATCTTTGAAATCTTTTTTTAATCAGTCACATCCCTTTTCATGACACTATGTGTCTGTGTCTTGTTCTAATAGTGGTGGAGTTCTTACTGGTGTTTAACCACTTTAAGCCAGGAAGTTAGAGATTATCACTCTATATTCCATAAAGCTATGTTCATGGATGTTCCTCTTATCTGAACCAGTCTTTTTGTTTATGTACACCCTCAGATCATAAATCAGATAATAGCAGAGGAAACAAGGGACATGGGATCATGAGAGAAAAATAAGGTAGTATCCTCAAACCTGTTGTGCAGAGGTCTTTTTATTACTAACCACCAGCTGCACTCCAACAGATTATTTATCTTTTTTTGTTGGTATTTGATATTTGAGGGACAAACTTACAGTAAATTTTAGGCCTGATTCATAATAGCTGATAAGTATTTTATGGTCAACATAAGATAAACTAATATTAATCTCACTATTGCTAAAAAATAATGGTTATATATTTTGAATATAAAGCTTAACCAGCCAGTATTGGTGGTTAGTGCATGCTGTGATTTGCCTGACCTCTTACTTTATAAAGCACATGTAAACCGGGTTCAGGGAAGTCAGTTTGTTTACTCTCAAACAAAAGATCCACTGGATTTTTCAGTGACGAGCCCTCCATGAACATCTCTATTTTGTTGGCTTATCATGTCAGGGAAATCGGCATTCTAAATGCATCAGGAATTTACTGAATTGTGATATGCAGTGAAAAGTGCACATCATGCTTTTTTATAAAAAAAAAAAAACCTTTTGATTATATTCCATTTTATCTTCCACCTATATCTATCAGTAACAGAATCACAGATGCGCAATAAAACAGAAGCCTCACATTGACCCGTTACCTCTATCTACAGTGCAACATCACTTAAACATGCAGCACCGTTTATCCTATGTATGCCATCTTTCCTTTTTTTGACTGCATGCAATCACTTTCATTGAGAGGAAGGGGGGCAGGCAGAGAGAGGGGAATGAAAATGCAGGAGAGAGCTGCCTGATGAGATGATGATGATTATGAGATGAGTGTGCACCAAGGACTGTAGTCTACTGAATATGGGGGTGGCTGCTCTCCCCTCTGCCCCGCTCGCTACCCCAGAAGCTTCTTCTCTTCATGAGACATCCCTGAGCTTACTCACTGACTGCTTAAAACTCTGTCCACAGAACAGTCCAGACGTGATGACCTGGAGTCTCTCGGCTATGTCCTCATGTACTTCAACCTGGGATCGTTACCCTGGCAGGGCCTCAAGGCTGCCACCAAACGACAGAAGTATGAACGGATCAGCGAGAAGAAAATGTCCACGCCCATCGAGGTTCTTTGCAAAGGATACCCATGTAAGTGAGGTTGCTATGGATGCTTCTCGTGTTAGGTTACCTAATTCTAAAAATCAAGGCTCCCTGCATGACCGTTTTTGTCTTGTTTTTTCCACTATAGCTGAGTTCTCCACATACCTGAATTTTTGCCGTTCGCTCCGTTTTGACGACAAGCCAGACTACTCTTACCTACGACAGCTCTTCAGGAATCTTTTCCACCGACAGGGTTTCTCCTATGATTATGTCTTTGACTGGAACATGCTCAAATTTGTAAGTTGACATGTAAGTGTTTCTAATTAAAGTATTGGCCTTTTAGTGCCAAGCTGCCACTTTATCATCCCAGTGCTCAAACACCTTGCTTCCAAACTGCTTTTAATGAAGGTTAGAGCTAATTTAAAAATCTCTTCTATCAGGGTGCTAGTCGGACAGCAGAAGATGGGGATCGGGAGAGGAGGGCAGGGGATGAGAGGGATGAGCGAATCGGTGGAGCCCCCAGGGGGTCTGCAACACGGGGCCTCCCCCCAGGTCCCAACCCTGGACCTGCCAATAGAGTCCGGAACGGGCCAGAGCAGGCCTCTAACCCTGCCTCACGGGTCCCGCAGTCTGGTAAGTTTTATGCCTCTTGAAAGTGTCAAATAGAAGTTGCATTACATCAAAGTTAGTTCCCCTCTCAAACATAAAATAATACTATACTGATATAACAAAATTTCAGCCCTGAATATGCAAATGAATAGTGGAAAGTTCTCAATTGTATATTTTATTTTATCTCAGGGAACACATCGCCTCGTGCGATTTCTCGTGCAGAGAGGGAGAGGAAGGTGAGCATGCGGCTCCATCGCGGGGCTCCAGCCAACGTATCATCCTCTGACCTCACAGCCCGTCATGACCAATCCAGAATTTCCACATCACAGGTGAGAACTACAAAATGGACATTTGGGAATTCATTTGAAAGGGGCATTGACAATGTTCAAATATTACATCATAATAATCCACAAATGTCCACAAAATCTAAAAAAGATAAAGCCATGGGATTCCACTGAGTTTACACATGTTACACATCAAAGTCTGGTTACAGGTGTTGGAGTTAGTTGTAAGTTTAGGCTAATGGCCACAAGTCTAGAAAACAAAATGTGCATCAGGACAAGCAAGGCTCAATCTGTGTAGTAAAACTATTAATACCACACTGTAAATAACACTCTATTATTACTTATTCTTTATTTTCACTCGTATTATTTAAAAAATTTGCTTTAGTAAAAGAACTACACTTGTCAAACAAATTCACTTAAATGTACTTCAACTTAATTGATCATAATATTTGTGTAAAAAAGGAATCTGCAAAGGAATAATCTGTTCGATATGTATATACAGTACAATGTTACACTCATATATACAATTATAAAATGTTTGGTAAATGTAGTATAACTGGTAATTGTAATTAAACACAATGCTTTGGGTACTTTCCCTCACTGGTATTAAGCATTTTGCTGAATCTCGTCCGCTAACAAATTAGTTGATATGGCAGGCAAGCTTTAGTTGTTGCTGCTAGATCAAATAACAATTTTAACTTATTATCTATCAGTACCATAACTCTTGGGTTTTTGAAGGTTTAATTACACCTTGCATGCGAACACAGATTTCAGCATTTTTAATGAGTTGTGCTGCGAAGCGTCTGACATCTAGTCTGCTGATTTCCTTTTCTAATTCTTTATTGTGGTTCTACTGCAGGTCAGCGTGCCATTTGAGCACATGGGGAAGTAGACCTCTTTTGGCTCTGCATGCACATGAAACTGACAGGTGAGGTCTGGTTTAACCAACTTATCCACTTGCTCACTACAGAAATACACTACTCACAGTACACTGCTTTCTCTAATGACAATTTATCTGTTGTTACAGGGCTGCAAGGTATATTCATCGCTCCGGTTTATTTTCCTTTGTTTTTACCTTGTCTTATGAAAAGATCATTGCCAATGGACACATGGATCTTTGGAAAAGTACAGTAAATCCCAAAAAGGATCCAGGGACTTACATGACTGTATCCAACATCCACTTTTTCATGAATTCTCTTTGCTGAAACCCTGGATCATCACCCCCACCACCTCAGTACAAAAAGCAAATGAATGACAGTCCTACACTATTATTACTCCATGGTTGCTTCTAACGGCTCCCCCTCTTCCTAAAAACATTCCCACAACTCCTCTGTCTGACAAATGTGAAGAACTGTTTGCATCAAAGAAGCAAAAAGGTATCTGAGGCACACATGTTTCTCGTCGAAGGTCAACTTCCTTTTTCATTTAGGCTTAGTACAGATTTATCTTTGTTTTAACACTGCAGAACAACTTTTCCGTGAATGTCGTCTTTTATGAGAAAACCTTTAATTGGCGCTTGCTATGAGTTTCATTTATTTGCATTTTTTGAGAGAGAGAGATCCAACAGCTAAAAGATAAAGAAATTGGCAGAGGTAGGTGAGAGGGTTGTGTACAAAAAAGGCGAGAAAGGATAAGTAAGTTATGTTTTAGCTGTTTTTCTTTGTCATGTTTCTGGTGAAGTAACAGTTGGTGCTTGCTTGCCCTTCATCCATCTTGTGATGATTTGCTGTCCCTCAAAACATATCCACCAAAACAACCACCACCCCTTTCTTTGCTTGTTTTGACTTGCGTGTTTTCTTTGTTGTTGTTTTTTTTTTTTTTTTTTTTAAATGTAAGTGGGTAAGGTAAAGAATGACCATAGATCTTGCTATGACACACTCCCAAGTCTTGAGGGAAACTCCTCAGGAAATTATCAGTGTATTTGACCAGAGACCATAGCTGCCCATTTTGACTAACAATAGTGGCTGCAATTTTTATGATAGTTCTTAATGTTACCTTTTTTTTTTTTTTTTTTATTCTTTTTTGGTATTGGAAGTCTAGGGGAGTGGGCAGGCTCTGTTAGGGATGGGTCTTAGGGGGGACGGGGCATCCAATGTCTTTTTTTTTTTCTTTTTTTAATGTTTACTTTACTGTAAATATTTTTTTATTTCGATGTAAAGCCAAAATGTGGTTATTTGTTTTAAGGTGTAAAGTAGAAGAATGCATACTAATGACATAAATTGGGGGGTTCAGAATTTTAGGTATTTAAAGTACTAAATTGTGGGATGGGCTGCTGTTGCTTTGCCAGCTGGGTCATCCAACATTTGTGTGTGTGAGAGAGAGAGTGAGTGTGTGTGTGGGTGTGAGAGAGAGAGAGAGAGAGAGAGAGAGTGTGTGTGTTGAGTGAGAGAGATACAGTGAATCCCTGCTCAGAATACAAGATTCATTTTTAGTTTGTATGCAGATTGTTTTTCTCTGTTCTATTTATGTTAAACTATTTTTTATTTGTCTGAAATAACTTTCTGTTCTTAATGTTCTTAGTTTAGATTATTTTTTCCTGTAACTTAGCAGAAGTAGCTTGTATGTATAATTTTTTTTTTTTTTTTGCCTCTCCCTTCTTCTTCCCTACTTCAGACTGTCTGACCACCTCATATAATACATAGGGCTTTCCCTCTGCAAAAATTATGTTAATAGTTTGATGTCACCTTTTGGTATTTTAACCTCCAGCAACATTGATGTCATTCAGAAGAAAACATAACTGATTTAATTGCAGGGATGTGTAAATAGTGGTGTACTGTGTGTAATTACCTTTGTACAGGCCACCATGACCCAGTGGCATAGTAACTGATGTTGGGGATGCTATAGAAGAGGTTGAGGTGATGGGAATTTCACTTTATGTATTGTGTACTGATATCTTGTACAGTTCTTTAACACACTTTATTTACAACAGTATTTGTGTATATTTTATGAAGTAATAAAAACGAATAACGTTGCTCACACCTCTTTTTGCTAACCTTGTTATTGACCATATTACAGTAGGATTATGCAGGATTTCCCAGAGTCAATCAATATATCAACTCATGAATGTAATCCCTTCAATCATCTTTTATCACACTCTAGACCTAAAGTATTGTGTTTATATGCAGAGATTATTTAAAACGGTTATTTTTAATTAGTTTGTATATATTTTAATGGAACTCCTTCATATTCTGCCTTTGTTTTACTTGGATGTTGTAGACGCATCAGCACACGCAGTGCAGACTAACCTGTACAAAGTTACATCATGTTCAATGGAAAGACCCTGGGGGAGAAAATCTGGACTGCGCATGCGCGAAGAGCAGAGGTTTTTTTTGCTGGCAGCTTCTGTTGGTACAGTGAACTGCTGCTGGTGATGTGGATGTAATAACGGTCCCTAGTTCGTCGGCTTCGGATGGGAAAATGGCAAGATAACACAAGCTAATTTACACGGATATGTTTACGTTTTAACTGTTGCTTCTGTCGTATTCGATTTGACTGTACGGAGAGAAGCAACAACAAGCTAGGGCCAGGCTTTGAAGGCGAGCTAATGTTAGCTAGCAGCCCTCGACGTAGTTAACCCTCAGCTGCAGACACTTGCCAGCTTTAACTTACCGGGTTTCAAACAGCGATGCAGTGTGTATACCTGGATTTTTCTGAATGTTAGTGTTTAGACAATTAACTTTTTTTTTCATAACGTTACTCCAAAAGGTTTGTAGTCGCGATGAGCTAGATTGATGCTTGAATTGAAACCAGCGGCGCAGATCAAACAACTGCAGAAGAGGTAAGTAAAAAGCACGGGAGGCTATCCAGATACTTTTATTACATTACCGTCTTACACTGATTATTTCAACAAATACTAACAACTGGCAAACTCAAATGTATATCCGGCAGCTTAATGTCCACTGTATTTGATAATGTAATAGTAAACTTTATTTGTGTAGCGCCTTTCATACAGAAATGCAGCTCAAAATGCTTTACAGTTTACATAGAATATACATTAAACGTGACAAGCAAAGCATTAGACAGTTAATAACCATTTTACATTGTAAAAAGTAAAACTAGCAGATGGTGCTTTCTCTCAGAATTATCGATTAGCAGAAAGACAATGTTATTCTTTTGTGGGGATGGTTCTTATAGAAGGGGTCTAAGACCTGCCCTGTCGGCTGTCACAGCCAGCTGTATGGTGATAAGAATCATCCAAGAATGGACTTAACACTTTATTTAAAATGCAATTTGTTCATATTTTGATATTTTGGTTACTATGTGGAATATATGTTACAGATGCACTTCACAACTGAAATGACTTTTGGTGACTGAGAAATCCTCTGGCTACAGCCTTTTTTCTAGGTGAATGTTAAAATACAGTTTATGACAGCAGAAAGTACACTTATGGATGTAGCAAAATTTTACATATGGTTTACAATATTAATCTACTCCTGCTGTCTGTATGTCATTTTTCACCTATTACCTACTGTGGCTGCTACTTAATGAAAATCTTCACTGATATAGCTCGTTGGAAACCAAATCAAAATCAACAACCTATTGAAATGCTGAAAGTGAAAAAAAAATAGAATCAAAGACTGATCCAATTCTATCATGACAACTCACAAAGTGACTCAGTAGTGTGTATGGTCCCCTCGCGCCTGTTTTACACTATTGAAAACATCCGGGCAGGCTCCTGTTGAGTCGGAGGATGGTGCCCTGCTCTCAGATCCTGGATCAGGGCATCAGTGAACTCCTGAACAGTCTGTGGCGGGACCTTGGTGGTGTCGGATGCTCCGATTCTTCCCATATGTGCTCAATTGGATTCAGGTCAGGGGGAATGTGAGAGCCAGTCAATGTCTTTGTTATGCAGGAACTGCCGACACACTCTCGCCACATGAGGCTGGGCATTTCATGGAAATGGGCACACCAGGAGAAACCTAAACCGGACATACTGTATGATGTTACAGGCAGCAGGACTACAGCATCTCTAGGCTGTGTCACGTCTGTTTCGTGTTCTTAGACTAGCCATTTCCTGTATTCTCTGGTGAGTGGTGGTTTGGGTTGTGAGCATCTGTTTCAGAAACACACCAGTAGCCTGCTGGTGTGTTTTTGTAGGGATCTGGCTGTTTTCCTCATATAACAACTGGTCTCCTGGTGTCAGCTCTGTGCTCTAAGAGATTGCACTTGGAGAAAGTATAGATGTGCCACCCTGGAGGAGCTGGAATACCTGTGCAAGTACTAACCAATAGTGACAAGGACTCCAGCAGAACACAAAACTATAGAAGAATCAGTCAGAGATGATAAGGAAGGGGAAATATCTGTGGCCACCACATATAAACTTATCAATTAATCGTTTCAATAATCAATGCAGGCTACTGGTGTGTTTCTGAAACTCAGCTATCAAATAGTTGTTAGTAGCAACCCCAATACATATACATAACCCTTACCTCTCCCATGGGTTCTCGCCAAGGTTAAATTATATTTCACTCCAAAAATATGTTATAAATGCCCAGAAGTGCAACTTAAGAAGATATTTGCCCAATTAATCAATACAGGATACAAATATCCCTCTTATATGGATAAGTGTATTGGTAAGTGCAGCCTCGGGACTTATGATGGCCTGTCACACTGACTGCTGATTCGATTGAGGTCAAAGTACAATGCATGTTTTGAAAACTACCCACTGGGTGCAGTCAGCAGGATTGATTTGTTGCCTTCTCTTGTCTGTGTTTCACTCTGTTGTTATAGCTGCAAGTTGCTGTTTGCCAGCCCATGTACATACTGAGCACCGATCTCAACATATTATAATCTCTATGTAGTAAATGAGGTCTGATAAATATATATATATATATATATATATATATATATATATATATATATATATATATATATATATATATATATATATATATATATATATATATAACACACCAAAGTGTAAAATAGCAAACAGTAAAAGCTACAACAGGGGTTAAATTTCATCATCATCATACTTTAAACTCTTTCTAATTGTATATAACTGCTGTTAAATGTTTTTGTATATACAAACTGAGATGCATATCTTGTTTTTGGTTGTATGCACAGTAGGTTGTTTTAAATTGAATTCCATCTTATTATCACGATTGAAAATATGGAAAAATAAATAGTAACTACTTTACATCTGTTTGGACACAGAAATTAAACTTCAATAGTTTTCTTGTTAAAAGCATTATTTGTTATGGAAAGTCAAAGTGGAACTGTTGTATCAATCATTGTGCAAGAAGTTTGACTTAGTAATTGCTTTGCAATGAATTAAATACCAAATTATACCACTAATATATTAGATAGCCATTAAAATGTCAGTCTGATTACCAAATATATTAGCTTATATTCTGAATGTATATTTCTGGTACTTGGTTTTTAGTTTTTCCTTCATCACCAAAAATGTCCTCTCAGATTCTATGCATAAATACAGATGTGTATTTCCTGTGTGTGGGAAGTGTGCTGATGTGCTCCAGTTTACAGCTTTACACTGCTCAAGACTTTGGCAAGCAGTGTAAATCATTCATGACCATATCAAGCACCATTCTATAGTTGCAGGTGCACACAGAGTTAAGCTGAAGTTAATTTTCACCGTGAATGATTCACCTTACCCGGAAATCACACGATGATGCTGACGTAGCCGGAGAGATAACAGTACTCACGGATCCCTGATGATTTGATCATCAGGGCGGCGGCACATGGAGAATCTCGGCAAATGCCAGTCCAGTGCTCCACAGTCAGCTCAGTTTTGTTCAGAATAATTGTACACGTGTGGGGGTTAAAGCCAATAAACAATGAAAAAAGAGCTATTATCCTGCACAAGTTAATTCACCTCAATTTACTTTATCCAACACAACCAATTGCAGATTGGAAAAGAAACCGTAATTAACCTTTATTCAATTTAGTGAGTGTGTGTGTTTGGATTAGGCTTGTGGTGTTATAGTTTTACTCCATGAGGACACAGGCCATGTGTCTATGCAGCCCAGACTTTGGTGTAGATTTCTGAAAGGTTTTTATCCTTCTTGTCAAGAGATATGCTGTGTTTAATGCCATTCCAGCACCCGTACACTTCTTCCTGCCCTCAGCAAAGCATAGAGAAAAAGACGGGGAGAAATTGGGTCAGCAGCCCTCAGCTCAGTGCTGTCACACTGATTTAGTGTGTTCAAATGATTCTGGCTCTGCTTTAACCCTCCCTCTATGTGTTAGTGTGTGTGGTTTGTACACTCTTTATCAGTTATTCCTCACCCACCTACCTTCTGCCTCCTCTTTTTACTCCTTCTCGATCGTGTTGCATCTGTCTATCCACATGTTCTTGTTATACGCTATATATCTGTGTGCTGTCCTACTTTGCTCAGCTCTGTATCTTTTTTTTCTGTTTTCTCGTTCTGACATCAGCAGATGTCTGCTTGAGATCCAGGTCTTAGAGTGTGTCAGACGGTTATGATACGTAGCATGTTTAATGCAGGTGTTAACCTACATTAACATAAGCATATATACATATATCATAGTATGTCTGTGTAAATTTCTCTGTTATTATTTTGAACAGCACATTGCATTTTGTATTTGAAAAATCTCAATGTCTCTGTTTCCTGTGCCCCATTTTTTATTCATTCAGATGAGTCAACTCTGGCGGCGAGACATCCCCCTGTCAGAGAGGTTTGGGAATGACTCTCCGGTCGGCCTGGCCCCAGGGGCCCCAGCCACTGTGGCCCCACAAGGGGCCAACTCTTCCTGGGTCCCAGAAGCCCCTTTGGTCACACCAGATGAGCCCATTTTCCTCATGACCTCCACTGCCCAAACTATTTCAGGGTTTTTTGTTTGGACAGCTCTTCTGATTACATGTCACCAGGTAAGGAGAACCTGACATTCTGATGGGTGCAGATGATCTGCTTCTAGTGGGATTAAAAATAAATAAATTTAGCAATTGCAGGTCCAGTTTATACATCTATCACCATTTTTTTAAACTTGCTTGCTGTCTTCAGTAGCAGTAAGTATGAATGTAAAATACACAAAGAAAGTTCATCTCTGAGTATGAAAGCTTAGCGTAGGGAAATGCATTAGATGTTTATTTATAACAGTATTTTTTTCTACTTGTCAATGACGTTTACATAACCAGTAATAATTAGATTTTAATCTGACAAAGATGATACTCAATTCAAGACACTGCTGTGTAAACAATATTTTTTCATTTAGCCTCACCGAATAAGGTTTGGAATGACCAATAATTGAGGTAAGATGTAGAGTATTCAATTCTTAGTTGCAATATTGTAGATATGCTATCACCTATCCACAGCGTTTTGCGACACACTTATTGCTTGATTCCATTTTGTTAACAAACTACAGCAGAAAAGATGAATTCACAAAAACAATGTGAAAACAGATAAAAGAAGTTTGGCTAAAAAAACATGGTTATACTTTATGTTGTCACCATGGCAACATCAAAAAATAGAAACTGTCATTGAAAAGACACTTAGAATGTGTTCAAATATCAGTTTTCCTTTTAACCATAAAATGCTGCAGAATATCAATCATTTATCAGACAAGCTACATCTAATTGAAAATATTAACAGAATATTATATAGGAAATATTGTCTTATTTACAATTAAGTCAAATTTCAGATTATTACTGTCCAAATGGTCAGTGATTCCGTTGTAAGCAGTAAAATGATGTTGCTTATGTCACTCTAGAAATCTGCCCGAAATGTCCACTTGCTTATATTTCATCAGCCAGCAAACAAGTGGAGCCAGGTTCAAAGGTTTTTGCTGGAGCCCTTTTTGTTGCCCACAATGTGCTTTCATTTGGAAAAAATGAGGAAGCTACTTTTTTACAATGCACTATTCTAGATCTTGCATAAGGATTAATATACTAAAAGATACAATCCTCTCTGATCAGCTCTTGTAGTTGTGTCAGCAAAGGTTGAGTTGTTTTCCTCCTGTTGCTCCCAGACTTACACATTAATGTTATTCAAAATTGTTAAAGTCTCCCTACTTTTCTAACTCCTTTCCTTATAACCCTCGCGTGCTAAAGGTGCTTGCCACAAGTGTTTCATTTTCAGCTAAAGAAAAAAGGGACAGTTGCACAAATTCACACGTGGGGGTGTTTTCTGATGAGCGACTGTTAATCCGATCCCCTTTGTGTGCTTATATACCTTAAAGGTTTCACATCCTGTGAGGAGAACGACAGTTTCCAAATATTGAGCCAAATATTGAGTTTTAGAGTCCTTATAGCAGCAGTAGAGTACAAATTCTGTGCATAATGAAGGTGTTTGCCTCAGTTTATCAGCCTTCATGTTACAGTGAAAAATGTAGTGAGTTTCCCCTTTTATATAACTGTAATCTATTGTGGCCTGGGGCTTGGGTTAATGAGTCGCCTCCCATTGTTTGCTGCTGCACTTCACATAGGGCGTTAAAGAAGAGCCCTCTGTAACTCTGGCAACAGGTTCTCCTGGCTTGACTTGGACATCATCAAAGAGCAGAGATGGATGTCACCTAGCAATAAACCCCGTGAACGCTCCGTTTGTTGTCACCCACCGGTTGTTATTTTATCAGAGGTGTGTGTCTGTTTACTGGCCAGGAAATCTGATAGGCGGGACATTGTGTAAGTGGAAAGGAGCCGGATGGAGCAAACAGAGTTGCCGGTGACAAAGGCCCACCCTGTTCTTCCTGCCGTCTGCTGTTGTGAATAGGAGTGATAAAAGACCAGTATCGGATACCCAAAACAACCCCCGCATGTTGACTCACCGACACAACACACACACCTCGCAGATACACAATTCTCCAGTATCTGACTTTATAGTGCCTGTATTCTGACCTGTACAGACAGACAAGAGCATGGAGAGGAAAAACAAATACTGGTTTCATCGGGTAGCAATTAGTTTCAGCTAACCCGTTTATCCACCGCGGTCTGAGCTGCTTCAGCGGAGAGGAGGCTGATGAATATTCCCCTCACATTATCTTTTCCTATCTCATTTTTTAATTTAATTTTGCAAATAGTTCTTGCTCTGTAATAATATTACAATATCATTGGTCTACATCCTGCAAATCTGCTGTCCAGGTTAATACATCTTAGTGAGTAGTGACAATTTCAATAGGTTAGTTTTGATATCAACTACCTGTTTTTTTTTCATCTGCGTGATGTGTATTTGCACCTAAATGCCACAGTTTCACTCTATCTTCCTGACCTCTCTGTGCTTTCATCATTTAATTTTACCAAAGGTTTGGATTTCATCTAGTTGAGTCAAAATAATAAAATATGATTCCATCAAAATTGTTTTTTATTCCTAAAGAACATCCCCCATTCAGCAACTGTCCAATACACATACAATAATTACCTTCTGGGACATTGTGTGCAGCCCAATGACATCGGACGACAGATTTGCTTTGTGTCCGGCTGTGGGAGTGACTCATTTCTGTACCAAATTCGAACAGAGTTATTCAAAGATAACAAGATAACGTCTCACTCTGCTAAAGTGTGTGAGTGCAGAAACTCGTGTTGTTTACTCATTGCAAGCTTAAATAATGGAGTCTTTCATAGGAGCATGTGGAGTGTCTGAGGTGTCTGAATTCATCAATGTAATTGAACCACCTTATTTTTTGTTTTCCTCACCTTCTTCTCACTCATCTTTCTTTTTCAGATCTACATGCACCTCCGCTACTACAGTTCTCCAAACGAACAGAGGCACATAGTGAGGATCCTCTTCATAGTCCCCATCTATGCCTTCGACTCCTGGCTCAGCCTCCTTTTCTTCACCAATGAAGAGTATTATGTGTATTTTGACACAGTCCGAGACTGTTATGAAGGTAAGCAGGCAGATAAGCTGAGCTGGTACACAAGTATTTTCTTCTGCAGGCTGGATGGAATTCTGACATATTTGGTGTTCATGCTGCAGGCCCCTTTTCACCACACTGGTGTCTGGGGGTTTTACTTTCCAGTGTGTCTTTTTACTTCTAGTAGAAATAAGGGTGTGAGAATTTATGTGTTGTGATACCCCAGTGGCAGATGGCCTTTGCAGTGTCTTCGTTTGTAAAGGTTGCCATCTTTGTTCTCATGTCTCCATGGCCTGTTGGGGATTCATGGGAGGGGAAGCCTGTTTCCTAGCAACTGTATGAAAACCAGCAAATCCTTGAGAAGACTTTGAAAAGGCATCTCACTTGTGAGCAGATAAATCGTTAGCGTGTTCTTTATCCTGTCAGCCTGTACTGTTTTTTTTCACAGGAATTCAGCATTCACGCAGAATCTGAGAACGTAAACACATGATTGTGTTTCGTTTCGTTATTACATCATCGTGTTTGAAGAAGTGCAGTGTTGAGTGGAAAAATCAACAGAAAGACACACATGAGCTGATTCCGGCTCCTGTGAGGACTTTCTGTTTTTCTCTGTTTCGATCATTGCAACTTGAAGCTGCTGGCTAGATAATTAATTTGAATCACATTGGATTCAGAACATGTGAAGAACATTTATTACTATTTCCTGACATTCTGCAGCTTAAAAAAGTAACTGACTAATCAATATATATATATATGTATATAAATAGATGTAGATATGTAGATTGCGGGTTAAATGTGCATATTAGTCCAGTTAATACCCAGTATGAGAGACCGGCACTTTAAATCTTTTTTTCCATGGAGTCTGTCTTCTCATTCACTCTTACAAACACAAAGCAAGCTCATTGAGTAGAAAAATGTGTGTTCCTCTGCCAACAGACTTTATAGACACCCTCGAAAATGAACCCTTAGTCAAGGTTGAATTGCAGCACATTTGCACAATAATTTAGCACATTTATGGTTGATTAGAAGGTTCGCATCTGGAGCCCACCATGTTCCTGTTATGGTTTTTCTGTGAAAAGCTACTTTTCAGTACAACACCTCTTTTGTTTCTCTGTTTATCCCTTCTCAGTACATATTACATAATGATGGAATAGCATCATAGTGTATTGAATTGACGTAGAATTTGTTTCATTAGGACAAAGTAAAGACATGGAGATCTTTACTTAAGACACTGACATGTTTTGCTGTTATTATTAACACTCTTCTTGGAAAATCTTGTTTTCAAAATGCACATTGAGATCATGTTCATCTTTAATTCTGCCAGTGCTTGTCAACATAAAAGCAGTGTGTAGCTGGTATTCGTGGTTACACTTAAATTAGCCTGAGGAAACCTGGGGTAGCAGATGAAAACACTTTCTACTTATTCAGGATCACTGATCTGTGATCAGTATGACGTCCAGGTTATCTGAATCATAGCAGATATGTCTCTGTTGTGCATTCCATGACAGATGTGTTGGAGAATTACACCCACAATGGCAGCAGTCCTCCGCTGTGGTTGATTTCACTGATCTGTCGCTTCTCTTTTCTGGCTAATGGTGGAGAACAAATGTTCTAACAACCTCATGAACATCTGTTGTTTCCTGTTGTCTAATCAAAGGTTTACTTCAGATGCTTCATCCTGGTGGTAGTTTTCAAAAAGGAATTAAAGAATGGTGAAGTAAATTCACAGTATTAAAATGGCTGAGTAGGTTTAAAATGCTGAGCTGCGGATACAGGTTCATTATCCATCTAAAGACTCAATAAAATGAAGACATCTGTTCAGGCACTGTCGTCATCTGAGACCTGTCAGGTTACAGCTAAAGTAACCAGTGTTTGCTGCATTGATTAGGTTGATTACATATCATATGTGACCAGTGGATAGCATAGGAAGGGATTAGAGATGCACCTGGTGCAGTCTTGTGTGTAGGCCCATGATGCTTGATGATTAATACAAAATCCCTCATGTTTCAATATGATGTTGATCTTTATTAGAAGAAGTTATACAGTGCATTACAGCACTGAATAACTGGGCCTTTAAATGTGTAATTTTCATTTGTGTAAAATTAGTATTTACTGTATAAACATCTCTGAACTGTGACACATGTTTTGACAAAACTAGCTGTCCTATTATCATCTGCTCTCTGTACTAAAGAACTTTACCTGGTCATTATGATAAGGCTTCAACCTAACCTGACATTACCCGATCCTTTCTAAACCTGCTGATGGAGGTGACTCACCTTTCAGCCTTGAAACAGCAACTTCACCAGCTTACAAACAGAATCAGCAAAACAAAACTATACTTATGACAGAAGAGGGATTACACTAAGGGTTGACAGCACTGTATGAAACTCAGATCGTTTATATACATATAGTGAAATATACTACCTGTTTTTTTTACTAAATACATTTGAGAGCTAATAATGTTTTAGTTTATCAATGTAGAAAACATTTTAGATATTATGGGTGAATTAGTTAATGGCCCCTTTCATACAAAGTGCTAATTTAAAACAAAAAGAGACTATATTATAGATGATAGAATATTCAAGCATATTGAAAAATAAAATCCGCAACAGAAAAGTAGCTCAAGCAGTAGTATATTAATAGTGGAATAGAAATGTACAATATTTACTAAAGAACAAATAGAAATATTCAACTCGAGTACCTTGAAAGTACAGTGTTTTCATTTTAATTTGTAGCATTGACATATATTTGTGACTTTAGTATAATTGGTGACTATGCTCCTCTATGTGTAGGAAGATTCTAATGATACCATACTAATATCCAATAGAGGTTCTCCATAAGGCATTAAGCACATTCTCAAGTTACAGAATATATACATATCAAAAACATTATAAAAGAACAGAAAAGGGTAGCACGTCTCAGGTTTTTAAATAAGGAGGATATAATACAACAACTTCCCTCATTTATTTGGCTTTAATTTGCATTAATAAAGGATATATAGTCCTCAACTAAGAAGCATTTTAAAATGTAATCATCATTAAGTCCATCTTGTGTCATAGTGTTAATTGTTCATATCCAGAATATTTGTCTCTAGGACAATTTCCTCAGTTGTCTTCCTGTAGTAACTCTGCTCCTGTTTATATTACTCAGTTAAATCTGAATATCTCGCTGTTCAAGGAAACTCTGTACCAAAAGTGTTTATTGTGATGTGAGCCTAAAAAATAAGTGAAATATTAGTATTTTTTTTGTATTTCCTTAACTTGGAAACCAGACTTTTACTTCTCCCCTCTCATCAATCTAATTTTTTCACACAAAAAACAAATAGTTTGTGATTGTTTGATAGGACCAGTGACCCTGTTTTGTTTCACGCTGCAGCCTTTGTCATCTACAACTTCCTGAGTCTGTGTTATGAGTATCTGGGAGGAGAGAGCGCCATCATGGCTGAGATCAGAGGGAAACCTATTGAGTAAGTCTCCTTTGCTCTCAGCTCCTCTCCAGCCTGCATATTTATGTGTTTCCCTTAATGTTGACCTGTATCAATCTGCTCTTTGCTTCAGGTCGAGCTGCATGTATGGGACCTGTTGTCTGTGGGGAAAAACCTACTCCATTGGCTTCCTCAGGTTCTGCAAACAGGTACTAATCACCCTCTTGGCTTTTGTCTTGTATGTTGGTTAATTTTACAAAGTGTGTTCTAATGTTATGGATAACTCTGTCCACTGACATGACTTTAGCAGTGATAGTCTTCTGTACTACAGATCAAAAATAGGTCTTTAGACCACAGGAACCATTGTGTTTGTTTTCATTTTTTTACCATATGCAAACCTTCTTGCAAAGAATTAAAGTCTGATAAAGGCACATTGTTGTAATACTTAGTAGGTTCAGCTGTAATATTGGCATACTGTTCATGAAATTCTGTTAATATCATAAATATTCCCTTCATGCTTCTCTTATTAAGTTAAAAATATCTCCTATGGACATGTATTAAAACACAAAGATGTTATGTGTTTTAATACATGTCAATGTATGTGTAACTGAACAGTAGTCACCAAAAAAAACTTACCTCGGTAAAATCTCCTCGCTTATTATAAATGTTTACGAACATGCAAATATATTTCAAAATCTACATGATTCAAAATTTCCATATTGTAGAAAGTGAGATTTTACTATCTTTTTTTTTTTTTTTAATTTTGCTTATAAGTTTTATGTCTTGTATGAATAGTGTCCCATGCAGAAATGCACACAGCCCATACTCAGACAGTGTGGCTTCAGTTTTTGTAAAGTCATCAAACTATACAGTCATTTCCCACTCCCATATCCACAGCCGAGAGAGAGAGAGAGAGAGAGAGAGAGAGAGAGAGAGAGAGAGAGAGAGAGAGAGAGAGAGAGAGAGAGAGAGAGAGAGAGAGAGAGAGAGAGAGAGAGAGAGAGAGAGAGAGAGAGAGAGAGAGAGAGAGAGAGAGAGAGAGAGAGAGAGAGAGAGAGAGAGAGAGAGAGAGAGAGAGAGAGAGAGAGAGAGAGAGAGAGAGAGACTACCCACCCACCAATGAATTCTGTTTTTTCCTCTGTCTTTTCTTACTCTTGCTTTCTCAGGCAACTCTTCAGTTCTGTGTGGTGAAGCCTCTGATGGCAGTGATCACTGTCCTTCTACAGGCCTTTGGGAAATACAGAGATGGAGACTTCAAGTATGTTTCTGTAGCAAATTACCCACTGTCACTCAGCACAGACACCTTCCTGAGCAGGGAGTTCTTCTGCTGCATTATGACTCGCTTTGTTAAGTCACTATTCTGCAGACACTGCCTGACTTTAGCAAAATGTCTTTTCAGAACATTACGTCTTAAGTTCATCCCTATCTGTAATTGTCATAAGTAAAGCATGTTGTTTCCCATGTGTATCTCCTTTTTCCAGTGTGGCCAGCGGCTACCTGTATGTGACCATCGTCTACAACATCTCCGTCAGCCTGTCGCTCTACGCTCTCTTCCTCTTCTACTTTGCCACTCGTGAGCTGCTCGTCCCATACAGCCCCGTGCTGAAGTTCTTCATGGTCAAGTCAGTCATCTTTCTCTCCTTTTGGCAGGGTAAGAAAACCAAGGCACAGCAACACATATTTATTCTGACATATTTGTTTGTTTAGCAGCTTGTAGTTTTAGCTTCATCAAAAACACCTAAACCCCATGCTGAACCCTCAGATCGTGGTGGTGATCTTGGTGATAAATCCTCAGACAACAATCTGGAAAACATACCTTAGGATAGCGCTCCATTCCTTTTTTTGAGTGTGTTTCTAAATAATTTTCTAAAGCAAAGTTTTTATCCAAATACCACATACTGCAAATTTTAGGCAAATTTCCAAAACCGATGGCAAAATAACATGTAAATTTGCATAACTGACTTAGCCACTTCTAGTCTGTCAAGCTGTTAACTACTACTGAGCTTAACTACCTGAAGAAAGAGAAAAGCAGACAGTTGGTCTTTACTGTTACATTTATCAAAAAAGCTAACTCTGCATAGAAGTGCTCTTTAATGATACTTCATTTTGTGACAACTCAGTTTTCTAGTGAGTTTTAGGCACAAAAACACTTCATTTGGGTTAGGAAAATGTCACAGTTAGGGTTAGAATAATATTTTTTAAAAGTGGTGTGGTTTATGAAAGTGTTTATTGGGTGCTACGAATGTCTGTCAAGTGCATCTGTATATAGATTATAGCCAATCATATCAAACATCACCAGTGATGTGTACCCAATGATGATGAATTAGTTAATTGCTAAAATTTGCTCATTTTTCAAAATAAAGTCGCTTTCTAAGGCTCCATCGAAAGGTAAAATTACCATCTGTCAACATGTTGGATCCACAGATGGGTCAGTGATAAATCATGTTTGGTAAGATGAGAAAGTCAAAAAAAATTGTAAATACAGTTTAAGGAAGCATTCATCAGGTTTGGTCATTTAAAAGTTCATTTGTATAATTTTTTTTCAAAAATCACATTTTTGGAGGATTTCTTTGACACAATATGTCAAATTGTCTAATTGAAAAATATTTAATCCATTAGGAATATAAAACTAGTTGATGGTATGTGTTGTAATTTTTTAAACCCTTTTATGAGAGCTAACTATCTGGTAGTTACACCACATTACAGTTTTGGCATTGTCCCAGTTTCGAACAAAATCGCTCCTGTGTTTTGTCATCGTCTTGCTGCACCCTCTTGGTTCTGTGATTGACTCCTCGCTGACAGGAAAGTTGGATCCTTGGTGTCCAGACTAAAGTGTATAATGGAGTTATTTTGCCTGCAATAAAAGATAGGTGTAAGTAGGCTAGTGGCAACCATTGGTTAAATGTTGCTTAAAATGCAGTTAAAACGTCTAGTTCAACATCAGTTAAATGCCATAAGAATGTTCTAACATTGTAAAATAAGAAACAAATTGGAAGCAAACAGTAGTCTCCTATTCTGCTGCTTTTGCTTTTTGACATCTTACACAAGTACATTTCACCAAAAAGTAGTTAAAACTCCACAAAACCATCTTGTAAATAAAGAAACTGATTGCATCAAAGTCTTATGGTTGTCGGATTAAGACTGGCCAGTCTGCGTTTGAGGGCAGGACTTAGCAAACAGTGAATTGTTTCCAGCTAAATTTCTGGCTCTTCAGTCAGTTTTCTCATCACCAGATACAAAATGCACATCAAGCATATGTAAGAAAACACATTTTATGACTTATTTTGTTTTCTTTCTCTCTTTGTACAATTCAGGGATGCTGCTAGCCATCCTGGAGAAGTGCGGGGCCATCCCTCAAATCAGCTCGGCTGACTTCTCTGTGGGCGAGGGAACCGTTGCTGCTGGTTACCAAAACTTTATTGTCTGCATTGAGATGTTCTTTGCTGCTGTTGCTTTGCGGCATGCATTTACATACAAGGTGTACATGGACAAACGGCTCGACTCATACGGTAAGGGGTGTGTGGGAGGGCGGGTGCATGTATCTTTGGGATTAATAATCTGGTGTATTTCACAAGGACTTTAGGTTCTAAAGCCTGTTTGATATAATGTATATTAGAATCTGTCTGAACTATGGTTCTTCATGAAATTTGAGTCTTCCAGGCTTGACCTTTCTCTGTGTCCTTTTCTTCCTCAATTACTATCTTTAACCACTGTTTTTACCCTCCAAATATTTGAAAGTCTTTCTCTTTTCTTTTGTTCCTTCATGTTCTTCTTGACTTCCTTGTGTTCAACGTCTCTCTTTCTTTGTGCCCTTTTTTCTTTTTTTTCTCTCTTTTTCTCTCTGCTGCACTGAAAGGCTCATTTCCTATCTATGGACAGTACGGTAGGCCTTCTGTTAGCTCTTTTTTGTCTGTATCTGCCACAGATCTCTGTGTTTGTCTCTATTACTATACCTTTTGTTTGCTTCTTTGTGTTTGATTGTGGCTAAACAACGGACGTCATTGGTGTTACAATTTCCACGACAGCATGCATTCTTTTTATAGTTTTGAGATCATCGGTAAACTGCTGTTTGTTTTGTCTCTTTAAGTTCATTTTGCAATTGATAAACTAAGCCACTGAACATTTTACTTTCTCCCAGCACATTGTGTTCATTCTGCTGTCCCCTCCCACTCGCTCTCAAACATGCCCCTGCTTGCTAGAAACAGAAAAATGTTTCTTCTGACATTGTAGGTGATACATCCTCTAGTTGGGAAGTGGCTTCGATATGTCATTAAATGTTAAAATATGCATGAAATGACGTGTGTGTGTGTGTGTGTGAACGCGTGTGTGAGTTTTTTTTGCATTTTTGAAAATGAAAACTAAACAACTACTAAACATGATATAGAAGAAATAATATATTAAAAAAACACAACAAACAGATAACAAAGCACAATACATTAAGCTAAATAATATATAAATATAAATAATTGCTTAGGATTTCAAAAGATCCATTTTCATCAGAATATTTACTAGACTGACTACCTACTTAGAATTGCATATGCCTATGTTCCAGAAATATGTGTGTATATATATATATATATATATATATATATATATATATATATATATATTTGCCACATTTTAGATAACTTTTGGGTGTTTAGTGGTTTAAAGCATTGGATAAAAAACATGGATTGAGAGACATGCAACAGTGCATCTTAACCATTGAACGACCATGACAGCGTTGACGTTGAAGGTTTATTTAGCGTTATTCCCCAGTCTATCCTACCCTTCTGAATGATATTCCACTTCTCTGCCTCCAGGCCGCTGTGCCCCGATGAAGAGCATCTCCAGCAGCCTGAAGGAGACCATGAATCCGGGGGATATGGTCCAGGACGCCATCCACAACTTCTCCCCAGCTTATCAGCAGTACACCCAGCAGTCCACGCTAGAGCGGAGCGGGGGGCCGCCGCTCTCCCGCAGCCACAGTAACCTCAGCACCCGCGGGGACAATGAAAAGACCCTGCTGCTCAGCTCCGACGACGAGTTCTGAAGGCTCAAACACACAGGCTCACTCTACTATTTAAGCTCATATACAGTTTTCATCAGCCATTCAAGACCAATCAGATCTTTTTTTGCTGACTTAGCAGGGACCATCAGATTCAGTTGTTGTTTTTTCTACATTTAGACACTATGAAGATCAGATTTATGTCCAACTCATGAAATGGCAGTTGACAAGACTGTATGAAGGGATAAGCGTACAAGGAAAAGGAGGAAATAAGGGGATAAATTGGTGGACAGTGGGACAGGAGGGAGCTTTAATAGGATGGAGAGGATGTTGCAGATTTAGTGTAGTTAGGGAGAAGAATAGTGTTACACATTCAGTTTCTTTACTCCTTAAGTTGTCATTTGTGTTGATGTCAGAGGCCATTGCTGGCAAAAATACAATATTTATATTCATCTATTGAGAATGATATATATGCTGCACTTTAACCTCTACAGCAAAAAATATATGACACATAAAATGTATGCTACTACAAAAAAGTGCCATCTTCACCTAACCTTCATGGCCGCCTTTATGTTTGAATTCATACTCCTCCCTCTCACCCCTCTGCCAACTCTGCCTCGTACTGAAACATTGCCAAATAATGGGAGCAGCGCCCTGTGCTCCAGTAAATGAGACACACTGTCTTAATATTTGATTTATATTCAAGGAAAACTAAGGAGCCTTCAAATTGCTGGGCTTTATTTTAATATATAAGAATTTAAACAAAAATGTATTTAAATGTTGTATGACCTTGAAGGCCTAACTCATTTGAAGAGTAGTTTGTTGGAAAATTGTTATTCTAGAAATGTTATGAATATTTTGTGTTTTCTTTTCTTTTGTTGTGGGTGCATTAAAAGTGCGATGGAGAAGCTCCAGCTTTTGTCCTGACAGTGTTCTCGGAGCAGGGAGGGAGCAGCTGTACAAGAGATTTTCGTGTGGGCAGGGAGACTGACGGAAGGACAGCACCCACACAGATTACAGATTACTGAAGAAGCAACACTTCCCTGCAGAGCCAGGACCAGCTGTGGTGTGCTGTGGATTGTAATCCCATAATTAAGGGCACGTAGCGCAGATCTGGCCTGCCTCTGCCGGCACGGTTTAGAACGCAGCGCTGCTGCAGCCACAGAGGGTCAGGCTGCATTTTACAGACAGATAAGTTATCTGAGTGCAAACAAGCATCGCTGAAATCTAAAATTAGAATATCTGGACATTTAAAAATTGGTTTGCAAGATAATGGGTATGTTCAGGTACTGTTAGGAAATATAGTTTATGTACAGAAACGCACTGTAGCAGATAGTGTGCAGGTGCATTAAAAAGGAAATGGAGAAAAAGTGAAGAAAGTCAAAACCTGCAGGCAAGGCGAGTCAACCGTTGGTTTTTCTCTGATCTATTTTTTAAAAGATAATGGGGACTGTGTTTGAGTTAGTTGTTCATACTGTTACCAGGTGACGTTCAATATGCCTTTTAGCAGTGGCCAGTATAAAGTTGCTTGTGGTTGTGACCCTAAATGTTTTGATGGCGGAGCACAGCGGTATATGTACGTGCTGTGTAGACCTGTTAACCTGCTGCCTCTACATGTTAAATTGATTGTTTTCCTCATGTTGTGTGCGGAATGCAAACCCATTTTTACACACTGACTCAAATTTATTGACTGCAGGTAAACATATAGTTACTGGAAGCGATGAGGAACCTCAACAGTGCACACAACCACCTTTCTAATGAGAACATTGTATTCAGTTAGTGTGTTTAATTGTGGGATTCACCACCAGTGGATGCCAAAGTTGTGACCGCTAACCTTTATGTCTCTTTCGGCCCCTTCCCACACACAACTGCTAATGCATCACTATCGCACTGAATATGTAGTGCTTCTTGAAGTTGAGTAAATTCATTCTGTTAATGTTACATTAACTTAGTGGTATTGAAGAAGTGAAATTCACTGCCTAAAACATTGCCCAGAGGTAACAGCGCATCAAACTGAAGAAACTCTATGGGACAATAGTTTCAGTGCTGTGTGGTTTAAAAGCTGGGTATTAATTACAAAGCTGAATATATTAATCCAGAAAATATTATACCAGAAAGGAAAGAATGTTGTAAATAGAGTTAAACTGAGCACTGCAAAACATTCATTATGGCTAAAATGGCATTGCTTTGTACAGTGCTTTGTTTTAATATTTCTGTCTTAATATTTTAGTTTTCATTCATATTCCCCTGTTTTTATTTCTGTTGTATGCATTTTAATTTGTATATTGGTAATATGAGCTCATGTTTTTATGCTATATTGGTTTCTGTTGGTGTTGAAAAGGAAATAAAAGACAATTAGACAAATGGATAAAGAAATGTGACCATGTTTTTGATATATTGGAGTCAGCTTCCACTAGTAAAGACTGTTCCGATGCAATCACCATGATCATAAGCAATATTTTATATACAATACTATACTATAAAGTATTGTAGTAGTATGATAGACAACAACTACATGCCTTCAATCAGGTGCTGAATCATTTCAAATTAATGATACATAATAATACATTTTATAAAATATGGTGTTATGAGATGGAGAGCAATTCTAATTGAATGTAGCTAAAATGTACTTTTGCAAGTATAAGATTGATGTATTTTAACAGGCATTTATTAGTATGTTTAAATACAATTTTGACAACAATTAGAATGCGTGTAATAAGTAGACTTTGTACTTTTGCTGGTGATAGAGTATTTATAATTGTATGAAAGGGTCTGCATACTATTAACACTACTGGTACTAGTAATGTAAGTTTTACTGCGGTCATGTGACAGGTGTCAATCATGTTGAGGGCGGGGCTTTGTCACCAGCCAGCCAATCGCCGTGATTTCCTGTCACCGACTGAGCGCTAAGCTAACAACAATATTGCAGCACCAACTGTTGTTGTCTCGGTTTGTCGCGTCAATAAAATGTCACTGTATGATTTTTAACATTGTAAAAAGTCTAAAAAAAAAAAAAAAAAAAAAAAGCGGGAAGGTTTTCATCCAATTGTAGTTCCACGCTGACGGCGGAAATAAATAACTGCTGGACTGATTTTTGCATAGGGCCTGAAACGGCTAGCGACACGCTAACGCTAAAGTTAGCTCCTCTGCAGAAACGAACGTCCATTGATAACAAGAAGCATTAAAGAACTGTTTCAAAAACACAAGGAACGTCCCCAGCATGAGAGGCTCATACGGAGACAGAGACCGGGACCGAGGCCGTGACAGAGGGTAATTTAACGATTAACCTTATCATATTAGCTAATGATTGTGAAGTCTACGAGTCGTTCACGTGTTTGCTGCTATAAACAAATAAATTAGTATTAAAATTATAGTACACAAATAAATATGTAAGCATATACTTTGTGGTGGAAAGTAACTAACGTTAAGTATATTTACTCAAGAATAGTTTTGAGGTAATTGTACTTTACGTGAGTCTGTGTAGATTCTCACTCATCCAGGTCATTGTAGTGTCAAAGGAGTTACTTGTAAGCAACTGGACTTTTTCCTTGTAGCTTGAAGACGTTTCACCTTTCATCTAAAAGGCGTCTTCAGTTCTGACCTGATGCTGGAAACCAGGAGCTTATATCTCTGTTGAAACTGTAAACAACACTCTCATAACAATGGTCGCATAAGTCACACTTCAAGGTGTGAAGTGGAGTTAGAGTCGTTGTGGTTACATGATCCAGAGAATGAGTCCTCTCTGATGGTGAATAGCAGTCAAACTTCCTGGGATGAGATCTCAAGGCAGGATGGTGTTCAAAGTTGGTCTTTCTAAATGGATACACTTTTGACAAGGAGGACAGGTGGTTTGAGAGGGGAGTGAAGGAGGCCATCTACGTCCATTTAGAAAGACGACTTTGAACAGAGGAGGTGGGTTGCGTCATAATCTATCTGCTACATACCATACTGCCTTGAGATCTCATCCCAGGAATTTTAACTGTTCTTCACCATCAGAACAGGACCCGTTCTCTGGATCATATGGCAACACCGACTCTCTTTCCACTTCACACCCCGAAGTGTGACTTATGCGACCATCGTTATAGAATGAGTGTTTACAGTTTCACCCAGTGATCCATAGATATAAGATCCTGGTTTCCAGCATCAGGCCAGAACTGAAGAAGCCTTTTAGATGAAAGGTGAAACGTCTTCAAGCTACAAGAAAAAGTCTAGTTACATGAGTATTGCTATTTTATGCTACTTTATACTTATGCTCCATTGCATTTCAGAAGGAAATATTATACTTTGACCCTCATTATTATTTATCAGTTACTTTTCAGGTGCAGATTTGACACAATTCCTAATATGACAAGGTGTTTAAAAAACAAAACATAGGTACAGATTAAATCAGTAGTGTAAGAAGGACTTAAAGCCACACCTATAATAAATAATTAATAAAAGTACAGACATCCAAAATATTTGTGATGTCACAAGTCATTCCCACATCAGGTCTTGCAGTCTTTTTCCACAAAATAAAGGTTCTGTATTGGTACTTTTTCTGAGGTAAGCGATCATAATGCTTTTTCCACCTCTGGTCTTGTCATAATGCAGCAGCCCACGTTTCGGGTCCAGCAGAGGCGGCCCTCCATCGGGTAAGAAGTTTGGGAACCCTGGGGAACGTTTACGAAAGAAGAGGTGGGACCTGGATGAGCTTCCCAAATTCGAGAAGAACTTTTATAGTGAACACCTGGAAGTTCAGCGCATGAGTCAGGTATTTCTGTAATGTGACTAGTTTAATCTCTAGATGCAGGTAACTAATGTAAAAACCTGTTTTTGACAGCATTTTGACCCTATTAAAAAGGCTGTAACATTACACTGCTTTCGATTGTGTAGGTTTCACACACTTGCCTTGTGTGCTCTTTCAGTATGACCTTGAGGAATATCGCAGGAAGAAAGAAATTACTGTTCGAGGGTCAGGATGTCCAAAACCTATCACCAACTTCCATCAGGCACACTTTCCTCGTAAGCACATGCATACATATGTACTGTAACAACCCCACTAAAACTGCTGACAGACATAACCAGAGACTGTTATTTTTGTCTCTCTCTTTTCAGAATATGTAATGGATGTTCTGATGCAGCAGAACTTCAAAGAGCCCACAGCCATTCAGGCACAAGGATTCCCTCTGGCCCTGAGTGGGAGAGATATGGTGGGCATCGCTCAGACTGGCTCTGGGAAAACACTGTCGGTGAGAGACACATCCTACTACATTGCCTCTGTAATCACAAATGCAGAAACAACACATCATGCTGAGAGATTACAATGTAGTGTGTGTGTGTGTGTGTGTGTGTGTGTGTATATATATCTGTTTTGTTTTAGGTAGTAGTATGTTAGTAGTATGTACAACAAACACAATCTGCTAACTTCTCTCTTTTGTCTGTCCTCAGTATCTCCTGCCTGCCATTGTGCACATTAACCATCAGCCCTACTTGGAGCGTGGAAATGGACCAATTGTATGTGAACAAACACAGAATATTCACTAATCAATGGTTTTTATAGTGTCTGTTCCACCAGGCAGTGAATTGTTGTGTTATTACACTGTGTCTCTGTCTGTGTGTGCGTGCTCTGCAGTGCCTGGTTCTGGCCCCTACAAGAGAATTGGCGCAGCAGGTCCAGCAGGTGGCATATGACTATGGGAAGTCGTCCCGCATCAAAAGCACTTGTGTGTATGGGGGCGCTCCCAAGGGACCCCAAATACGAGATCTGGAGAGAGGTGAGGGGAACATTCCAGACTTTTAACACATTTATCGGATATGTCTGTAATTTGTTGTTAATATTGTCTGAGAGAATCATTTCTATACCAAGCTGATTTTTTTCTTCCCAGGTGTTGAGATCTGCATCGCCACCCCGGGTCGCCTCATCGACTTCCTGGAGGCGGGAAAGACCAACCTGCGGCGCTGCACGTACTTGGTTCTGGATGAAGCTGACCGCATGCTGGACATGGGATTTGAACCACAGATTCGTAAAATTGTGGATCAGATCAGGGTAAAGCTGAAGAGAGATCAGGCAGAACAAACGCTTTTGTTGGTTGTTTCTTTTTTTGTATCTGTGGATTGTAGTATTTGTATTTGACTTCCAGCAGCAGATAAATTCCTACTTACTGTTTCAGTAAGTTTGTTACTTCCATCATTTCTTGCCCTTTAATTGATGTGCTCTTGGCCCAGCCGGACAGACAGACCCTGATGTGGAGCGCTACCTGGCCTAAAGAGGTTCGGCAGCTGGCAGAGGACTTCCTAAAGGACTATGTCCAGATCAATGTTGGAGCCCTGGAACTCAGCGCCAACCACAACATCCTCCAGATAGTTGATGTCTGTATGGAGAGTGAGAAGGACCACAAGTAAGAGATTTTCTTTTGCTGGCTTAGTTATATTTTTTCTTTTTTTAAACAGTTTGTTTGGTTTGTGATGTAATGGGTATGTAAGGTACAGCCAAGCCACAATCTTAGGATGGTTTCTTTTTTCTGCTAATCCCCTTTTCCTCAGGTTGATCCAGCTTATGGAGGAAATTATGGCGGAGAAAGAGAACAAGACCATCATCTTTGTGGAGACAAAGAAACGGTGCGATGACCTCACACGCAGGATGAGACGTGATGGGTGAGAACACACTCCTCTGTTAGTTCCCACAGACACAAAACAACCTGTTGGAGCTGTGATTTTTTTGTTCTTACAAACATAAATATATCTTGTCAGTGATATTACAATATCAAATGCACTCTGACTGGTTCCTGTCTGTCATGTAGGTGGCCAGCTATGTGTATTCATGGTGACAAGAGCCAACCAGAGAGAGACTGGGTGTTAACGGGTAAAACAACCACACTAGCATTTGAAATCCTGTGATTCAAAAGTATTTTTTTTTTCATTTTCTTCCTCATTGTCTTTCTCAAGAAATCATCCACCTCTGAATGATGTGTTCTTTGTCCCGTTTTGTAGAGTTCCGCAGCGGCAAAGCTCCCATCCTCATCGCTACTGACGTGGCCTCGCGTGGTTTGGGTATGTCAAGTGTGCTGAAGTGCAAAGTAAATTCTGACTACATACTGATATGATAGCACACATGCTATCTATATTTAAACATTTGATATGTAGAGTAAAATTAACAATGTTGACCAAATGAACAAACTCTTACTGCATGTGTTTATTACAGTAGAATTTCAAGTCAAAGTAAACAGCAAACACATATCGATTAGCTTTTCTTTTACAGAACATATGATGCTTCTCTTCTGAAGTTTATCATATTTGAAGCAGGGTTTTCCTATTTGAGCCACTTTGTTCTGTTGAATAACACTGAACATAGTAATGATGTTGAATGAAGTGTGTCGATGTAAGGGGTGAGGCTAGTGAAGCAGCCCCTTACAGGATGGAAATCAACTTTTAACCTAATTCTATGTTCATTTGTTTTCTTTTCATTTTATTTTTGTTTGTTTTTTTGTTTGTTTCCAAGTCTCTCTTCCGGCAACTAGAAGCACACAGGCCCTCGGGAGCCTGCAGCCGGACCTAGGCATGACAAATCGAAAGCTGATTCTGGGAGAGTGACGGCCTGATTAATCAGTCCCAGACACAGCCATCTCCAGTGAAAACCTAGAACTCAGCCCACAAACTAAACTCTCCCCCCTTCCAGGACACTGGCTGCCTGGGTGACAATAGGGGGGGGGGCGAGCACGCCGCGCTGCTGGGCTTCCAAATTCGATCCTAGGGTCTGGGGTGGCTGTCAGGTGAGAGGGCGGAGAGGGGGGTATGGAGGAGGGTGGGCTCCCCTCGGCCATGCCATCGTCACAGTGACGCACCGCAACACTCGCTGATTAAATAAACTCAGATTCACCCTTTTTGACAAGTTTTTAATACGTCTTTATATTGATGGGATATGGATCCAGAAACTTTTTTCCTACACCATCCTTCGGGAGATCCATGCCTATTAACAAACCAAAAAAACATTTTTTAAATCTAAATTAATCCTGTTAGTTAATGATTGGTAAGTTGCGCAAAGCTGAGACAAAGTGGTGCGTTACGAGAAGACAGAGAGAGACATCTGCCAGGAAGTAGAGGGAGGAACAGCAGCCAAA
The DNA here is from genome assembly GCA_036785175.1 of Eupleurogrammus muticus. NCBI lineage: Eukaryota > Metazoa > Chordata > Actinopteri > Scombriformes > Trichiuridae > Eupleurogrammus > Eupleurogrammus muticus. The sequence continues at coordinate 21,407,865 of JAYKQN010000011.1, read as the reverse complement.
GCCTGAGCATGGACGGCTATGCCGGAGGCTCCCCTCTGAACTGCCCCCTGATGCCAGCCCCTGACACCCCCCCACCACTGGCTGTGCCGGCCGGCCTCTCCCTCTGGACGTCATGTCTGGTCCTGGCTGGCAGGAGTCCTGGCCTGGAGGAGCAACCTCTCTATGATCGATTTCCCTCCCTTTCACTCCTCTTCCCCTCCACCTCTGTTTCTACTCCTCTCACATACTGGCTCATCTCTTCTTACTGTTCCTATTGGTCCTGTTCATTCCCCTCTTGCTCGTTTCTTATGTTCCCTTCTTTCTTTTATTTTTCCTCTTTTCTCTACATCCTTTCCCTTCACCCTCTTATCTAGGTGGCCTATCAGGTCCTACTATCTTCTTGTTTTCTTTAAGTCATTTCTGAGCCTTTGTCCCTTACCCCCACCTCCACTGTATGTCCTGCTCCCCAACCCAAACTTCTTATTTAACAAGCGTTTTCTTTGTATACGTCTACCAGACCACCAGTACAGTCTGTAAATACCTCACCAGCACTTGATAAGTTGCTGACTCCTCCTCCAGGGCTGCAGTAGCACAATCTGTCAGGACTTAAATCCCCACTCTTAAGATTCCTCCACACATCTCTTCCTTAGCGTCTGTTTCTTGTTACTGAACTTGAAAAGCTGGGCTCTATGATATCACTGCCATTGGAAGTGACCTGGGAGGCATTTGGCACTAATGGAAGTCCACCAAAGCCCTTAAGAAAAAATCTGCCGCTCCCACCGCCCCCACATCTCGAGGTCACTGCCCCCCACTAATGTTACGGAAAAGGTGGTGCAAGCAAGTCTCCTCAACGAGGACTGTTTGTCCAGTAAAGACTCGTCCACCCATTACCCAGTAATGTCTCCAGGTTAAAAGAGGCTGGGGGACATGGAGAGGCCCAGATAGGACTAGAATTGGGAGTGTTGTGGAGGAGTGGCGAGGTGGGAGCAGGGACTGCTTTAGTCTCCTCCTGCCCCCCGCAGGCCTCCCTGGACTGCTGAGGGGTAACTTTGTAAAGTCCTCACTAAATCTCTGAAACAGGGTAAGTACCTCAACCACCCCATTTTCTCCTCCTCCAGCCTTCATCATTATGCTTCCAAATCCGTTTTTGTTTCTCTAATCAACAGTGTCTTCTGAGCCCTTTGTCAACTGTAATGAGAAACAGACATGTAATTAGTTTTGGGCAGATTTTAAATTTTCTCCATTGAAAACGCTTTGACAATAATCAGCATTTCCACTTTCTATTTGAGAATAAGATACAAATTCTTGAGCAGACCAAGTTTCATCAGCTGATTCAGTTACTCTGTAGCTTTGGCTGTAGGTTACTAAACCCTGTTTTGTAATTGGAGTGGTAAGTATTTTCATCTTCTGATTGTGTACTGTACCAATAGTGGATCTTTGAGAGGTAAGTGATGCTTTCAGAGGAAGAAAGGTGTCATGCAGGTATTGTCTGTCTGATTGTTCCCACTTCCAAAAGCACTAAACTTTCATTTCAGTGGAGTAAATTGATCAAGTTCTGAACCACAGATACGATTGTTGACTTCTGTTTTTATCTTTTTCCCTCCTGCAACCCATCCCATCGCATCATCTTTTACCGCCTCAAAATGTGAAGACGTGGAGGATGTCAAGTTTGTCATCAACTATGACTATCCCAACTCCTCGGAGGACTACATCCACCGTATCGGCCGTACGGCCCGCAGCACCAACAAAGGCACCGCTTACACCTTTTTCACTCCAGGGAACATCCGGCAGGCCCGCGAGCTGATCCGGGTCCTGGAGGAGGCCCGACAGGCCATAAATCCCAAACTGCTGCAGCTGGTTGACACTGGGCGTGGAGGAGGTGAGAAATGCTTCCTGCTGGATTAGATTAATATACATTTAACTTTAGGGTTAAATCCTGGAGGTGCGTTCGGTATCAAAAAGGGAAGCAGTTTTGTCTTGGTCTTAAATGTTTCTGACAGAGCAACAGGTGCATCTCAAAAAATTTGAATAATATAAAAAGTTATATTTTGTGTCACATATATTTAGTTATTTTAATGAGATTTTCTGTCTAAATGCTTGACAATAAAATTTAACTTTTTTGCTTTAATTATTTGAGACGTAGATAAACAAACAGGAAGTAAATTTGAAGCATTTGATAGATTTCCTATATACAAGCAAAAATTTGGGATGAGGGGAATAAAAATCAATGGGTACATTTGTATTCATTCTAGAAAATAAGATCAGATTTCTAACTTTTTTTCTGAGAATCAAATTTTATGGTATAATATTTAAAAAAAAAAAAAAAAAAAAATTTGTTTCAGGAAAAAGTCAGAATTCTGACAATTTTCCTCAAAAAAATGATTTTTTTTTTATTAATTCATTCCAGAAAAACTGAATTCTGATTTTATTCCCAGAAAGCAAATCAGAAGTATAAAAAAAATCTAAAGGAAAACATTAATAATAAATAGTTTGTTCCAAGAAAAAAAGTCAGAATTCTGAAAAAGAAGTCAAAATTCTGACTTTTCCTGGACTGAATAAAAATTGTACTTGTTCCAATTTTGCAGTGGTTTAATACTGCTCTATAGAGGCCAAAAAGCAGTTTGATGATATTTTGTTCTCCACGTCTCATCTCCAGGTGGCCGATCCCGATTCCGTGGCGGCTCCAACTCCAACAACCCCAATCTGATGTACCAGGACGAGTGTGAGCGGCGGATGCGTTCGGTGAGCGGGAGCAGCAGCAGCAGCACCAAGGACAGCCGCGGCAGCAGCAGCTACAGCCGTGACGGCAGAGACAGCCGCGGGGGGAGCAGCCGGGACGGGGACCGGCCCTCGTCCTCCTCCCGAGACCGCGGCAGGGACGGAGGCCGCGGCTCCGGCTCCGCCTCCAACGACCAGAACAACATCGGCGGCGGCAGCCACCGCCACCGCCAGTACAGAAACTCCATGGGCATCTGCGTGTCAAGGGGCGGTGTGGTGGTCCAAGCCCCGCCCCCGAAGCCCCTAATGGCCCAGCAGTTCAACCCTCCTCAGCCCATGATGGACCTGATGGGGCACTCACCGTTTCAGTTTGCTCCCCCGCTGCCGCCGACCTCTGGCAGGAAGTAATGGTACCTGCACTACAGTCACACTACACCTATTCAGACTGTCACTCAGATGAAGTCATGTCTTGTGATTGTGAGGTTTTTGTCTTTAGCGGTTTGACCCCTGTAACATCAACATTTCTATTTTGAACTTGCTTGGGTTTTGACACACCAGAGCACTGTGCTATAAAATCCTACATTTCTTTCATCAGCACCATTTTAAAACATATAAATGTTTTTTTTAGTAGTCAACTGGTTGTGACTCCCCCTTTTTCAAGTCTAATTAATCTGCAGTAAATATATAGTTTGGCAAAAGCTCATCTGTTTTCCCTGAGATCATCTGTGTTGTGAGCCTCTGATTTTTTCCTAAAGGTGTGTATCAAAGGTAGGTGCTGAAAACTTCTTCATAAGCTTATTCCTTTTTTAGAGTCACTATCTTCTACTTTAACTTTTTAAACCACAAGATTATTTTACCTTGATTATAAAGTTCAACATGCTGATGAATTCTAAGCAAAATTAGGCTTTAAAAAGTTTATTTTAAATAATGGGATAATCTTTACTTCTTAGGAGTCAGTTCAGAACAATCTCATGAATCAGCTCTACAGGGGGTTCCTGGAACTACCAGTCATGCATGTAAACAAGCTTTTCTTCCATATTTCTGTTCAATAACAGATCTGAGCACTACTGTAGAGTATTCATTTATTCAGCAGTGTCAAATCTTTGCAGCAGTGATGACTGAGCTTTTCCTAGTTAACAATTCCCCCTTTTTTAAGTTTGTTTTTCATGTTTAATAAAGTACTTCAGTGACTCTTCCTGTGTTCTCCAAATCTTTGATGGGAACCTCATGGAGCAGAAACTCCAATGTTTACAACACAACCAATGAGCTTCAGGTCACCAAGAAAAAAAATCTTTATTACCCATTCTGAATATTTTACCAGTGTTATGCTCTTACACAAGTTAAATGTACATTACAGAACTGCCATCATTAGTATTTACAGAGCAGTCGTATTGAGATTAGAGCTGTGGAATGTGACACAGAGCCTGTGGGGAGGAGGTGCTGAGCGTGGCTGACATGCATCGCAGACCGTAGAAACAAGTTGAACATGTTTGACACTGTACTAGAACCTCTGTTTGCATAAATGCTCAAGTTTTTGATTTTACATTTGACCCAATAAATGCTGATTAACTTATATCACAAAGAAAAGATTTGTCAAAATGTAACTTATATTCTACTGAAAAGGCTTATAATTTATTATAGATTTAATGGAGCACTGAATCTCAGACTTGACGACTGATGCGTAACGTGAAAAATCCATCCAAAACACACTAAAACTGAAATAATGTTAGAACTGCAAAACAGGCACAAATGGCAGATAATACACAACTCTGGTTACAGTGAATGTCCTTTACACAAGATGGGAAAAACAAACCATACTACCAAGAAATCATTCTGTGCAAATCAAAAACGCAAGCTCAGTCGAACAGCCGCCACAAAACTTAACTTTGAGTTGTGTAATGCTTAGGTCCTTCCTCTTTTGGTGTGCTGGATTATTTAAAGCATTATGTTAGCTGAGCATGCAGAGGTGAATGTAAACTCAGAGTGGCTTTATACTAAAAATAAAAAAAAAGACTGCCTGCTGATTTTAGGGGATAAATCAAGCACACCAAATGAGCAAAATGTGCAGATATTTGATGTTTTTGTCCTCCATAAACCAAATGGAATGACTGCAGCGGCGTTGGGGGAGTAGTTGTTTCAGAGCAGCTGCACGGAGGACTGGACTAAAGCGCACACACATTACAGTGACTGAGCATGAGTAGTCAGGAAAATAATCAAGCAAAGAAAGTACAGAGCGATTAATAGGGACAGGTTAATGTAGTGCTGAATTGAGTTGGAGAGTTTGTTGAAGGGGAGGAAGCAGAGTCTGAAAGCAGAGAGTCTGTCAGGTTGCAGGTGAGTTTAAATGCTATAGGTTCCCCCACGTCTCCGGAGGAGGAAACTGTTCTAGACTGCCGCTCTCGCTGTGCTCCTGCTCTCCCATAGTGAAGGTTAATGTGTACTGCAGCTGCACTTTTTCCTGAAAAACACATGCATAGAGGAGAAGATAAATGGAAAGATGGTTAAACATGAATAGAACACTCATCGCAGCCTTTAGTGCAGAGCAAAGAAAGTTAAGCCTATGGAATGGGTTTTTAATACAGCTAAAACACAAAATGCAGTTGTATAATAAAAGCCTCCCACCCGGTCATGTTTTAATTTAACTTAATGGTTGATGTCTTACCTTGTTTGGGTTTGCGAGTAGAAGGATCTGTGTGACAGCAGCAGGAGGAAGGATGGGGTTGAACGCTGGGAGCTGTGTTCCTGACGGAGGCTGCAGCTTCACAGCCATAGTCTACAGGTGATACATGACAGCACTTCAGCTGATTATACAAGTTACCTCTTCTATCCACTGGAGGGGGACACAAGTTAGATTGTTCTGCTGCTGAAAGGTTTATCAATCAAAGCTAGCAAAAGATGGAATTGATGTTATATAGTAACATGGGATTATGCAGTTGTCTTCATTGCTCTGCAGTCAATTTCTCTCAGTTAAGATTCCTTCAGTGTTCATTGTTTGAAAGCTTTTCACATGGAGCTAAATTATTAAGAGTTTTCTCTCTCTCTCTCTCAAAAACAAATGGACTCAGTGATTAAAATCAGTAACACTGAAAAAACTATTTCATGTTAAAAAAATAAGTGGTTCCCCAAGCATGGTGTTCATCTAGCTAATGCTTAGGTTTGCTCATCTGTTTAAATGAATAAAAACAAAAGATGTTGGATAAAATACACATTTGTTAATCACAATACATGCATGCACATAGGAGACATTGAGAGGCAGTTATGCAATTAGATTAAATTAAAATTCTGAAATCATTCTCGGTCTGAAAATTGTTGGAAATATTTGGGAAAGCTAAAGCACACAAAATGCATATTTAGAAATATTGGGCCTGTAGTGTTTTCACTCTCACCTTTGGAGCGGTGGTTTGGAAGCTGATGTTTGTGACAGGGATGGGGGCGGAGGACAGCATGGAGATGATCACCACCAGCACATCAGGCCGAGATGGAGGAGAGTCCCGGGCAAAGTGGAAGAGAACCCGCAGACTGTGTCCGTCGAATACAGTCACGGGTAACAAACTACCTGGAGAAGGAGAGGACAGAAAGAAGGGGGTTATAGTAGCACAGATGTTAGAAATCACCACATCTGGAACTGGCTGAACAGAGCCAGCGGGTGGAGCACGGCTGACTCACTGGGCTTAATGGATTCTAGCGGTACAGAAACATCCGCCAGGGTGACTTCAGGCGCAGCACGCATCTCTGTGGGAGTGGGGGACATGTCCAGCAGCGTGGGGGCCAGGCTGGGCTGCGAGTCGAGGAGCGGCGCAGGAGGCTCAGCAGTGAAGGCGGGGATGGGGTTGGGGGTGATGTTGGATCCAGCCTTGCTTTGGAGGTCTCTCAGGGTCGGTTTGGACTGCTGCTTGTCCCTAAAAAAACAGAACAAAAATGTATAACTTTAGTCTGTGCATTACAACGCTCTCTTTACTGTCTACATTTTAAAAAGGTTGGAACATTTACTGTATGTACAATTAAAAAAAAAGTAGAGACAACAGCGTTTTGGAAAGGCCAAATCTTAAAAAAAACAAAAAAAAAACAAAAAAAGTGGTTCTCAAAACTAATTAAAAGTTTTTGACTTTCATCTTGCCAACCAATATTGGTCACTAACCCTAATATAGAGAAAAATCTTCACTAGGAACATTATGAGGCTTTTGGGCAGCCAAGAGTTATAAGCAACAGTCACAAAGAAAATAAAAAGTAAAGGTAGAAAGAAGATGTTGCTCTGATCAGAAGCATTGCACCAATATTAAAGGATAAGAGCGTTTTATTTTTCAATTAATTCTACATCACAATGATGTGTTCTACACACCCATGGTGTCATTTTTGAAACTTGAGATTTTATGTTTTGAGGATATCATGAAATGGCTTCCTATGAAGTGATGCAGACCAAAACATAGATTTCTGAATTAATGATTAGGAACGGTAGCACTAATAACTTAGGTGTGTGTCATGTTTCAAACGTTGGATGATAACTTCAGACCACAAATCTCTAAATGCGAAAATCACAATGCGAAACACCTTGGATGCTCAACAAACCTTGGGAACATCCATCCATCCATTGTCTATCCCGCTTATTCCCTTTCGGGGTCGCAGGGGTCTGCTGGAGCCTATCCCAGCGCGTTAAGGCGAGAGGCAGGGATACACCCCAGATGGTCGCCAGCCAATCGTGGGGCACACACACCATTCACACACCATTCACTCTCACACTCACACCTATGGGCAATTTAGAGTTTACCAATTAACCTGAGCATGTTTTTTTGTATTGTGGGAGGAAACCGGAGTACCCGGTGGAAACCCACGCAGACACGGGGAGAACATGCAAACTCCACACAGAAAGGCCCCAGACCCAAGGCGGGTCTTGAACCTGCGACCTTCTTGCTGTGAGGCAACAGTGCTACCCACCGCACCACCGTGTCGCCCCCTTGGGAACATAACGTTGTGAATTAAGGCCCAATTGAAATGAAATGCTCTTTTTGATTTGAGGTTGTAAGAAAGGTGTTGGTTCAGCACCATTTGACCTGCAGCCCCTCTGGAGGCAGAGACTGTTGCAGCAGAGTCTTTCCCAACAGATCCAGCTCGTCCAGGGCAGTGTTTCCCGGGGACGATCCGAACAGCAGCGGGTGGGAGGGCGGGTCAGGACTCAGCAGGAGGCTGGGGGCTGCTGGGACATCTGTGTCTATGCTGTCAGACGACTGCAAGCAGACAGAGAGAAGAATGTCCAAAAAACGGAGGGGGAAAAAAAATTAAAAAAAATCACTGCCAAGGAGTCTCGCTGATTATATTCAAGCAGTAAAACATTTTCACATGAACTTCAAGAACAGGTTTTGTGTTTGATAAATGACGTCAATGTCATCACACAAGCAGCTGCTAACCTGGAAGGAGTCCCAGGCCGTGGAATCCTCAGGCTGTGAAGCGGGATTGGAGGTGTGTGTTCCTTCACTTAAACCTGTGCGATGCAGAAAGATGTGAAACAGTTTAGGGAAATGAAAACAACTTTTCTTTTTCTCTATTTTAAAAATCAGCAGCCTGTGTGCAACATATTTCTCTAGATATTCTTAAAAATTACAGAGGCAAGGTGGTGACTGGGACAGGGGGTTATGAGGAGATAGTTTAATAAGTTATATTTAGGTGCAAGAACACTTGTTAAACACTCTAAAATAAATTAGTTTAAACCCAGATTCTGTTCTGTTAGGTGATAGTACTGGGATTTCCCGAGGGTCTGTGAACGTGCCTTGGGAGTAAGATGCTGTAGTGTGGTGGTTCTCTGAAAGAAGAAAAGACGGCAGCACTTCTCACATATTCTTACAAAGTGGGTCATTTTGGCATTTGCTACAGCCAAAGCAGTCTGTGTTGGCGTGAGGAATAAAACTGCAGCTAAACCCACTAACGGCTCATGTATGTGTGGGTGCAGAATGTTTGACATAGGCGAGGGGGGGGTCTACAGGTGGCTGCCTTGCTGTCTGAAATGCTGTTACCGAGTGACATGAGCTCATCGTCAAGGAGACAGATCCCTGTCTCCTGCGAGGGGGCGTTGATGCTGTCTGTTGGTGTAGGAAACTCTGGGAAGGAGGGAGGTGACTGGGGGGACGTGTCTAATCCTGTCAAATCCAGCAGCGCTGTCCCTCCTGTGACCAAATTCCAGACATAATCAAAGAAATTAATTATCAATGAAATGTTTAAAAAAAAAAAAAAGAGATTGATGAAAGAATCACAGATATTTCTACATTTTGCACAATTTTCGTCACCCACCTGTTTGTTTCTGTGTGTTGCCGTTGACAATCTCACCCTTAACCTGCTGTTTGTACAGGTTGATAACATGAGTCAGGCTGTCGTTGGCCTGCAGAATCTCAGCTGTGGAAAGAAGCAGGAAACTTCACCATGTTTGTCCCACATCTCTCCTGCTGAATATTGTTTATTTTTGACTCAAACCTCAAATTTGATAAATGGATTTCCATATTAAAAACCATTCCCAAGACACTGTCACCCATGCATTTATCTCCATCCGCCTGGACTACTGCAATTCACTTTACACCAGAATAAATCAATCATCCCTCACCCGCCTACAGACAGTTCAGAATGCTGCAGCAAGAATTTAACAGAAACAAACAAGGAAAAGAGATTACATCATCCCCATTCTGTCCCCTCCTCACTGTTCACTCATTAAACACAGAATTCATTTCAAACTAATTCTCTTCACCTACAAATCCCTGAATAGTCTGGCCCCCACTTACCTCACAGAACTCCCAACTCCCCCTACACCACTATCAGAACCCTCAGATCAGCAAACCAGGGCCTTTTAGCAGTACAACACAGCAACTTCAAACACAAAATTGACCACACTTTCCCAATTGTAGCCCCCACACTCTGAAACAGCGCATCTTTACTATACGTTTTATTGTAAATTTTTATGTTTTTAACTTTTAATTGCTCTTTATAGGTTTTTTTTATTTGAATATGTGAAGCACTCTGATCAATTGAAAGTTGTTTTTAAATGAGCTCTATAAAAATGTATTTGATTGTTCATAAACTGGAGGATTAGAGGGAATAAATGACAGTTTTAGATATAAAGGATTCCTTGTACTGTATGTGTATGCAGTGAGCCAGCACTGACTTAGCATTTAGTTTTCCAGTGGTAGCAGTGATGTTTATATTTTGGGCATATATTTTTAGTTTTTTTTCCTTTTATCTTTTATTAAGCGCAACTGAAAGCAGGAGGTGAGCAGAGTCCAGCTGCTAGATGTGTTTTGTCCGCTAATAACCATTATAGTTTGAATGAAAAAAAAAAAAAAAAAAAAAAGGCAGGCTTGTTTCTTCCCATTTAATGGCAGAGGAGTGAAAGTGATGCTCACCCAGAGCTTCATCATTGTCCTCTGTGTCACTCGCCAGCCTGAACAGGGTTGGTCTCATTTTCTCACAGCGCTGGTAGAGATCCTGTCACACACACACATTAAATACTTTCAATCACATTCTGTCATTAGACGCGAACACAAACATTAGAACAATAATATTCCTTCACCGATTTAAATAAGCTATATACAAGATAGTAGAAAGAATGATTAAGTAAAGTGTGTGTGCGTGAGGAAGTGTAAGTGTATATGTCTGAAAAACAGCACAAATATATATTTAAAAAAAAAAAAATCCCAAAGACTATGTATAATACTCTATGTTGCAATTTTTGACCCAAATGTACGAATGAGTTGATGCCATGATTTTTCATAGGCTTTGCAAAGTGTCGTACAAATAATGAGAATTATAAAAGAGATTGAATGAACCTGTATGAGTTCAATGTTGCTCTGGTTGCTGGCTGAGCTGTCATAGCCCTGCAGAAGCTGAGTCAGCAGAGAGACGCTCTCCTTCACCTCTTGAATAGCGTTCACCCTCTTTGACACCTTCTCTGCTCGCCTCTGATCCTACAACAAAAGAGGTCAAACTTGTAAAAAAGACACCACAAACATGCATATGTATGAAAGGATTGTGGGGAAAAAAACAAGCTACAAGCTACAGAAACACAAGAATATAGAGGCCATTAGGAAAGTCTGAGCCTAAGAGCAAAGCTCCCATTACCCCTGAAATCGGGACAAATTTACTGTGATCTGCTGAGTCATTCTGCCAGCGACACACAAAACCCTCCAGGGCAAACAACCCATTTCCTCAGAAGAGTGCAACACGCGCACACACACATACAGACAGACAGACAGACCACCACACCCACAAGACTATATCTACAGCACTGTAAAGTAGCAGGGTAGTTCAATTGTAAAGGGAAAGTGCAGCTTTTAGAAGCCAACAGAAGGAAAAGGGAAGAATTTTACCTCTTGGACCATTTCCTTGATGAGTTTGTTGGCAGCCTTTAAGTCCTCAGGGTGAGAACTGTTCAACAGGCGGGACAGCATCTGTCAGAGCCAAAAGCCAAAGGTCACAAAAAATGAGGGAACCTTCAGAGGGAACGGGTGACCAGAAAAACTGCAGGGTAGGACGTTACGTGAATCCTTACTTTGGACTTCTCCTCATCTTCAAAAATTGCATTCTTGGGTCTGGGTGGAGGAAGGTTCAGTAGTTTGTCAGGGGGCAGTTCAGGGTCTTGTTTAATAATACCTGATCACAAACACAACCAGGACAAAATGAGGGATCATCATTGCTTATCACTGTAGTTATTAAGGCTTTTAGGGCTGCAACCAATGGCTATAGTATAATATTCTACTGAAATTTTAAATGGTGTAAAATGCTGATCACTGTTTCCTAAAGCTGAGGATTCAAACAAAAATGTCATTTGATGTCCTAATGTGTCTATTATAGGAGAGTAAATAACCCAAAAAATAATCTGATATGAGAATCTAAAATCTGGACACTTGGCTGTTAAAAAGAATGAGTCAACTCGATTAATCGATTATCAAAATAGTTTAATATTCGGAATCTAATCGATTAATTGACTAAATCACAGCAGTTCTAGTTGCTTCAGATTTCTATCCAAGTTATATCTTAAGTTGGAACTTGAGCTGCATGTTAAAGTACCTTCTGACAAATGTGGAAATTGTAATCTGATCTTTTTACCTTGTTTCTTCAGCATTTGATAGGCATCTGAGATCTTGGCCTCGTCAGGCAAGCCCAAAGTCCAACTGTAGATCAACTCCAACACCTTCTTTTTTACTGGCTCTGGTGACCGTGCACCAAGGTACTGAGAAGAAAATCAGGGACCAAAACAGTTACACACACAAATATGAGTAAAAAAAGCTTGTCTGGAAAATTTGCAGAAGTAGGAAGTTTCACCTTTGGAGAAACTACTTTGATGAGTTCGTTGAGGAAACGGAACTTGCCCACTTCACTGTGAAACCTTTTCCCACAGTTTTTCATACATGTCTCCAGAACCTAGTGAAAAAACGGGGAAAGAAATTAAAAAAGGAAACACTACACAAAAATGCAACACGCAACACTGTTTCACAACAGCTGATAGAAAATTAAATTACAGAAAAAAACGACACAGGGCTATCGTTACTGAGGCAGCTTTATTTAACGGACAGGACCTAGATTGGAAATGGACTCACCAGTAGAGCCTGCATAGCCTCCCACTCCTGTGGAGACTGGATCTTGTGGGCCAGGAGCCTAGTGGCCAGCTGAGGACTGGACCACAAGTCAAACATCACATGTCATCACACTGCACTTATTAAATATTTATCAATCAGTGTAAACACATTTTTCATACAAACTATTGATAAAGGTGTAGCAAAAACATGAAAAACTAAGCATTTTAATTAGTTTGGGTTTCCCTCGCCTTTATTTTCTTCCCAAATTCAAGATACCCCCAGTTCCTAGACCTCTCCCAGATATATTGAGAAGACAAATAAATAAAATAAAGAAAAATATAAAAGAAACAATAAAACAGACTGACAATTTATAATGATATAAAACCCCATTAATGTTTAAAAACTAAAGAGGACAGAGCCAGTTTAAACCCAAAGTGATATATCTAGTCTGTTTTCAGGCAACATCAATAAATATATACAATACAAACAATATAATGTAAAACCATAACCTCAGAAAATAAAAATAAATGCAAAATTCAAATTGTTCTGAGTCATTCATGTAATTATCATGTGTACATTTAGAAAACAAAATGTACATTTTTTTCCAGGGATGTCTTATAAAAGACATTGTTTTATTTGTTTAAAAACTGCATAATGTAAACCAAGTGATTTGTTCAAATAGGTCTATATTAGTTTGTCAATTTATTGTAAGTGTGTTAAAAATATTTCTTGAAATTTTGCATCATTTAAAGAAGAAATGGTTTTAATCAAATATTTAGAAATTTGTAACTACATACTTGGATCAAATTGTGCAGCAGAATGAATTACAGTAATTGAATTGAACAGGTACAACAGCCCAATTGACAGACACTGCCCTTTACCTGCAGCTGGAATCTCCAGGCTTAATACAGTTGAACCGGCATCAACCGAACCATAAATAAGGAATAAAAGCATGTAAACATTATGTCTCAAGTTCCTCTTACCCCTCCAAATCATTGTTGAGCTGGTCACAAAAGGCATGGATGCTGCTCCAGTCTGTGTCTTTGTTCAGCGGGTTTGTGGCTCTGTCTGAAAATTTGGCAGATGAGAAGTCACAGATGGATGTTACTGTTCTGTTACTGTTATACTCCATCATCCGTCATTATGGCTACAGCAATATTGTGCACTGAGCATCACATCGCCCTGGTGTAAAAGGCTTTATTACAGAACAGCCATTGACCTTTCACATTGATTTACACTCAGCCAGTTTATTAGACACATCTAATAAGAGTGGATTTATCTTAACGTGGGTGGACTTGATATTGCAAACACATGTCGGTACAGGGCGAACAGCGCCACTAACCACAGCCTCCACCTTTACCTCCACATTTTATCAACTTCTCCGTTAAAACACGTCACCAAATTCATAACAGCCGTCATGAAGGCAAGGTTACAGAGCTGTTGCGTTAAAAAACATGTTTTCTTTTGGGGGGGGGGTGTTTTTGCAAGTTGTTGACTTCATTCCTCGCGAGAGTTGAAATTTTAATAAGAGTCAACACTCATTTATTTGGGAATGAGCCAGTTTTAGTGTTTAGGAAACAAGAATCCCCAAGCAAGGCCTGCAGCTCCCTGAGCGAGTGCATGACTCCAAGTGTCTCGGTGTTTGGCACATAACCCCGCAGCCCGCACTACCACTACTGGGCTCCATCCAGCTGCTCAACACGAGGCCAAATGCCGTTGACGTTACCGTAAACTGACCCGTGTGAGCAAAAACACGGCCCCCGCGAGCTCACCGCCCACCCGCTCGGCTGAGCTATGTGTCCGTTAATGCTAAAGCTCCGCCGGGCTGTGTTGTGTTGACAGCTCCGCGAGCTAAGGCTAGCATCCTGGTTGTGGCGGCGGGGCGCGAGCGCGCTCTGCCGGGCTGTCATCTCTGCCGCGGCGGCTCCCGGTCAAACGCGCGAGACGTGACGCGGTGTCCGGGCCGCGACGGCTCCGGTGAGAGAAGTTAAAGATACTCACTGATTCTCGACTCCAAACTCTCCGCATCGGGCGGCGCGGCCATCACTGCGAGATTTATGTCGCGCGGCGGTCTCGCGAGGTGAAGCAGAGTGACGTATTGAAGTGACGTACGGCTATAGATCTGTACGTAAAGGCGACGGGAGTGACGTAAACTAGAACGGCCAAATTGAGAGGTTGGACACAGTAAAAAAAAAAAAGATTTTCTAGCATTTAAATGAGTAAATCATATAATGCTTATAAAATCATGTGTTTCAAGTAATTTTAATAATTAAACATGAAGAAAAACACTTAAGTAGCAAAGATAAAAAGAACAGATTCAGATCCAATTCCTCTGTAATAAATAATATTAAACAAACAAAATGCATACATCTTAATACAGATTTGCTCTTTTTTTACTGCTTATACCAATTTATATACAACCTAAAACAAAAATATAAATAATCATAGGGAATTTCCCCAATTCTATAAATATAAAAACAAGTCAATGCAATTCATAATATAAAACAAAGTTAACGCAACCCTTTTCTCAGTCTCAGCATCAATTATTTTAGAGCTCAAAAAACTTGTTCCACTTTGCATACACCTCTTGAGTTATGTTTTTTTTATTTAAGATTATTTATTCACTGTAAACAAAACGTGAACTCTGAGGCAGTATTGACAATACATGGCGGGAATACGCCTTTTGATTAAAAAAAATTATAATAAAAAAAACGCAAGTCATTGCATAAAGTGATTCTAAACACATCTGCGGTTTCTGCACCGGGATGGACGTGTAACTAGAAGCCTGGAGTTAATTATAGCGACAGCTCCGCAGCACCCTCCAGCGGAAGACATCGAGCATGTCACCGAGCTGCAGCACAACGGGCACGACGGCGAGTAACGGGATTTTTCACACATTTCCAGCTCCTCGTGACCCCGACCGATCGCCGCTGGAGGGCTGCAGCTGATTGGACGACACGTCTCCACGTTAAAATAAGCCGCTCGCCTAGTTTGTGGTGAGAAGTGGTCGCAACTATTATCCCCACACTTGCAAAAAAGTTGTCGGAGACACCGAAGCGGAGTGAGATCGCTTCACGGGTGCAGACACTTTTTCTTCACGTGCACATTTGTTACCAATAACAAATAACTCGCTTCATTCCCGCAGCGGCGCCAACTCTGCACACATTTAAACCGCAGCACAACAACAACAACAACAAAAGAGAAGCAGCCGACGGTGTAGATGCTCGTTTCCTGTTTCCTCCCCCAAAGACATGCCCATCTTTATTTGATCCTGAAAGTGGCAGCTTCACGCAGCGTCAGGTTTAACTCCAGACATGGCATCAGCCGCGGCGCTCACAGACTGGTGCCGCGCCACGTGCGCCAGCTACCCCGACGTGGAAATAAACAACATGTCAACCTCATTCAGGGATGGACTTGCGTTTTGCGCCATTATCCACAAACACCGACCTGACTTGATGTAAGTAGACCTGTTTCCTGTCGTTGTCTGCGCACTCAGTCTCATTTAGACGGATGAGGACAGTGGGGGTGCGTTATCATTACCTGATCTGCTGACATTTTAGTGTAAAAAAGTTAAATAAATATACTTAGTTCTCCTCTTTGGGATCCTTTCTTGAGATTTAATTACTCCAGATTAGCACTGGGACTAATCTGCTCCCCTGCTTAATCTCAGTCTGTCTCTTTTCTTGTCCCATTAAATGGGATTAGTGTGGTTTGTTTTTACCTTTTGCATATGCCCACTGAACTAGAACAATCTCATCAGGTTTTGATCACTCTCTTTTTAGTTTGTGATTTGTCTTTTTTTCAAGAGTTCCAATTTTTTTCCTGTTTTCCTAACCTGCTGCAGAGATTTCAGCTCCCTCTCCAAAGATAATGTTTATCAAAATAACAAACTGGTGAGTCTTTTCCAACTTTGGTTGCACATAAACCACAATGCAAGCATGCAGCCCTGTGTTTACTTACATTACCCACCTCAGGCTGTAATAGAAAACACTTTTGGGTAACATGTATTTATGCAGCTCTCTGTGTTCGTCTGCAGGCATTTGACATTGCAGAGACAAAATTAGGCATCCCTGCTTTCCTCGACCCACAAGACATGGTTTCCACCAAGGTGCCCGATTGTTTGGGCGTCATCACTTATCTTTACCAGTACTACAACTACTTCAGCAGAACGTCTCATGGTGAGCGGGGCACCACGTCTTCTTTCACATAAACTGGTGTCGAATCAACAAGCTGATGTTTAGCGGCTAGCTGAAAAACACTTCGATGCTTTAGGCTTAAATTCCCGCCCTTCAAAGGATGTCTTGTCACGTCTTCTCTTGACTTTGCAGCAGGTTTTTCCAGTTTGAGATCATCACATGTCACAGTCTCAGACAGTGTCACGAAGGGTAAAGCTCCCGATGGTCTGAAACCCCTGAAGGTAATCGCTCGCCGTTATTTTAAACACAGGCTTTTCCTGTCACTTACTCACCTTTGTTGCCGGGTCAGCAGTCTTTAGTCGCTCCTTTCTCTTGTGTCGCCAGTGCTCGACCGATCGGCCCGGTGGGCCGGACAACTTTTCAAGCAGGAGGGCAAACACAGTGTGCCATTTGTGTTTCAAACCCGTCCACCTCATCCAGAGGCACCTGGTCGATGGGAAGGTCTACCATCGCAGCTGTTTCAGGTAATGGCAGCTTATTTTTTCTGCCTACAGATACAGCAAAACTGTGGCTGGAAAAGACAGGAGTTCACACAAAAGAATGCGTCTCAAATGTGTCTCAAGTGACCATATAAAATCATATTTGACATCCCGGCTCGTATTTGATTAAATCTGCACGAAGAAGAAAAAGTGCAGATCTGTGACAATGACTATGTTTTCAAATGTTAAATTATTGAATTTACTTCAGTGTGTTTGGACTATAATTTGTGAGTTATTGAGACATGGATGCATTTTGGTTGTAGAATTACCTTTTTTACTTATGTTTACTATGTTATTTTGTATTTATGGCTTTCAGATGCAAAGTGTGCAACAGCACTCTTTTACCCTGGTCCTACACAAAGGGAGGAGATGCTGGCTCCTTGATTTGCACTTATCATGTAACAGACACTAAGAGCAGTCCTGTTGATCTGCGTCAACCCGTTGTTTCTAGGGAGAATACGTCCACGTGTAAGTGTCAGGAAGGATATTTATCACTGGGGGGATTGACGATCACCAACGTTCCTCATTACCCTGAGAAACCCGGGGCACAGGAAAGACCAGTTTGTAGAACAGTGGAGGAAAAGAGTGGAGACATGCAGGAGAGAAGCAGAGAGGAGGAAGGTGGCAAAAACAGATCGCTGAAGCCAGCGACTCCTAGTCCTCCTCCACCTGGAGTTGAACCTGGGACAGAAGAAGCAGCTACAGGAGCTGGATCTGCAGACGGCGAGCTGCAGCAGGAAGCTGCAAAGACGGAGGAGTCCCTGGAGATCTCTTCAACAGATGCACAAGTAACTGAGGGAAGTGGTCGACCAGTTCCTGCACCCAGGGTCAAGACCAGCAGCTCACCTGCTGCAGGTAAATAGGCAACATGATTCTTTACAGCATCATTGATTATATACTTACTTCATGTCTGTATCTTCTGTTTCATGACTTTTCTAATCTGTTTCTCTGTGTAGGTAATTCATCCAATCAGAGTAAATCTATTTCATCTCACATGTGAGTATAAAAAATACAGTTGGTTCTGATGCTGCTCATTTATTAAACTTGACAATAATACAATTATATAAACATGAGATCTGCCCTATATGCAGAATTATTATGGTGTCTTATGAATACATGGTGTCTTGGTAAATACAAATAATACAAATTTAATTTAAGTTAAATGTTATGTTATATGTTGTTATCTAAAATGTCACAAACAAGTCTTTTTTGACTTCATGCGATTTACTGTAATACAATACAATAAATGGCCTACCTGTTCCTACCAGGAATTTCCAGCTTATTGTAGTATAATTAAAATTGGATCAAACAGTTATAGGCTATTTTTTAAGAGTCAACTTATTGTCATCAACCCCTCCCTCCCTTTTCATCTTGTAGCACCAGCACATCCAGTGGAAGCCCAAAAGTTAGAGCCAACCATCCATGGATGGTCATCGTCCATCCCGGACCCTGGACACAGCTGCCTCCTGCTCCGGCCCCGATACCCTACCCTCGATCCAAATCCGTCTCCAACTTGCGGGGACACTGGTATAGACCCAGAGTCCCTGCTCCCAATCCGTTTGCAGAGGAATCGGATGAGGACGTTCAGACGGAAACTGAAGAGCGAACTAAGCCCTCGGTGGCAGCGTGCCAGCCGGAGAGCGACGCTGATCTGACCGATAAACCAGTGACCCCTCCTGCTGTCAATACTGTCAGTAAACCTACACCTGGTGACGTGAAGGATAAACTCATTCCTCCAGATCTCAAAGAGGCTGCTGGTGTGAGTGAGGCAGCAGAGAGGGACGAAGTAGAGAGTCGCGTTCTACCCAGAAGTGTTTCCCTGCCGGCTATCCCATCAGCCTCCTCTCAGACTCCACCTGCTGTGCCTTCTGCCCTGACAGAGCAGAAAGAATCTGTCACGTTGCCTCAAAATAAGGTATGAAAATATATTCTGGCTGAAGGCTGAACAATGCATCTCCATAAATTTGAATAAAATGGAGCAGCAGGGTAACCTGTGGGTGTGTCTTAATAAACCGGGGAAAAAAACATTCAACACATTCTACAAGGTACTGAAAACAGTCCTCAGAGAGTTTGGTTCTTATTGACATGATGGCATCAACAGTTGCTGCAGATTTGTCAGCTGCACATCCATGATTTGAATCTCCAGTTCCATCACATCCAAAAGGTGATCTACTGGATTAAGATCTGATGACTGTGGAGGCCATTTGGGTACAGTTAGCTCATTGTCATGTTGAAGGAACCAGCCTGAAATCCTTAAAGCTTTATGATAGGGTGCGTTGTCCTGCTGGAGGTAGCCATCAGAGATGGGTACACTATGTTCATAAAGGGACCAAGCAGCAGACCATGACCAAACAACAGAACTGCCATTCCTAGATATTTTATCTTTTTCAGACCATTCTCTGTAAACTCTAGAGTTAGTTATGTGTGAAAATGCCAGTAGATCAGCAGTTTCTGAAATACCAAATTCAAAGCCACTTAAATCACCTTTCTTTCCCATTCGTTTGAACTGCAGCAGATCGTTCTGACCATGGGTACAAGTCTAAACGCATTGAGATGCTGCCATGTTATTGACTGATTATACATTTGCATTAACAAGTATTTTGGACCAATCTACTGAATAAAGTGGCCGGTGGGTGTATATTTCAAGAAACTACCTCAAGCCTACTGGTAATAATGAATATTAACATTTTCTTTGTATAATTGCAGCCACAGACCCGTAACCATGGAAACATGACTGAGGTTTTCATGAATTGCTAATGCTAACAACCCCTAGCAAAAAGTATGGAATCACCAGTCTTGTTTGAGCACTCACTCAGACATTTTATTCTGTAGAACAAACTTGCATCAAAAGCATGAAACAATAATAAAGTCATTCAGAAGTGCAACTCCTTGGCATTCAGAAACACTAAAGGAAATGAATAAAAAACATTGTGGTGGTCAGTATATGTTGCTTTTATAGACCAAGCACAGGGGAAAAAAATATAGAATCATGAAAAACAGACAAACAAAAACCAATCAAAACACATCACTAGTATTTAGTTGCACCCCCTCTGGCTTTTATAACCGTTTGCAGTCTCTGAGGCATGGACCTGATGAGTGGCAAACAATATTCTTCATCAATCTAGTCCCAACTCTCTTTAATTGCAGTTGCCAGATCATCTTTGCAGGTCGGAGCCTTGCTGTGGACCATTTTTTTTCCAATTTCCACCACAGGTTTTCAATTGGGTTGAGATCTGGGCTATCTGCTATTTGACTGGATGCATCTTTCTCCTAGGAATGCTTTCACAGTTTTTGCTCTCTGGTATGATGCATTGTCATCTTAAAAAAATTATTTCCTCATTCCCAAACATCTTTTTAATTAAAGGGATAAAAAAAATGTCCAAAATATCAATGTAAATTGTGCATTTATTGAAGATTTAAGCACAGTCGTCTCCCCAGTGCCTTTGCCTGACATGCAGCCCCATATCATCAAGGAGTGTGGAAATTTGGATGTTTTCTTTAGGCAGTAAATCTTACTGGAACGGCATCAAACAAAGGTTCCAGCATCATAACCTTGTCCAATGCATGATTGCCTCTCCTTAGCCCACTGTCTTGTTCTTTTCTGTTTAGGCATCAATGATGTTTTCTTTTGTTTTCCTGTATGAAAATCCCATCTCCTTTCGGCGATTTTGCCCAGTTATGTCACATACATTGACTCTAGCTTTCCTCCCATTTTTTTCTTCATTTGTCTTGTTGTGTATTTTCGGTTTTCAAGCGTATGGCCTTGAGTTTTTTGTCTAGACGCATGGATGTCTTCCTTGGTCTACCAGTACGCTTGGCTTTAACAACCTTCCCATGCTGTTTTTACTTGGTCCATATCTTCGATACAGCTGAGTGTGAACAGCCCACATCTTTGGCAACCATACGAGAAGAGTTACCATCTTCAAGAAGTTTGACAATCCTCTCTTTGGTTTCAAGAGACATCTCTCTTGTTGGAGCCATGATTTTTGCCAATTCACTTGGTCCAGCAGCCCTCCAAGGTGTGATAACTACACTCTTTTTAACTGCTGACTAACAAGCAGATCTAATCTGAGGCAGGTGCCCAACTAAGGAAAGGAAATTGACTGTGTGTGTTTTTATTTTATACCTCAAAATTGAGTGATTCCATATTTCTTCCCTCAGAATGGGATGATTCCATTTTTTTTCCCTCTGCTTGGTCTATAAAAGGAAATTTTACTGACCACCACAATGATTTTTATTCATTTCCTCTGTTTCTAAATGCCAAAGAGTTGCACATTTGAATAAATTATTGTTTCATGCTTTTGATGAGAGTTTGTTCTACAGAATAAAATGTCTGAGTGAGTGCTCGAACAAGACTGGTGATTCCATACTTTTTGCTATGGGTTGTATAAACACATCAGGTTGAGCAGGTTTTAAAATGCTACAGGGGGTTTATCTTACTGATAGTTATGACTCTAACTTACACAGAACTTGCATGCAGTATAAACTGCCCTCCACTTTCTTTGGGTTTATTGTAGGCCTGCAGAGAGAATCCCTTTGATCGGAAACCTGCAGTGCATAAATCAAACACTTCTCAGACTCTCTCATACAGACGGGCCCCAGCTCCTGGACATGGCTTCCCACTTATCAAAAGGAAGGTAAATGCTATACACAGCTATAACTTCATATATATACACATTATTGACATACCTATTATTCTAAATATTGACACATTGCTGCCCAAAAAATTAAAAAAAAATTAAAACAATAAGGATTACTTACCTTTGAATTCATCCTTGTTTTCGCTGGAATATTGAGCATTGATTATGATTGAGATATTACTCAGTCATAGTCGTGTTTGTGGTTTGACAGGTGCAGACTGACCAATATGCTTCTACAGAAGATCTGCAAGTGCAGATGGGACATCTGGATAAACATCTGGAGGCTCTGGAACGTAAAGGAGTCGAACTTGAGAGGAATCTGAGGGCCTGCAAAAATGGTTCAATTTAATTTCTATTCGTTATAGACCAAATGATAGACTGCCAAAAACAATCCAAATTACTGTGAATGAGATTAGAGATAGAATAGTATTACCTTCTTGTTTTAATGTTTCAGACAAAGAGGAAGAACAAATCCTAATGGAGTGGTTTGCTCTCGTCCATGAGAGACATGTTCTGGTGCGCAGAGATACAGAGCTGGTTTATGAGTAAGTAGATGAGACCAGAACTTATATTTACTACAGAAACGTGTGTGTGTTTTTATTTTTATTTTTTTTTACAAATATTGCATGTTTATGTTTTCCCAGGACAAAGCAGCAGAAGTTAGAGGAGCGACAGGCAGATGTGGAGTACGAGCTTAGATGTCTCCTTAACAAACCAGGTCAGTGTGTCATTTTATCACTTACAAATCTGACTGTAACAATAGTAACTTGGCTTTAAGATAAGATAAGATAAAACTTTATTGATCCCACAACGGGGAAATTTGTCTGTTACTGCAGCGTTACAGATAAAGAGAAGAAAATAAAGCTGAAGAAGATAAAAAACTATAAAAAATAAATAAATAAAAATAAAAAAAACACACAACACAATGTACAAATTCGCAGAATTTGTTGATCCGCATACACAGTATGCATTATGGACATAGAATGGAGAGAAAATGCTAATAAATAGTAAGAAAAGAGTATGCATAAGCAAAGCATATATACATACATACATGCACGTACATACCTACATACATACACATACACACATATTTGCATATATATATATGGACATACATATCCACGCACATACCCACATGTACACATACATAGCCAATGCACGCTTAAGGTGCAGGGTGTGTGTGAAGAGAAAAAAGTGACCAGTGAAAAAGTGACAGTGACTACAGTGAGGTTTATGTTTTGTTATAAAGTCTTATTGCTGTCAGGATGAATGATCTGCGAAAGCGCTCCTTCTTGCAGCGAGGGTTTATAGCCAGCAGCATCACTGGGATGAAATTCTGAACAGTGCAAGGCATGGTATTTTGAAAAAGTAATTATACTTACTAGTTACTTCTCCAAAAAGTAAGTGAGTTATTTTTTCTTGTGAAGTTAGTTGTTTTGTCGTTCTACGGCCACAGTAGCCTGTCTTAACAGGAATAAAATAGCAAATAAAGATAAGGATCAGAACTTAGCTTATTATCTTGGCAGTGGGCAGTAACTCGTAACAGCATTTTGGTAGCACTGTTATACTGATAGAAAAGTAATTGTTAGATGATCGTTTACTTAAAGAAGTAAACCCGCAGTAATTCCTATCGCTGATTTTTTTAGCTGATACAGTTTCTGTAGTTTATGATCACTAAATCAATAATTAGCCTGAAAGTTCTTCTTTTCCTACAGACTGTTGCAGTTCATTTTGATGAATTTTCCTGCTGAATTGAAACTGATTTTCTAAAACAAACTTCACGTTTCCTAAATGAGATGAGTGTGATGCATTGAAAACAAACCCTTTGCTGTGTTGAATGTCCCTTGAATGTCGTCCTAATGTTCAGAGTGCGACTGGAGTCAGGAGGATCGAGGCCGGGAACAGCAGCTGATGGACGAGTTGGTTGGCGTCATCGAGCAGAGGAACCAGATCATCAGCTGCCTGGACCAGGACCGGCAGAGGTACAGCAGCACACTGTGCTTCCATAGTCACAGATTTCTACAATAAAATGTATAAATTTAATTGTTTTTTCTTTGCTAATTAGGGAACGAGAAGAAGATATGCTTTGGGAAAGCATGATTAAGAAAAAAGGTGAATTTAATATGAATCTGATCAAATTAAGCCATATTGTCTCTATATTCGAAACATATTCCTGTCCTTCAACTCACGTCACTTCACTCACACTTTTTTACCAAATCCCTCTATTTTTAGAGTTCCAGAAAGCCAGACTGGAAGAGCTGAAGAAGTCAAAAGGAAAGTTCAAGCCCACAAAAGTTTTCAAGCTGCTGAACCATAAAGCAGCGACCATTAAAGACTCAGACAAAAAGAGCTGATGTTTTTATTACATCACCGCTGGAGAGAATAATATACACAGAGACTCCCAGATGTTAATCTCAGTTATATATGTCTGTAGGATTTAGTACAAAAAATGTTAATAGGATGAGCAACGAGTCAACAATATGATCTAATGTTCATGTTAAAGAGCAGCTCAGTAACATAAGCAAGATGATTCATTTCTTTACTGGCACTTTTACATCTATTCAATACCTATGTTTTTTTTTATTACATAGCTGTGGTAATCAAAGAAAGCAATATATATTTATGTAAATGAAATGTCTTTTGTATGGAGAAAACTGTATATTTTACGATTAAACAGCTTTTATTTCCAAGCTCTTTTTCTTCTAGCTAGTCCATGGAGTTTTCTGAAAAAAGTGGAATTGAAGGTCCCATATTGTACGTGTTGATATGTTAATAGATTTTTTGATTAAAAATGCATAGAAAGCTCATTCCTTACAGGACCTGTTAATATGGAGAGAAGCTTAAGAGAAGATATGTTAGAAAGATATTTTTGGTTCTCAAAAGTCAAATATCTATACTAAAAATAAAACCCAGAAAGGTAAAATATGGGACTCAAAGAAGCCGAATAAAAATCACGTGTCTTAAAATTTATTATAACCATTTGACTGTAAATGACCACACAAACATAATTGCGTGCATACTCACACACCAGAACATGTCTCTCATACTTCCTAGGATGGGGAAATGTAGAAATATGGAAATAAATTCCTTTACCGGTGTGTTTATCTAACGTATCTCAAAGCTTATTAAAGTGGCATCCAGTCACCTACAGCTGTCACCACAATAAAATGTATTGTGTTAGACTTTTCACAAAAAAGGTTTGGGTGGTAGGAAATTTTAGCAGTCCCTAAGTAAGCTAACAGTGACACTGTTAGCATAATTTTTTTCTTACCTAATATAATATATAATATTTTCTTACCTAAATAAACTGTGCTGAAATTTTCTTTACGAATGTCCACCTTTCCAAACTTTTTTGACTCGGTCTAATAAACAGACCACGCCCCCATTTTCTGAATTGAGCTGTGATTGGCTGAGAGCTTCCGGACCGGTTGGATATTCTCAAAGTTGTTTATAGATCTCTATACTGAGGAAAATGATATATTACAATACAGTCAAGTTATTAGGAAGTTGTTGCATTCACACCAAAATAAAATAACATTACACCTGATTCCTATGATTTTAAAGCGTTGCTCTTTACTAACTTCAAAACGAAATTGACAATTAAAACCTAATTCATACTAAAATAGTCGTATACCAGTCGCCATATGTCTAAACCATCTGGTGAACGTGTAGGACGAGGCGGAACCTAATATGTTTTCTTTTGTGCGCCCGGAAGGCTTCCCAGCGCGTGCCCGGTTACCGGAAGTTAGAAGCTCAACACTCATGCGGGTGATCGGGTGTTGACAACAATAAGTTCTTTATAGAATCCACGAGACCTTTATTAACGTAATACAGTATGTCGGATAACGAAGATAAGTAAGTAGAAACATAGACAACAGATTCAAGATGTTAATTTACGATACTTAACATTATTTAGCGACAAAACAACAACGTGTGTTAACGTTAGCTAATAATGTTCATATTTAGCTTCCAGCGCCGCTGACTGTAATAGACAAATGATACATATTCTGTATTTGTGGTGTTTTATTGTTTATTTGTAGCTTCGATGATGGAGATTTTGATGATGCCGAGGAGGATGAGGGATTAGATGACCTGGAAAACGCGGAGGATGTAAGTTTGTTATAAACCTTATGAACAAATTTTACGTTAGTTACTAATTACTTGGTGTTTACGGTTCAGGGAAACATAAATAACAAGATTTATCAGCTGTTTCTCTGTCAACTCACAGTTCTGAAAGAGCGTTAGACATTGTAGCGAAATGTCTTTTTCAGTTTTCACTAATAGAATATATATTTTTTTATTTTACAATTTTTTCTACGATGCTAACACTTTAAGTGTTAAGTGGTAAAAACAATAACCAGCTGTAAATATTCGTAATTTCTGCTTCCTTTTACGTTTCCTTTTAATCTCAAATTGAAGCTAATTTAATTGAAACTACAGACTGATGGTTTATCGTTAATAAATACAAAAATAAAACAGACTTTTGTGGGTGACTTGTTAAACCATGTGCTGTTTTTTATCTTATTTGGTGTCGATGTTCCCTGGTTGATTTGAGGCTGTTTATTAGATGATGTTTCCTTGCTGAGTCTATTTGTTTGCTTTAGGAGGACCAGGAGAACGTGCAGATCCTGCCTGCAGGAGAAGGTCAGCAGGCCAACCAGAAGAGGATCACAACACCCTACATGACCAAATACGAGAGAGCCAGAGTGCTGGGGACACGAGCCCTGCAGATAGCGTGAGTGTTGTCATTGTGTTGATGTTCCTGAGTTGACATGGATCAAATCTTCACAAGAAGAACTTAGATACCTATATATTAAGTACACCTAACATAATATTGTAAGTATACTGAGAATAACCCAAAATCATTCAGTAATGAACTTTTAAGTGCAATACAAATACAGTGGTGCGTAAAAGTGCTTGTCCCCTTTCTTGCTTGTTATGCTTAAGTGTTTAAGAGCCCATACACACACACATTCAAATAGTCAAAGACAACACATTAAAACACAGTTTTTGAATGAAGGTTTTTATTATTAAAGGGAAATAAATCTAAACCTATATGGCCCTGTGTGAAAGACAGTAAAACTTAATAACTTTCTTTGGTTTCTAAGCAGCAACAACTGAAATTAAGTGTTTGTGAGAACCTGAGCCAATGAGTCTCTTACAAAGCAAAATTTTCTTCTTTGCAGAATTGTTGTAATTCAGCTATATTGGATGGTTTGCAGCATTGAATCACCTTTTTAAGGTCATTAAGGTCAGGACTTTGACTATAGGCCACTCCAAAGTCTTCATTTAGTTTCTCTTCAGCCATTCAGAGATGGACTTGCTGCTTTGTTTTGGATCATTTTTCTGCTCCAGAGCCCGAGCTGCTTACAGTTTGAGGGTTGACGTTCTGCTTCAGGTTTTTTGGTAGAATTTATGGTGTCAAAACAGTCCCAGACCACCACACCAACACCACCAGATTTTACTGTTAGTATGAGGTTCATTTTCTGAAATGCAGTGTTCGTTTTTCACCAGATGTAATGGGACAGACACCTTCTAAAAAGATCAAGTTTTGTCTCGTTTTCCCAAAGATCTTGGGGATCATCAAGGTGTTTTCTGGAAAAATTGAGATGAGCCTAGTGTTCTTTTTGCTCAGCAGTGAATTTTGGTCTCGGAACTCTGTCATGCAAACATTTTTGGTGACCCCCTGAGCTAGAGCCTCTTTGAGTCTCTGTTGTCATGAAGCAATCAGAGTACAGAAACTGCAGCTAGCAAGCAAGCTAACAAGCCAAAAAAACTGAGCTTTCCCTGCTTGAAAGACGAGGAACTGTGCCCTATTGATATAGCTGTTGATCACTCTCACTCTGTGTGTGAGCGAGAATGACAGAATCACTTTGGGGGAAAAAAAGAGGTGGAATCAATTTGATCTGTTTTGGCAACACTGGATATTTGTCGTTTGAAACGGTTTTAAATGTACTTGCATCATCACTAGTAGCTGCAGGCGGTGTACTTGAGTGGGAATATTATACATTTACAAACTATATAATATTTGTATTTTAACTGAATGTCCTTCTTCTCACATCAGCCTGGGCCTAATCTGTACACACTTGCAAGATAAACTCACTCATAATAATTGTATAAATGTGCATAACAGAAAGTCTTAGTGTGGAGTTCTCATATTTCAAATAATTCTGCTCAAAGAACTAAGAAAAACTGAAAATAGATCTGTATAGTAGTATAAAACAACCAAAACTTCTGCCTCTCCAGGAGTTCAGAAAGGCTGAAGTCTGTCATGTGTTTAAAAGGCAATTTCTTAAATGTTATTAGTACTCAATCCTAAATGTTCTCTAGAATGGTTTGGATGCGTGGACGCAACATAGGAAGTGAGATTCAGCTGCTCAGGTTTATGATCTGTGTTTCTCGTATTTAACAGGATGTGTGCTCCAGTCATGGTGGAGCTGGAGGGAGAAACAGACCCTTTACAAATAGCTATGAAAGAGCTAAAGTAAGTGATTAAAGTCAGTTTAATTTTGTCATTATTTAAAAAAAAATCGTCGCTGCCCTGTGACAATGTCTTACTTGGCTTTTGTTTGTCCAACAGGGGCAGAAAGATCCCCATCATCATCCGCAGGTACCTGCCTGATGGGAGTTATGAGGACTGGGGCTGCGATGAGCTCATCATAACCGATTAAGCAACTTGTTGATTCTGCCCTGATGAAGCAGCTGCTTCACACTCTCTTCACATACCACATCGCACACAGAAGACTCCTGAAAGCGGGCCACTGATCTCCCACCTGCTCGTAACCGCGATTCAGTCTACAAAAAACAGTCGGTTGACTGGGCCGGTGGAACATATGAAACATGAAGCGTGCAACAGACACTTTGAAGACCTGTGAAAACACAAACAGCGTGTTTTTCTTGCGGGTTCGTAGTCTTGTGATCTTGGCTGGTGCTGTTTGCACTCTCATGTTGATGTTGGAGACACTTAAGTGAAATTCCAAGTGTCCTGTACTTCCTATTTTAACAGTTGCGTTATAAATAAGAACCACAAGGGGGAAATGTAACTTAGGTTTAACATTTGCTTTGTTTTACACAACCTGTGTTGTAATTATTCAATGTGTTGTTTTCGGAAAAAAACTAAGTGTAAAAGTTTTATTGGTTTGAATAAACATTTTTTTTAATAAATGAAAGTTTCAACAAAAGCTGAGTTTAATTAGACTCTAGTAGTAGAAACCAGGCTGTAGAAGCTGCTGTGAGGAAGGTAAACTGTATTCGCTGTTATCTCACAACCCGTGAACCATCAGGAAGAAGCCAGGTCCGTTCTGGTCGCCCATTAATGTGAGTTACGACCTTCTTCTGCTGGTTTTGATTGGAGGAGACAGTGCCTCAGGGTGAGAGCTGCTCCACGGCTCATGTGACACTCACCAGCCCCAGCTGAGGGTCTCTCTGCCTCTTTGTTTGTTTCCCCGTCCTGTTGTTCCATCCCCACATTATCTCATCTGTTGCTGCTCTCATCGCTTTCTTCTTGAGGTTTATTCTCTTCCTGTTCACTCAGTGATGGTTGTATAACTGCAGCACTAGTTTCATCTCTTATTCACCTGCTGAGCTGCCTGACCTTTATTCAGTTTCACAACTAAAACCTGTTGAGTGATCCTAAAGTTCTACTCTGCATACAAAACAACTCTGCTTGGAAAAAAAATTTGTTTTCTTAAAGAAAAAAGTATAAACATACGGTAAAATCCTCAGAAAATCTTCCACTCCCTCGTTAAAATCAAAAATGTATGAATATGCAAATACTATGTGTATTTCAGTGTGACATGTCTCGATGTTTGTGCACCGGGAGCTTTAAGTTTTCACATCGCACTTCCAAACTATTTGTGATGTCACGCACCAAGCAATGAGCTCAGAGAAAATTTTCAGCGGATTTAAGCGAAAGCAAACTTTGCTCGGGGAAGCTCAAACATCCGACCAGAGGAACAAGAGGGAAACCATGTTTTTTGAGTAACGCAGGGAAATTAATTATATTTTAAAAGACTTTTTAAAGAATGTATCTGCCTGTGAGAGAGAAACACAAGCTTCCATGTAAAAAGTGATGGTTTACATCCATCCTGTCTACCTGTTGGCTCACACCTGCGCTGCTACTGAAAAGTTATTTAAACAGAGAATAACTGTACCTATGTCTTTTCCCTCATTAACCCTTTTTTCACTTTTGGAATGTTTTAATCCCATTACAGCTCCAACCTGAAAAGAGAGGGGGGGTATTTTTCTTTTTTCTCTCCAGTGGATGGGGTGAGTGTGGGGGATGAGGCGGGGGAGGTTGCAGGGCCTGTATGTGCAGGGTATGAGAGTCCCTTTGTATCCCGGCGAAGCTACAGGCCAGGCAGTTATGGAGCGAGGCTCCCCTCGCTGCCCCGTTTCCCTCCTCCCCCCTGGCTCCCCTTCAATAGCCCTCTTTGTCTTTTCCAAAGTATCACACAGCCGATTAAAGGGAGGGAATTAGGAGTCAGGCTTAACCCGCAACACAGAAACGCACGCACATGCACTATAACAGACTGGAAATATGCATATAGCAACAAGTACATGTATCCTCCTCTATGGTGGAGTTAGGATGATGATTATTTAGAGGAAACTCAGTCTCTGCAGTCCCCTCCACCTTCATGTCACCTCTGCTCCTGTTATAAAGCATCTCACCCTCACGTCCTCCGTGTTTTTTGATGTGGAGTCGTGGATTCCTGTCGGCCGTGTGCTGAGTACCAGCCGGCTAAAGTGAATTATCCATTAGCTGAACAGATTATGTAGAGAATGTGAGCAGCGGGTGAGTCACTAGATGCCATTGACATGTGCTTTTGTTGTTTTTTTTTTCCACTGCAATTTACAATGAGAAAATGAGTTTTTCTGTCAACTTCACTGAACAGGAACATTCAAATTTCCCCGGGGTCTTTTAGGGAGTTTTACCTTGTACATTGTGAGGGTCTAAGGACAGAGGATGTTGTGTTGCTTTTGTACACAATGTAAAGCCCGTTGAGGCAAATCTGTGATTTTTCATTCTGGGCTATACAAATATTAATAAATAAAATTGAATTGAAATTAAATTGAAATATTATCCACAGTAAAAGCAGTTTAGTTAAGACATCCATAAAAATGATTTTTTTTATTAAAGCCCCTATTCAGATTGAAATGTATTACTTTTTATCCCAGCGTCTTGTTGTAAAGATGTTTCAAGAGGCAGACTTGTATGAAAAGCAGAAATGCTAGAGCTTTATTTCAAGTGAGAGTAAAAGATCATTAGTCATTATCACATGTTGAGGCTTTCACTTCCTGCCGCTGCTCAGAAGCTAAGTTAACACAAGACTGGGGGGAAAAATAGGAAATATGGCAGTAACAGTCAGACGTGTCCCTCGACACACACACACACACATAAAACAAATATAAATAAAGAAATGTAAAATTCATTACAGATGTTTCACATGTAGCAATGATGATGTAAAATGAGCTGGAGGTCAAGGGTTAAAATAAGCAGCGCTGCATGCAAACCAATCAGATTTGTGTCTAAAAGTGATAAAGAGTAATCAAGTGATATAACAAAGAAAATAAAAAGGGAAAAATAAGCAATTTGAAATAGAGACCATGTTGGGCAGAGATGAGAAATGACACAAACAACATGAATAAAAAAGATCAGTTAATGGTTTAAAAAATGGGAAAATGACACAAACAGGGTTTGTTGCTCAACTAGTGTTAATGATAATAAGGCACATTTAGCATTAGAATCTATTAAAAAATGTATTATCACCTACATGGAAGCTTTATTTTACAATCTCTGGCAACGTTGTCTTAATGTTGGCATCTCCCATATTTAAACTGTTCTAAAATGTGTTCAAAAAGTTACAGTCAAATGATCTGGCTTTTCACATTGGATACTGTTCTATATACACACTTTGAATAACACACAAATGAAAAGAAAAGGCAGTGGTGCAGACTTTCAGTGGAGATAATAATAAGGCAAAATTATTTTGACAGTATTGATACAGGAAATAGCTAAAATGAAGATGAAGCTTCTATTGTGTATTCTACAAAACATTAAGGCCATTGAAAATTGGAATATCCAAGAAGTATAAATACAAGTTTTTTCTCATGAAGATGTCAAATACCAACTGAAATCATCACACTTGTCAGTGCCATTGTGAAAACAGGCGAAAGTAGCATTCGCCACTTATGCATTTTAAAGTAATTTTCAACAAGCTATGATACTAAAACTAATTAACTACATAATATTTTGAAGGTAGTTTCGAGTGTCATGTTGGGAGGAACATCTATAAAATCAGTATTTTCTTCATATATATATAAAGTTTTGGTCTCAAAACTTTGGTCATTTTACAAAATATCTCATAACTGGAATTTCAAGTAAATCGTGTAATCTAACCTGTCTGTCATCATGAATTTTTTTTTTTTTTTTACTAAATATACACTAAACAACTAAACAAGGTTTTATGGCATTTTTCTTCCTTGCATGTTTTATTGTGTACAAAAAAAATTAAATGAACACAGCATAATAATTTGAATGTAACATGGACATATGTGAAATGTGAAACCAACAGAATGTCATCAATTATTATACTGCTTTCCAAAAAGCAATATGAAACTGATAGAAGGTTCATCTTGCCTGAGACGTGAATGGGCCACGCAGCCAAATACTTTGGCTCGCCATTCCTCTACATAAAAAAGTTTCATATCGGATGAGTTTGGCTCCCTCTCAATCACACCTTCCATACCACCAACACCAGGTTTTCATCCTGAAGCAATAATTCCCAATTTAGATGTTGCTATTTCGCATTGTGTACTGTGGTTCCTGTTGCTTGTTGACCCCTTTGTTGGCACTGACAAACCTGGAAGAGGACTTGGTTCCTTACCACCTGTGAATCAGTTGGGTTGTCGGGAACATGAGAGGCTTCACTGCTGTGAATCTGGCCAGTGGCTGTTTTTCCTTTATCACCTTAGTCTGACTTCTACACGTTGTGCCCCAGAAAATTAACCACTCTTTGTAAGGACTGCTCCATTAGACAGGACAGGAAATGGTCCTGCCCATCTCCCCCAGTCCAGACCACTTTAACCAATGTTGCCGCTGCCCTGTGGGTCACCAGTCCCCCCGAGTCGAGTTTCTCTGTCATGGACGTGACAGCGTTGTGTAGACGGGCTGCTCCCAGTGCGTGGGGCTGTGTGACTGGGGGACGCTGGCTGGGTCGGGGATGGCGGTGTACAGGGGCCTCTGCGAGGTCCCCATGTAGGAGAAGGCCGAGTACAACCCTGAGGCCTGGCCGGGGTGGGCGTAGTACGGCGCAGAGGCCTGGTGGTCGGCATACTCGGCGAACTGGGCTCTGGAAGCCAGTGAGGGGAAGGCGGAGCTGTAATGAGGAAGGCTGAGGGGGGCGTAGGTGACATGGGAACCTGCCGAGGCCGCCTCGGCGAAGTGACCCCCCGCCCCCGCCACCTCGCTCTTGATCGGGGCCTTGGAGGTGTCCGAGCCCAGGTGGGAGGCGTGGTGGTGCTGCTGCTGCTGCTGCTGCTTGGACAGCCACGCCGCCGAGTGTCCGCTGGCCGCCGCCAGTGCTGAGGAGATGCCATACGTGTATGGCGAGGATGGAGAGGCCGCCGCTACACTGGTGCCGACACCCTGCCCCACCCCAGGGTGCCCGTTGGGAGGGAGGTACTGGTCGAACTCGTTGACATCGAATGGTTCCATGTTGGCCATCACGTCATGGCTCATCTCACCGATGTCCACGTTACCAAAGTCGATGTGAGGTTTCCCGGACCCTGAGGGACCTGAACCCGCCTCTGCTCCCATTGTAGCACGGGAATTGTTCCCAGCCCCCTCCCTCTTCCCATTCCCCGCCTTCCCGGACTGGGGCTCGGTTTTAGGAGTAGTTGGAGGTGTGGGAGGACTGTGGCTCTGACCTGTAGAAATACAACACAAGGAGTTACAGCTCTCTCTCTCTGTACACTGACATACATTTATCTATCTGTCACTTCTATCCAGACTCATCTTAAAGCCCTTTTCACACATTGTTCACAGTAAACTGGGAAAACTTTCAAGGCACCGCTATTGAATTTTGCTATTCACACATGCAACTCCAAAAAATGTTTTTCTACACCTGTTCACATATGATTGCTAAGGTAAATGATAAGGTACTGAATTACAGCCTGGTAACCTGTCCTGTACAGCTGGAGACACAGATTAACCATCATGCTTCATGAAGGGAGGAGGTTTAGAGTTCCACGGAGCAGGCTCAATTGTTAGAGTCATTGTTTTTTTTTTTCGTATGGATCATTATGGGTATGGTTCGGTAGGTAATGAACAGCTTTGTGTTCTGATGTGTAACAGGGCCTTACACTTACACAGGGGCTCCTCCCCTAGGGTACTGGTCCTGTGTACAACAAAAAAGGTTACTAGAATGGTAGCATGTACCATGGGACTGGTACAGGTCCAGGGTATTGGAAAAACCAAAATAAGTGTACCATTCCATCCTGTACTGGACTGTACTGTATAACGCATTAGTGAGGGGGGGCAATAAAGTATATGATATAAAGTATATGAGATGGGTCAAACAGCAGTGGTTAACAGACAAATAGAAGTTTGTGACAATTCACGGCTGTGACTCATCTCGCCTGCATGTCGCCAAGTGGTCTTCGCAGTAACGTTAACCTTTCCTGTAACGGGAAATTACCAGAGCAGATTTCCCAGATGAATGACATTAACCCTTCCAGGAAAACAGCTGGAACATACCGGGGTGTAGTTGCATGTGTGAAT
The DNA here is from genome assembly GCA_036785175.1 of Eupleurogrammus muticus. Taxonomy (NCBI): domain Eukaryota; kingdom Metazoa; phylum Chordata; class Actinopteri; order Scombriformes; family Trichiuridae; genus Eupleurogrammus; species Eupleurogrammus muticus. The sequence goes on along the minus strand of JAYKQN010000011.1, from coordinate 21,373,521 downwards.
ATCAGTAGAGTGGTGGAACAGAGCCCACGGCCCACCTGCAACATGAGGGTGGTGTCCGTCTGTCAGAGGGGACCTGGCCCCACTGAGGGCCACCTCCAGGTGCAGACCCTTGTAGAGGGGTTGGCTGACCTCACCCTCCGAATGGACGTCGGCCTCGCTCCCCGACCCAGAGCCGTGCTTCCCGTTCTTGCGGCGTCGCGGCTGGTATTTGTAGTCGGGATAGTCCTTCTTATGCTGCTTCCTCAGCCTCTCGGCCTCCTCGATGAACGGCCGCTTGTCGCTTTCTTTAAGAAGCCTTGGATGATGAAAAAAAAATCAGTTAGATATATTTTTGAGGTATGAAGTGTGTGTTCTGGGCGGAAACACAACTTATATATGTTCATATCATCTGGTTTGGAGTAAATAAATTTATGCATAGCAAAAAAACTATGCATTAAATCAACTATGGGAGAAAAATAAAGAGATCTTCATGAATCTATTTCAATCGGGCAATAATAACCTAGTTTTAGCTAGTATGAGCATGTTTCAGGCTGTCTAGAAACATAAAGAAACAGATGATTAGTCATGTGATTCAAAGACTCAACAAAACTGTTTCCATCTCACATTTGGCACCTCTCTTTTCTTTTGTTTTTTTCTGCAGTTTGTATTTTACATGTATTTATTAACGGTGAAATAATAAATTAATACTAAAAAACATACATTTAGGTGGAGTATGTTCAATTATTATGCAACATGTCAACATTTCTTTTGACTTTTGAGTAATTCACAGCTGCAACTTCTCTGTGGCCTGCAGCAGCTTCTACCGCTGGACTGTAATGAAATAAATGAGGCAAAGATGCATCTTGTCTAAATAACATGAAACTGAGCTGCTCACTTCCCCTCATGGCACTAATGGCATGAGAAACCCCCGACCTTCCTCAGCCTCTCGGTTTATCTTGTTTCGGGGACAATTAACCAATTAAGTCAGAGCCCAAGGTCAAGTCTTCATCTCACTAATGCTCCGTCTGTATGGGGTTGATGAATTTAACCTTTCTAACTATGTCAGAATGTAAGGAGTGTAGAAGGGAAAGAGGGTTTTAGTAAAATACTTCAAACTTTGAGGTAATGCTGCAACAATTAGTTGATCAATCAATTTGTTGTTAACTATTACATCAAAGCCAACTATTTTGATAATCAATTTGAGTCATTTTTTAGGAGCAAAATGTCTAAATGTCTTCTAAAATATTAAATTGATGATCGTTGGGTTGTGGACTATTGGTCTGGACTCCTGGGGGAATGAGGGGGTGTTTTACCGTTTAGCTCAGATTTTCAGCCCTTAGATCTTAGAAAGTGAGATTTGAATAGATTTTTTTTATTGTGAGAAGTTTTTTTAACCTCTTATTTTATTTATTACATTAAAGAACAAAAAGAGGAAACATTTTAGGTTGAATTTTCATAACCTTAAATCTTTATTAGCCTAATCAATAGATTAATCAACTATCAAAAGCAGAGGAGGGATTACATATGTGACACAGACACTATAATCGTAAGATTTTATAAAAACTGACTTTACTCTGGTTGACATTAGAATATGACCAACTTCTAAATTAATGTATAAAATAAAATAAGGGGTTAAAAAACCTTCTCACAATAAAAAAAAACTCTATTCAAATCTCACTTTCTAAGATCTAAGGGCTGAGCTAAACAGTAAAACACCCCCTCATTCCCCCAGGAGACTCAGCTATGACCGGTAATTAAACAGTGTATGAAATGTGCCTGGATTCCGGAACATGTGACCATGACCTGCTTACTGTAGATACAAGTGTCTCTGCTGGTGGGCAGAGACACGGTTTGAGTGGAACAGGCCTCAGACATAATTCTGCAGGTCACCTCCTAAGGAAATGTGTTGCCACACAATTGTGGCCTTGTTCATTAGGAAATGCAAAGAATGTACTCAAACTACGGCTCTGGAAAAAAAATGAAGAAAGTCATTAAATAAATTAAATAAATATTAATATGCATGCAATATGGGTCTAAAATGATTGTGGTTAAAAAAACTGAGGTGAAGTTGTTTCATGGTTTCATCAACATTCTTCTGAATGTATGTGAGTGAATGTAGGAGAAGCTGATATATCAGTTTAAGGTGATTTAAAACACGTTTTGTTGTATTTATTATTGAATCTCTAAGGCCTGAATATTAATCATAAACTCTGAATCTGTCCCATATCATGGAAAGTGACATTTTAATGCATTTTTTACATTAAATATTGTCTTGTGTTTTAAAATACACAATCCACAGAGAAACACACAGAGCCCATATTCAGAAAATCAGCCTTGAAACGAGCTATTAGGACTGCTCTGAATTTGCGATGCCACAACTATATGACATGTTGATAATAAAAATGATATTCGAGTCCACCAGAATCAGAGGAGAGGCTCATAGACGGACAAAAACGATGTGTTCTTTCTAGAACTACAGAGAGACATCATTTTTGTTACTTAAAATAAATATATAACTTGTTGGGATATTCACAAATAATTCAAATAAAAGTTAATCATATATGTATGTTATGTGTATTCTGTAAGATTCTGACTTGATCAATCCAGTAAAAGTATCAACAAGACTGATCATCATAAGGCCTGTATATGTAATATGCAATAAAATGTTCTAAACTGCTCTCGCGGACACCTGCGCGCGTGTCGTCACGCCGTGACGGTCACGTGACAGGGCCACGCCCCCTCACCTCCACAGCTTCCCCAGGGTCTTGCTGAGCTCCGCGTTGTGCAGGTGCGGGTGTTGATCCGCCAGCTTGCGGCGCGCCGCCTGCGCCCACACCATGAAGGCGTTCATCGGCCTCTTCACGTGCGGCTTGCTCTTGCTGCCGTTGCTCACGCGCACGGGCATGGGCACGAGGGTCCAGTCGTAGCAGTTGAGCACCTGGCTCACCGCGTCGCGGATGCCTGCGGGGAAGCGCTCGTCCGACTCCTCGTCGTCGGACTTGACGGAGGAGCTGCCAGCCGCGTCGTCCAGGCAGGCCAGCCGCTGCCTGTGGCCGCGGGGCGGCGAGTCCGCGCCGCCAGGGGCCCCGGACGGGTGGCCCGGGGACAGGGAGCGGCTGTCGTCCGACATCCCGGGACTCAGCTCCACCTCAGAGAGGCTCTGCTCCTCTCTGGACATGTTGGCGGGGGGGTGGGTGGTGGAGGGGGACTGTCGGTGTGAGGCGTCGCTACCTGCCGCGTGCCTGCTGCTGTGTGTCCTTACAGAGTGTCCCCTGTCCACAGAGTGTCCCCTGTCCACAGAGTGTCCCCTGTCCGCGGAGTGTCCGATCTGTCCCTCCAGAAGTTAGAATATGAACTGCCAGTCTGTCTCTACTCTCAGCCTCCGCTGCAAAACTCTGTGCGGGTTCCACATTAAAGTTCTTTCCATCCGTGGCGCTGGCGTCGTGGGCGGCGACCCCAGTTCACCTGCAGACGCGCGGCTCCCTGCGCCAGTCCCGCGCTGTCTGGCTTCACCTCCAGTCTGTGTCCCGCAGAATCCCGCAGCACGGACCTGAAGTCGCAGAGGAAGGGGAGAGTTAGTTAGTACGCATGTTGCTGTAATGAATTGATTTGGTAATAGTGTCCTTATTAATTGGAGCAGATTTCATTTTGGGCTTTATAATAATTTCTTACAGTTTTGTGCGTTTTCCCCCACAATGACTCTTATTATCTGGGTCAGTGACAAATCATGTTTGGCAAGATGAGAGAGTAAACCTTTTTTTTAAAATACAGTTTAAGAAACATTCATCAGGTCTCATAAAAATATAATTTTGTGTTCATGTTAGTTTCTTGATATTTAAAAGTCCATTTGGATTTTTTTTTCACAAAAATCACGTTTTTGGGCGATTTTTTACACGAAATGTCAAATCGTCTAACGGAAAAATAATATATTTTTAATATGTAATCCACCTAGAAAATAAAACTAGTTAATAGCATGTGTTTTTAACTTTTGAAAAACACTTGTAAAATAATTAAAACTATCTGGTACCAGGTTTTTAGGGTTACACCACATGACAGTTTTGGCATTGTCCCATGTCCCGTCTTAAATGTGCCCAACCCATTTTTTTCAGAATAAACCCCCCATCAGATCTGTCTCCAGTTACTTCCCCCACATTATCTCAACCTTCACTCGCACAACTATTAGAAGCTTGATTCCTTTCACATATAACTAGCCTCTGTCCAAAGCTATGAAACGAAAATAGTGTCAGTGGCGCTTCTGATGTCAGAATTCAAAGTGAAATCCCTAGGTTTTTTGGAATCCTTTAAGTGGGCATCGGTCTGCAGGTTGAGTCATTTTTAAGTGATAGACTAAGTGCCTCTAAAGTTTATGTGCGTGGGTCCAACTCCCGCATAAAGCCGCTCTCTCTGCAGACGCGGTTCTCGGCCCCCGCACCCGCTCCCGTTAAAGGTTGTGCAGTTATTGCAGGCTCCCCGGGGACAGGCTGTTGGCCTGATACGAGGCCGCAGTAGCACAGACCTCGGATTTATACCCTGCACTTCTTGGGTAAACACGGCCTGGCGCTGGAAATATAAACCTCGTGTGCGTGCGTGTCAGTACGCGTGTGTGTGAGTCGACACAGTCTAGTTGTTGAGCGGGGGGGGGGCAGGACTGGACTGTCGGTGGGAGCAAAATGTGTCCTTGTTTTGTCCATTAAATCAACACCCTGCCCCCGAACTTTACGCGCTAAATCACGCGAACTTCCTGTGAACCGGCAGCGCACAGTCCGCCGGGTTGTGTTCGGACTGCTGCGGGTTATCGTGTTGCAGCACAACCGGTGACGTTACGAAGGTTGTCACTTCCACAGTTTGTGTTTTCATGCTTAAGTGGAGTAGTGTTACTCACACTACCACCCAACATTCTATCCTGAACTCCCCACTTTTTTAAATACGCGGTGCAAAATGTAGGACTTGATATGCTTTCCCGATAATAAAATATGTATTTCTAATGTGTTGTTTAATTGCTGATCACAAATTGTCATTGAGTGCCTTTTCTTTTTATTATATTTTGCTTGTTGGCTTCTCGCAAAGTTAAATTACGAGCTGATGTGTTAAAAAAGTTCGACGGTTTTCGGAATTTAATTCACTTCAGACAACTAATTGTAATTGTGAGGAATATATGAGTTTTTTCTCAGCAGAAAGGGACATGTTGAGCTTCACCATCTGTCTGCGCATGAATAAAATATTCGCTTAGCACCTGGTCTGCAAGGCCACTCCAGACCGTCACTACGCGTAAAGATCACGCGTAACGCACCAAAAGGCTCATTGCGCACGTGTCTTTTTTTTGCAAAGTGCTGCTTGCTTATACTGTTACTCATATAAAATAATGTCCGAGAATCACTTTTCTGAGTAGTAAGAACTTGCTTTCGTCCTTTTATTATAGAAGGATCGCACCTCAGATTAAGAATAATGAACGAATACTGAATTTAGGAGAGCCAAAGCAGCAAATGTCATATTTTATGCATTTTCTGATCAATTATGAACCGTTTTTGACACACATCCGTCACATCATGCTTGTTATTGATTCACATTTTTAAGCGCAGTTGCTGCGCTTAATGAATTTCGGTTCCGTGAACTCATTATCGACGCTCGACTTGTCAATGAGTTGGCCTTAATTTGCTTGTTTGTTGATGTTTTCTGTTTTGTGGGCGTTTTTTTTCTAATTAGATTCTCAATTAGCTGGTATTTTTGTGGTGTATCTAGTCCACAAGGCTCCAAAATGTAAATAAAAATAAATCAAATGTGCTATATGCTATAAAAAACACACAAAAACAACCCGTTTTAAATTTACTTTGTGTATTTCTTCATATAAATATACGAATTATAAACCAACGATCAATTCAAAATAAAATAAATAATCCAAAAAAGTCATGAAACTCGTTGTACGTGATAATCATTACAATATTTCTGTAAATATATTTGTGATGATCACCTTTATCCAACAAGATCACTGTTATTAAGACTATTTCAACTATTGTTACTCCTGAAATGATGACGTTTCTGGATGAATAAATCACTCATTTTAGATCCTAACTCACGAATTCCGAAAATACGCCGTTAATAATAATAATCGATGTTAAATATCAGAGAAGGGATCACGTCTCCTGTATGATGCCGACGGTGAAATCGCGGCAGGCGGCAGAGAGGAAGAGCTGAAATGCTGAGCGTCTTACTTCAGTAATGAGAGGAGGAGGTCGCCGGCTCGCCACGACAATCCGTCAGTTCCCGAGTTTTCCAGAGTGACGCTCGCTCCCGCAGCCCCTGCTCGCGCTGCCCGGGTATGAATGCCTGCTCTGTGTGTCCGGAGCGGGCTTAAAGGGCTCCTTGTATGAGGCTGGGGGGGGGGAAGAAAAAGAACAGGGGAGGACAAGTCTTAAAGGAGCAGCGAAGTGATTGGCTGCTCTCTCTCTCTCTCTCTCTCTCTCTCTCTCTCTCTCTCCCTCTCCTCATATTAGTATGAAATTGGAGGTTTTTATTTTTCTTAAACGAGTCTAATACGCATGTGCGTAAAATATGCGCGCAGCATTTTACGCGTCCATTGCGTAATTGATATTTTCATTTTGTGACCTTTGTCACCTTGCTCATTTTTTAAAATCTTTTTCCTACACATAGTAAAACGATGCAGGCCTTAATTATTTGGTGCATTTTTTTCAAAAATCAAAACGATCTCACTATTTACAGGCGGCGCAACACATACATACATAATGAATGAAGAGTGTTGACTGGCGAATTAAATTAAAAGAAGAGTTTTAAAGGCTGAAATACGAATTTTTAGATGCAATATTAGCTAATAAATCATGCATTCATGCACAGGTCATATTAATACTGATGTATCAATTTTGTATTTGCTACCTTAGGCAAAGTCAATTCTAAGGCCCCCACAGTCTGTGTTCATGCTGTGAGTTTTATAATTAGAGGGGACAGAGCGCACGTTTAATATCAAACAGCCTCGGTAGGAAAACGCAGAAAGAAGAGAGGAGCAAATTCACTGATAGAAAAAAAAAACAAGTGCTGTTCTCTGCCAACAATGACCTCCTGTCTCCCGCCATGCGACACACTGGTCCTCAATACAAAAATCACCACTTTTTTTTTTACTTCTCCTCCTATTTTACTTACTCTCCGTGACTGTGATAAGAGAAGCCCGAACCATGAGAGCATCTCTCTGTCTCCTTCTCCCCCCTCTTCTCCCTCTCTCTCTCTCCCTCTCTCCGCTCCCCTCCTTTCTTTGCGCCCTTTGTTTTATCTCAGGTGAATTGTAATCATGTGATCAAAACGAGCACCCCCCCCATCCCCCCTTCAATGAAAAAAAAAAGTGGGGGGAACAAAAAGCAGTTGTGTGCATATGAAAAAAAAAAGAAAAGAAAAAGACGGGGAAAAGGCTTGTGTCTTTCTTTCTATCGCCAGTCTTTGTCCGCGTCTCGACAAACTCCGGCATGAAATAAATAAAAAAAGCGCGGTGGCGGCCGCGGCTCCTGGAGCCGGAGGAGCGGGGGACCCTCGGGGAGCCGCCCCGGGGACGCGGCTCCTGCGGCGGCTGCGGAGGATTTATGGCTCGGCCTCGGTTGGACGTGAGTGTTCGTTTTGGGAAAAAAAAAAGTTTTTGGAAAAGTGGGGGAAAAAAGCTGAGGGGGAAATGAACAGGCCTGACACGAGCTGATGGCGTCTAGGTGAGACTGAATCATGGCAATTAATGTCAATTAATATGTTGCTATGGTGACGCCACGCTGTTTGGTCCACGTTTATATTACTGGCTGCTTCAAAATTGTGTTTTGGGCGAAATGTGGTCGTGTCAGTGAAGAACTCGGTTTGTTATGTCGTGTTGCTTCATCTTGATCCTGATGATGGATGGTCTTTATTCAGAATGAGAGGAATTAAATTAAGTAACGAAGCGTTCGGGAAAAACAAAACACGTATTGTCGCTGGCAAATAATATTTCAAATGCTGACAGCGACGTGTTTTATAGAATCAAAATAAAATAAGAAGTGCTTGTGAATTTCCATAATGCGCCAGAACATTATGAATGCCTGTGTTTGTCTGTTTGACTCTGAGGCCTGTTCATTACGTTTTAAACATATTAGGGTCCTAATCGATTCAAGCTCCAATGAATTTTGACTGAAGCACAGGGTTCAATTTCAATAAATGTAAAGTGAGCTTTCTCAGTTTAAAAAGCGTTTTGCTGAACTGGTAGACTGATTATTAAAATTGATGCAGTTGTGATCAAATAATTACAAATTAATTCAATTTAAGAATCATAAAAGCATAAAAACCTACATTTAAAAGGAACAATTGTAAATGACACAAATGCCAAAATCTTAACATCAGGCTCAGTGAAATGAGAATAAGTTTCAGTACTTTTGATGAATAATAAAAAAAAATTAATTAACATTTAACAAACATCTATTAAACAGAATAGTTTGATTCCTTAATGAACTTTGATAGAGATATGTTTGATTTTATGGTGTTTTGGGATGTTATCTGATTAAAGTCAAGTCATAATCACAGTGTATTTAGTAAAGTAATCAAAAATAAATAAATAAATATGATATTTGACATTTACTATATAATGATTTGATTACCCTGCACTAAAACTGCTGATATGTTGTGTGTTTCAAAGTAAATTCTTTGCTGTGCTAATTTAATTTGACAAAAAATGTAAAGAAAATATAGACACAGCACAAACAGGCAGGGCCAAGGGAACACAATCATACACACTTTGTTCTGTCATGTGATGCAGACGATGCAGATGTAGTTTGCTGGGACGTACACACACAGGCAGCTCATGTACAGCCGTGGTCCTGTGACCATGAAGCCACAAGGCCTCATCATATCCGTCTGAATCTCCTCCACCATCCACTCTACTCAGGCCACTTTCTTTTTGTAAATATGGATCAGGATCCAATGGATTTGTGTGTCGACCAAACTCAACATTTAGATTATAAAGCAGTCGACTGGAGACTCCACATCTCATGTTGCATTGTCTACCCGTTCATTGATTTATTGTTTTGTTCTCAAAATTCTAGAAAAAAAGAAAAATATCAGTTAAAGTATAAATTAGATTCAATTGCATTTTTGACCATCTATCCTACCATCTTACACTCTTTTGATTAAAGTAGTAGGCAAACTGACTCAAACACAAAGCAGCCAAAACATAGGAAACATGAATTAAAAAAAAACAGAAACTCAAAGATAAACCAACTAAAACATAAAAAGCATATAATTAAAAAAGAAAAAAAAACAGAACTCAAAAATTCTGTTAGTCTACTAAATCTGTTGTGATCTATAGTTACTAAAAAACAGAAAGTGACCATATATAGATTTACAACACATATGATTAGTAATAATAATTATATATAATAATTGTTTGTAGAAAACAACAGGATTGCGGTATAACGACTTTTTGGTTTATGTGCTTTATTAGCCAATTTCAGCTAAATCATTATGACACGTTTGATTTCTTCTCACTCACAATGATCTGTCCTGGCTGCTGTCAGCAGACATATTAATGAATGTGTGTCCTGTTCACTCACAAGAAGTTTGGTCCACTGATGGTTGAGTTGTGAGTAACAAGTGTGATCAGAAATCTTGGCACTTGTGTTATTTCATACCCATACCAAGTCAGTCCCTGGAAAAATACTTCTTTTGTCTTTCGTACTCGTTCATGCAAACGTGCACGCCTGCATGTGAACAGCCGTGCACACGCACACACCCACTGCCGTCCTGAGTGCACCTGCAGGACAGAGCAGGTGTGTCTGTGTTTTCTTGTTGAAGTGGACCAGTCAACCTTGCACAAGGATCCGCTGGGCTGCTGTTATTGCAGTTAAGTTATTACAGATGTAATCAACTGTCTTTTATTTGGCGATAAAAGCAGCTGTCAAAGATTGAGTTGCTCTGGAATAAGGCCTATCATAATAATAATAATGGTAATAATACTGTGATATTGATTGATTCCCATTTATTTTTCCAGCCTGCAGGAAGGTCAAAGGTCAGGGTCAGCCACAGAAAGGTCTAACAGGATCACTGATCATTTCAGGGGGTTTTCTCTTTAAGCATGAGACTTCTATTCCTTTTATAAGCCTGTAATCCTTAATGAAAGGTGATTACTGTGTGTAACTGAGCTTCCTTTTATGATTTATAGATTCTTTCAGATAGTGATAAATATCAGTTACATCCCCATTTAGAATGCCAGGGGAACTTCAAAATGGGTAATAAAGATGATTCAGGCTTCCATTAAACCTTCCTTTTCTTTTCTCTGTCTGTCTTACTAAGCAAATTAATGCAGCTGTGTTACATTTAAATATGTCCCCCCTCCTGAAAATCTGAATCCTGCCTTTGTGCTCATTTCACTGAAGTTCCTATGCTGTTTTTTGTTCATCTTGTCTTTCTCTGAGTTACTGGTTGTGGAGGATGGGTAGGAGTGTGTGTGTGTGTGTGTGTGTGTGTGTGTGTAGGATTGGCAAGAACTTAGATGGGCTTTCATTGCAGCTGGGGAGGAGTGAGGTGGGATGTTGTGTGAGCTTGTGTATATGTGGATGGGTTTGCATGTGAGTGCTTCTGAGTGCCTTTGTGAGATTGTGTGTGTGTGTGTGTGTGTGTGTGTGTGTACATGTGCCAACACGTGCATGCATGCATGTTATAGAAGGATATGGTTAGTAAATATTTTTTATGGGATTTAAGATGATGCTGCTGCTGCTGTGCTGGTCGGGTGAGGACGAGTGAGTGGGGGGGAGGTGTGTATGTGTGTGTGTATTGCTACCTTAATGAATAGCCCATTGTGTGTTCTGCTTCATATCTCCACTGACCAGCCAAAGGAAAGAATCTAGTTACTTCAATTGTGTGAGGGGGGACATCTAAAGGAAATTGATATGGGGGTGAGGTGGGTGTGTATGGGGGGGACGGCTGGTGGAGGGGGGTTGAGGGTGTGGGGCTATTGGGGGTATTGGGGTAAGGGTCTCAGGTGAGACAGAGCGAGAGCTAGAGTTTAGTTACCTGTGGCTGATCTCAGCTGCTATTCTGTAATCGTCCTTCGACGTCTGAGCTCATATTTCTCGATTTTCACTCTCAGGTGGTTGGTCATTGCTGATGTGATCTAACTTTGCCTGGAGCTTTTTTTTTTTTTTTTTTAGATGAATGTTTTTATATGTAGAAATGTAAAGAAGTGAAGAGCTTTTGTCCTGTTAATCCATCAGGTCATTTTTTCTAACTTCTGCTGAGAAATTGATGCAACTTGATCACATGTAACTGAGCTTCATCAGTCTCTCCTGTAAAAGGTCTTTTAGTTGCATTAAATCTAAGCAAATTATGCTCTCGTAACTTTCAGATGAGTATAACCACAACCACAACAGGCTGCAAATTTTACAGAACCCCAACAATTTGTACTATGACCTACGGTAACATGCAATACACATTGACAATAACTAGCTTGGCTATAAATGACCTTTGACCTTTTATACAGCATTAATGCTTTTTGCAATAATTACTTTTTTATGCACATAGACACTTCAGTAGCCACAGATGCACTGAGCAGCCAGTTAGTGAATGAAAAGCATCACAGGGTTGTGCATCAGATGTGGGGGGAGCTGGGCCCTGCTGCAGCTGCAAAAAGAGGCAAAAGAAATGCAGGAGGAATAACAGCAGGAGAATCCTCAATGGTGCCTTGTGTCGCTCGCAACTGTCCCCGCTCTCCCTCTTGGAAGCAAAATCACACATTCACATTATTCTTTTATGCCCATCGCTCTGTGTGCTTGCTGTGTTGTTTTGGCATTTAAACCCCTCACACGTCCCTGCACATATATGCAAATTTCATGGTAAGATTTTGGAAAATCCCAAACAGCACATCTCCGTGGGACGAAGGGACATGCTTGAAAAATGATAATTGGGCGGAATAAGAAGGCGAGGGGACGTGGAGATTGAGTCATTTGCAGGAAAATGCAGAAAATGATGTTGAAGAATTTAGCCGGGAACAAGGGCACCCTTTGTTGGGATGTTTCTGCAGCATGTCTGGCCGGCTGCTGTTTGGGACATCATCAGCAAACAGCGATGATCTGCTCCTCTAAAAATGCTCGATTTGAATGATTCTTCAACGGTCTATTTCGCCCTCTGGACACAAAACAAAATTCTCGTTTAATTTTAACTTTAGCCGTTACATCCTGATGGCTGAGCACAAACAACATGCATCTTAGATACTTGCAAACAGTGGTGTTGTTTTGTATTGTACCTAAATACAGATTTGAGTTTTGTACTTGATCAGTTCCATTTTATGCTGTATTTCTACTACTTATTTCTCTATTTAACAACTGCAGTACATAAGTTGCTTTGAGATGATATTTCATAGCTAAATATGTAGTGATGCATTGTTATAAGTCAATGCAATGAGTAATAATCTCATATTCAATATGTATTCAATAAAATATAAAAACTACAGAGGTTTTTTGGCATAATCCTTCAGATACCTGACGGTTTAGTTTAATTAGAAGTTGGAACATTGATTGAAATCAAATGCTACTGGCACAATAAGAGACATCAATATTGATTCACCAATAATAAAAGTGTATATAATAACGTGACATTCTGCAGGATGAGTAGTTTTAACTACATTCCGCTGATAATACATGTACATGTATTGTTTTTATGTAAACAGGAAGGAGATATGGAAAAGGGGGAGAATAAAAAAAAAGTCACTTTCCAATCATGAGTTTTTCTCGGAACATTGAATTAAGCAGCGTGAACGGGTGGGGGCCTTGAGGGTCTGGGGGCGGCTGGCTGCAAAGATGCCTGAATGAAAGAGTTTGTTGTTTGATGCCGGGAGATGGAGATGAAAGGGGAGAGGGAGACGGCGAATTTGTCGGGCATCAGTCCCCTCTCCCATCGCCTTCTCACCCCCAGGCCCTCCCTCGCTCTGCCCATGTGAGCTAGAGTTCAAATGCAGGGCCCACAGCTGCTCACACACACACACACACACACACACACATACATACATACATACATACATACACACACACGCACATGAACACATAGGTGTCCATATGCACATGTATTTCCGGTCTATATACAAAAGTAGAGTGGTAGTTACATACATTAACTGTAAATGTCTAAATTCAGAATTGTAATAGTAACTAAAACAAAGCTCAGTGGATAACGTCAAATAAAGCTATTGCTAAATGGGAAAATGTTAAAACTGTTATATAGTGTAACCGTAAACATTTTTTACCAGATAGTTTGACTCTCTATAAAGGTTTAAAACATTAAAAACACATGCTATCAACTAGTTTTATATTCTAGGTAGATTAAATATATAAAATCTATCATCCTTTTTAGGTGACACCATTTGACATTGTATCAATAATCACACAAAATTATACTTTTTGTCAAAAAAAAAAGATGCAAATGGACTTTTAAATTACAAGAAACCAAAATGAAGACAAAATGTGCATTTTGAGAGACCTGATGAATGCTTCGTAAGACTCTATTTTACAAGAGGTTTTTGACTCATCTTGCCAAAAATGATTTGTCACTGATACACACACACGCCACTTATGTCAGCTTGGCTGAGTTGGCTTAGAACGTAAGAAATGGTAAGAAATGATATTTTTAATAGAAAAAATAGATAGACTTATCACCTAAAAAGATGCTCTTGTCACTTTAGCCAACACACCTAACTAGGTGGGTGACATAAATATGATTTATTGTTCACCTTAATGGATTGTGCATCGAAAATTAACACTGTGTAGGAGGTGCAAGCAGTGTCCCAGTGTTTGACCCTGTCCTGCTGCTGTTTTTGTGATTTATGGGTTTTGTTTGTCGGTTCCATGTGATTTTTCCTCTTGTGTCCTGGTTTCCCTCTACACCTGCTTCTATAGCTTTGTGTTGCCTTTACCTGTTCTTCATCCTCCAATCAGCTCAGTCTGGATTTAGGTTCAGTTTCCAGGTCTGTGTTTGTTGGGTTGTTGCTGTTAAATATCCACATTTGTTCCTGTCTGCTGTGTTGTTGTGAAACATTATGATGCAGTATTCTAACTATTAAATAATCCTAATAATAATTTAAAATTGGCCTAACAGTGTTAAACTAAAACATTAAATTAAATTATTTACTTGTAAGTACTTTGTCCATCACTGACCAGCACAGAACTGAATAAATGTAACTGTTCTTAGTATGATGCAAAGTAATGTAAAATTAAGTGATAGATTCAGTTTGATTGAGAAAGCAAGGTTTGTATTTTGGATAAGGAGTGAGGCCTATACAATATAACTGTTGAGGTTTGAATTCCTCTGTGCATTTTCACTTTTATTTGCATTTCTGTCGTAATAGAGAAAAGTTTTAGATGCAAATTGTAAATTTCATATAGTGATCTGTCTCCTGTTCAAAAATAATAATAGTGAGTGGACACTGTTACTTTATTTCCTTGGGACTGTATTGAAACCTATTAGAACAGTTTTCATGTTGTGATAGCCACCTATGGAAATGCAGCTATTAGCCAACAGCAGGTTTCCAGCCTCATTCTTCTCCCTTCTTGAGTGGCTCTCTTTGGTCTAAGATGTTTTAGGAATCTGTAATCGAACACCTTATGCAACAGCAGCGGGACGAGGAGAAGAAGAAGAAGAAGCATAGACTCAAGATGGCTGTAGGAAGGAGTTGACACTGATAATCAAAAGAAGGGCATGTCATGAAATGAGGTTTTCCATAGCTAAATGTGCGGATAATGTCCTACACTGACTGTGAGAGAGGCTTAATGTTTAAACGTTGGAGTGAAGGCGAAACTGATCCAAGCATAGCAGAATCAGAAGCAGCTGATTAATAGAAAAAAAAAAGAAAAAAAAAGAAAAGGGAGATACTGGGAGCTTCACAGATTTTGGAATAAAGACAAGATGGGAACAACAGGAAGGAGCTTAGGTAGAGGTCAGCCAGTAACACAGAGATCAGCGGTGCATTAGAAAAGACACAGGAAGAGGAATTTGAGGAGTGTAAATCCCAGGAGAGAGATGGAGGGACGGGAAAATAATGGCACACACACATGCACGCACACACACATCCCATAATTAGCATGCTAACAGGCAGTTAAATGTCCTGCACAAAGGCTCACTGTTGAGCCTCTGTTGCTCACTTGGGAGACAATGCACAATAGGAGTCAGTAGTCAGCGGGAGCCCCCAAATCACCCTAATAGGCGATGTGGCCCTGCACGGCTTCTCCTGTTTTACCATCCCACCGATCGCACCCATTCACTCACTCACTGACCAGCTAATGAAAGAGCTCATAGCCTCCAGGCCTGCTCTCACCAAGCTGCTCACCCATTCCTCCTCATTTCCCTCCTTTCATCTTTTTTTTTCACCCACCAACAGAAATAACTTTCCAGCTTCCTCCTGAGGTTCAGGGCCCAGCTTGTGATTTGACAGGGTGCCGGTGCATGAGAACGGCATCAGACTGGAGGACAGGGATGGAGGATATATAATTAAAGGAAGATCACGACAGGCCAAGGGGAAGTTTCTTGTTAGCCAGACACAGGGTGATTTTAACTTGATTAAGGAAAATGATTTAATTACAGGACAGGAGCATGTGATGCCTGGAGATACTTTACATATTGATGTAAAGGAAGTTCCCCCCGAGCGAAAAAAAACTGCTGTGACCGCTTTCTGTCAAAATGCAACCGATACCCTCGACATGTCAAAGATCAAACCGAGCATGTGAGCCGTGTTCAGCCGTGACAAGCACCTCAGTATGTAGCCGCACGCACGGCACCGCACATTTCAAGAGAAGCCGGCGGTGATGGGCCTGGTTCGGTCCACGCCGAGGTTTAACCTCGCTGAACCCCCCCAGCTCGACTTCTTCAGTAGTGATGCCAGTTTGCTTTGAAGACTCTTTTATTTCCAGGATGTGCAATGTTATTACTGCACAGAGCGGTCACATTTCCATGAGCCATGAGCAACCGGAGCTAGAGCTAACATTTACACCCCTCACACGGATGCAGGCACAAGAAGAAAGTTACAGTACATGGCACAGTTGATTGCAACTTGATATCAAAAGTCTTTCCAAAATGTTTTGGGGTCAAACCAAATCACATCCTCTACTAGGTCTACTACTACTATATAGATACTCCTTTCACATTGACTTAAATGGGAAAGCATCCTTCAAATAATTTAAATACTGGAGTGATGTATGTATAGGCTTTTGTCTTTTTAAACTCATTTTAGAATACTTGAATAAAACAGTCTGGACACATTTGTCATTAATAGATCAAATTCTGATGTGAAGTTTTTTAGTGTCGCTGCTTATTGGATAATTTGTCCTCCGTTGTGCATTAGAGGTGACACGGTGGAACAATGGGTGGCGCTGTTGCCTCGCATGCAAGGTCGCAGGTACAAGTCCTTATGCTGGGACCGTTCTGTTCTGTGTGGAGTCTGCATGTTCTCTCCATATCGGTGAGCGGGTTTTCTTCAGTTTCCTCCACAGTCCAAAAATATGCCGAGGTTGATTAGAGACTCCAAATGACCCGTATCTATGAGTGTGTGAGTGAATGGTGTGTGCTTCATGATAGGCTGGTACCTGTCTGGGCGTATCCTGCCTCTCACCTGTAATGTGCTGGGATTGGCTCCAGAAGACCCTCATGACCCTAGTGAGGAGTAAGCAGGTATAGAAAATGACTGTTAGAACCATCCAGGTTGCTGTTCTTACTATTGACCAGCAGGAGTCACTGTGTGGTTTTTACTCCACTCGCTTATCAAAAATCATTTATGAATATTTTATACAATTTCTGCTGGACCGGTTCAACTAGATGTTGCTAAACCTTACACACTCTACCTCTAATGTGTTTCATATCAGAAACTGACAGTGTAAGCCTGTATAAATGATTTGCTGATTGGCTAATTAGCACCAGGTAGGGTGTGCTACTGGCTTTAATGGACATCTCATTAAAACCTAACATCAATTGAATTGAGATCAGAACCGAGAGGAACAAGAGAGGAAACAACTGAATAATGGACTATTCAAAGCTCGTCAAAGAGGTCCTGTGTTCTCGCCGTGTCTCACTGAAAGGTTAATATACAAAGATAATCATCAGACTAGTTTGACATTCTGTGATTTTGAACATTTAAATTCCATCTGTCACAGTATGGGTCCCTCTGGGGTTCCCTCCTCCGTCTCCTGCACTGATGATCCATCACAGTGACAAACCAGAACACTGGATCATTGCACACATTAGAGCCCTTTGAACATTCATTAGGCCCTGTCAGTATGATTTGTGGCTCTGAGAAGTTTCTTAAAGCTCATCAAATGTACAACATGTGATATACAAGCTTAGTTTAGAAGACTTGTGCAAATCTAATGTAATTCAAAACAAAAGATCTGGCATAAATACTATTGGGGTAGTATTAGCTATTAGATCATAGATACTAACAGCACCATCCACTATGACTTCAATAATTAACATAAAGTAGAATTTTTCTAACAATGTCAACAAAAACTGAAGAAGAATGATAATTTTGTTGCATCAAGTGCTCTGAGTTTGTTGACACTCACACATGGGGTTACACTTACGTGTGTTTTACACGCAATTCGTCACTTTTTTTGCGCTCTCTTAGCTTCATTTTTGACTTTTTCTTTGCTTTCTAGCTGAATAAGCTGTAGCCTGGCTATACTCATCCTTGCTTGCATGCAAATTCACTTCACTCTGCAGTTCAGTCTGGACACCAAGGACTTAATTTTCCCCTCAGCGAGGGAGCCAATCACAGAGCAGGGAGGGCCCAGCAAGACCACAACCAAACACAGTAGTGACTTTGTTGGTAACTGTGGATCCAACCTGGTGATAGATGGTGATTTACCATTAAATGCATCCTTAGAAAGTGTTTAAAATCATTTAGACTGCAAGTTTAGTTAGAAAAATAAGCAACTTTTAGCAATAAACTATTTCATTGTGATTAGGTATGTTTGATATGAGTCGCTATAAACTATGTACATTTGACAGCTCTAGGACAATATGAACAAATAAAGGAATGGTTCCTAGTGTGAATATCAATGTACATTGATATGAGGTCTGTTGTTGGTCAGGCTACCATTATAGTCTCTTTGTAACCAAGTCTCTTTGGACCTAAAAAAACACCCCACAACCACACTTTCTGAAATGAGCTATGATTGGCTGAGACCTTCTGGACCAGTCTGGATCTTTTTGAGCTGTTCACAGAGCCACAGAGGAAGATGGAGGAGTGTAATGATCTGTCAGACCACTTCAATTACACTATACCACCCGATTATTATGAATTTGTACAAGAATAAATTGCATACTTCTGATTATTTTCTTGATACATCAGATCATTATTTTATCCATAAAAAGTCAGAAAGTAGAGAACAATATCTGTTAAATCTCCCCACAGTCAAAAGTTACATCATGAAATGTCTGGTGGTGTCTGACTTACAGTCCAAAAGACAAAATACTAAAATAATTATTCAATTACCCAAATAGTTGGTGATTAACCCTCTATTGCATAGTGTTTCCATATGGTAACAATTATTTTTTTTTTCTAAAAAGGTGTATTATAAAATCTTTGTTTTTTACAGTTATGTGTGAAAAGGGGACTTTTATTTTGGAAGGACATACAATTCATGAGGTCACATGACCAGTCCCTATCACTCATGGACATTTGACATGTGAGCAAAATAAAACCTGTCCAGTAAGATCCTTCATACACATGTAACTCATGAAGGACAAAACTCATTGCACTTTTGCAATGAAATTCCTGAGTTGTGCATCCAGACTGATTGTGATCTGTGACGTGGATCTGTAGTCTCCTGCAGTCTGACACTAGAGGGAAGACGTGGTTCAGAGTCTGCAGCTCTATGCTAGAAGCGTCTGCAGAGGCCTCTGGTGGCTCCAGATGGTCACAGCAGACTGGAGGAGCTTCAGTGCCCACAGCTGCACGTTTCCCGCTGTTCTGAAGACAACCACGACCAAAATCATATAAATATTTATTTGCCACATCAGAAGGTATACAAGGAAGATTAAAGTGCTTTGTACTTGAGAATCCTTTTCAGCTTATTTGAATCAGGACAGTAGTTTCATAGTGCATATTTATCTCCTAGCGGGGAACAGAGAATCATCAGGTTTATACAAAGCAGGAAGACTTAGCGTTGAAGGAAACTAAATTCTTAGTCTTAATCACAACATGGCATTAACAGTACATGGGTTGTCCTCTGCTGAAACTCTTCTTTGCATCAAAACTAGTGATGACAGGAAAACCCGTCCATACACTGCCAGCCAAAACATTCTAATCACTGTCATTATTGATTAATTTGAAGCAAATTACTAGAAAACTACATATAAATGTAAGATAATGATTTAATAAAATGTCTTCATTAAACATTTTCAGAGAAGTTAATTTAACCAATATTTTTGCCTTAAGTTTAAAGGGTTAACAAAAAGGTCACCTCTGTCTGTGCACCAATCAGAATAGAGCATTTTAAAGAGAATCTGATTAAAACAATCTGATGGAACTTCACCCAGAGCAAACACCTGTTATCTAAGTCTTTGACACCCACGAGACCTACGTTTGCTAAAGAGCTAACAGTTACCTAAAGTTTCTTTAAATAGAACCGGGGCAGAACTATCTTCATACATCTGGGCTTCATAAATCCGGGCTTGTTGTAAGTCACAGATTTCTATAATAAATAAAAAATAGTAGTTTCCATTTGGTTGGCAGTGTATTTGTCATAGAGTCTTTACAGTCACTCCTTCTTTACAGAGCCATGTTGTCACAGAAAACAGACCAAGCTCAAGCAATATAATCAGCAAAAACAAAATCACAAAAAAAGAGCAATAAAATAAACGTTCAAGAATTAGAGATGCCGTATCATCAGAAAACAGGTTTCAGTTCCGTCATGGTACCGTCATCGATTACTTGCTTTGTACCTTCTGCTTCTTTCAGCAGGTTGAAGCAGCCGTTCATTGCCCCCTCATAAAGATGGGCAACCATTTTTTTAAATTTAATCAATTAACAACTCACATGATGCACACTTTATTCTCTCGACCCCAAATCCTGTGACTTATTGCACATTTCTAAAAAACTGTACTCTTCAACTTTCATCCCTGATGTGCTTTACAGTGGCTTCACATCTTTCCATTATCAAAACAGTGAATATACTTATAGGCTGCATGCACCTCCGTTTCCAAGTAATAAGTCAGAGGCGCTCTGTGTTTCACCTTTCCAACCTTTGGCGAAGAACAACAGCACAAACATGAATTAAAGCCACCTCTCGGTATTGTTTCTCTTATCACTAGGTGTGTTTCCAGCTACTTGCTAACCAAATTTTAAGAAAACTTGCAAAAGAGAAAATACAAATTAGTTGTGTTTCCTTCAACTGGAATGTGATCATGCAACACATACACTACATTTACAAAGGTATTGGCTCACAAAGCAAGGTCCATAAAGACTTGGATGACAGAGTCTGGTGTGGATGAACTTGACTGGCTGAATAGAGCCCTGACCAGAGATCTTCAATAGTTTGTTTCAGTTGGACAAATTGTGATATCTCTTTCATGGCAAATAATAATATGCAAGTTGTCAGGAGACAAAGGAAATAAATGCTTATTATGGCATTATGTGGAAAAAGGTTGATCATATGGGTTAGATATTATCTTTGTCAGAACTTATCCAACAAATTTGTTTCCGTCTCCTAAAAAAAACACCTAAAATGAGCCAAAAAACCTTCAGTGTGAATTTTTTTTTCTAATTCAATACTACAAAGTGCATTAAAACACATTGATGGAAACACAACTACTGACTGCAACCTCTGCAATAAACAAACTGAGAAAAAAGTGACCCATTAAGTAACAAAAACATCTAAATCCTAATAATAATAATAATAATGACAATAATAATAATAAAAACGCTAAGATTCAATGAGTGCTAATGGAAATACTCTGTTTTGTTTCCAATATATTCACGTAAAATTATTTTTCAATGAGAGATTTACAATACAGTGATGGCTCCCTAGACCCTAAATTGCAGTAAATTTGTCAAAA
Organism: Eupleurogrammus muticus; assembly: GCA_036785175.1. Lineage (NCBI taxonomy): Eukaryota > Metazoa > Chordata > Actinopteri > Scombriformes > Trichiuridae > Eupleurogrammus > Eupleurogrammus muticus. The sequence goes on along the minus strand of JAYKQN010000011.1, from coordinate 21,352,503 downwards.
TGTAATTTTCTTAAAGAATGCTAATATCACAATCAGTAAAAATACTGCTACACTCAGTGATTGCACTTGGAATGGTTGTGTTGGTTTTTACTGCACAGCATCATCAGTAATCTCTCACTGACCTGCACTAAAATACCTGGGTACAGACACAGATTTAACAAAGCAGTGAAAGTGCAAATATCAGGCTTTCTGAGAACTATTGCAGCCATGATGGGTAATTAAATCCACAAACAAACACATGTGGAGATCAAGCATAAATCATCCAATAGCTCACTGCTCTTCAAAAAGGAAGAGAATTACATCAAAACTGTGTTTGCTTTCAACAAAATCCCTTGTCTCGTTTACAGTCACAGATAATCAGCCACAATTCATTTTAAATGAAAATCTACATACAGTCTAAAATAGGACTCAAGCTTCTAGGCTTTTTTTCTGTCGTGGTGCCTCCTTTGTTTGTGGAATCCTATTAAAAAGGGAGTCAAAAGCCTGTCAGTGTTTTTTTTGTTTTTCCTTTGTCTTCATTGTTATGGCTCTTCAAGAAATGCATCTCAGTGAGAGAAAAGGTATTTAGCAAATTTCTCCTTTTTCTGTAATTTGTCATCTCCATGAACATGAATGTAAAACACTTGACACTGGCAAGGCAAACGGCATTTGAATTTCTGTACATTTAGTCCCAACCCTCCTACATCTCTCTAGATCTCCTGCTCGCTCTTGTAGCTCACTGGATCCAGAGGAATGGTCGTCTGTAGGATGTCAAATTCCATCTGGTTGTTGTCCATGTCCAGAACACACACCATGTTGTGACTTCCGGACGTCACGGTCGCAGTGTCCTGGAACATGTTTTGGAATTCTACATGAACCGAGGTTCTCCTCTCTTCCGCTCCCTGCTTATTAGAGTCAAAGATGTCCTCCTCTTCCTCCCCGCAGCTCAGCGCCACCTCGTTCTCATAGCAGTAGGCGCCCGGCATCCGGGTGATTGTATCTTTTGTGGATCTGGCTACGGAAGCAGGGGAGGTGGTGGAAGAGGCCCGGCCCGCGGCCTCGTCGAGCTCTTTAGCGCTGAGGTGGGTCATGGACGGCACCTCGTAAGTGTTGTGGAAGCGGCCATAGTCGACCCGGTAGCAGTTCCGCTCCTCGAAAATCACCGGCTCGAACCTGTGGCCCCAGAAGATCTCTCTGGAGAGATAAGAACTACGAAACTGGGTGGTCATGGCTGTGGCCTCCACCATCCCCTCCAGGATCACGGCCACCTCGAAGTCCTCGGCCTCCAGGTCAGCTCGGCTCAATGTGTACAGGGGGCTGTCTTTGTCAATCTCGTGGATAATGACCAGCGGCGACACCAGGAACAGCCGGTCTGTGCCCTCATCGTAGCCCACGTTCAGGTCCATCTGCTCCAGAGGAATGAATTCGCCCTCGGCAGTGACGTACGAGCGTATGAGCTGGGCGCGGACGTGGGCCTCCACGATGTGGCTCTTCCGCAGGTTGCCCACCCGCCACATGAGGCACAACTTCCCGTCGCGCATGGCGATAACAGCGTTTTTGGAGAACATGAGCGTCTGGTTCCTCTTCTTGGGCCTCGCCATTTTGGCCATGATGGTGCCTATCATGAAGGAGTCGATGATGCAGCCCACGATGGACTGGACAACCACTGTGATCACAGCGGCGGGGCACTCCTCGGTGACGCAGCGCCAGCCATAGCCGATGGTAGTCTGGGTCTCCATGGAGAACAGGAGCGCCCCGAGGAAGCTATGGACGTTGTTTATGCAGGGCGCCCTCTGTGGTGGCCCTCCTGCCCCCTGTCCAGAGAAATGTCCATGCAGGCCCATCAGCCCGTCGTTCTTCATTACAGACTCGTCAAAGTCCCCGTGCGCCAGGGAGACGCTGTAGAAGATGAGGCCAAAGAAGAGCCAGGAGACCATGAAGCTGGTGCAGAATATGAGCAGCAGGTACCTCCAACGGATGTCCACGCAGGTGGTGAAGATATCGGCTAGATACCGCTGCCGCTTCTCCTCCATGTTGGTGAACACCACGTTGCATTGGCCATTTTTCTTCACAAACCGGCTCCGTACCTGGCTGGAGCCCCGAGTCAGAATCTTGCCGTTGTAGTTGTTCATCCCTCCTCGTCCGGTCGTGCTGGGCACGCCAGCGGAGGCTCTCGCCCTCCCCCTACTGTTCCCGGGTCCTGTCTCGCTAGCTGAACACAAAGGGGTTTGGGAGGATTTGTGGCTGTTTCGATATCTTGCGAGAAGGAAGTTCTGGAGTTGGTCCTCTGGTGAACTGTCTGACACAATGCTGTATCTGTTGGAACATCAGAAAAGGGAAGATTAGGATTCAAATGTTCCTTAAAGTGAAAAGCGTGAATTGTGTAAATGTATGTTTTATTATGTAAGTACATTTAGTCAACTCTGTCTAAACTGTTGGGATTTAACAACACTTTAGAGATAAATATGGTAATTTCAAGATGCTCTAAGTTAACACTGATCATCCAGTATGTTAATTCACATTCTTTAATTCATTGCCAGATGCCTTAAAGACACTTGTGTTTGGGGTATTTGCATAAAAGTAAAAAAAAAAAAAGACTAATGGCACTTTTCTGGAAAAATCTGGGAAGGTTAGTTGAATGTTCCCAGAAAGTTACTGGAAGGTTTCTCCTTAATATTTCCTAGCTAACCCAGCAAGTTTTCTTGATGTAAAATCAAAGTTTTGTTATGATTTATATTACCATGTATTACCGATATATATAATTACCAAATGGAAACCTAAATAGAACACTCCAGGAAATATTATAGGCATTTTTTTTATCTCTGCATTTCATCTTGCAATCTGGAATAGGCTTGCAATCAAGTACATTATAGCCAACCTAAAGCCATTTAAAGGCCTTTTCTTATCTTTGTGCCCTGGGAATTCAAAACATCTACCCCTCACCACTTAGGTTTAAGTGAGTCAAACCTCTATCAGAACCTAAATGTGTTCAGGGAGCTCCACATCAATGTCAGCCTGTGTATTTGCACATCATGGCCTTGTGGACCAGTAACCTGGTCACCTGATTGATCCTGTCTCTCTCCTTTACACGGATTATCAGATGGGAAGGTGAGTTCCGTTTAGGGATGATTGCTGTCATCACAGATTATAGGATTATATATCTGAGCCAATGTCAGTCACACAACCCATTTTGAGTTGGACAAACTTAAATAATTTATCATCTATGTAAAAGGATGTTAACACCTTTTTAATCCTTCATTGACAACGGAGATATTTGATTTGTGAAGATGTCAGTTTCTCATTTGAATGACATATGATTATATTGTTTTATTGCTGTCACAAAGACTTCACTAGACAAGTTCATCTTTATTGTGCTGAGAAGGGAAAATAATGAGCTAACATATAAGACTATACAACGATTGGGACTTTGAAAACTTACAAAAAACGATTATGCCAGAAGTGAGGTGTTATAATATTTAATTATTATGTGAGTATGCCAAGCTATTAACAGAACAATAGTGACCATTAAAACAATAAAGACACTATTTGTGACAAGCTTCTCCTGCCTGAACAAAAAGAAAAGCAGCGTGTGTGACTGGTCAGGACAGAGCAGGACGGCCTTGGCCTTTCTGAGGATGTGCCTGCTGAAAATATCTCTGAGCTGGGCCTGACTCACCCTGACCAGGTGCCTGCTGGGACGTCCCGTCTCTCACAATCGTAGCTCCTGTGCAAAGTACATGGACTCATAGTTCAAATAAATGGAGTGGGTAAGGTTGCATCTCTACAGCTGTTGTTTAGATTGTCCGTTCTGTGTTACTATACACATGGTGATGCTACATGGTGGGTTTCACACATGGATCTATAATATTATGTGGATACAGCATTAAAACAAGGACCTGTTCATTCCTATGGTTGATATATAATAATTAAAACATACGTCTTAACATTGTATTTTATTTCTGATGTGTCTGTTCCACTAGATCAGGGGTGTGAAACATGCGACCCGGGGGCCAGAACCGGCCCATTAAAGGGTCCAATCCGGCCAACTGGAAGTCATCCCAAAGTGAGAAAAAAAACAACTCCTTCCAACTCCTGTTTGTTCACAGAAATGGGAGGTCAGTGAGAATCTTTTGTAAGGTTAATACATCATGTAAATACTTATACTGTATTTATATATATATATATATATATATATATATATATATATATATATATATATATATATATATATATATATATATATATATAGTATAAACTATAAATAGCTTATTTTTTCTTGAGATCAAATTGAATTAGACATCTCACTACACTAGATACTGATGATTTACACTAAAATTACAAACTGTACCTTTATGCTTTGTGTTTCCCAGATGAGTTTATAAAAGAGAAGTAAACTCAGTGATGACTTCTACTGAAAAAGAGTAAAAACATAAGAATGCTGAAATCTAAAGGCAGTGTGTCCACTTCAGGAAGAAGACAAGACATGAACTGATCAGCTGCTAAAGTTACACTAAAGCAGTAGTAGAACATCACTCCACTCTGGAGTTGTACAGGGTTGCTTACATGCTAATGCAGTCATTTCAAATCAAAACTATAATCAAATATTATTAGCTCCTTCAGCTTTAATTGGGAAGTAACACGCTGATTGTGAATGAGCTTGGGGAAACACACCATTCAACTTTTCCGAACCCTAATCTGACTCTGTTTCGTCACATTTCATCTCTCCTTGTCTCTTTACAAAGGTGGATTTATTTATAATCCTGATTAGATTCTGTTATATATCCGGCAGATCTCTGACCCCTGTCTGCCCTTACTCTTGAGGATACATAACAGCAATGAAAGGATTATCTACTGCGGACTGTAAATCTTACAGTGTAAATCCATAGATTTGTACATTTTTCTAAAATTGAAATAATGTACATGTATGCAGGTATGTGGCCGCATCCTATACACATTGTTTTAGCTGAAGTAGAGTGTTTAGATACTTTGGTTTCAGGTTAGGAAACCTGTTCTCAGTCAGCCTATGAACCTTACATTAAAACAGCATAGTATTTCTAGAGGCGACTCCTGCATGTTGGTATATCAGGAAGTTAGAGAATTGTTTAATTGTTAAATGTCTCATATTGCAGAAAGCAATATTGTAATTGCTTTTTCATTAAAAGAATGTACAATGTAAAATGCACAGTGTAGTCTAATTTTCTTTGTGATCAATCCATCTATCAAACATGTTGTTATATATATATATATAGGCTTATGTCAGTATCTTCATGTGAATTCTATTGATTTTTACATTGTGAGATTAATCTATTCTAAGCGATGCTTCCACGAACCACATAGAAACATGCAATTTCCAAGAACCTAAATTCTATGCTATGCTGACTGTCAAAAAGCTTCACTGCAGCTTAAAGTGTGATGTCAGAGGTTTCCGTTGTATTGAGGATTATTTACCACTGTGCAACAGCACAGATTTTTGTAACTAGGCTTAAAATCCTTGTCTGAAGGGATCTTGAGACTCAAATAGCATCAACGAAGCTCAAGTTGTTTTTCTTTTTTGCATAAAATTGTCCAGAAATTAAAAAAAAGGGGAAGAAAATCTCCTTACATATGGTTCAATAATAATAACTTTAAGGTAAAGCAGATATTAAATCCAATCGGATTGTTCGTATAGCTGCTTTTATTTACATTCTTGTATATATGCAGAATATTTCTGTAATAGAGTTGTGACGTTTGCTCAGATAGATTTTCCAGTAAGAACACTAACAGATGGCCCTGTAGGTTTAAAATAGATTTATTTTCTGCATTTATCAGATCTTCAAAACATTCATTTTCCTCAAGCAGATTCTCTTAAAAAACTGCTCTAAATTTTTTTTCTTTACTTACCCTTAACAGACTGAATGTGTCAAGAACACAATTATATGACAAAATTCAGTTCCTCTCATGGTTTTCCGATTTTGTTTTCTCATTTCACAGTGTCAGTGACACTGCATTTCATAAAGTTTAAAGGAAATGAATCACCGTTCTACTAATAAAGGAGAGAGAATCTTTAAATATATATCTTTAGAAAGTAATTCTGCTTTACGTTGACACTCACGTAGGCAGGTCTGTCTGTATTTTATGTAGAATTATATTTTTATGTGTTGTGTTTGATCTGTCTCCACACAGGTGTCACATTCCCAACCAACAACACAGCTGTGAAATCATTAATCATTTCTTCCACCTCAAAGCTGCATCTATTAAAAGAAGCTGCAACCTGCCAACAACCATCATCTGTGACGAGTTACCCACATCCCTTCAGTAAAAGTAGGAATATCGTGGCTAAAAGTACTCAATAACAAGTAGGAGTAATTAACTGAAAATGTTCGAGTATAGAAGTATTATCAGTGAAATGTACTTAAAATATCCAACATAAAATGTACTAAATATATAATGTATGCTATATCATTAGTTAGTTGTTATCACTAACAAACACAAGCATTTATTTGTTGCGGATCATTATTGTGAACCCATTTTTTTTTTAATATTTTGCATGGATTTATAATAAAAGTAAATAATATTACATTTTGAATATAAAATGTACATAGCACCTTTTACACAATGGGCATCCACACTCACAGACACACACACGCACACACACACACACACACACACACACACACACACACACACACACACACACACACACACACACACACACACACTATATATATACACATATACACACTTAGAAAGTGTCTAAAGATATTTAATAAATGTAGTAGAGAAGAAAGTAGTAAATGTACTTCAAAACTGTATTTGACTGCAGTACTTAGTTACTCTCCTCTACTGGACTTTTACTAGGATGTTTACTTGAAAAATCTCTAATAAAGAGGGGAACAAGACAAGCAGATAACTGTGTTACAGCAGAGAAAGAGTCACACAGTACAAACCAGTAACTGGTCACCAGGTAAAACTGGGGACTTTTATTGCAGCCAGTTTCCATAGGAACCAGTCTGCTGTGGCATTTGGGGAAGTGGAGGAGTAAAGTGGAGAGAAACAGTGGTTGTGAGGAGCTGGTGTATTGTATTAAGTGCTCTTACATCATGAGTCAGAGAGGGAGGAGGAACGGGATGGGAGAAAGGACGAGAGTTGGGATGAGAAACAGGAAGAGGGATGGGATAGGAGACTGGTGTAAAAGAAGCTGTGCAACATCTGCATTCGACTCTTAGTATTTTTAATGAGGTGACCACAGAGACTTTTCTGATCCATGTTACCAAGTATCTGAACAGCACAACAGCAACACTTATTTCAAATAGCATTGTTGTTTTTTATTGGAATTCTTAATAAACCAGTGTGTAACTTATAATAATGTTGTTAATCTAGTCTACATTTTATATAGTTTTCTGTGTAAAGATTTGCTTCCTGTCTCTTTTTATGAAAGTAAACATAACATGAGCTTTTTAAAATGTCACCTTGTATCCTCTGATATTTCTCATTTTATAGAATAAACAGTGAATCTGTTGAAAGGACAAAAAAATCAAGAGATACATTGATGATGGATATACTTCATTGACTGCAGCCTTACTGTATCTGTGTATGAACTGTACATACAGTACCTTGGGCATGTATTCAATCTAAATGTTAATGTATTTGAGAGAGAGGGAAAGAGGATATATATATAAATTTGCCAGATTTAAGGCCATAGCAGGTTGTTGTAAAAACACAATACAAGACAGAATACACTAAGTGATAAACTAGACAATGCAGGGCACAAACATAAAAATGAAATGTCACAACAAAACAGTGAGGTGTATGCTGGGGATCATTTAAAACTGCCTCTTGATATTATCCTATGCAGCTTCACTGTGAGTATTAGTGTTATTAGTTATAGTAAACCAGGATAAAGTGCCCAATAGAGAATATTAACAGTTTAACACTCTCCTCTGCAGAATTTGGTCCCCTACCAATCAGTAAAGCGAATGAAAGGTATCTCTAGGTAACAGGAAACAATATAATTATTAAATATAATTATGAAATTCAAAATAATTTGTGTACTTTCAATGAACAGAAATCACTGAAGTGCCTTTCACACACTTTGCACTATAAGATGTAAGAGGTTAATAAAAATCCTTTATGTACAGTAATAGGTGAAATAAAGCCCTGCGGTAAAACATGCGGTGTGTGTAGATGGTTCTGTTCACCTGTCTGAGAAACAGAAGCTCTCAGACCTTCTGTTCTCGGATCATTATGAGATCATTAACGTCTACAAAATAACTGCTACAAGAGTTCTCCTTTTGTTCCAAGCTCCTTTGCTTCCTCTGATCTGACTGATAAAACAGCTCATTCTCAGAACATTAAAAGCTCCACATTTTTAACCACAGATGTGTTTATTACGGAATTGTCTGCAAAGTAAATGTTTAAAAATATTTTTTTAATAGACAGGTGTTTTTCTCTGTAAAATGATCATCTTATTTGCTAAATATGCATTGTTGTTCTGAATGCATCAGTTTCCTTTATGTTCTCCACCTCTACCGCTCGGACAGCCTGACTCTGCTACATGTACACTTGTTTAAGGCTTCGCTGAAGTCTCTCGCTGGATATCTGCATCACTAACTCCTCCCTAATCCCATGAATCACAGACTGAGTCATAATCTCGCACACTAAGAAAGGTTGAGTCATCCTGTAACTAACGAGAGACTTCCTGGAGATTTCCTGACTGTTAATCCAAAACGAGGGACAGGGAGAGTTATAAAGATAAGCAGGTTGGTCGGAGAGAGTGAGATTAAGATGCAGAAGTGTCCACTTCCCTTGAAGCTTTCGCTAATCGCCTCTGTTGAAACTCACTTTTACATCTGCCACAACAAGAATTACACATCCAGAGTATCACAGCTTTATGGCCAGATACAACCCAGCAGATGCAACATCTAGTGGCGCAATTATGCAAAGAAGCCTGAGTCATTTTCCATCATATGCATGTCATAGCTGCTATTTAAAAGAGGAAATCAGCCTTACTGTCTATAAAAGAATTGCATGAAATCACCAAATGAACCCAAGCACAAGTCATGTGGCCTAATTGAAAAAATGTTTGAGTCGTTTCCCGGAGCAGGTTGTAATACTTGTCTGTACTATATGTAGAAATGAATCTATACCTTTTGAACTTGTTGACTCGTTTCACCTCCGTTTGTCACGAGTCAACCCACAGAGAAGCAGTCAGCCATGAAAAGGATGATCCACAAACTGGCAGCACATCCCAGACTCAATATTGTCTTATTATGATCTCTTCACATCGTATTACTTTCCCGAGTTCATGTGACGGATCAGTTCTGATCACAGGATCATTTAGCTTTTACTGAAACTGATGCACGGTGTTAAAAATCTGTGAAACTGAAGGTGTAAATTAGCTTTAACCTGTTGTTCTGTGTTCCCACCTGCAGACTGACGTGACCCTGAGGTCACAACAATCACTGATCATCAGCAGGTCACCGTACTTCTGACAGATGGTTGTCCAATATCACACAAGTTATCATTTCTACCATAATCAGACCCATATGTGAGTAAAAGTCAAATATTATTTGACCACAAGTAGTGGAGTAGAACAATATTTCTCTCAAATGAAGTAGCATAAAATGGAAATAGACGATTATAAAAGTACCTTTAAATTCTACTAAAATAAAGTACTTGAGTGAATATACTTACTTTCCATCAGTATTAAGCTGCGGCAGCTGTTTCTTTTTCTGATTGTGTTTGTGAATTCTGTCTCATTTTTGATGCTGTTGTACTATTTGAATAAAAGACAGAACTGAGTTGTGCAGTTAGAACGTTTTCCTCAACCATGAATTTCACCTTAATATAGACACTTTTAACACTTTATATCAATCATGATAACAAAGTTTTGCATGTTGAATGTTTTGCATTTGCAATCTTTACAACTTGTTATGTGTTCCCCAAAAAACAGAAGACTAACAACAAACTACAGATTTGTTTATCTGATATTTTTCTGTGTCAAATCATCAACCTGAAGACTTATTTTTCTGTTGTGTCCTAATATGTTTCCAGGTGATTCTGTAGTTTGAGCCTTCAGTGGCACAGAGATTTACACGTGACGAAGTACTGTGACTGTCAAACTGGACGCAGCATTTTCCATGATGCCAGCGCTGTAGTCTGATGCAATGCCTTAACCTTCAACAGTGTGCTGACAGGAAACACAACAGCTGCTTTTAATACATATCATCTGCAGCTGATAAATGACTTTATTTAACAGATAAACCACTTACATCTCTATTGTGCACATATCATGACACTTATAAAAATGTTTTGGCATTCTTGCATGTATTAGTTGGAGGATGGTGGAAACAAGGGCAGAGAGATTAGTGGGACACGCAACAAACCTGCAGTGATGTGGCATGTTGTAGCTCCATTTAAATCCTATTTAAAAAAAGAAAAGAAAAAAAAGGTGTCAAAAAAATACTCACCCTGCACGTTGGGTGTTCTGTCACTTTGTTGAAATCTGAATCCCTCTTGCACCACTTCACTTCTCAAAATCCCACTTTCAGTGTCCTGGGCAAAGGTGACACATCCTTAGATGTCTGTGGTCTGTGATCCTTTATGTCATTCTTCTACTTCTTGAGTTTCTCCTGTCAGTTTCCTCCTCATCGCCTAGTCATTGTTTTATCTCCGTTGTTTATTCCTTTTAATCCTTTATGGTCCTCCGCTGCCTCCTTCGCTGACTATATAATCCTGTCTGTGTGCGATCTCCTGTGTGTGTGTGTATGTGCGTATGCACACACACACACCCCGGGCTGAAAATGATGTGTCAATCTCACCTCTGCAGAGCATGGAAGGGAGAGAGGGAGGGAGGGATGGATGGGGAGAGAAGGGGAGAGGAGGAAAAAGAACAGGACCAAGAGGGGATGAGACTCCAGGGGGGCTGCCACTCTGTCTGTGCTCTGTAAGCATGTGTAGGTGTTAAACAAAGCCTGATGTGTTCGTGCAAGCGAACAAGAATTCATTTGAGTCATGATTTCTAATCTAACTCACGTCAGTGAACAATGGAGATGATACAGTAACAGGTGGGAGAGCAGGGAAACACAGCGGGGAGTTTTCTCCACGGTTTATGAAAGAATGACTTCAAATATACACATAATCCCTTTACTTTTACTCCCTCACAACTGCGCTGTGGATGTTTTGCAGCCTCTTATCGCTGACTCAACATCTGTCCACCTTCATCTCCATCAGCGCTCAGAGCTCTGCTCGCATAGAGACCAAAGCACACACACAGGGAGCCATGGACGCTGCTTTTCAAGGTTTAAGCAGTAAGACAGCAGTTCTGACCTGCAATTGTTTCTGGATGTTGCTGGATGTTGAACATGTGTCAGCAGGAAAAAAAAAATCATGTCTGTACACACATCTGTGAGAGTCACTCAGAGACATCACAATGTGTTTTTATGAATTATTAAAAATTCAGACAGTTGTTCCACCTTCTGTAAGTACCACCTTCTGATAAGAGTACTTAGACAGTAAATGATGAATCTGATGCAAACCAGAGATGCTGCATTCATGACTTGTAGTGATGTCTCAGCGCAGGTTGAGAGATGAAGCCAATAAAAAGTAACATAGTGAACACAGTTCATTCAGTCGTCATACAAGACGATGTAAATCAATATAAACAAGAAGAGCAATGATTAACATGATTCTATCTCATGTTAATCTCCACCAAAAAACATTATAATAAAACGTTCATAATGAAAGAAAAGCATTAGGGTCAGTGACAAATCATGTTTTGCAATATGAGAAAGTTAACAAAATTGCAATATACAGTTTAAAGAAGCATCTCTTAAAATGTACATTTTGTGTTTGTGTCGTTTTCTTGTCATTTCAACTCTGTTGTGTAATTTTTGACATGAAATCTCAAATGGTGTAACCTGAAAAGAATGGTAGATTTTAAATATTTAATCCACCTAGAATATAAAATTAGTTGTACTGTTACTACTACTGCTACTGCTGCTGCTACGGTTACTGCTGTTACTGTTACTACTACTGCTGCTGTTGCTGATACTACTACTGATGCTGCTGTTACTGTTACTGCTACTGCTGCTGTTACGGTTACTGCTGTTACTATTACTACTACTGCTACTGCTGCTGTTACGGTTACTGCTGCTGTTACTACTACTGCTACTGCTGCTGTTACGGTTACTGCTGTTACTGTTACTACTACTGCTGCTGTTGCTGTTACTACAACTACTGCTGTTGCTGTTACTGCTACTGATACTGCTGTTACTGTTACTGCTACTGCTGCTGTTACGGTTACTGCTGTTACTATTACTACTACTGCTACTGCTGCTGTTACGGTTACTGCTGTTACTGTTACTACTGCTGCTGTTGCTGTTACTACTACTGCTGCTGTTACTGTTACTACTACTGCTGCTGTTACTGTTACTACTACTGCTGCTGTTACTGTTACTACTACTGCTGCTGTTACGGTAACTGCTGTTACTGTTACTACTACTGCTGCTGTTGCTGTTACTACTACTGCTGCTGTTGCTGTTACTGCTACTGCTGCTGTTACTGTTACGGTTACTGCTGTTACTGTTATTAACACTACTTCTGCTGCTGCTTCTGTCACTACTACTACTACTACTGCTACTGCTGCTGTTACTGTTACTGTTACTACTACTGCTGTTACTGTTACTGCTACTGCTCCTGTTACTTTTACTACTACTGCTGTTACTGTTACTGCTACTGCTGCTGTTGCTGTTACTTTTACTACTACTGCTGTTACTGTTACTGCTACTGCTGCTGTTGCTGTTACTTTTACTACTACTGCTGTAACTGTTACTGCTACTGCTGCTGTTGCTGTTACTGTTACTACTACTGCTGTTACTGTTACTGCTACTGCTGCTGTTGCTGTTACTTTTACTACTACTGCTGTTACTGTTACTGCTACTGCTGCTGTTACTGTTACTACTACTGCTGTTACTGTTACTGTTACTGTTACTGCTACTGCTCCTGTTACTTTTACTACTACTGCTGTTACTGCTACTGCTGCTGTTGCTGTTGCTGTTACTGTTACTACTACTGCTGTTACTGTTACTACTATTGCTGCTGTTGCTGTTACTGCTACTGCTGCTGTTACGGTTACTGCTGTTACTGTTACTACTACTGCTACTGCTGCTGCTGCTGTTGCTGTTACTGTTACTACTACTGCTGTTACTGTTACTGTTACTGCTACTGCTCCTGTTACTTTCACTACTACTGCTGTTACTGCTACTGCTGCTGTTGCTGTTGCTGTTACTGTTACTACTACTGCTGTTACTGTTACTACTATTGCTGCTGTTGCTGTTACTGCTACTGCTGCTGTTACGGTTACTGCTGTTACTGTTAATACTACTGCTACTGCTGCTGTTACGGTTACTGCTGTTACTGTTACTACTACTGCTACTGCTGCTGTTGCTGTTGCTGTTACTGTTACTACTACTGCTGTTACTGTTACTACTATTGCTGCTGTTGCTGTTACTGCTACTGCTGCTGTTACGGTTACTGCTGTTACTGTTAATACTACTGCTACTGCTGCTGTTACGGTTACTGCTGTTACTGTTACTACTACTGCTGCTGTTGCTGTTACTACAACTACTGCTGTTGCTGTTACTGCTACTGATGCTGCTGTTACTGTTACTGCTACTGCTGCTGTTACGGTTACTGCTGTTACTGTTACTACTACTGCTGCTGTTGCTGTTACTACAACTACTGCTGTTGCTGTTACTGCTACTGATACTGCTGTTACTGTTACTGCTACTGCTGCTGTTACGGTTACTGCTGTTACTATTACTACTACTGCTACTGCTGCTGTTACGGTTACTGCTGTTAATGTTACTACTGCTGCTGTTGCTGTTACTGTTACTACTACTGCTGCTGTTACTGTTACTACTACTGCTGCTGTTACGGTAACTGCTGTTACTGTTACTACTACTGCTGCTGTAGCTGTTACTACTACTGCTGCTGTTGCTGTTACTGTTACGGTTACTGCTGTTACTGTTATTAACACTACTTCTGCTGCTGCTTCTGTCACTACTACTACTACTACTGCTGCTGCTTCTGTTACTGTCACTACTACTACTACTACTACTACTACTACTGCGGACTCTGTAACTACTACTATTACTACTACTGCTGCTGTTACTGTTACTAATACTACATACTGCTACTGCTACTGTTACTGTTACTGCTGTTACTGCTGTGTTTTGGCCATGGTTTGCTGTCTGTTTTTCCTGCTGTGTCCTGGTTTTTTCTCTACACCTGCTGGGCTACTCGTTGGCTCTGATTCCTTCACCTGTTCTACATTCCCTGTTCATTCTGGATTTAGTTTCCAGTTCAGCATTTTTGTAGAGTCATCTGTGTTTTCACCTGCTTGTCCTCCTGATTTTCTTTTAAATAAATTGTTTTGCACCATGTGTTGCCAGGTGCCTTTAAAAAATCATTTTAATGTAAGTTCTAATAAGCCAGTGCAATACATATTATAAGCAACTTTCTTTCTTGTTGCTGATTGAATTCTGTACTTTTCCACCATTGATGCAACAAGTGTCTCCACATTCCCAGAATAATGTTGTGTTCTCAGTCATTATGATGGCTAAAGTAGATTTTTTCAACAGAATTATACCAAGAGATCTTCACTGGTTTTATTTAAAATCCTTAATCCAGTAAGTTGACTTCTACATTTACAGTTTCTAAGGAAACCACCTCCTCCTCCCCCTCCTTCCCACAGCTCCCATTAGTGAGGAGGGGTTCTTCTTTTCAAAATCTCTTCCTCAGAGCCGGGATGTGGGTGTTTTTCTGCCCATATGCCAAATCCACAGAGGAGGAACTCGGGGGAAGATGGAGACATGATGCTGTAAATAGCAGCAGCGAGGTAAACAGAAAAAATAGAAGTTCTGGGGAAAAGTGGTACAACAAGAACTAAGTTCTGCTGTGGAGGACCACATGACTATAATAGTTCAGTTTTCATACGTCAAATATGACTTAGGACTGTGTAAGCAGCCAACAGTGGCAGAAAGTAACTAAGTATGCTTACTCAAGTACTGTACTCAAGTACAATTTTGAGGTACTTTACCTGATTATTTCCATTTCATGATACTTTATACTTTACTCCACTACTGGAATGTCATTTATCTGACAGTTACTTTTCCAGATGCAAATTTGACTCAATGGACAATATGATAAAGGTTTAAAATACAAAGAGTTACAGATGAAACAATCTTTGATGTCTTACAAACAGCAGTGTGTAATTGGCTCACATTTCACATGTCTATGACTGTTAACAGCTCCACCAAATAGAGATGTGTCCCTGTTCTCACATGTTTAATTTCAATAAATATCACCAAAAATCACAGATTAAACTAAATTCCAAAAAGTGAAAATAGATTAATCTGAACTTTGTTCCATGAATCATCTCAGGATCCCTCACATGTATCTGCTGACCCTTTGGAGGGGCCTGAACCTTAGGTTGGGACTAAACTAGTTAAGTGTGTATAAAGTAGTTAAAGTAGCTCCACCTCCAGAAGCTACAACATATTAATGATCTGATGCTGTCACAGAGAAACAGACCAAACCAACACTTTACTCCAGTACTTTACTGCATCTGTTCATTATACTGCAGTACTTTACTAAAACTTACATCAGTCACAGACATGTCTGACACGAGGCGGGGCCGGAGGCTGAACCCAAATGCACGACTCTTCACGGGTTGATCAAAAGAAAAAGTCTTTATTACGATTCTGCACAAAAGACTCACTCAACATGAGGTAAACAAAAATCACTCTTGCGAGGAGAACAAAAAATCACTCTTGCGAGGAACAAACAAAAAATCACTCTAACGAGGAAAAACGAAAAATCACTCTTAACGAGGAACACAGGACTAGGAAAAATAACGAGGAAAAGACCGACAAAACAAGACTGGGAACTTCAGCATGCGAGAACAAAACCTGGTAGTACTTGGAGCTGGGCGCTGGGCGCTGGCTCTGACACATGGGACGTGACGAACTGGCACAGGACAAGGGGAGACACAGACAATATATAGGAGAGGTAACAGGGCACAGGTGAAAACAATCAGGGCAGGGGAAGGCAATCACCGTGGCGGGAAACACACAAGGGCAGGAAGCAAAGGTGCCTGACACAAGGGGGAAGAGTCATTTCACAATAAGACAGGAAGTGCAGGGCAAGACAACACGAGTGACAACCTAGCATTTGCGACGAGACATGACAATGTCACTGCAATACTTTACTACCTCTACTCATAATACTGAGATACTTTACTACTTGATACTTTACTACATCTACTCAGAATACTGCAATGCCTTCCCGGGTCTACTCAGAATACTGCAATGCTTAAATACATCTACTGAGAATACTTATCTACTTTTACTTGAGTAAGATTTTCATTCAGGACTTTTACTTGTATTGAGGTACTAGGTGCTTCTTCAACACTAGTTGGTACACACATCAATGCCTTTAGACCTGCAAAGCAGCAGCTGCTGGTCTCTGGTCTGGTCTCCAGTCTGGTCCCCATTCTGGTCTCCATTCTGGTCTCCAGTCTGGTCTCCAGTCTGGTCTCCAGTCTGGTCTCCATTCTGATCTCCAGTCTGATCTCCAGTCTGGTCCCCAGTGCTGCAGCAGAAATTCACAGCCCTGGACTCTCCTCTCAGGTGGTGTTCCTGGCTCTGTCCTATGCCACTGTCTACCTGATCTACATGCGCTTCAGGAACACGTACGACTCGGAGAACGACTCCTTCCGTGTAGAGTTCCTGCTGGTGCCGGCTGTCCTTCTTGGAGCACTAGGCCTTCACACAAGAAAATACAAAACAGTATGAATTGAGAACGGATCAGACTGAGAGAAGCTATGTTAAGATGATTCACAGCTGCTGATGACAGATGTTGTGATGTCATTGACCATTTGTTGAGTTTGAGATTGGACTTTTCTGGAACTGGTGAAAAAACGAAATACAGTTTATCTAGTGTGTGTGTGTGTGTGTGTGTGTGTGTGTGTGTGTGTGTGTGTGTGAGAGAGAGAGAGAGAGAGAGATAGAGAAAGAGACACCTAATAGAGAAAGTGTCAGCCTTGTAGCCTTGTATTGATACTAATCTAACAATATTTAAAGCCTTTAATGAGACTGAGATTGTATCATATATCAGATGGTTTTTCACCCGTGTCTCACTGTGAGATTTGATCTATTTTTACCAGATACAGACTTAGAGAATCACAGGCTTTAAATATAAACTCCAGGTGGTTAATTTATACACTGCGCCCCTGAGAAAATGACAATAACCATTAATTATCTTGAGTTTCATCACATCTCAGGTGTGTATTGCGTCTGAGCTGAGTCAGACACTAACTGCATTAAACTGTCTGTGTGTCAGAGGATGGGCGGGAGGAGGCCGAGGGTCACAGCCCCCCAGAACCACAGGGGAGGAGCAGATGAACAGACTCCTCAGTATAAATAGATTCTAATCAGGCCTCGGGGTCAGATTAGTGTCTATAACCTTTTGCTCAGCACACAGTCATTACAGACTCCTGCAGGTCAGCTGCAGAGGATGTCCTCTACAGCACAGCTCCTCTGGCTGCTGCTTCACACACATACACATGGGCAAAGCAGCGTTTTACTGCAAACACCAGGTATTATGGTCCAAACGCCTCGCCTTCACGTCCCTCCCCTGACACTTTTCGGAGTTGTGTTGCCGAAAAGTTCTTTTGCCTCCGTTATATTCAGCCGCAGGTAATGAAGCTGAAGGAGCGGAGTGTGTGTGTCGGACGCTGCTTTAAAGGAGCTGTGAGCTCCTCGTTGGTGTGTTGCGCCCCCTCAGTTCTCCACCACCCCCACAGATACACGCTAAGTAGGCCGAAAGCATTTCCTCTGAAATCACAGATGCTTTTACGGCATCAAACACGAGAGTAGGATGCTGGGGAGCAGAATGTATGTGTGTGTATGCGTGTGTGCGCGCGTGTGGCCAGAATTTTGCCACAATTTTTGGTTTATGAGGGAGGACGATGGAGGAGGTGGAGAAGAATGGATTCAACAGGAAGGAAAGCAGTGGCAGATGAGAACAGAAGAGGTTTGAGGTTTTAACGGCGATTCAGGGCAGAATTAGGAAGAGGAGGAGGAGGTGGAGGAGAAGTGTCAGAAAACGCTGAGGACAGAGGGTGGAGGGTATTTTAGTCTCTCAAGGTTTGGCTGTGGGATACAGATTTTTTTGTCAAGCGGCATTACCTGAATGTAAGAATTTTTTTTTTCGTTAATAATTGTCCCTTCATATTTAGCAAAACTGTGTTTGTTCTAAAAACTTGTCTCTGAATCAGACAACTAGAAAAAATTAACACAGCTGCAAGACTTCAAACATCTGTGTGGGAAAAGATGTCAATTTACAATCTGTCACATTCTGATTATTTATCATCTACTGTGAAATGTGATAACTAATGCGCTCTACTAATATTATCAGTACCAATGATTTCAAGATTATTTGAGGATTATACATTTATTAATATTTAATTATGGTAAGCTTGTATTTATTTACTGTAATAACAGTCTTCAGATAAATACACATGAGTTTATTAATGTCGCACATCTCCTGAAGTTGATAAAGCAAAGAGGAAAAGTAAAGCAGCATTTATGAAAAGCAGTTTTAGCAGACACAAAGTGGTAAAACTTAAATGTACATGTTTGTAATTTCCCAGGGCTGTAGTGGAAGAAACTATCTGATTCTCCAAATCTGATTATTTGGTCATCTGACTAAAGGAAAAATAAAGATTTTAAAAAGTTCTTTCATTTTTGTCTTTTGTTTTAAATTTAATGGATTTTATTTTCAACAAAATGTTACATTTACCTTTCCTTACTATTTATATTAATTGAATGTCTACTCTTGTGAATCTGCATGTGATGTTGTGAAGCATTGAAGGAGCTGAACTGACTTTATTATTTAGAGATGACAGATACAACTTCAAATTCAGCTCAAAATTCAAACAATTCAGTTATAATTCATTTTTTTTTTGGAAACATTAGATGATGAAACACACATGTAATGTAAATCAATTAAGAGTAGATGATCATTTAAAAAGAAATATTAATTAGTTTATTTAAAGTGACCCGAGGAGTTGGGTCATTAAATAGTCTCATTTTAATTGTGAATGAACCTACATTACTTACACTTGTTTATGTGTCCAATTATGTGTCCAAAAAGAAATGTGGCTTCTTCCATGTTGTGTATTTTCAGATTATTATTTTGAATGATGAAAGGATTTACTGCAGTGGCAGGGCGCCAGTAACACAAATGTAAAGTAAATACCTTGTCGATCCTTCTTCAAAACCCAGCACTGACAGCCGAGGTTTGAAACAGTTTACAGGTGGCTGATGGGAAATAGAAAACACTTAAATACTCCTATGGTCTTTACTAGAAAATGAGGAGTGAAGATAACAAAACACAAAAGAAACAGTTCTTTAAAGATTTTCATCTCTGAAATATCTTATGTGCTTATGAGTTTGTGAATCTCATAAATCTAATAAATTCATATAAGAATCCAGAGTTTTAGGGGGAACTTGTGTTACTCTGAATCCATGTTGGCCTATGTGAATTTTACCATACAGTGTCAATCCATTTACAAACTTATTTTTTTAACATGTATTGACATTTTTACAGAAATTTTGAATATCATGATTATGTATAATCTTCCATTCATGACATCAGTGAATAAATCCTGGTTCCTGCTTCCAGTCTGATCAGAGGTCAGCGTTTTCCTGACTGAGGACTGTGTGTCGCCATCTGCTGTCGCAGTGAGGTTTTACTTCTTGAGATGGAAACAATTCTAATTACAAGATAGAAAAAAATCATTTACCTGACATTAGTTTGATTTGACAGTTTAATCCAGGTTTAAAGCTGCTTAAAGGCACACTAGAATGTTCAAAAATTTTCCTGAGTCACTTTATTCTATTTATGTCCACCGTATGTCAAGGCATTTTATAATCATTTTAATATATAATATTCTCTGCTTTTGATAAAGATGTGTTTTCCCCAAAAAGATAGAATGACATAGACCATTATTTTAATAAAATCTCAGTATATAAATTCTGGTTAACAATCACTAGTCTGATCAAAGTAAAAAAAAAAGTAAATCTGTTTTTTAAGTTGCAAAAATTTTACTCTTATTCTGAAACTCCAAACCGGAAGTGAGCTCACAGCTCATCCTGTGTAGCTTGACGCTGCTGCGTCGCTGTCAGCCACGTCACCTCCTGAGCCTCCACTAACTTTGCTGCAGACACAAACAGCCGAGTGGAGCAGCGTTTATCCACTGAGAAAACCACTCAACCAGCAGTAGGACCTTTCACTTTGTATATTATCCACACTTTTTAAACTCATTTTTATTTATTGTGTTACTTATTTTCGAACAGCGTGTTGGAGCAGCGCCGCCCTGCAGCCTGAGGACGTGTCAGCTCTTTACACACTAAGTGGACAAAGTTTCTCTCTTTTGCTGAAGCGGAACATAAACGACATCATGAACGTCTTTCGTCTGGCGGGTGACGTGTCACATCTGGTGGCGATCATCATCCTGCTGCTGAAGATATGGAAGACCAAATCCTGCGCAGGTAGACACACACACACACACACACACACACAACCACACACACACACACACGTGTATTTTATGTAGTTTTTCCTGCAGACGGTATGCAGGCCTGTTATAACTGCATGAAGGAGCATTGACAGGGCGACACTGCCCACTCCGCTGCCCACTCCGCTCCTCTCATGGTGGAGGTGTGTGCAGGATGCTGACAGTTGTGCAGGAGTGAAGCTACGTGGCAAAGTTCACAAAGCTGCTGCTGCTGTTGCTGCTGCTGCTGCCTGCATCTCTCAGTCAACACAGGGCACACTTTTACTGCTGAATCATGCAAACTCTTCTGCACATGTCTGTGATCTACCCTGAGTGGACCGGTGTGACTGGTCCACTAGTTTCCTCTGCTTCCACCACACATAAAGGCCTTTTAAAGTCACACCAGGGTCAATAAACAACCTTTTTGTGTCTCTGCAGGCATCTCTGGGAAATCACAAGTGCTGTTTGGACTTGTTTTCACCACCAGATACCTGGACTTGTTCACTGTGTTCATTTCTCCATACAACACAGTCATGAAGGTGAGTTTAAATTCGGGTTAATGCCCATCCACGTTGAGGCAAGAAAAGTAACAAAGTAATATAGCACATTTCAGCATTAAGGTAAACCAAAGTGCTTTACACAGAGCGTTAAACGAAACAAGAAACCATTAAATTTAAATTAAATTAACAGCTGATGGAAGGAGAAGATAACAAAAACAGGAACAAAGTTACGGTGCACTTTAAGAAATGAACAACCTTCTGGTTTTCTCCTCACATGTCTGATTCAAAAACAGTAAGAAAGAAGGTAACGATTTGAAAATCATTTTAGGTAGGGGAAGAATTTAGAAAGTGAAACAACTATGACTTTAATCAGAAACTTATTATACTATTAGAACAATAACTGGCCCTTTAAACTTGTGTTTCTCTATTCAAATACAGTTCAAATGTACACAAGAAAGTATAGTATTAGTAACCAAGTATTGTTATAAAATATATGTTTTAGTATATAATAGTATAATAAAATGCAGGAATTAATATATTTCAATTTAGTATGTTCTTTTATAGTATTTGTACACTGAAGTATATAATTTTTTTTACTTGTGAGTGCAAAGAATTGCTTTGTCACCGGACTACAACTATGTTAGACCTGCAAAGCAGCAGCAGCTGCTGGTCTCGGGTCTGGTCTCCAGTCTGGTCTCCAATCTGGTCTCCAATCTGGTCTCCAGTCTGGTCTCCAGTCTGGTCTCCAGTCTGGTCTCCAATCTGGTCTCCAATCTGGTCTCCAATCTGGTCTCCAGTCTAATCTCCAGTCTGGTTCCCAGTCTGGTCTCCAGCCTGGTCCCCAGTGTTGTCTTCAGTCTGGGCTCCAGTCTGGTCTCCAGTCTGGTCTCCAATCTGGTCCCCAGTGCTGCAGCAGAAATTCACAGCCCTGGACTCTCCTCTCAGGTGGTGTTCCTGGCTCTGTCCTATGCCACTGTCTACCTGATCTACATGCGCTTCAGGAACACGTACGACTCGGAGAACGACTCCTTCCGTGTAGAGTTCCTGCTGGTGCCGGTCATCGGGCTGTCCTTCTTGGAGCACTACGCCTTCACACCACTGGAGGTAGACAAAACCACAGTTTCTGCAGCCTCCAACCTGCAGCCTTTGATCCTGTTCACTTCCACACATTTGGGCCTAAGTGTTGAAAAAGCTTTTAAAGATTATATGATCATTGATGGCTAAATGAATAGTGGAGTAACTTATTTACTTTTTGGGGGGATTACCTAGTAACTAACTTATTAACTTTTTTGAATAGCAACACTAATCGTGAGGTATTTACTGTCAGATGAAGTGTTTTGGGGACTTCTAAAGTTGCAGCCGAGGCGTTTCCCTCCCACAGATCCTCTGGACCTTCTCCATCTTCCTTGAGGCGGTGGCCATCATGCCGCAGCTCTTCATGATCACCAAGACCGGGGAGGCCGAGTCCATCACCACACACTACCTGTTCTTCCTGGGCCTCTACCGGGCCCTGTACATCGCCAACTGGGTGTGGCGTTACCACACCGAGGGCTTCTTCGACCAGATCGCCGTGGTGTCCGGCGTCGTGCAGACCATCTTCTACTGCGACTTCTTCTACCTTTACGCCACAAGGGGTGAGGTCACGCCGTCGGCTGAGAGACTTTATTTGCTGTGTTGGTTTTTCTGTGTTTCAAAATTCAGAATTCACAGAGGAAGCTTTAGAACAAGCTGTTTGATATGATAAATAACCAAGGCAATGGATTTTGAAAGTGAGCATCTTTCAGGGCTCAAGGGATAAAATATTTACAGATTGATTTGTAAATGGTTTGTCAGGAAGGAAATAACTTCACCTGCTGCTGAAAATACTAAATATTGATCAGCTAGTAAATGTTTTAAATTAAAATGCATGAATATGCATCTCTCATGTTCTGTTAATTGAAGGTTAAATAATGTGTAAAAATTCATAATGTATTTCTTTACATAAAAAAGAGAAATTTGTAGGTGATAATGATATGTTATTACTAATGCGGCCCAA
The DNA here is from genome assembly GCA_036785175.1 of Eupleurogrammus muticus. Lineage (NCBI taxonomy): Eukaryota > Metazoa > Chordata > Actinopteri > Scombriformes > Trichiuridae > Eupleurogrammus > Eupleurogrammus muticus. The sequence continues at coordinate 21,329,387 of JAYKQN010000011.1, read as the reverse complement.
CTTGAAATCAAATTTTTCTGTATGTGGCCCATAAAAATAAAGTAAGTTGTTGTCAGACAAATGATCCGTGTTGTGATGAAAAGAAAACAGGTCAATCGGCCTTTTCCAGTTGAGGAGTTGAAACAAAGAGGAAACTCTTCTCATGTGTGTGTCCGTTCTTCTCTGTCCGTCTGCAGTGCTTCGGGGCAGAGGGAAGATGGTCCTGCCGATGCCTGTTTAAACCACGTCTCCACTGTTACTGCTACAGTTCAGCCTCTGAACACGGACGCCAGCGTTGAACCGTGCCTGTCTTTAGCAACGGGACTCATGGTCTGACATCAATCTCTAGACCGAAACAAGTGCAACTGTAGAACTTTATTCTGTCTGATTGGTACTTTATGTGCGTGTGTGTGCGTGCGTGTGTGTGTGTAAGTCTATGTGTATGCATCAAGTGGTTGAAAGTTCATGATGTGTGTTTGTTTTTTTGTTTTTTTTCCCCCCCTCCAGATTTGTGACACTGGAAATGTGTCCCTGATTTGCACACGGATCTTTATTTCATGCAACTAAGCAACACTAGGGAAACGGTCTTTACTTTTCCTTTATTGTGCCATGGGACTGTGGAGACTAGAGACGAGTTTCTGCCATCAGTTTTGTTTGATACTGGCTATAGGTCCGTGACATGTTTCTGTGCAGCACTCGGGCAGCTTTAGTTTCCACACAGTACAGTAACAGATTTATGTCACACGTTCCTACATGTTATCCTTTGCCATCAGTGTTTTTAAGGCTTAAAAGAGATTTACCAGTAGTGACAAAGTGTTTGTAAATTCGATCTCTCCACTCTTCCACAAAGTTCCTTCTTTAGTTGTGTAATGTCAGACACTCTCTGGTTAGCTTACTGTATTATGTGCATATTCCCTCCTGTATTGCCAAGTATGTTGCCTTCATGTATTCCCTCTTCATTGTAGTCTTTTTCTATTTCATTGTATTTTCTATGTCACGGGAGCAAAAAGGGCTAAAACCTGTTTGTCATGTCATAAATGAAGCCAAAGATTGAATGACTGCTGCAACATTTCAGTAAAACAAACTTTTTTTGTCTACAAGGTCGACACCTAGCCTGAAACGCTTTGTTTTGATAGGACACAACATGGAAAATATTAGAGGAGTTGAATTTCTGTAAGAGAATAGATAGCTTATTTGTCACACTTACAAAAGTGTTGCACAGTCATTTGAATTGAAATTTGTGATGATATTACCTCTATTATAACATGTGAATTATCCTAATTTAAAGGTGTGTTCATGTTCTTTGCTACCAATCTGGCACACACACACACACTCACACACACAAAGTGCTGGTGTTTATATGTACGATTCACAATGAAGAAACGCAGTTCAGTGAATTTTCTTTCATGCATCATGTGTGAATCCGTCATCTAAAGTTCTCTGAAAGGTCCCGTGTGTCCCTCAGTGCAGGAAGGTTTTCCTGTGTTTGTAGAACACCTTGCTCCCCTCCCTCACAGCCCCTCCCACTGCTTTAGCAGCTGAAGTGATGGAGAGCGGCGACGCTGCCAGAGCCGCCACCTTCTCCACCACCTTCACCTTCTTCACGGCTTTCCCCTCCCCCGCCTCGTCCTTCCCCATGATCCCCGCCCCCTCCGCAGCGCCTTTGCCGACCGCGGTCACCAGCTCGCACCAGAACAGCCGCTCTGCCCTCTTCCTGGCCTCCTCTTCCTCCCTCCGCTTCCTCCTCTCTAACTCTGGACCCGGCTCCTCTTTGTCTCCGGCCTCCCTCTCGCCCGACACCGCCTCCCGATCCCTTTGTCCAAGCATCTTCTCCCGCGCCTCCCTGATGGCCCTCTCTGCCTCCTTGAACATGTCGTCGCTATAGCAACTGCCTCCGTTGTCCTCCACCATCTTGTCGACCTTCTTCAGAAGTTGGACGACCTGTTCTTCTTCCCCTGCCTGGCTGTTGTCGAATACGTGAAAGCCTCCGTGGCAGCTGGCGACGAACCTGGACAGCTCCTCGCTCTCCTTCAGGAAGTCCTCGATGCGTTTTCCGTGCAGCTGGTCCCCTCGGGTGAACAGCGCCACGCTGAACCTGGCGGCCGCGGGGCCGAACGTCGCCCCGATCCACTCCAGGGCGTCCCTCTCCTCCTGGGTGAACCTGCCCGGCTGCAGTGTCACTAGGAAGGCGTGCGGTCCTGGGGCCGCCAGCGCCACGCTACGACCCACCTCCGCCATCACCTCCTGGGGGGACAGGTGTGTGTGGAGGAAGCCCGGGGTGTCCACCACGGAAACACTCCGCCCTGCCACCGAACCGGTCTGTCTCTGACACTGGGAGGTGACGGAGCAGGGGGACACGTTAGCCCAGAATGCAGCTCTGCCCAGGATGTGGTTGGCTGAGGAGCTCCTGCCTGTCCCGGTTCGTCCCAGCACAACAATCCTCCGATCAGCGGCTGATGCTTCACAGGCTGAAGGAATAAAAAAGTTATATGTACATGATGTATCATTTTTACATTATCTGACACACCAGTAATATTAATTATATAGTTAGCATATTTCTAAATAATGAATTAAACAGTTTGAAGGTATTAAAGGTATTTCTGTCCCAATGGTGATAACTTTAATGGACCTACCTTCCTGTGACGCAGCGTTTTCAGATGACATGTTCGCTGTGAACTAGCAGACGGATGTTGTACCGGTACAGTTTTGGCTTAGATAAAAATCTCTTGCCTTTATTTCATCTTGATTCCAGCAAACCGCAGCTGCAGCATCGGTGCAGCAGCCGTGACGCCGACGGCAGTTCCCTGTGCGTGACTCTTCGTCCCGCGCACGCGCGCAAGCACGCAGCCTGTCAAGCAGCATGTCCACGTGTCGCTGCTCGTTTAGGACCGTGGATGACACCGGACGGATCGCCTCGGTCTGTGGATTGTGTGTCTGCAGCAGGAGGTTGTGACGTCACTAGAACGCCACCCACCCTACAAAACCAGTTCATTAACAAACACACTCTTCACCAGAAGTTATGTGTGTCGGAGAGTTGCATGTAATCTAGTATACTATGCATACTAGTTTCATGTATACCTGTCTTAATATTGTTAAATTACAATGATCTAATATTATTATGGGGACAGATCTAAAGCCTATACTTTGAGTGAATGTGTTGTATGAAAACACATTAGACAAAGTTCTTTTGTGATTTTATCTCTACTAATTCATCTCTTTATGTCAACCACCCAAAAAAGTAAAATAAGCTAAGAGTAAATTTAAGGATGTAAGACAGTGACCACTGCTTTTCTGTTTCCTGAACAATGTTTAATTATACATACAATTTATATATTAATACATAAATATGTTGGTATTATAAATACATATTTATACAATATAAATAATATTATATAATAACATATGTTTTTTTTTTAATTTTTTAAATTTTTTTGCAATTCTGCTTTATATATGATAGTAGAGAGACAGGAAAGAAAGGGAGAGACAGGCGCTGACATGCAGCAAAGGACCCAGGGTGGATCCAACCACAAGCAGCTGCAGTAAAGACTAATGGAACATGTTCTTCTAGGTGAGTTACCAGGATACACCTGACATTCCTCCTCCAGGAGGAGGAATCTAAAGCCTATACTTTGAGTGAATGTGTTGTATGAAAACACATTAGACAAAGTCCTTTTGTGATTTTATCTCTACTAATTCATCATCTAAGGATCATTCGATTGTCTCTTTCTGTAAAAAAATTGTAGGAGCTGGATTTAGATTTTTGTATAAATGTGTGCATTTGTGATGAAGCTTTGAACTTTTGGTAATAAGCGTCTGCACACAGGGTGGGTTAACACGAATTAACATAAGTTGACACTTCAAAAAAGCTTATCAGGGTGAGCAGAAAGCAAGAATTCAGATAAACCATGCATCTTCTGTCATTACTGCACCACTACAGCAGTTCTAGTGCACTGGATTGGCGACTTCTGCTCTAGTGAAATCACTTGACATGTTTGCTCCTCTGTGGAAATAAGTGTGTTACTACAATCTTGGACATGTTCTTTTCAGAAGTTATTTATTTAGAAACACATTGGTGAAAAGAAATAATTTAGACCATATTAAATATCCCCAGGCAATTCATGCTGGTAATTTTGGCGTTAACATTGGAGATCAGTCACTGAATAAATTATGTCAATATTTATCTTGGCATCTTGTATGTGTGTGCATATCTCTAATAGTGTTTTGACACCGGCAGGGCTCCAGTTCCCAAACCAATTTTAGCATTGGTAGATGTGTTTAGACCAAAAAAAGGTTTAGAATGTTAAAAGTTGGTTCTTAGTGAAACCAAAAACAGTTGTTTTTTCCTTGGCAACTGTGACATCAGCAGTAGGCAAGTCACTGACAAACCAGAAAAAGAAGGTGGCAAATAACAATGTGCAAAGGAGAGTCAGAGTTCTAAGAAAAGTTGCAACTCAGTACAAGAAAGAACAAGTTATATCCTGAACTTTTGAGGCTGGATTCACTGTAACACCCTGAGTACCGTGGAGTGACATCCTCCCACTTTGGTTCTGCTTAAAACTGATTTTCCAAATAGCCCCAAAGATCTAAAACTCCAGAATAGAGATAGAACCAGAACCAAGTCTGTCTAAAAGCAGCCTAAGAGGATTCAGTGCGGTAACCTTTTAGGTAATAAACCCAAAAACAGGGTTTTCCCTGCGAGTGCTGGCTGGAGACGGTCAGCTTTCCAAACCATGGTCCCGGATGGCCTACAACGGGGGCCTCAAAGGACACTGGGATGTTGTAGGTCTTTTTGGAAACAATGCTGTCCACTGCTTTGACTGTAAAAGCAGGGTTGTCCACCTGATATAGTAAACAAGAACAATGAAATATAAAGTTAAACCATTTATTTGTCTCCAAAATAAACAGTTAATTAAAAAAATTAATACAGGACTCTACCTGAAAAGAGAAAGAAGTGGTTTGCAGGAACACATTCTTGAATGGGATTGTTACGTTGCCACCAGCCCTAATGCTGAATGGGCCCTGAGCTTTAGGAAGGACACAGATCCCATGTAATGGGAAGATGTATTCGCCGCCACTTCCTGAGGACAGGCTGAGCTGGCCTCTCACTTCCCCCAGCTGACGAGGCTCGAAGCAAACGTCCACGTTGACCTGTGACCCCGCCTGGCAACCCGGTGAAGCATTGACACTCTTGTTCACTATAAAGTCTGGGCAATCACTCTGCAGGGAAAAGATAACAAAGGGGATTAAGTGGCAGCGAAATCAATAAAATATATATGAGGATAAATATGTATAATCTGCATTGTAGCATGGTGGGGTTTTATTATTTATAAGACACCATCCCAAGCAGGTGATCATTACTATTACTAACCTGAAGGGTTATGGGAATAAATTAGGAAATAAATTAGGAACACATTTCTTTTACATCTATGTGATTTTAATTCAATTCAAACTTTAGTGTCATCTGTGAGTCATTCTCATAGAATCCTGAGTCCTCCCAGCAACATTAGACATTTATAATAAACAAACACAAAAATATAAAAGTAAGAACTAAGGCCATTTCATTTGACATGTGCACATCAGCATTTTTTCCACCAGTGTAGTTTGAATTTATATATGAGATGGAGATATTTTTACAGATAAAATTGACTGTACGGTGGTGTGTGCTGTCCTCTCTTCCTCAGTATGTGTTGATGATCATATCCTTAACTTTGCTGGTGTTAAGAAATTGTTGTCCTGACAAGCGTGTTGATGAGCTGTTTTTATGTCACACCATCTTAACTACAATGTTTATTTTATAGTTATTTGTTTACTGTTCTCATCTAATAAAGTGATTTAGTATGATATAGTGTTTCTGATTATCTTTGGGACATTTCACACTTTCTGAAATACCATAAGCGTGAAGATGTGAAAGTAAAGCAAGGCCTAACAGAAAATCCTGTAGGCCACAATATCTAAAGAACAAAACTTCAATTTCTTTGTCATGCCTGGGTCACTTTTTTCACCTTGCAAGAGTACTCAGTTTTGATGCGGGAGTAGTTGATGAACTTAACAGGCACAGTGTGGCTGCTGCCCAGACATGTGCTGAAGTGAACGGTTTTCTCCGGGGGTGGGGGCAGAGCTTTGAGAAGGAGATCGTAGTGGAAGTAGCCCAGCTCGTTATTACACAGAGTCAGCCGGGCTGTAGACTCGCCTGCCCGCAGGGGCTGGTACTCAAACGTCAGTGCCCCCTAAAGAGTGGACACACATACACATGGTTTTATTTACCAGTTTTGTTACTGGCCACACATTTGTCCTTTTTATGCAGTGTAGGATGACATTAGTATCCACCTTAGACTGTCCGGGCACGGTGTGCTGTGGTGGGGCGCTGATGTCAGGGCATTTACACTCAGTGGTGAGGCAGGTGGCTGTGGTCAGGGGATTCTCCACATGAACAGTAGCTGAGGCCCTCTGGCGGACGGCAGTCACCAGCTCTATGGTGGACAGAGCTCTTGGAGATGTGGCCTTAAAGGTGACGAGGTAGAACAAGTACTCACCAGACACCTCATTCCGAAATGTCACCTGAGGAGGGTGATGAGGGTTGAAGGGTTGAGGACAAGGCTGAGAAATATATATTTGGCTCTGAGTAAAAAAGTGTGTATGTGTGTGTGTGTGTGTGATGAAACCTTGGTGCTGTACTGTCCCTCTCTGCATGTAAAAAACAACATCTCATAGTCTCTCTTAGCCAGAGCAGGGACATCAATATACTCTTTGCCCTTGAGAGACACTGTAGCATCGGGCCTGTCAGGCTTCAGGATCTCTATCATCACATGGAACCTGGTCACACAGAAACACTCATGACTCTGATGTATATCTCTCATAATCGCTTGTCGTTTTTCTCCTATATACATTTTGAGGAGTATTAGGTATTTACATGAAGTACTGCAAAAATACATCAATACAAACTATGTAGTGGTAATAGCTGGTAGCATTTGTGTTACAAACAGAATGGTATCAGGATGGATATAGACTAGGATATTAATGAGTCTAAGATTAGGATGATGGAAATTGTAGGTGTGTTTGTGTGTTACCGCTGTTTCTTGGAATCCCAGTTGTGCACAGACAGTGTCTGTGTGTGTTGAGTCTTGGCAGGCAGCTCGTGTACAATCGTGTCCTGTGCCTTAGGAGGCTCAGCAGTTCCCTGCAGGGAGTACAGCATGCCTGCCCCATCAGGAAAGGAGAAAAAGACTGATCCCTGAAGAAAGAAGGGAAACAGAGCAACTGTAGAAAAATAATGTCTGGGATTAAATTAGCTTTCACAATTTACATGACTTCTTCCATGGTTTATACTGTTTTGGCAATGTTTTGTCATCTGTAATCTTGTTTAAAACATTACACATGCACTTAAGATTTTCCAATATCAGGTTGTGTTTAAACAGATATGCTCCTCTACCAGATGTTTTTTGCCATCAGTAGTCATGATCAGCGGTTGGTAGGTGATCTCGTATGTCTGGTTTTGTAGGGGCTCAAGGATCATGGAGGGTGCAGCTCTCCACTGATCGCCCTCAATAACAGGTTGGATGCAGCACTGCTGGTTTGTGGGGTTGAACACAGACAGGGCCTGTGTCTGAGATTGACGTACTGAACAAACAAAACTCACAACCTGGAAAGAAAACAGCAGGAGGGAGGAATTATGCACTAGGTAAAATGAGACAGTCAAGTTATACTGTAAGAGTGACACTCACAATGTAAGCACTGGGTAAAAAACATAGGAGGTACTGATGAACCAAGCTTACATTTGCAATGTTTTTAGCTGGATCTTGTAGTATTATGCTTTAGTAATCATTTTAGTTCATTAGAATTTATTACATTTTAGTAGTAAGCATTAATTGAAATATTTTTTTTATTTGAAATGTAAGTAAGATGATTAACTACATCAACCTTTCACATTATCGGACATTCACATTAAACCATCTCTACTGTACAATGCAGGTTTTCTACTAATAAACCTGTTATTTGGATGTGGTGTAATATGTGTCACATAATTATAAAGTTAAATATGTTTGGTCAATGGAAGCCGTTTGTGAGGCAGAACACTTTATGACAGATCTCGTTATAAAGCAATTACTAGATACAGACCATGAACAAAATTTTGATACTGTATTAATCCCCTTGATAGAATATTGTAGTTCACAGATGAATAAAGTGGAACTTCTCTCTTGTCAATTTAAGGATTGCGATGATTTGGTACTCTGGTTGCCATGCTGGACACTGCAGGGGCACTCGATAGAGGGGGATAATACGTGATTTGGCTCTTAGGCTTTCTTGTGCTACTGGTCGTTTCCTTTCTAAAAATTCCAGATTCATGTTAGTTGAGGTGAAAAACTAAATCCAGACCATTTGAGGAATAGGCTCTACCATACCAGAGATATTTTCTTTAGTATTGATAATAATAATGTTCATCAATCAAACCTCTTTGCAAGTAGAGGCTACAATGCAGGATCCCGTCAGAGTGAGAGTAACGGGTGACCTGGAGCCAACGACGACGCAGGACAGGTTTTCATATCTCATGTCATTACTCAGTTCCACAGGGGCAAATGTCACTTCAAAAGGAACCTCCATGGCTGGGCGGATATAACCTTTAATTGGGGAGATGGACACCTCCGGAGGAAAATCTTCTGTTTTCCATTGAAACCTGGTAGCAAAGTGGACAGATATATAAAAACAACAGAACAGGTCAAATGAGGTGAAAATTCTGAACATTAAAATATATACAATTTCATAAGACTGCAATAAATTACATTGTGAAAAAATAAATGAAAACAGCAGAGACACTATAATTATTTACATTATATAAAATTAACTCTACACTGTAATTTCTTTACACTGTTTATTTCTTGGTTACAGTTCAAATAGTTTCACCTGCATAAAGTTAATGTATATTTCTGTATCAATTTCCTTGTATATGTGAAAAAAGAAATAATCACACTGAACCATTTGTTGTAAAATATCTATCCTTACCTGCCACCAATGTCTCCAGTGTTTAGCATGACAATCCTTTTCTTGGCCTGGCAGCGCTGGACTACAGCTCCAAAGGCCAGGTGATCCTGATCCAGCTGGACCTCGACACCCTGTTAGTAAAAGTGGAAAGAGCGATTAATATGAATGTATATAGCAAATAGAACAAATCTTTAAATTGTATATAGAAAGTTGTAATACTGATAAAGTGTTTATTATTCATTTCAAGGTTCTGGATATCCACCAGATGTATACAAAAATGATGATTGTAAAAATAGTAAAACACATTGGTAAACTTACATCAGAAAATTAAATGCTTGTGACGGTAATAAAATGCTTGTAAAAAATAACCCACCTGACAGCTGCCTTGGATGGTCAGCAGAGGCTGAGAAAGACCTGAACACTCGGCCTGCAACTCAGCCTTGAAGGGAGAAACGTGTTGACGGGGTGAGAACTTGATCTCAACCTTACATGAACTGCCACCAGCTTTCAGGTTCAGCTCTCCTGCTGGACTGACTGACAGGTCCTTGAGATGTAGAGCAGAGCAGGGGAGAAGTTAAAGGGAAACAGTATGTAACTGGGATGTAAATCACCATTTATCACTCTGTTTGTGTTCCCTACCCCAGCTACCAGTGGTGTGTCTGTGTTGAGGACCAGGGTGAATAAAAGGTCTGAAAGGCTGCGGTTGACCAGAACCACCTGTTTTTTCACTTCCTGACCCAACAACAGACATCCTAGGTTAACCCTCCGCTGCCTGGGATCCTCTACTTCCAGCTAGGACAGAATGACACATAGGATAACACATTTGTCATCAAATTATATAGGGAAATAAATGAGGCTGTTTGTTTAACCATGATAGTTTTAGTATCAGTCTCAGATTAAAAATGTTGAATATTAATGTTGACTGCAGTATGCTTGCTCTTTCTCACCTTCATCTCGATGCCTTGCCCCAGTATGTCCACCTGTTTTCTAACACAACCATTTAAGATGAAGGTGAGCTTTTCATGGTAACGACAAGGCTCACGAGGACAGAAGGTGACTGATACTTCCATTGCAGCCCCAGGAGACAGAATATCTGGTTGAAAGTCAATTTCCATGTAAGAGCTGTTCTTGAACTGGCACTGGACACTGAGTAGAAAGTAGAATGTTTTTTTATATTAAATGTGTCTTTAACTGTTACATTCTGAATGAATTAGAAAACTTTACTGTCCAGCAACAGATGGAAGTAAGCAGACAAATATTGTACACATAACTACCTGACATCACTTTCGCTTTTGTTTCTGATGACAAGAGTCTGGGAGGCCGGCACCGTGCCAGGACAGTATAGGAAACGCTTGCCAAAGTTGTACTTTGTGAAGGAGAATTCAAGCCTGGGTGCAACAGCCCTGCCTTTAATAGCAAAGGTAAATGTTGGTCCATGTTTTACCTTATAAGAAGAAACGAGAGAGAGAGAAAGAGTTTAAGATGCACTTCAGGATCATTCATTAGGTACTTAAAATAATGTACAACAAGATTTTGAGGCACTAATTGTCAAATCTATTATCAAGGGAATTTAATTCCCAGTTAAATAGGATGTTTCTGCTAGAACACCAAGGATTGAATTGTTTATTAGTTATTCATGGCTGTTTGACAGCAAGCACATGCTAATTTTGCTTGGCTAAACTATAATGTAGATCTACTACATTATGTTCTATTTGTGCTACTTCAATATAATAAAAGTTATCAGCAGCTCACCTTGATGCTCAACTTTACATCCTGGATGTTGCAGATGTTCCGGGGATTAAAGGAGAGCAACGCCTGCAGCTGCTTTCCAACCTCGATGGTAGCGTTTTGTGGTTTTGCCTCCAAATGTTGCAGCAGCTCACTGGGACCTGTTAGTTCAATGCTCACCTCCAGGATGAATCTTACCAGGCTGGATACCAGGATATTAAAGGTAACATGCTCTGAAATGCACACCTACAAAAGGTTTATGCAAAGACATAGAAGATGCCATAAACCTCACTTCTTTATTTCTTTTCAGCATTGGGAGCATTACAAATGCATCATGTAAACAATTATGGATAAGAACTGACTTTTCCGAAGTCCAAAATTTCTGGGCAGTCAGGATTGATTTCTCTAAAGCCTCCACTTGGACTTTCGACTTGAACAGAAGTGGTCATGACGAAACAATCAGCCTTAACAGTGAGCGTCAGTGGTTGCGGCTTCCTCTTCACCCTCAGAACTAGTCTGAAGCTGATGTAGCCCTCCCGGCGAGGTGTGAAGGACACTGACAATGACAACCTGCACCGAAGAGAGTTTTTTCTCTTATTGAAAGAAGGTATTCAGATTTTGTTGCACCTTGAGGATGATATAGTTTCATTAACCTGTCTTTAGATGCCACAGTGCCAGTCATAGGCTGTAAAATGAGGCTGGACTGCTGGTCATCACAGAGAAGAGATGACTGCAGGATAGAGAAGTGGAAAGGCTCCTCCTCTGCATTTACCAGATCCACGGTTTGCTGTACTTTACGACCTGTGCACACATGGAAACACACACAGTGTATTTACTGCATTCAGGAGTAATCAAGTAATTAAGGAAACTGCATTAAGTGAACACAGAACACTAGTTATAGAAACGGCAATTAATGGCACACAATTAAGAAAAATATAGATAAATACAAAATAAACATAAAACATATCTGCATGTGTGTGTGTGTGTACATAGGCCTACCAACAAGCAGTTCTCCTAAATTAAGGTGAGGTTTGTCAAGATAGACAAGTGGTTCTCTACTGGTGCCCACACACAGGAAAGGAACAGACAGTGACAGAGACTCAATCACAAAGCTCCATGATGACTCCACCGTATCCAGCTGCTCAGCCACATATTCAAAACCCACCTGCAAACAAACATACATGGGGACCAGAGAGTTAAAAACAGTGCAAGTGAACAACTTCAGAACAGGATAAGAAATGCAATTTATGAGGATGCTTAGAAATCACACTCAAAAAATCACTTTAAAAGGAAAAAAATAAGCAGTAAAGGCTTGTTGTGTATGTCATTGTGTGCATTTCCATCCTTACTTCCACCTTCTTCCCAGGTAGGATGGTATCAAAAGGGGTGAGGCAGTGGAATGGGCTGCCACCTCTATCTTCACACCTCCACTTGAATGAGTAGGGTTTACTGGTTGGGTTCACCACACTAAACCATCTGTCAATAGGGAACACATGCATTTTTTTAGGGTTACATTGATGGAAATAAAAAGCTTAAAATCTCTCTCTCTCTCTCTCTATCTCTCTCTCTCTCTCTTTCTCTCTCTCTCTCTTGCACACCTTTTTGTTGGTGCAGAGAAGCCCATAGCATTAAACTCTACGATCTTGGTGTTAGGATTAAGTGGATCCCTGAACTCAGGATTGCGGCGGTTCCCAGTAATGTAGTCTGAATCCTTGAGATCAAAATGGCAGTGTGGCAGCAGACTGTGGCCACACAATGAGATACAGGGAGCCTGATCTCCATCCTGCAAGTTAGGGACACTGGAAGACACATATACACAGACAGAAACAACTTTGTTGAGGTATTATACTCATAAGACCTCAATTCTTTACAGCCATCTCGTCTGTCATGACAGTTTAATCTTGGGCAGATATCAAAGAGGGCAATTAATCACAAAAAGATGCATTTAATGTAACAATTTCAGCTCATTTTTATGATGCAGGGACTCAAGGCAGGGTGCAGTAGGCTGGACTTCCACCCTCATTCCTTACACTGGTAGATTACTTAAGATGACCAAGTATTATAATGGAAAATGTAAACCTATTTAATTAAGCAAGAATGAAAAATATAATATACAAACAAAAACAAATCACATAAGTTTTTCAGCATTTGGGAAGCATGTTATTGTCAATTTGACTTTGAAGAATCAATGTTATTGATTTATAGGTTCTAGCTTTCTGGTCTCTTAATATTGATTAACTTTTTTGTAGGCTATAGTCTTTATCGTCTTATCTTTATGTATTTTGGGCTATGTTGTTTTGACATTTTTTGTGTACATTTTCTTCTAATTAAAAACACTGATCCAGATGATTTGTTTTTTATATTATTTATTAATTGTCATTACTACATTGGATTTACCTGCAGAGCAGCCTTCCCTGGAACTGGGCCACCTCCAAAGGAGAAAAGCAAACACTGAAATTCTGCAGGGCACCAGGCTCAATGACTCCAATGCTAGGCTCCACTCTGAAGGGTGGCAGCTCAGGGTTTCCCATCAGAGGAGACATCATGCTTGTTAAAGTGCCGGTGGGACGAGCCCCAGTCAAAACACCTGCTGACCCACTATCAGGCCGAGGGGTGAGGGTCCCATCTGTCATTGACATTACATGTCCACATTTACACACAGTTCACCAGTTTCAAGCTACATTTTAAAAGTATTAAATGGTAAATTGAAGTAAATTCCCTATTAGAACAGAGTTCTACAGCAAGAACATTTACTGATCAAATGTAGTCTGATTCTGACAATTTAACATAATATAAAGTAGGATTTCAGAAAGTACCACCTTGGCTTTGGATGACACTGTTGCTGCTTAAATCCATAAGGACTTGCCAGGAGAATTCCAGTTTCACACTGCCATGATTTTCTATCTGGACTCTGTACACAGAAATTAGAAAATGAGGGATATAACAGTATGCAAGTAAAGTAAAGTAAATGCACATAAATGTCGGCCTCTGCCCCCATCAGGATTCCCCCAAAAATGATTTGTGATGGTTATAATAATTTATTATTGTGTCTTGTTAAATTTGCTTTTGAGCGAGATGATAAAACTTCTGCATCAAGAGAGAGAGCCTGACTTACTGGTGGAGCCTGGTTTGGTAAAGCATAGTGTCTTTGAAGTGGATGGCATCAGTGTTGCAGCTGAATTTGACATAGTCGCAAACAGCGTTAATATGCAATTCCAGCTCCCAATGCGAGTCCTCAACCACAGAGCAGCAGGGCTCAGGGTGGCTCTTTATCACCTGTTTGCAAACATATATATATAGATGTATAATTGTGATTTCTTTTATCTCTCTCTTTGTAGCTCATCACCAACATGTCCCTTAACATTTAATACCTTTTTCTTCACAGATTGTGCTCCTGAAGCCTGTTTTGAGGCACTCAGCCACTGCACTGTCTTCTTTCGGTCATCCCAGTCAGCCACCTGCTCCAGTGGCTGCTGGAACTCAATCTGAAAAAACTTGCATCTCATTGGCTGACCAGTCAGAGTCACTGGCTGAGTAGAACAAAAAGTGACAGTCACTTCTTTAGAACAGCCAGCATGGAGGTGTCCCACCTGCAGAAACAGAATGATTTATTTCATCACATATGGCCAACAGTAAAACATCAGGCAGAACCTTTGTAATTAAAATATAGGAATGTTTATATGTTACCTTAGTGCTTGTCCAAACTGTTTTTATTCATTATGAGTATTCCTTTCTTTATTGCTTTACATTACCTGAGGTGAAAAGGAGACATGGGATCCTGCAGGTGGCCACTCAAACCTTACTGCCTGGCTGCTGCTGTGATTGACCATGGTGAAACTCTTTTGATACGGCCAATCGACATGACAGTCACCAAAATTCAACACTTCATAAATGCCTGTGTGGGAGACAAAACCTCATTTAAGTGAAGGATAACAAACATGCTCCCATAGTACTAAATTAGTATCTCCACGTACAGTTAACAGGATTTCTCCTATAATAATGGAGTGATTGATTTAAGTAATTCCTCTCCTACCTTTCTCATAGTCTTCCTGGTCCATTTCTTGCAGTGATCTCCTGATGTTGTCCAGAGAGACAAGTTCGTGGTAAGGTTCTCCACTCACTAGTACTGTGGTATTGCTGTACTGGTTTCCTTCCACCTGCAATAACATCTCAGCCTTGACACTAAGAGGTTTATCAGAGCAGAAGCAGACCTCAAACTCTACCGTCTCGTTAGGGTCCAGCCTCAATGTGGCTTTGTGCATCAACTGATGCTCTGTGAAAGAGAAGGGGAATATCAGAATTATTGTAACCACCATTCCAAAAAAAGATTTTTTTCCATGATGGTTTTAATGTCTTCTATAAAGCACCGTACTTACATTGTTGTTGAGATATGTTATACAAATGAAATGAACTTGCTTTGCCTAAAGAACAAATTAGTAATGGGATATGGCACCAGTCTGTTGTGTTGTGAGTAATGAATAAAGAAACAGTGCAACAGCAATAATCACACAGTACTGTGGGGGAAATGAGGAGTAAGTAGTGGCATAGTGCTGCCTGCACCCCAGACCACCAGCTTGGACTGGCCTAAACTCCCGATGGAGAGGTGGTTCAGGTGAGAAGATGACCCACCAAACCACAGGTTAAGTTCCCCTACATGCACACATTGAAGGATGAGCTAATTCCTGCCCAAACATTGTGATTTGGTTGTCTGAAATGCTGATAGACGAGCCTAAATTATGACACATGTTAAAATATAATTAACTGTCCAGTAGCCAGGTGACCATAACAACAGACATTTGTATCTCCAGTCCATTGATCAAATTGCTAACTACTAATTTCATTGAAGAGATGATTTTACCAGAGTCAGCAGAACCCTCAATTTGTGTGGATTGGATGGAACTGCAAGTGTTGCCAGGAGCAGCTTTGAGGGCAAACACTCCATGTTTATCCAGCATGCCAATCTGGACCTACACAACACATAAAAGCTCCCTCTGATTCATTTGCACCATGTCTATTGTAACATGTTCATGTGAGCATAGCAAATAGAAGTGATTTTGATAGTATTGTTTTTCAATGAAGTACATAACTCTACAAATCAATTCTAAAATTAAAGAGGCAGATAAATATATCTGTTCTCACCTGTGCTGGAACATTTCCATCATTGAGCAGCACTAAAGGCAGGGCATATCTCCGTCCTACCACAACCCGCCTGAACTGCAGCAGTGGGCCTCCTCCGCTGTTCCTCTTTGCTGGATGCACCACACACACACTGGGTAGACAGCCCTGACCATTTAGGTCAAACTCCAGCACTTTGCTCTTGAAGGTGGGTGTCATTCTGCAAAAAGGAATATAAACCATGCATAATTCCCTTACTGCCATGTTCGTCCCTATACTGGTCCTAGATGAAATTTCAGATCATCTGGGACAGGCCTGCTTTCAGTTACCATAGTCAGAAGCGTTGAGTTTATTTGCCAACATATATTTAACTCTGAGAAAACTGCAGGTTCACTGCAACTCAGTTCTTTTCAGATCAAGGCTAAAGACCTTTCTGTGGTCTTAAAACACATCCATTTTGCAGTGTGACATATTTTTCATTATTTATTTTTTAAGTGTCCTTTTCTATTTTGGCACATTTTTCTTATCTTTTAGTTTTTTTTTATATATATGAATGTAATGTGTAAGTTTTGCACTTTGTCCTGACGCTTTTAAAATTTTATGTAAAGCACAATTGCCTTGTGCTAAAATATAATTAAACCTGCCTTGCTTTGCCTTGCACTGCACTGTTTTGGTGAAGCTGCAGACCTCCTTTCACTTCATGTGTGCCTGCACAAAGTGTTATAACAATTGAATGTAACTGAACTGAATTACAATACTCACAGTGGTAGTAGTAAAATTAAAAGCAGCAAAGGCATCACTAAAATAAGATATACAGTGATCCACTATACCTGCTGGTTCCCTCTAGGGTGGCTTCGAACACAGCACTGTAGAGCTGCATCGTCTGAGGCGTGAAGGTGACTGAAGCAAATGAGTGTGACTGACTGGGAATAGATACTGTTGTAGCAGACAAATCAAAAACATCCAGGTTGCGTGAAACCTGTAAGTAGACAGAGGCAATTTTACACCTGCTAACTGAAATAAATTAAAACTCCTGCACACACCTATCCATGCTACACTACCTTTATGCCGACATATTTGATGGCCAGACTGAGCACGCAAGGCACCTTGCTGGTGTTGGTGAATTTGAAGCGAGCCTGTGCAGTTTGCCCCACCAGGACACGATTGAAAACAAATTTATTCTCATCCAGAATGTAAATGCTTTCGGCATTGCAAAACTGCTCAGAAGAGAGCTGACTGCTTTTGTAACACACATGGTGCTCCTCAAAGATGGAGGGCATGTCTGATGATATGCCTGTTGAACAAAAAAAAAAAATTAGTCAGATACAGTTTTCTTGCAACTTCTTTTTTCACAGTCTATGCTGTTGTGATCACAACAGTAAAAGAATCTGTTAAAAGTTATTTCACCTAAATACATTTTTTTTACTACGCTCCTCTCTATGGTTGTTCAAATAGGGACAGCAACGTAAAAAAGGCAGTTAGCATTTTGAATAGTTTGTGCCCTCCTTAGTTCTAAGTAAGACACTTAGACACTTGGTTTGTGAATCATGTAAGACAGAATAAGATCCAACAGCTCCCACCTGGCTTGCAGACTTCAGCTAGCAGTCTGTATGGGATGCCCTCAGGCTGGTCTGAGGGGTCACGGTCATTGATGTCAATGAGTAAGTCCTGGCTCCAATTGCCTAGCTGCTCAGCTACACAGTCAACTGTCACCACCTGCTGAGAGCCGGGCTGCACTGTCCCTGTGCAGGGAGACACTGAGAACACTCCCATGTTGAGGCGATGCTAAAAGGAGCATGTGGGAGAATCAGAAAAACAATGATGAGATCATGAGAATGTGAGTAACAAAAAGGGAGTCAATTGACTTGCGTTTAATCTCTGACCACATCTCAGATGTAAATAGTAGAATGAGTGAAGTGAAGCAGTCTCTCACCTGTGTAAAGCCTATGTCTTTGGTGCCAGTAGCAGTAGGCCTCCCTGAAAGACTCTCTGGATGTATCTTCTTACTTGGAGCACTGAGACCAAAATGTGGGAATACAAACCACTGATAAATCTCAATATCATAACACAAACTGGATTAAAATTATGGGAGAAGTTTGACAACAACGTCTAGTCAAGTTTTTCTTTTTTTAATTCAAGCAGCAGTGGAACCTCAGTTCACTGTGTTGGACGTTTACTGTCACACTTTTTTCAGTTCCACTGTGCACACAGTACTGTTACATTTTAATCCTGTTTTGACAGGACTTAATCATTAAATCTGCATTTGTGTTACAGTCAAGGCAAGAAATATAAAGAAACATTTGAAACACAAAGATTTGTCAATGTCACTTAATTTAAAAGGTGTATACGATTTTAATAATTTTAATTTGTCACATTTGGCAGCGTACAAGGCTCAACATGTAGCGTATTTTTTCAATAGGCAAAGAACCTGAGCTGAACTGCTACTTTGATGGTCACTTCAGTTTATTAATTGTTATTCTAAAAGCATAGTAAAATCATTGTTCCATTCAAGCTTTCGGAACAGTATTATCCCCTAAGAGTGTGTGTGTGTGTGTGTGTGTGTGTGTGTGTGTTCTGTTCCGCCTACCCCAGCCTCCCTGGTGGAGCTGTGTCTGTGATCACATTGCAGATGGTGAAACGGGTCTCAAAAACTCCATTATTCTCAATAGTGAAGCTCTGGCTTTTCCTGCAGCCATAGACCAACGGACCAAAGTTGATGTCACACGCGGGTGTGATCTTGTATCTAGAGAAGGAACATACAGCAATGTAACCAATATATATGTATAGGCCAAATCACAAATCTGCCTCATATTAACTAAATAACAAAAGCTTGTGGATTATGATGACACAGCAAGTGACACATTCTGATTAATGCTTGATTTTATATTTGATAATGATTCAGAGTTTTAAACAAACTCAAAGGAGAATCATGACATAAAACCCCAGATGATATCATTTAGAATGACTTAATGTATAGTAAAATGTAGATAATGTGAAATGATGTCAAATGGTACAATAACAGAGAGCGACAATAATATGATTCAAGAGCTAACCTGGAGAAGACAGACCGGACTGAAACCAAGATGGGTAAAATGACGATAGTCTCTCCTCCATCCCCAACACTGGGTTCAATCACCTGCAGCAGAGAAATTCAGTAAACATCTTACCATCCCTCAGTCACTTTGAAATCATTAGGCTGTAAGAAAATTCTCTGCTTTTGAAATAGATGTCTAATTTTGAGTAGTATTCCACAAGTTAATGAAGAATGTTGTCCTGTCGTGTCTTTGTTTCTGCTTTGCATCTCATATGAACAAAAACAATAATGAACTTTTTCTTTTCACAATCTAAATAAAACATTTTTTAAGCATATTGCTTCTATATTTGATGTGTAAATAATCCTGTGGGATTTTAGAGGAATGTTAATTTTTTCTAATAGTTTATTAACCCAGAGCCATTGTGGGTAATACATCTTCCCCTAGCAGGCCACAATGATGGAAGGCATTATCCAATATAACCAGATATCGAGATGTGGTATAACACATAAAATGTGCTTTCCATTAGAGAAAGATTTATTTGATCGAAAATGTGCTAAACATACCTCTAATCATGAAAGTTAATGAAAGACATTTAAAAATTATATAATACCAAAAACTTATTTAACAAGATTTTTTCTTCCTGTTTGATCTCAATATATAACTAAAAGTCTGGCTCTTGGATCTGTAGGAACTGTGACTCAGACCTGGCAAGGCAGGACAGGTTGCTCTTTTAATGACAGTTCCTTCCTGGGTTTGCAGATGATCTGCACTGTGGTGGGCTTTTTGCGGGGCACTAGAATACCACTTTCGGGGGACACCGTGAAAATGGAGTCAAGGTTTAGCTGGGTTGAATCCGTCCTCTCAAGTGTAAACCTTGTGGAAAAAAGAAAGAAAGCAAGTAAACAGTTAAGTTCCATTGTGAGATGGAATTTGTAAAAGTGTGTATAGCCCTGCAATGTTCTAGAACGGACAAATGATGGCTTCAGAGATGGTCTTTTGAATTTTGGTAGTTCTCCAACACATTTGGCTGTGATTTGCAACCTCACCACTGGAACCGCCAGAATGGACACTGTACCTTTATTATGGAACTCAGATTGATGCCATGGTGCACTCCATAAGTCAAAAAATTGCAGGTTGAACTTACCTGTAGGCTATTTCATATTTTCCTTGGTTTTTCAATCTGAGGGACAACTTTGCCTCTTCAAACACTTTAATGGTTCCAAAGTCCAGGCAGTCTGCCACAGAAGATAGAAGATACAGTAAATCATGTTTTAAATACTAAGACAACTACTGTGATCAGGGCAGTAGCACAGTCACTCATTGGTGAACACTGTCACTTCACAGGAAGAAGATCCTTGATTAAATTCTGCTGCCTAAAACAGACAGCCAATCAGTCATTTCCTATATGTGCTTGGTCCTCATTAAGCTCATCAGGGTCTTTTGGAGCCAATTCCAGTGCATTACAGGTAAGAGGCAGGGACAGACAGTTCGCCAGCCTATTGCAAGGCGCACACACCCGTTCACACACTCACACCTATGGGAAATTTGGTCTTCAATCAACCAAAGAATGTTTTGGACTCTGGGAAGAAGCTCAAGGGCCTTGAGAGAACCCACACAAACATGGGGAGAACATGCAAACTCCACACAGAAAGGTCCCAGCTCAAGGACATGAATCTGGGACCTTCGCTACCCAGTGTTCCACTCTGTCCCACGCCATGCATAAAATACAATTACAGCAAAATACACATTTTAAACAAAATGTTTGTATATGGTTCCAATTAATACCTGGTATGATCTCCAGAGCTATGTCATAGGCTTCAGCAGTGACCTCTATGTTTTCTGTGTGCACGATGCCAAGAATCTTTTCTACATCGGAAACCTAAAACAAAAAACACAGCACACACTGAACATATCTACAGATTGTAAAATACCTAGTTTGATCAAAACCAAATCACTAATTCTCTGGTAATTTAAATTTCTCAACTCATTCTTATGCTGTTTTCTCACCTCCAGGCGTAAAATCTTCTTAACATGGAGGGGCTTCCTTGCCCTGAAGTGTAAACTTAGAGGGAAAGAGGAGTTGGGTGAGATGATGCCCTCATCCTGAGCCACACTGAACTCATCACCCAACTCCTCCACACCCTGCAGTCTCCAGGAAACTGGCAGAGCTGTCTTGTTATGGAGTGTCAAACTACGGCTGTGTGGTCTAGGGAAAGGATGGAGAAGCATCTGTTTATCTCTACAATTTTAGACTAGACTTTTGACTGAAACTTGTGTCTACAATCTGGTACCTATGAGGCAAAATCCTGTCAAAAAGCAAATGCTTGCTTTCCAACTCCAGCTCTGGCCGAACTCCCCAGCAGGAGAGGGGGATGACGACAAGCTCTGGATTGTCTTTGATACAGCACACAATGCTGTCCTTAATTTGTCCCACTTTTGTTGGATAGGCCCACACTGTCAGCTCCTAGCAAGATGGAAATTATTTACCAATGTTATTACATCATCTGTATTACTTTAATGGACAGTGTATATTAAACATATTTTACCTGTTTCTGGTCTGGTTTGAGGGTCATAGCTGGGGGGTCCAGCAGATATGTGGTGGCTTGAGTATCATGCTGGAAGCGGAACTGAACCTCAGCTTCTAGACCTGAATTGTTTTTGATCACCAATCTCTCTGTGTTCTCTGGGTACTTATTTTCCTTGTATCTACAAATAAAACACAATAAATAAACATTAATCTTTAAATGCTTATGAGACTAACACAAACACTTTGGATATCATTGTTAAATTTGGGAAAGTGGTATATTTTTTCTTATTTGTATTCCTTCTCTCACCTGTCTCTTGTCTTGCTACATAGTAATGGTCCGAACTCAAACAATCCAGCCTTGACCACATATGACTTCTGGAGTTCTTTTTCCATTTGGGCCACCTTTCTACTGAAGGGGAAAAGTATTCTGTGGAAATTTAAGGTTGGATTACTGTTACATAAAAGCACAAGTATTGTATCATTGTTTTTTAGTATTAAAACTAGGTTAGTTTTAATACTTAAAAACAATGATACAATTATTTCAACTTACAAGACCGTGCAGATGGACCGGTGCTTAAAGTTGTTCGGCCAACATATGATTGATATATGAAGGGTTTTGAGAAAGTATTATGTGCATTCTTTCTGTTATCCACTCCCTTCCTCTACCAATGATTTTACCTTATATGCTGCAATGAAGGATTTTAGTTCATACATAAAGGATTACTGACTTGTAGTCTTTACAGATGGAGGGATATGTACATATTCCTCTACAGAGGAGCTGGTATTGTCTCTGAGTTCCAAGTAACTCAAAGTTGAAGATCTGTTCAAAGTTTCCTGGAGAGTCTGAGAAGAACCATATCTTCAAAACCACTTCGCCATTGGCTGGAACAACCCAGCGAAATGCTGTCAGGCTGCACACAAATAGAAAATTGAACATGTACAATTAGTAAAACAGCAGCAACAAAGCAAAAGAAAACAAGACAATGAGACTATGCTAACGATTTATTTGAGTGATACAGCTGCAAATAAGTATTTGAACACCTGTGTGTCATCTAGAATTCTGACCCTGAAGGACCTGTTAGTCCGCCCATTAGAAGTCCACCTGCACTCCATGTATCATCCTTAATCAGATGCACCTGTTTGAAGTCGTTAGCTGCATAAAGACACCAGTCCACCCCATACAATCAGCAAGACTTTAACTTGTAACATGGCGAAGACCAAAGAGCTGTCCAACGACACAAGAGAGAAAATTGTACACCTCCACAAGGCTGGAAAGGGCTACGGAGCAATTGCCAAGCAGCTTGGTGAAAAAAGGTCCACTGTTGGAGCAATCATTAGAAAATGGAAGAAGCTAAACATGACGGTCAATCTCAATCGGAGTGGAGCCCCATGCAAGATATCACCTCGTGGGGTCTCAATGATTCTAAGAAAGGTGAGGAATCAGCCCGGAACTACACGACAGGAGTTGGTCAATGACCTGAAAGGAACTGGGACCAACGTTTCCAAGGTTACTGTAGGTAATACACTAAGACGTCATGATTTGAAATCATGCATGGCACGAAAGGTTCCCCTGCTTAAATCAGCACATGTCAAGGCCTGTCTTAAGTTTGCATATGACCATTTGGATGATACAGAGGAGTCATGGGAGAAAGTTTTGTGGTCAGATGAGACCAAAATAGAGTACAATCTGAAGAACACCATCCCTACTGTGAAGCATGGGGGTAGTAGCATCATGCTTTGGGGGTGTTTTTCTGCACATGGGACAGGACGAGTGCACTGCATTAAAGAGAGGATGACTGGGGCCATGTATTGTGAGATTTTGGGCAACCTCAGTCAGAGCATTGGAGATGGGTCGTGGCTGGGTCTTCCACGACAACGACCCAAAGCACACAACCAGGAAAACCAAGGTCTGGCTCCATAAGAAGCATATCAAGGTTCTAGCATGGCCCAGCCAGTCTCCAGACCTGAACCCAATCGAAAATCTTTGGAGGGAGCTCAAACTCTGTGTTTCTCAGCGACAGCCCAGAAATCTGACTGATCTAGAGAAGATCTGTGTGGAGGAGTGGGCCAGGATCCCTCCTGCAGTATGTGCAAACCTGGTGAGAAACTACAGGAAACGTTTGACCTATGTAATAGCAAACAAAGGCTACTGTACCAAATATTAACATTCATTTTCTCAGGTGTTCAAATACTTATTTGCCGCTATATCACACAAATAAATCATTAAAAAATCATGCATTGTGATTTCTGGATTTTTCTTTTTAGTTTATCTCTCTCACAGTGGACATGCACCTACGATGAAAATTTCAGACCCCTCCATGATTTCTAAGTGGGAGAAATAGCAAAATAGCAAATACTTGTGTTCAAATACTTGTTTTCTTCACTGTATGTTGTTCTTGCCTTTGGTTGCGTTTCATCTCTACATTTGCTTGGTGATAGTCTTGTTCTGTGCAGTCAGACACAGTGGAGTCCCGTAAACGTGGTGTGCATGACTGGTCCAAGCCCTTTGCTTTTGTCTTTGCTGATGTTCGTCTTTTGCTCCTCTGACTCTCTTTGTCCTTTTTATCTTTGTCCTTTATTGCTTCCTTGGTGCTGCCCTTAATGCGACTCTTAACAGCTCCAAGGGCCTCCTCCTTTAATGTGCACAAACACACACACAGAGTCTGATTTCCAATTTTAAATCAATTAGATAATTTGGTATGATAACCCATGTGGCAAGGAAAAGTAGCCATTTTATACTCTAAACTAAGCCATTGCTTTTAAATATTTATTTAGAGTAGGAAATGTCTATTACCTTAAATACTGTTGCTTGTACATCTTCCACTGAACCTTTCTTATCATCACTTTGTTCATCTGAAGGACCCAGGAAGGTGAAACAGTCGCATGTCAGTTGACTGTTATAATTCATCCTGTTTTTTGGGAAAGGAACTATAGAGAATGTGACCGGAGGAGGGATGGGTGGGCCATGAGGACCCAACTCTAAATCATTCAGCACCTAAGGAGACATGGGTAGAAAGAGAACTGGTTGAAGAACTGATTCCAAGGGCTAGGCTACATTTGGAAAAGGACTCAAAGGACAAAAGAAACAATAAGCCAATTGTTGGCCATACCTCCTCCAGATGAGGCAAGGTGCTACCCTTGAGCAGCTCAGTGGCACAGGAATATCTTTTGCCTGTTACATATAGTATAAGAAGGGGGATTTCTCCTGTTTTTTCTGTTTCAGATGGTGGAGCCATCTGGGTAGAAACTGGAGACATGACCTTGGTAATGTTCTTTTTGGGCCTCTTGCCAACAGGGGTCTGTACACAGGGTTATAGTTAAGATTATTAGTTCAACCTTTTAACTGTAGAAATACTGAGGCTTTCTTTGTCAATTCAAGTTATTTAAAAAAAGTCCACTTTATCCTAATGACACTGATGTTATTTTCAGAATGTTCTTGCTGATTATGATTAGCCAATGTGGTTAAAAAAAGAATTTGTACATATAAGTTTAAATTTTATTCTGAATAATGTTAAATGCATTGGATAAAATGCTTGTCTAGGAAGCAAACAGGTTGTGAATTGACATATTTGAAAACTTATGTGGAGCAAACAATAGTATATTTTCCTAATATAATATAAAATCTTCTTTTTTAAGTAATTCATAGGTTGACAGTTGCTGCTGGTTTGGAACTGGCCTGTTTTTCTGTTGGGATTTCTGCTGTTCCTGGTGGGGACTCCTCACTTGGAAGAGGGACCAGCAACAAGCCTTGGGCCCGGTCCCAGTGCTGCAGAATGTGTTCCACCTGGGCCTGGCTCTGCTCATATGCACTGAACTGACACTGCAACTCATTCACACCAGACTGTAAAAGGGGCACAAAAGGTGGATCAGAGAAACAGTAATAGGAAAATAACAACTAAGTCATAAGAATTTAACATTTACTCTAAAAATAGTTTTTATTTTGTTGTTACACAAGTAATACTTTAAGAACTTGGCTTAACTGATTTGCTGCTTGTGAATTTGACATTCAACACTATGTGGAGCACACTGGCTGAATATAATTTTCTAATCCACAAGTGTGTAAATTGCTACTTATAATAGTCTTGTTTATCAATATTCACACCTTTTCTCTCTCCAGCTTTTCTGCAGGTTTAGGAGACTCATTCCTATGTTGTGTTCCATTGGTTTCTTCTGTCTTCTTATGCGTATGATCAGCTTCTTTGCTTTGTGCTGTATTAGCAAACAAGGTGAATGATAGAACATGGTTTTATTTTTTATCCTGTATATTATGTAAACATAAATTATGAAAAAAATAATGTCTTAGTGTACTCTGGTAGATATGTTTGCTGTGCATATGAATTGATGCACCTCTTATGTATAACTAGTAATCAGAAAACCAAATCAGGATAATTTCTTGAAACTAGAGGAAAACAATCTATATTAGTTAAAACTCTAAGCATATGGATTCAATAAAGTTGTCAAACAGCATATTGTATTCTTTTGCATGTGCCCTGAAAGTTTCTATGTCATGCATTAAACATGTAGTGGGATTCTTTACATTTGCTGGCACCTTCATTTAAATGACGTTGCTCTCTTATGTCCACTAGTGATTCTTTAGAGTCATAACGAGAAGACATCCGACGACCATCCATCACAGCTGTTGACTAAAAAGGAGAAAGAATTACAAAATCACTGACTGACCATGCATGTTTTTTTTTAACACATTTACATGTTTATTTGGCCTTAAGAATTAGGTTCACAGTGATATTACAAACTTGATTTTCAAAATAGAGCAGCTTCTCTGAGCTCATCAAAAAAGTTATTCATGATTTACTAATCTGTGCTTTGTGAATCACACCAGCTTTGGAATCCAAAACAGCTACTGGCCTACACTGACAGTCATATTAGTCCTGTCTCACTGCCTTCTGAAGACAGCAGGTACTCAATCTGTTCCATTTGTAGTGCCTGAGTAGTGATTATGTCACTTTGAATCACAACTACTTGTTTACAAGCAAGCTTTTGTGCAACCAGACCAAGACCTTTGAAAAATAACCACAGAAACCTCTGTCTGTATTGTCTATATCAACCCTAGAAGATATGATTAATTAATCTGAAGAGTTTGTGATGCACACCAATTGGCATGCTGGATACTAACACATTGAAAATAGTTTACACAGTTTACTAATGCCTCCCCTGAATATGATATAGGTAGAGTGTTTGTGATGAGCAACATGATGCAATAGAGATTCTTTAGTGGTGTTCAAATGTTATTTGTGTCATATATATTGTGGGACATTACCAGGAATACTCTATGTATAACTGTTCTTTTCGCAGTGAAAAAATTAAAATGCAACTGCATAACGAGAAGACATCCGACAACCATCCATCACAGCTGTTGATTAAAATGCTGTTAATTAAAATGCAGAAATAAAGAAGAAGATGCTAAATTCCAGACTCCATTTCAATTCTAGACTCCATTTCATTTTTTTTTTAAATGTGCTTATGTGCATTTTGCTTTAGAGGGATTTGTTCATAAAGTGGTGATGTGTCGGATATACTGTATACAGACCTGCTTTCCCTCGAGCGAGTTCTTTTTCTTTGACCCTTCTTTACTATCCTTCTTTGCTCTCTCCCTTTTGCTCTTCTTCTTTAGCTCCTCTTCTTTTAGTCTCTTCATGTCCTCTTGTTGCTTCTTTTCCTCCTGCTTTTTCACAATTCGCTCAAGTTCCCTTATATCGACACAAGCGTACACAGGTTAGGTACAATTTTAATGGCTAAGTGTTCCCTCCTAATTTGGGAGAAGCTGTGTCTACTTTTAGCAGGGGCTGCCTCTTTAGAATTTGTGATTGATTTTTCTAATCGAGAGCCTAGCCTCGTTTAGAAATGCCCTTGATTTTTTTAATTGAGACCCTAACAAAAACCTGATCCCATGGTAGCCCTCCAGGACCAGGATTGGTGATCCCTGGCCCAGAAGGTTGGCACAACATTAAAAAACAGATTATTTGATCATACAGGTCCTTCTTAAAAAAATTGCATACTGTGATAAAGTGCATTATTTTCCGTAATGTACAAACATTAGACTTTCGTATAGTTTAGATTCATTACACACAACTGGAGTAGTTCAAGACTTTTATTGTTTTGATATTGATGATTTTGGCAAAAAAGTAAAGAAAAACCCCAAATCCCTATTTAAAAAATACCATATTTCATCCATCCAATAATTCTTAACAATCCTTTTGCAGAAACGACTGCTTCAATGCGGAGTGGCATGGAGGCAATAAGTGTTAGAAACCTCAAGGAAGGATAGACCCAATTGCAGATCAAAATGACTTTATTATCGGCAAGGCTCGGGTGCTGGTTCAGGCTCGGGTGCTGGTTCAAGTTCAGGCGCTGGTTCAGGTTTGGGTGCTGGTTCAGGCTCAGGTGCTGGTTCAGGTTCGGGTGCTGGTTCAGGTTCGGGTGCTGGTTCAGGCTCAGGCGCTGGTTCAGGTTCCGGTTCGGGCTCAGGTGCTGGTTCAGGCTCAGGCTCAGGTGCTGGTTCAGGTTCTGGTCGGATACGTTTGCACGCCAGTAGCAGAGCATCGGAGGGGTCGGTGCCCCTTTTTCTCTTCACACGCAGAATCGTTGTGTTTGGATCCATGTTGTCCTCCATCTGTCTTGCGCTCAGAGAGGGGGCCTGGACAGGGATCTGAGCAAGGAACTAGGTTGGGATCTGGGCCGGAATCTGGGTCGGCACCCGGGAAGGGGTCCAGGTGGGGAGCCAGGTTGGGGCCTGCCGGTGCTCCAGGCAGGTTCGGATCTGATCCGTCCATTTTTCTGCTCTGGTTCTCTGTTAGAAACCTCAAGGAAGGGCTAGACCCAAGTGCAGATCAAAATGACTTTATTATCGGCAGGGTTCAGGCAGGATTTGGCAGGCAGGATACACGCGGTACAGGCAGGCAGGCAGGCAGGCAGGCAGGCAGGCAGGCAGGCAGGCAGGCAGGCAGGCAGGCAGGCAGGCAGGCTTCTCGTAGTGACAGCATCGATAACCAGTCGAAACGGAGAACCGGAGACCGAGCAATGGACCATGTGGGGCTTAAATACCCAGTGTCCCAGGTGGGGATCATTAGCTGATTGGATGTAGTTCCTGCAGCTCTCAGGTGGGGGCGCCAAGTCCACCCCAGGGGCCTGACAATAAGTCTGCGGCACTGCTGAGGTTTTATGGAGGCCCAGGATGCTTCAATAGGCCTTAAGCTCATCCACAGTCTTGGGTATGGCATCTCTCAACTTTCTCTTCACAATATCCCACAGATTCTCTATGGGGTTCGGGTCAGGAGAGTTGGCAGGCCAATTGAGCACAGTAATACTATGGTCAGTAAAGTATACAAGTGGTTTTGACACTGTGAGCAGGTGCCAGGTCATGCTGAAAAATGAAATCTTAATCTCCATAAAGCTTTTCAGCGGCACCAAAATTTTCTGATAGCTAGCTGCATTGCCCCTGCCTTTGGTATACACAATGGACCAACACTAGCAGCTGACATGGCACCCCAGAACATCACAGAACATTACTGACTCTGGGTACTTGATACTAGACTTCAGGTATTTTGGCATTTCCTTCTCCCCAGTCATCCTCCAGACTCTGGCACCTTGATTTCTGAATGACATGCAAATTTTGCTTTTATCACAAAATAGTACTTTGGACCACTGAGCAACAGTCCAGTGCTGCTTCTCTGTAGCCCAGGTAAGGCGCTTCTGCCACTGTTTCTGGTTCAAAAGTGGCTTGACCTGGGCAATGCGGCACCTGTAGCCCATTTCCTGCACACGCCAGTGCACGATGGCTCTGCTGCTTCTACTCCAGACTTAGTCCACTGCTTCCGCAGGTCCCACAAAGTCTGGAATCGACCCTTCTCCACAATCTTCTTCTGGGTCTGGTCACCTCTTCTCGTTGTGCAGTGTTTTTTGCAACACTTTTTCCTTCCCACAGACTTCCCACTGAGGTGCCTTGATACAGCACTCTGGGAACAGCCTATCCGTTCAGAAATTTCTTTCTGTGTTTAACACTCTTGCTCGAGGGTGTCATTGATGGCCTTCTGGACAGCAGTTATGTCGGCAGTCTTACCCATGATTGCGGTTTTCAGTAATGACTGGTTCATTGCACTGGGAGTTTTTAAAAGCCTCAGGAATGCAGGTGTTTATAGTTACCTAGATTCAGATGATTAGGTTCATAGCTCGTTTAAAGCACCTTTCCATGATAAACTATTTTTTTGAGATAGGAATTTGGGGTTTTCATGAGCTGTATGTCAAAATCATCAGTATTGAAACAATAAAAGACCTGAAATATTTCAGTTGCTGTATAATGAATCTAAGATATATGAAAGTTTAATTTTGATCATTACATTATAGAAAAGAATGAACTTTATCACAATATGCTATTCTTCCATTTATTCAGTATTTAGCTACTGCTTTTTTCCTTTAATTTTATCTTTCCGTGGTTCAACCACTTAATATTATGGTGTTGATACAAGACAATGATTGAAGAAGGTTATTGCCTCTGCTGTACCAGTTTGTTTCTTTTGGATATTATGCCCCCAGTGGGAGTAGAGGTGCCTTTGTCAGTTTGTGCAATCATTGTGTATACCTGGAGCAGTTCAATAGCCCAGCACACTTCCGTTAAGATTTGGGTCAATTCATTTGGTAAAGGCATACCAAATATTACGACTGAAACTATCAGGGTTGCACTCAGAACATAATGGGTGAAAAGATAAAAAAAAAAATCACAATGTTTATGACATATAGAATCTGTCCACCCCTCCTCCAGTCGGTACCTGAGTTTCTTCTCTCTATTTCGCTTAGCAATACGTTCTTTCTCCTCCTCTGGTAGTGCATCATACTCCTCCTCATCCAGCTCCTTCATCCACTGCTCGTCCTTGTCAGCTTTCACACAACACAGAGAGACATTTAGACATTTAATGTCACAAAGCTTTATGAAAAGAAATACTAAATACAATCATTTTGGAAACAAAACGTTTTTGTTTACATTCAGTGTTACTCATTTTTACTTTTTTGTATCAGAATACATCACATTAGAATGCACCTTTAATAGACAGATACCAAAATTAAATATTATATTATTATATAATATTTATGATATCCTGTGAATTGTTATTCTTGATTTTTTTTAAATTCTTGGACATTCTATTTTGCAAAAAATTCTACTACTAGTGTGTTTGAGTGTGTGTGTGTTTGTGTAATTTACCCTCAGCTTCTCTTTGAGCTCTCTCCCTTGCTTTTAGGGCAGTGTAGGAGTCTGACAAGTTGACTACATAGATGTGTTTCCGATTATTAAGGGCCTTGAGTACTATTTGTAGCGTGCTAGCTACTGACGGAGTGTACGTCGACTCCAGGCCATCGACCACTACACCACGGTGACAGTCACTCAACTGTTATCGCCCACAGCAATGACAAGACAAAAAAAAACAAATATTATGACGCTGTGAAAACCAAAGTTAAACTCATCCACTTTAAAGGTTTAGATACAGTATATTGTATATCAACTGTAATCACAACAGTGTGGTATTACCTGGAATCTCTCTGCCAGGATTTCAACCAGTAGCTGTTCAGGCAAGAGATTGCTGTGTGTAATCTTATCTACTCCCTGAGGCAAAAAGAATATTTTTAGTTTTAAAAGATAAAGGTGTATCTAGCAGGAGTCACAACTTCTTAGATATTTTTGTTTTCAAATTGACTAAAGGACTTAAAAAAGCGTAAGTACCTTGGAGTCATTTTTAGGGCAGCTGTCCTCACTGGATTTCACAAGAATTTCAATAGGAACTGGGTTTGAAGCTGGATCTGTGGTTTCAAGAGATGCTGTAGGTCCTGGTGTTGTGGTATATTCACAGGCCGAAGCCAGAAGCAAGCAGATACATTTCTTTAGATTACCATTATAATTATAGGAAGCTTTTCTCCTATTTTTATTATTATTTTCCTAAAACATACTCACAGAAAATTATCCTTCTTAATTGTCTCTTCTGGCTCAGTGGAAGTGTGTGGTGGTAATTTTATCTACAGGGACCCTACCTGTTTCTTGAGATTGTTTTGCTGTGTTTAGAATATTTCTAACCATTAACCTAAAGATTGCGGGTGTATGCATAACTCCCAACTAATAACAGCACACCAGGTGTGAGGCCACATTCACAAACAGTGCAGGAAGGCCACAGTGGACAGAGGAAAACTGTTTCAGCTGCATTCAATCAAAATCAAGAAAACTTCCTTTCTGAATTCTAGGCTAGTTCCATCCCTAAAACACAACAATTCTATATAATAATTTTAAAAGGATTGTGCTGTATTTATGCTTACCAGCATCCTCAGCCTTCCACTGAGCATACTCCACAGCAGCACTGTATAATTTTCTTGCTGTCAGGCTAACAGCTGAGGTGCCATTCATCAGCACATCTGTGACCACAGCATCAACACTCAGGCATGCCCCTCCGTAGTGACGTCCCAGAGCAGATGCTGTGCTGCTTTTATCTTGCAGAGAAACAGGAGACACTTGAAATCATTCCAATAAAATAATAATTACAGATGCAGTATATACACCCGCATACCATTATTAACAGCCAAATAAGTTTGTTAAATACTTTTATTGAGATATCAATCTTTTTTTTCTTTTTTTTCATTCCAGAATCTGCCTCACCTGTCAACGGGGCTCCGTATACAATAATTGAAATGCCTCTGAGGTTGCGTGAAGCCAGACCCTCGGGTGACTGGTCTACACCCATGTGGCGGGCGATTGCTCTGGAGACAGGGGTCCTGAGAACTGAAAGCACAACAACAACACAAGTATTAGAGAGAAAAAGAGAGGGGGGACAGGAGATGTTAAACTTTAGTATAAAAAGATAAAGTTGTTTACATTACTATAAATTACAATAACCTTATATGAGGATACTTTCATGAACTTGTTGCACTCACCCAGTTCAGTTCGTTCCACAGATGAGTGTTTTTTATTCTCCTTGCTGTCTGGTGCGAGGGAATCATTTTGTCCCAACTTCTTTTCTACCTCCTGTATTTTATTCCCCCCAGCTTCTTTTTCATCCAAATCTTCTTTCAGCTCTGGAAGACACGGGTATATTTTCTAACACGTATGTGCTGATACAGTATGTAGACATCTGCAGATAGAATGTTTAAATAGTATTTCTTAAGATTGTTCAGCAGAAAGCTTTAGTTGTTTTTTTCTGTGCATTTTCATTGGTATTTTCTTTTATTTCTTTCAACTATGTAGGCCTATATCCTGCAGTCTGGTCAATTTATGGTATCTTGTAAGCCCACGCTGATTAGCATACAACTGTATGATAATTTGACAATGATAAAATTTCATGTATGTCAGGGGTATGTAATAGGTGTACACTATTAATGTTGTGCACAGCCAGATCTCCAAAGTGAATCTTCTCTTTTAAATATACTTTATCATACAAAAAGTCAATTTCCTGTTTTTGTCTGTTAACTCACAATAAGGTCTAGAGGTTTAAACAAAACTACTGATGCTTCAAACACTCAAAAAAACAGAGAAATGCACACAGCCTAGATTTAGAAACTTTGTGGGACGTAACTACAACATTAAAATGATTAAAACCAATATATTAAGCTATAAACAGAACAAAAGTTGATGGAATGTAAAACAAATGGAGGCACAGAGGGTATACAAGAAGCTCTTCTATGATTCTAAAATAAAACTGTGAGTGAAGAAAAATAGTGCAATTTTTCTCATTGAAACACATTTTTGTTTCTATTTTAAACATATATATATGACTAGGATACTCTTGTTGTGCATGTTCTGTGCAGAGGACTTTGGGCTATTTGCACCACCACATGTGGCCTTTTGAGTAGAAATTCGGTACGTTGAGCCCTACAACTCATCTATGTATATATGTGCAAGAAGCTACAGTACCATCATCTTTCAGCTGGGAGCAGTAATCCTTGTAGTAGTCAAGGAGTTCTGTGGGAAGACTTTCTCCGGGGACTCTGGGAGGCAGCAGCAACATGTTGTTCTCATCATAACCCTGCATCAGATGCAGGATCTGTGTGAGAAAAGAGGAACAGACGTGTTAGGTGAGTGAAGAGAAAACAAAAATGACCGATGGCCAAATGATGCATTTTAAACTTTTAATCCTTCCCTTCAGTAACAACTGATAAAGAATATATATGTAAAAACACATTATTATTACAAATTGTGTGGTTCAAAAATAACTGGTAATGTTTAGACTGGTTTCTAATACTGACTTGGTAGAAGAAGAAGACATGTTCCCTTTCAAGGGTGTTATATTAACTAAATACCTTGCTTGTACCCTCTGATTCATGCTATCTCCTTCTCTATTTTCCATTGGCAGTCGATTTTATTACTTTTAATCATATAATAGAATCCCCTTTCTTACTTGGCACCACCATACATTACAAAATAAATGTTTTTGTTTTAAACGTTAGAAAAACATAGCTACCTTTTCTTCCTCAAGATACTGTGTATCAAACTCCAAAGAGTAGAATTCCACAGGGAAAGAGGAGAGGTTTTTGACTGTGACTGCAGCTTCCACCTCAGTGCTGAAAGGCAGGCAAGGACCCAGTTCCAGCACTGGAGGGCAGAACTCGAGTTGTGGCTCCTCACCCTGCCCCTGAGCTGTAACATAAACCTGCTGGATGCCTTCAGCCACACGGACAACTAATTGTCTGTTGTAGGCACACTGCAAAGACATACAGTATTTGGTATATAATTAGTATAACCACCATCCTTATCTTTATTTTCTAACAATTAGCGATCTTTGTGCATGCTACTTTTCTTCTTTCAAGCTCCTTTTATACATTTAAACACACACATATACAATATATTCTCGATGAATAACTCTGTGCAGATGCTCTATAATCAGTAAAGCTACGTACACTCTCAGTGGGACTGAACTTGACCTGGACATTGACCCGTTCACCATGGGAAAGCAGGCCAGTGCAAGGAACCATTTTGAATACCACTGGAGGAGGATGCTGGTCTTGCAACACCTTTTTACGCTGGTAGAGAGGCAGGAACTTGTCAAACTGAGTGAAAGCGAGAACAGGGGTAGGTCTCACTTTCATGCAGTGATGTCTGTATTAGTCTTTATCAGACAGGATTCTAGGCAGGGTGTGTCAGATTTTGAATTAAGTTTTAAGGGACTGGGTTGATTGTGTATACAAATTTGAAAAATTATCTCTGTACCTTTTTGAAAGGCTTCACCTCCTCAGCTATGCTCCAGTTGCAGGGCACAGATGCATGATTCAACAGCTGTATTGTCTTCATCTGATTGGACATGGGATATAACACAAAGGGTATTTCACCATAATATATAAGTAAATGATTATTTTAATCAAAAAAGCTTACACATGACCCTAATATGAGATTTCAGTCCTTAGAAATGATACACTTAACCTGATGTTAGAGCAATTGTCACACAATTTGCTGTACTTTCCTCATTCTTACATTCTTCCATCTTGATAGCAATAGCTGTAATTAAAATGGGGAGTAGAATCACACTATTACCTGACACATGCCACACTGCACTGTGTCAAACTGCAGTGTATCCGTGGAAACAGTAACAGTCGGCACAGTCACCACTGCAATCAGCCGTACCTGCACCACTGGGCCACCTGTGACCTGCAAAACAATCAAAATCACCATCATCAATCTAAAAACAACATCACAATGCTGTTATGGGAGAAATTGGAATGAGTCAATATGACTGTTTCATAGATACAGATATGAAGGAGCAGTTTCAGAGTCAGAAATTATGATAGTTAATAGGGATTCTTATAAATAATAATTGTTTGATCAATCAACAATACCTGTATTGGCATGACAACACTTATGTTCCCCTTTTGCAGGTTAGCTTCTTGAGAATCAAACTTCACTGTGAAAGCCTGTGTCCCTCCGCTGGGAAGGTTCTTCACTCTTGGAAATTCTGTACTGAAACCTTTAAAGGAGCAAAAAACATGACTCAACATAATTTTATTTGTTAAAAATCTGTTTATTTATTTAGTGTTTAAGAGGAGGGTAGAAAACATTCGCACTAAAATGTATTT
Source organism: Eupleurogrammus muticus (assembly GCA_036785175.1). Classification (NCBI taxonomy): domain Eukaryota; kingdom Metazoa; phylum Chordata; class Actinopteri; order Scombriformes; family Trichiuridae; genus Eupleurogrammus; species Eupleurogrammus muticus. The sequence goes on along the minus strand of JAYKQN010000011.1, from coordinate 21,293,972 downwards.
GTTGTAATTTCCCTCAGGTCTAATCAGTCTATTTAAAAGTTTTGGTAGGATATGAAATATTAAATGATAATAGGAAACCAAGATTAACATGGGATTTATCTTTTGTTACCTGTGCCAGAAAGAGGTTTGCAGTTGGCTCGGAGTGACACATCCACTGATCCATTGTTGGTGACATTTACAGTGTGACTGAGGACTTTGCCAGGAATCACATAACCAAAATCTAAAACATACTCTGGGAGCAGGAATCTGAGGGAGTGGGAATGTTTGACAAAGAGACAGTTTTTTAATGATTTTTTTCCCTATGTAAGACATAATGTATGTACATTTCTATATGATAATAACTTCATATCACCCACGTGTTTTCTGGAGTTTCAATTCAGGGAACTTAAAAAAGGGAGTTCAGTATGGTATGATTTCAATCATCAGTTGCACCCCAAAGAACAAAAACATACTCAGCCAGACATTCTTACCCCCTGACACTTGAATTTCCACAGCACAGTTTACACAGTGGACCTTCTGTTCAATCAAAGTGTGTATCTGTTTGTGTTTGTACCTACTTGCTAAGTTTGTGCCATTTTCTGGGGGAATCCTGTGAGTCTCTGAGCTCCAGCAGGCTACTGGTCACAGTGAGAGCATTTTCTTTGACTAACATGCTCTCAACCTCCTTGTGAAGAAGCTCTTCATCCTGGAGACAGAAAAAAGAGATGGAGAATGAATGATATGGTGAAATCAAAACTTAATAAATAGATTTACAGAAACTAATATGAGTATGAAAAGTAAGAACATTAATTTAAAATTCTAAATAGAGCTTAGTTAAAATTCAGTAAGGAAGACTATATTTTTACTTTCTTAAGCTGTAAATTATGTTTTATCCTCCATTCACATCTCTCACACATGCACTCTCGTCATTTCCCAGGCTGTCAAACTGCTATATAAGTGTCAGCAGCAGCTGGTCTCTGCTATCCAATAACACAGAACACACTCTCCCTCATCAGCCTATTGTTCACATACAAAACTATGAGTAAGTGCTGTGGAGATTAGCAGAAAATTTCTATTTCTGTTGAAAATCAACAGCTCTTTTCTAGGGAAATCAAGACAAAGATATGAAAAAGAAAAGGCGGGCAGCTGGATACTAAGGAGGAATATCTTACCTATCTTGAACAAAAATTCATAAAATTATGCACAACATATATGCTGGCTGCAATGGAATGCATAACAAAAACTTCTCACTTAATAAACATAAAACAGGACTGTGCGAAACAACAGCTTGCTGTTAACTAGTACATATATTATATCTTCTTTAATGTAATGTCACAGTATATTCATGCAAGACCTGAAATCAATATCATATTAGAGCATTCCTAAATATTTGCATTTGTCCTTAAAAACAGGACTTTGGAAGGACTTTTTTCTTAGTCACTGACTGTAAGGGGGCATGTGGCATCTGTTGTTGCTCCTCCACCAGGGTCGATTCCATTCATTAGGTCCTCTTTGACTCTATCTGCTTTCACAGCTGCTGTGGCCTGTAGCATCACCTTATTGTAACAATCCTCTGCTGCAAAGGAATCACAGTCTCGAATTATAGCATTTTTTCTCTATATTTATTAAAATGTAAGCGTTATTAGAACAGACTAATTACAATTTCCTCATGGAAATCAAATTAATATTGAAAAAATTAAATTCTGCAACTTGTGTTTCATAAAGTATTTCTCTCTTTTAAATTTTACACCATTTGCAAAGAGCATGCATGTATGGGATGAGCAACACAGCTTAATATACTGTAGTTGCACATGAAAAACTTCATTTTAACAGTCAGGAGCTTTAGTAGCATGTGGAGCATGCACAGCCACATATACTGTAAGTGTATGTGTATAGTATACATACACAAGTTTCTTGGCAAATTCAGGCTGATCCTCGGGAACACTCCCTCTCCAGTCAGTGTGATGTCCTGCTTCGGTAGGTGAGCCACCTCCACCTGCAGCTGCTTTTCAAACACCCCAGGAATACCCGGGAGGTAAAGCACACGCAGACATTGCTCCGCATGGGCATTAATGTAGCCCTGGAATGCACAAGAACCTGGTTACAAAAATTAAAAATATACATCTCCATTCTGCATCTTAAATTTTCCCATGATTAACTCACCACAGGTGGGATGATCACTGGCTGGCCAGGTCTGATTTCCTGATATTCAGCTTCAGGCTGCTGCTTATTTTCCTTCAGGGCATTCTTCTGTCCCCCCACCTCCTTCTCCTTTTGAGGCTGTTCAATGCTAAATTTGAAGCCCACCTTACCAGTATTTCTAAGGATCACCATTGCTTCCCCTACATGATCAAACAGCTGAAACAAAAAGAGAAATAAAGATAAAAGACAAACCATATTGTTCTGCCTTTGAAACTGCCAGTACCTTTATTTACAGTGAAGATAATGTCAAGCAGATTTATGTCAAAGAGTTAGTCATTAAGGTGGAATGGTTGCTTTATTAAGAAGATACGGTATTTTCTTTAAAAGCTGCATATAGCATATATGGTAATAACTGCACAAAGTAAAGATAAGCAAACATTCATTAAATACTACATCAGTGCAGCAAACATCATCATCCACAACAAAGACAAATGGCAGAATGCAACATTAGGTAGCATGAATTAGTTATGTCTGAGATATCATGTGTTGAAAATGGAAAGCTTACATGAGTCTCTCAAGGCTTAGCTATAACCAGTTTTCTCTAACTCACTGTAATGGCTGTGTAGGCCCTGCATGTATTGCATCTGCTCAAATATATGTACATATACCTGCGGACCAAAGTCGATAATGGAAGAATCAAGGCTGTAGCAAACTTCCGATGCTTCTCCTTGGACTTTGATTTCATATGTTGGCCCCTCTTCCACCTGGCACTGTGCTACCACCTCTCTGCTGACATATTCATGAGCGTAGAAGTAGAATGTGACCTGCTGCTGCTCCCCAGGCTGCAGTTTACCAGAGATTGGCAAGACATGAAACACCTACAAATGGAAAAAATCTGTTGCAGTAAACTCATATATTCCCACTCGGCCAGTGTCACATGTCATCAAGCAGGTTTTATTCATATTTTAAATGTTTCTGGTAGTGCACTATTATTTCTCCCCATAAGATGTTTTACGTTACTATATCATAATTTCTTTCTTTCTGGATTGGTGGTCATATAATGTTATCATTTACAGAGTGGTATTATGCATATACAGTAGTTGTGACCATCACAGATGTGATTTCAGTGCATTCTCTGAACGTGCAGTATATTCTCTGATACTTTATAAAACCTGAAAAGTCTCATAATATATGACAATGTAGAAAGATATTCTGCATGCTAATACAATGAGACGCTGTACACAGGAGTTTATGATGCAAAAACTAAGAATATGTGTAGGTAAGGCCCCTTCTTGTGCATCTACCTCCAACTGTAGAAAGACAAGAATGATTCATCCATTACCTGCCCTCATGCCCCTGACAAACAGGAGACTGCAGAAAAACACATGTGCCTACCTCTTCCACACACGCAGAGCACACACAGAGTGTGTTGTTCTGGTCCTCTGCACCAGGAATGGGGCTGAGAGCAGCTGAGAAGGAAGGAGAAAGAAGTCTGGAGGAACTCCGCTCTTTCGGCTCATCTATTGGATTTTCCTGTTCCACCTCTTTCTCCGGCAACTGTTCAGTCACCTCTGTCTCTCTGTGAGGGAAAGAGTTTAATGAAACATCTATTTTCCCCACAAAGAAAGTAAAAACAAATGTAATCAATAATACAAATAATGGAACATTGGGGTGGGGGTCAATAAGAACATTTTTCAAAAAGTGAAAGAGATTATGTACCTGCTTCATGCAAATTGATCAATCTAAGCCTCAAGCTATCTGTTAGGTGGCTGATTAACAAATTAAAAGTGAATTATATAACCTTCTATTATAGATTGTTATAGTCATATCTTGCAGCAGTCTAAAGTAGTGTGTGTGGCTTGTTTGCTTGACTGAGAGCCACTGGTGATTAGCATAAGATGTGTCAACTTTTCAACAATTGCCTGGTGACAGAGATAAACCCTGTAGAGATTCAAACTCCATAATTAACTATAACAGACAAGCTGTTTAGTTCAGCACTGCGTTGGCGGTTATCTGGCAGGTGAGTGGTGACACACAACCTTTGATAGTGTCACAAGCGGTTAAGTGACCATGACGATTAATGCAATGAGTATTATAAATGGGTGATTAGGCACTGCCAGGAAGTCTGTTTTTTATTACCATGTCGTGGTTACAATGTGTGTTTTCATTCCCTTTAAATCCTTTCAGTGACGGAAATTTAGATGTTATCTGACTTAGATGTTATCTGACTACTCTTGTTAAGTGTACCTGATGGCACAGTGTCTCTGATCAACCAGAAAAGCCCAGCGGTAGACCACAGGCAGTGGGGAGCAGTTGGTGATTGTGAGTTCCCTTTGGGTCTCAGTGCAGTTGAGCACACAGCCAAAATCCACTGTGGTGGAGGAGAAGTGGAGGTTGGGGAAGTGGACCTCGGCGTGCAGCACCACCGTGTCTCTCTGTGGGTGTCCCTCGTAGTGCACATTAAGGTACTGAAAAGATTGTAAAATAGACGTTGGTTTGTTTTACAAAATAATTTATTGGTTCCCAACCTTTTCTGGCTATGAACCCTGAAAATGAAGCAATCTAATGAATGTGAGTATGATCTGTCAGCAACTTTTTCATTTGTAGGAGTTCCTGAACATATCCTGTTTTGAGAGATAAGGAATACAAGGAATTGTGTATTGTATAACATGTATGTGCTTAGAAGGACACAAATCAGCAAATCAGCACCAGATTAAATAATGGAGCAATACATAAGACATTTTACAAAAACACATTACTATTACCTCATCAATGACTCGTGACACCTGATCCTCACAAAAGGCTGGATTAAAGCAAACCCACAACTCAGCCTGCTTCCCGTTACCTACAACCATGGACTGGAAGAAGGCATTCAGTGAATAAACCATTTAACATAACAGTTTAATTCTGTTAAAAGTAAATTCATTTTATCTTTTAATTTATATTTTTAGGAATATAGATATAGAAATAGCAGATATAGATATAAATACAGGTACCCTGGTGGTAGTTGAGGTAAAGACTCCCTGGGCCTCACACAGAGAGAATGGCTCTACAACTGAGAACTTCAAGGCTAGAGATAAAGGTGACACATTCTTGAAGACCAATTTCTCATATAGGGGAACAAGACTCTTTACTGGGACCTGTAAGATATACATGAAAAAATAAAATCAGTAATATAAGATGTGCGAGGAACAGCAATCTTAAAAATTACTCACTTTACCAAATGATTTATCTTCCAGCTACATCATCACCAAAATGTCATATGACTTAGAGAATGCATGGTAAATATATAAAATATGAAGAGAGCATTCCTCATGATGTATTCCCTAACCCTTTCTATGTGGAAGTTTAGCAGCTTGGAAGAAATGCTGAGAACTGGAGCCACAAAGCGACAGGTTACATCTACAGACATGATGCGCTCATGGCTATGTTGACCCACAACTCCATTGCACACCAGACGCTCCTGTACAACCTGGAAGGACAAGAACAATTAGGCGTTCATTCACTGTGGACCTGCAAACGGATGATAGGAGGCATTTATGAATGTAGTTAACCCACTTTAGGCAAATCTGAAGTTCCTGTTAGCAACATGTCAACGGAGCAGCCTGGGAAAAGCTCCACACGAGAAGGGCTGATGCTGAACACCGGCTTGTCTGAACGAGAAGATGTTAGGGACCCACGGCCTGGAACGTCGCTTTTCCTCGCAGCAAAGATGGGGGGCAGGAAGGAGATTTCTCCTCTGTGGGTTTTTGTGGAGGCCAACAAGCCATCAGTCCTCCAGTGCATGAGCTGTGTCCGCTGGCCGTGGTTGGTCAGCTTGAAGTGGTACTGGCATGTCTCATGGCTTACAGTAAGGAAGACAGAGGATAAAGAAGATGTGAGGCAGATTATATAGTGTAAACTTATAAAATGTCAACATTTCTGATGTGAGACTGTTCCTTGCTACCTTAAGTGTGTGCCCAGGTCGAGACTGGGGGCAAAAGGCCTGTCACTGACGATCGTTGTGCCAGTGCCTGTCGCAGACAGAGCCACAGTGTGAGTTTGACCATCCTGGATGGACACTTCCAGCTTGTCCTGGAAGAAGAGTGTATCCTTCAAGTGTGCCACTACCCTTAGCTCAAGCTGGCCTTCTGGTGGCACTTCACCCTCACTGGGCTCAACACGCCAAAGAGACTTTCTATGGCTCTGAGGAACGAGAAACAGAATTAGGGGTTAATTTTAAAGTCTGAACCTTAAGATCTGTCTTTGGACAAATATATTAACCTACATTAATCATGCATTTGTGATGCAGTGACCAGTGCAGCAAGTTCTTCTCTCAAAACAACAAACAACAAAAAAGTGTGCTAAGTGGTAAGTCTGAGTTGGTGCATTTGTAGTTTGTACCATGCGAGTTGTAAAATGGGCTGGTATAGGTGATTGGTTTGACAGGTGTAGGACTCTAGTAATATCCGTCAGAACTGGGATTCTGCCAAAATCCAGCTGTCGGCTCTTAACATGAACTACTGGACCCTGCCCAATAAAGGACAAGACAACTTCCTAGAAGAAAACAGAAAATAGGTGGATAAATGCACAAAATGAACTGACTTTTTTAAATAAAACCTGCACCTGCACACAGTAGTCAACATATATACACGTATGTTCACTGACCAGCGGTGGCTGGAGGCTGCCAAACACAGCAATGCGTAGAGTGTGATGTCGGTGTCCAACGGCCTGAGCTCTCAGAATCACAGGAAGGTCCTCTGAACTGTTAGGAGCAATCAGTCCTCTAGCTATAGGACTGCCAAAAGGCAGTGCTGGACTCTCTTCATATTCCTGAAAAGGGTAAAAAAAAGGGAAAAAAATGAACAATTAGTTTACTAATGGAGGTATGCATATCCAGCATTTGTTGTAGATGTACTGCAGATTCAATAAATGTCCACTGCTCTTACAAATAAATACTACTTACTATAAATTACAATTTGGGGGAGGCAATGTAACACATTTCATTTAGGGCCCTATTTTGGCCATGACTCATGTTAATCAATTTGGTGACAAACCGGCTGGGATCAATAGTCCTAAATGTAGAGGTATAATCTAAAAAGTGCATCATATATGTCCTCTTCTGTTCAAGTTCGTTTAGTGCAATGTGGCGAGCCACAGCAATGTTTTAGAGGTGACGGAAGATTTGGATTGAGTTATCTTTTAGCTTTGTCCAGTCCGATTTTCCAAATATTCCTTTAAAAGTTTAGATTAGGTCTAAAAGTTGTTGTTTTGATTAGAAACATGTTTTTTTTAATCATATTACAAGATAATTAAGATACTTATCACTCAATGTGAGCACATTTCTTTTCTATCACTAAATTTCTACATTAGTTCAGAGCTACTTAACCTGATCCAGCAAGCCATAGCAGGCAGGCAGAGCACTGGTGTTGGTCAACCGCACTCGCTGTTCATAAGGGTGATTGAGGAAGCACCTTTGAAGGTCCAACACTGGAGTCTCAACAACAACCTCAGGTACAACACATCTGTTCAGAGAGAAAAAGAGAGAGACAGAGGCTGAAGGAGCAGAAACAGCTAAGGCTTATTTATGAATCACAATAGCACTTGAATTTACTCATACCAAACTAACTAGAAATGATTCATAAATTAATAATCAGAAGAAGAAGCCTGAAAAAGGTAGATTACCATTACTCTTTTCTGAGCAAAAGTACATGTGACATTCAAATGTATTGTTATGCTAATATTTAACAGATACTCAACTGAGGGTTGACAACTGCATACAAGTTGGACCACATGGACCACTTTCACAGCATGTGTGTGTGTGTGTGTGTGTGTGTGTGTGTGTGTGTGTGTGTGTGTGTGTGTGTGTGTGTGTGTGTGTGTGTGTGTGTGTCGCAGCATCTGAAAAGTATGTCTGACCTGGCATTGATAGGGAGAGTCACGATCTTTTCACCAACACCCTCAATATTCACCGACAGAGTCACCCTGTACCTTTTGACTGTGTTGGAACACAGCGTCACCTATACATACAATAACACAATACAATACACACATGCAGCATAAAACCACAATAGGTTCAATAAATCCAGTAGACAGTGCTCACTTAAGAACAAAAGAACAACTACTTGGTTGCCATAGAACAGATGTCAAACAGGGCATCACTAAATTCAAGTAGAAATCATAGAAAAAAAAAAGATGCTCCACATATAAAGAAATAAAATTTGTCATTAATTATTCAATGCATTTATCAGTTGGCGTATATGTTTACACAGGCTTAGAGTACACTGCTGGTACAGCAGAATTAATCCAAATAAATGTGTCCCCTCTTCCTCAGACCATACCTTTATGGTGACATCTGACATGGCAGGCACGGAGCAGACAGCAGGACTGACTGTGAACTCCACAGGCCTCGCACGGCGGTCTGCAGCAGCACTGCCTTGCCAGTTAGTCCTAATCAATTCAGAACACTGTCTTACACTGGTCACACTAGGTGACCCCAACCCATCTCCCTGGACATGCAGGGTCAAGGTCACAGGAACTGTGGACGTATTGAAGAGAGTACAGATTGTTGTTCGTGGAAAACCTGCACAGAGGGATAGTGACAGAAAAAACATGAGGAAAAAAAGAACTGAGAGAGTTAAGGTGCAGCCATGCTCAATTTGAAGAGAAGACGAGAGTTGAATGTATACAAAAAAGAAAAAAGACTAGTACAATGTATGATTTTCTTAAATAGAATATATTCTACAAATAATAGTTATATCATGTATTAATATTTTTAAGCTTTCTGCAACAGTGAAGTATTTCTTTAAATACTGTTTTTGAAAATGCCGATACAAATAAAATGATCATCATTATTATTAAAGAGGAGCAAGCTGCTGCCTCAAAGAACCTTGAAACTCACCAAAGGCTACATCTCCAAAATTGAGCTCTGAAACACTGAAGTGCAAAGTGGGACTGATAACACAGCCCCTGAAACAGAAGAAAAGTGATGGACCATCAGAAAACATAAAATAATGTAAGTATGATTAAGATTCTTAAAATAAGCACTATGAGTGTAATGAAAATAGAAAACATGCCGGATTATTTGTTTAGCTAAATCTGAATATTCTATTAGAACCTGAGTTACTATAGTAGTTAACTTCACCTAAAGGTCAAGGTTAGTGGTTGAGGCTGCCCTGTGACAGTGAGCAACAAGTCCTCAGAGAAACTCCCTAAGATGCAACTGTGGAAGGTGACTTCCACTATCTGGCAGGCCCCTGAGGGAATAACACCTTCCTCTGGACTGAAGGAGAAACATTTGCCGAAAGTGGTGTTGGGCCTCGACAGCCTGAATGGTGCATCAATCAGCCCTCGGTTGGACACCAACACCTGGACACATACACAGGTTTAGTAATGGATATATACGTGAATATGTCAAGCTCCCCAATTTCTAGCATTTGGTCCATCAAGAAGAGCTTTGCTACCTCATAACAATCTTTGTCACTGATGAATACATTGGTCATGTCCCACAGGTTATAGTCGAGCTGGAGTTCAGGTCCCCTACCCTCACCCTGGATTGTCAGAGGTAAGCGAGATTCAAGGCCTAAGTGCAGACACAGACAAACAGTTAAAAACGTACCTATCCCCTGATAGTTTAGAGACAATGTTTTTTTATGCAAATATTTAATCTTTAAAACCAGCAGTTAGATCTACCAGTGTTCTGAGGGCTTGTGATTTAGTGCAAATATAAAGTATATGGATAGTTTCTAAACAAAATGCTTAACATACTGACCTGTGATGTCACAGTATATGGTGTATTGGTATAGTTTGGCCTCCTCTGGCTTGAAGACAATGTAGAACTTTGCTGTGGTGTTAGGCCATATTTCACCCTCCTGGGCCATGTGAAGACAAAATGAGAAACAAATATTTTACTGAAAAGATATAACGCAGGCATGTACACTGTCATAGCTTTATTCCTATTGGATGTCTCTCTTTAAATACTCAGACTATTTTAGCATTTCCCATGGGCAGGGGTAAGTAGCAACAATTAAATGGTCAAAAGGTCATGCAAGGAAAGGGGAAGAGAAGAAATACACACCGCTGGCTCTACAGTTATGCAGTTTTCAGAGAAGACAAGCAGGTTGTCCTGTGCAGCCTGGCTTCTGTGTTCCTGGAGGTCTCTGGACGGGAGGTGATGGATCGCTGTGGGGTCTGACTCACACTGAAACAGCAACTGCTCCTTCTCTTCTTCTTTCTGCTGGAGCACTGAGCTCTCCCTATAGAGAGGGAAGATGAAGGTCAAAAACATGAAAAAAATTGGCTAAAAGACAAAAACAAACAGTTATTAAAAGGTAATAAACAAGGGAGCTATTTAATTAAAAAGTACAGCAGATATGCAGCTTTCTTATTTACTTATTAATGATATTATAAGAGGAAGTGGTCATACACATGAAAATAAAATCCTTGTTATGTCTGCATACACATGTACCTTAGTAAGCACAGGTCCTCCTCTGGCTGGCTGGCCCATGTTGTCCACTTGTACTGTAGAGGGATATCACTGCTATTGGTGAGGGTCACTTTGTGCACATTAGACAGAGAGATGTAAGTCTTCTTCAATAGGACAGTGTCAGGCTCAAAATAGATGTTCAGCTCCTCACAAACACCATACAGGCTGATATATACATCTTCACCTGGGCAGAAGACATGCAAAAACTTTAGACAAATGCAGAAGCACACATAAAATCATCCAATAAATATTTTTTTAATACCTATTTAACAAAAAGGTAAATTAGAGTTAATTGTAATTTTAAAATACAATTGACTCTAATTTAAATATTATTTTTAATTGTGGGTATGTGACATACATCTGACTGAAATAAATGTGAAAGGTTTAAACTATGATGTGGCAGACTTTCCTGCGCAACATGTCAATAGACTTTGGTTCCCTGGAGTAAAGTCTTAGAACCCCAGGCCACAAGAGACAAAATTGTTAATGGGACAACTAATGAGTCTCTACTGTGGTAACTGTCACATTGTGCTCACTTTCAGAGAGAGAGAGAGAGAATAAGGCAACATAACCAGCAAAAAAAATAAGATGTCAAACTTGGTTGCATCAGGTGTATTGAGGTGATGCACATCTAAAATATAAAATCTTGGAAACCTGGCCAAAATTCAATAGAAGTTTTTTTTTAATACAGTTTGTGTTTGGAGAAAGACAATTGGACGTCATTAATAAATGAAATGTTATTTTTGTTGTTTGTTGATTTTTTGTTTGTTATGTAAATGTTCTCTGCTGAGAGAACATCTGCAATATTGTATATAGACAGGCATGCAGAATACAGTCTACAAGCTACAACATAGTCAATTTTTGTTTTTCATGTTACATCATATTATATATTTTATTTTGCTTGCATTTTGGGCATGTGGACTACTAGAACTACTATGAATATGATTTGATGATGATTTTTTTTTCTTTCTTAATCTTACTCACCAGTGTGGTAGTGCAGTAGCAGGTCCTGCCTATGGATTCCTGTGGACATCGGGTTGAAATCCACAGTCACTTGCATGCATTCACCAATTTCAAGAGTCCCAGAGGAGGGTGTTACTGAAAAAGGGCTGGTACAAAGTAGAAGAGACATTGAAGCATTGCACTCTACAATGGTAAAATGTTATTTTATAAATTACATAGAATGAACCCAAATGTTCACTAAACTGCTTAAGCATAAAATTACAAATACGATTTTGATTTGCATAAAACCATGTAAAATATTAACTGCGATCCTAAAACTATACTAAATAAAACATTCTATTCTATTTCTTCCAAATTTGTCTACATGCTGCTAAATGCCACTAAATCTAAGACACTGCCTTTAATGTACTTTTATTATTTAATAATGCCTTTGAGTTTAATTGACTTGTGATGAATATAATGACTCAAACACAGTAGACATGATTTTAGCCCATCCTGTACAGACTCTCACCTCGACCTCTCACCCCTCTCACCTCTGTGTGTGTAGCTTGAACATGGCTTTACTGTTCCCTATGTTGCGGACCAGCTGTGTCTTCTGTGTGGAAGCCTTTACTGGACAGTTGGGTAACTCGAGCTCATCACGAAAGTCAAGAATGGCCCGTGGCCCAATGGCAATAATCGGGACCTCAAACCGCTCCCTCTCAGTCACACAGACCAGTCTGTGGTGGTAATCCTGCATGGACAAAATGAAATTAAAATGTGTCTCAAACAATCTGTCCAAATATTTTATTTATGAATGTGTTTCCTCTCTAGTACTCTAATTTGATTGTTAACAGACTAGCCATGAGTGAGCTAGAGTGTGATGACTACTGCAAAAAGAAAAAAAAAGGCATAACATAGAAGAGATTTAATGTTACATCCTTTCTTCCATCCATTTAATTTAATGTTAGAATGTATGTTTCAGTTTTCACTTCCACCTAGAGTTTCAGTAATAGATAGATTTGGTAATAGACCAAAGGATGTGCGGGTATAGCCTAATGACCTTTGACTCCCTAAATCTGATGTGTACAATATAGGAATGTAAAATAAGTGCTTTTTTTCCATGCCATCATTTATTCTACCTGTTTGTAGATCACTCTTAGACATTTTGCTTTTCATTTTACCTTGTTTTCCTTTGGGGTGAAGTAGACAGTAAAATTAGCAGATAGCCCTGGTGCAACTTTCCTTTCGTTCCTTGCATCCTCTGGACTACCCACACTGAAATACTCAGAGTCCTCCAGCTTCAGCTTTATTTGCCGTGAAACCTTGACAATGAAAAAGAAAAACATTCCGCTCAAACACAGAATTAGGTACACATGCAAGTATGCATTTATTCAATCATACTTGATGGTGTCTTATATTGCAGCGATCTTCTCCAATCCTTCTTGAACCTTTTCACACTGCTTTTTTTACACACCACCAACACCCTCACACTTATGTTGCAAAGGCCCTTTTTTCTGCAGCTGTGGTCAAAGATGTCACAAGGGACCTGTTTCTCTCACAGTTGTTCTTGAAATAAACATCAGTTACACTGGTGTCAGTGTAGCTGCTTTTTTTTACACACCTTGTCCTTGTTGAAGAGGGTTAGAGGTAATTTGTAAGTCTGTGCAGGAGTGAAGTTTTGGAAGATCAGCTCAGACGGAAAGGGCTGGAAAATCGCCTGATCCACATCCACAGAGGACAACTGGCAACACACACACACACACACACAACACTGTAATATGATCATAAGACAACACTATCATATTAATTGCCAAGCTGTCATTATGCCAGTATAGACATTACCCTTTTTTAAATTAATGTTGTAAAAAACAATACAGACTCAAGACATTTCCCAATGTTCCTATCTACAGATACACCTGGGTGCTATCAATTTCTTATTCATCATTCATCAAACTTATTGTATTAGGTATACTTCTCAATTGTAATAATATTACTAAATACTTCATGATGTGTAGTCATGCTCATGTCTAGCAGTTCCAGTATGTGGGGTGGGTGCATCTCCTTGGTGTTAGCCAGGCGCTCCTCTGTGGACTGCAACATCTCCTGAGTGTATTCAGATGGAGTCACCTACAAACATAGAGCTTTTATAGATCATTTTCTGCCTCTTCATATAGCTTTGATGAGGCACCATTATTACTACCACTAACAGAAAAAGGGCCTCCAGCCCATCATCTTAGTCTCCTATCACATGCTTGAGGATAGATAAGAAAATGTTATTAGCTGCTTTCAAGTGGTGAAAAATAAGGATAGAATTCTTTTCTTGAGAAAACACAGTTTTTGTGAAGTCCACAACTACTACTACAGTGACTGTAAAATACTTTAGATATTAATAATGCTATTATTTTATAATTAATCAGTAAAGGCTGTAAGAAGACTAAAAAGGAGCCATCACCAAATATAATAGGCATAAATACAGTTAACCAGTTAACCAGTGATTTCTTTTATTTGCGCTTGTAACCTCCAGTAATAAAGGCATCAGTTAAGCAGCAAATGAGAGAAAATATATGAGAAAAATTGCTGAGCTAACAGCTGCAAAACACAGACACAAAGTCACAGACTTTTGTGCCCTGTAAGAAGTCAAGGTGATAATTGTCATTTGAAGCATTGTGGAACAATGTCCCAAAGGTGGGTCACCAGAAGCTGGCCCCTGTTAATTTGTGAAAAATATAATATACTGGCTTGATGCTTCAATTTGTGTCTGGTGTTAAAAGTTCTACAGTATCACCAGAAGGTTTCCGAAAATCACTGGTGTACTGAATGAAACTTCCAAGGTTTACAGAGAATTGTCAACATGTGTTTACAGTAGACAAACAATAGAATATCCTCACCCTTCTTATTGCCCTGTCCTCCTTCAGGACGAGTTTATGATTACATGGCAGAGACACTTTGCTCTTTTGCCACTTTGTTGTTGAAGGGATCTGTATGGCTGTCATTTTGAATATACAAAGCAAATTCACCTGAAAGAAAAAATATGAGAGATGAACTTTAGATCCTACTTCACAATGTTCTCTTCATGTAGTTGCAGCACTAATGTGTACACTGAACACGTTAGCTAGGTAACCTGCAATTATTAACACAACTTGTATTAAGATAGTGAGTAATGTAACATTAACATTAGCTATATCTCTATCAAATACGACTTTTCCCCTAAGCACGTGCGTTACCTACTACAAAAAAGTCGAAATTTAATAATATTTAATGATAATAATAATGATAGTTGACCCCGAAAAGACTTGCCGACGTTTTTAATCCAACGACTCGCTGAAAGTCTAAGTTTGACTTGTTTATAATATCCTGAACACGTATAACTTACCGCCCCAGCAGTTACCAACCAGTCGCCTTTTATGTCACTCCGTAAACGAAAAAGTATTGAGCTTTTCAACTCTAGTCATAAACGCTCAGGACAACTTGACGATTTCGTTGTGGTTTGTTGCTGTGGCAACGCACTCACTGACTTCCCAACAAACCGAGTTCTTATTGGCTCTCATCCGCAACCCAAAATCTTCCGTAATTAAAATGTTGTCTATTCTATTTTATCCAACTCTAGACCTGAAGTCTGTAAATGTGTTATCTTGTTAAGAGGGATGGTTGCTCTACTGTCTTATTGTTTATTCAAAATGATCAACCATTGTTTAAAGGTGAAATAAGATAAGATAAGATAAGATAAGACTTTATTGATCCCACAACGGGGAAATTTGTCTGTTACTGCAGCGTTACAGATAAAGAGAAGAAAATAAAGCTGAAGATAAAAAAAAATATAAAGAAATAAAAATAAAAAACACACAACACAATGTACAAATTCGCAGAATTTGTTGATGAACCACATACACAGTATGTATTATCGACATAGAATGGAGAGAATATACTAATAAATAGTAAGAAAAAAAGTATGCATAAGCAAGGCATATATACATACATACATGCACGTACATACCTACATACATACACACATATATGCATATATATATGGACATACATATCCACGCACATACCCACATGTACACATACATAGCCAATGCACACTTAAGGTGCAGGGTGTGTGTGAAGAGAAAAAAAAAAGTGACCAGTGAAAAAGTGACAGTGGCTACAGTGAGGTTTATGTTTATGTTATGTTATAGAGTCTTATTGCTGTCGGGATGAATGATCTGCGAAAGCGCTCCTTATTGCAGCGAGGGTGTTTGAGTCTCTGGCTGAAGGAGCTGCTAAGCGCACCCACTACCCCATGCAGAGGGTGATGGGGGTTGTCCATGATGGATGTCAGCTTTGCCAACATCCTCCTCTCTCCCACCACCACCACCGACTCCAGAGGACATCCCAGTACAGAGCTAGACTTCCGTACCAGTTTGTCAATTTTCCTCCTGTCCCCGTCTGAGCATCCGCCCCCCCCAGCAGACTACTGCGTAGAACAGGGCAGATGCTACGACGGAGTCGTAGAAGGTCTTCAACAGAGTCCTGCACACACCAAAGGACCTTAGTCTCCTCAGCAGGTGAAGTCGACTCTGGCCCTTCTTGTACAGGACATCAGTGTTAGTTGTCCAGTCCAGTTTATTGTTCAGGTGAACACCCAGGTATTTGTAAGAGACCACTGTCTCAATGTCTTTTCCCTGGATGCTCACCGGTGTGGTGGGGGGGGACTTCCTCCTGAAGTCCACAACCATCTCCTTTGTCTTGCTGGCGTTGATTTGGAGAGCGTTGATCTCACACCAGCTGACAAAGTCATTGATGACCCCCCTGTACTCCTGGTCGTTCCCATCTGATACACACCCGATGATGGCTGTATCATCTGAGATATATATAGGTAAATATATAGGTATAGAATAAAATCCTAACTTGATACTAGTGTAGATAGAGCAGATTCATGAAAAAGAGTCATTGTTTATATAAATATGAAATATTTTTGCACTTTTTAATGCAAACTCAAAATCAATTAAACAATAAATAAAAATGTTCTTTTGCATATTCAGCAAATAATCCATTCTGAAATATATGAGGAATGGCAAAATTCCAATTGAAAGTACATCGAAATTAAAAACAAGCCATCAAAACAAAATAAATATAGAACATTTTTTGAAAACATTTTTAATCAATCTAGTCTGGTCTTGACTGTGGAGTAAATTTGAGATTTTGAGTATATGATTAACAGAAGAACAGCATCATATTTAGCACTTTTTACACAAAGCAAAAAACAATATTATACAAGATAATAGAAATTAGGTATATTCATTTGATGTTAAATATATGAATCTGCATCTAAAAAGTAACGACAGCTTTTTATTGTATTTTACTTATTTACTCTTTTGCTTAAAACACAAACACGAGTTAGTAAAAGTGCTTTATTCAACCAAGCAAACACAAAGATACCTCTGTTCTTCTACAAATGTAACTAATATTTCCATTTAAATCATTCATATGTCTTCTTGAGTAACAGACAGCAGCATGATTTACGAGGGCAAGCGGTTCAAGGTTCTTCAGGAATTCAGATTTATGAATCCTCCCGATTGCGGCTTATTTGTCTTTTTCAAGAAACAACTCCATGCTTTCTGCCTGTCTGGATGAAAGCGTCCACGCAGCGGTCAATGTCTTCATCTGTATGTGCAGCGGAAATCTGGACTCGGATCCTGGCTTTGCCCTTTGGTACCACGGGGAAGGAGAATCCAATCACATACACTCCTGTGGAGGAAAGAGACTCGTTAAAGAGTTTGATGAAATCGTTATATTCAGGCTTCTTTTACAAAAGGAGAACTATCACAAGAAGGCAGTGGTGGGATTACTTCTTAGGTTCGCAAAAACAGCAACTGGATTTCAATCTAGCTCAGAGATGCATCTTACTATCATATCATACCAAGACTTCAAAGCACAATAAGATTACTGTAGGTGTAAATGTATGGTGCATAGTTACTGTCTCACCTAGCTTCAGCATATCGTCAGCCATCAGAGAGGCCAAACGTGCATCCCCCAGCATCACTGGACAGATCGGGTGAGCTGCGCCTGAAATGGTGAAGCCAGCCTGCGACATCTTGTTCCTGAATCTGGAAGGAAAAGCACAGAAAAACATTCACTGAGAGATATCCGTGTAAGTTGTTAATTCATAATGGCAGAAATGAATTGAATTATGATTGAATTTAATTCAAACTAGAACAGCACATCTGGGAGTGCAGATCTTCGTCAAACATATGGCCAAGCTATGCAGTTGCCACATATCACCACCAGGTGGCCCCAAACAATGGGACCTATACCATTTACTGTAATGTTACCAAACAACAAAAATTAAAACTGATCTAAAAACTAGGATTTCTTCTGTATCATTACCATAATGTAAGATTCATGTTCATGGTACATTCCCAACATTCATTGAGATATCTTACTAACAAACGCCAGTGGAAAAAAATATATGTCCCTAACGGGTGTTGTAGAGGCATGTAGTAAATATTTATTAGATATAAGAAAAACACATATACATATTAAATGAAGAAATATGTAAAGTGAAAGGTTGTATAGAAAAATTAAAAGTTGCAAAGAAATATGATTTATATATATATAATACATATATAGTATGTATTTATGTATTTTTCTGTTTGATTTGATGGCTTGTTTTGAATTTCATTTCACTTTCAATTGGGTTTTTGCCATTCATTATATGCTTATAGATAGTTCTAGTATGTACCGATACAAGATTTACAGGAAGTAGGTTGCTTCAAAAAGGATGAATGAGGTAACAGCCCAGTGATGAGACCTCGTACCAATCGCTGCTTCTCTTGACTCGCCACAAAGGCAGATAAGCCCCACCCCTGATCAAGATAAAAAACACACCTCATGGTTTTGGCTGTCATGCTCTGTGCAATCTCATTGGAGGAGAGCAGCAACTCTACCGCCTGGGTGGCACAGCCCACCACAGCAGGCGGGAGGGAGTTGGAGAACAGGTATGGTCGCGAGCGTTGCCGCAGCAGGTCGATGAGCGGCTTCGGCCCGACAGTGTAGCCGCCTGCAAGAGAACAATTCAAAAAGACAAAAACTCAAACAAATAAAAGTTGTATCAATTACCAAATTACACTTAACTACTGTTATGAGTATTTATTAATGTTCATGACAGGTGTCATATCATGATTATGACTTTTATGACCGTTACGTGCATTCAAGTAAAGTGTTACCACATGATCATTACTTTTTGAAAAAGGTGGGTAGAGACAGAGTTCTGGTACATAATTGTAATATTAACTTGGGGTATGCATAGCTGCAATTGTGAGGAACCTGCCTTATTAAAACAAGCTACAAGCAGAGTGAAAGTTGGATTGAGATTCAACATGTAGAAACTGGACTTGTAATAGTTCTATATGGCGAACATATATCAGATACTTTAATATTCTAGTCAAGTTCCTCTGTCCCCAAAAGTGGCTAAAACATCAATTTCTCAATACAGCTTTAAATTTAGAGATGTTTAAAATAGAAGAACTTGTGTGTCATGAAGCCATTGGTCAGATGGAGAGAGAGAAATACCGGCTGCTCCTCCCAGTGCTTTCCCCAGGGTGGAGTTTATAATGTGAACTCGGTCCATCACTCCTAGGAGCTCGTCTGTTCCTCTAAAACACAGAGTGGAGCGGTATTAGTCCTTCTCCCTTTCATGACAGGAAGACTAGCGTTACACGCGTTGCAAGTTTTCTGACTTTGCTGACACTAATGGAAGAACCATAAAACAGCTGACATATTGCAGTCATTTGTGTATTTTTGCCAAAATAATTTGAAAGTCGCTGCAATCAGAATGTCAATGCATACGATCTAAAACATGTGGGGATATTCTAACGCCTACAGGGAGGCTGACCAGTGTGATCCCGTCTCTATTGGATTGTGTCCCTGACTCTTACTGACTAATTATGACAACATCTCAATCTATGCTTATTAAGACATGTCATTTCCATTATTGTTTTTATCATTACAATTATTTTAGCTAAAGATCTATAACACATACATTTTGAGTTGTACTGCTAGTAAAATATTAGTTCAAGAGTAATCCCTTTTTACATATTAGAATATAACCAATGATTAGTTAATGTTAGCTAATTAAAAAGTAAGTGAGGAATGAATCAGATACAACTTGATAATTGATGATTCGTCAGTATATACTTCAATAATTATTGTTAATGAAGGACTCTACAGTAATTGATGATGAGCCACTAAAGAAAGACTGTGAAACCCTCTATTCACCCTCTATTGCATAGTGTTGCCACTTAGCAACAATTACTTTTTTTATTTTTCTAAAAAGCTGTGATATCAAATCTATGTTTTTACAGTTAGGTGTGAAAAGGGGGATTTTATTTTTGAAAGAGATACAATTTATAAGGACACACGACCAGTCCCTTTGCTCATGGAGATTTGACACCGAAGGTTGTCTTTTATGGGCGACACGGTGGAGCAGTGGGTAGCACTGTTGCCTCACAGCAAGAAGGTCGCAGGTTCAAGACCGCCTTGGGGCCTGGGTCTGGGACCTTTCTGTGTGGAGTTTGCATGTTCTCCCCGTGTCTGCGTGGGTTTTCACCGGGTACTCCGGCTTCCTCCCACAATACAAAACATGCTCAGGTTAATTGGCAAATCTAAATTGCCCATAGGTGTGAGTGTGTGTGTGAATGGTGTGTGAATGGTGTGTGTGCCCCACGATTGGCTGGCGACCATCTGGGGTGTATCCCCCTGCCTCTCGCCATAAATTGCGCTGGGATAGGCTCCAGCAGACCCCTGCGACCCCGAAAGGGAATAAGCGGGATAGAAAATGGATGGATGGATGGATGGGTTGTCTTTTATTCAGAGTATACTCACTATCTGGGGTAAGTAAACTTTAATAATTTTTCCAAATCAAATTAAACTACAATAAAATAAAAAGAATGGAAAGTAGTTTAGACACCTTCCCTGCATTTTTGCTTAAAAAAACCCACCTGCCGCGAGGCCCCAGGAAACCGGTGGCGTGGCATTCATCTATAAACACCATGGCTCCATACTGATCTGCCAGGTCACAGATAGCTGGTAACGGAGCGACGTCTCCATCCATCGAGAAGACTCCATCTGTCACTATCAGACGCATACGAGAGGACTGAGGAGGAAAAACACAGTCCTGATGATCAGTGGAGTGACGACTACTCACTAATCAATACTGTCTCGAGCATCAAAAACTGAAATTTTGAAATTAAACTTTCTACTGTCTATCTAGAGATAGAAGGCTACATTTATTTATTCTATTTTATTGATTTGTTGATCAGCAGAAGATTATCCACCAACTACTTTGATAAATGATTCATCATTTTAGTCATTTTATAAAGCAAAAATTTCAAAGAGTAGCTAGTTTCAGCTCCTAATGTGATGATTTAATACTTTTCGTTGCGGACTTTGATGATTTACTAAATATCTTTGGGTTTGGACTGTTAGTCAGACAAAAGTACATATATATGTTTTCACTAACTGACTTCTTAACTGGTAGATGATGCAACATGTGACGAGGAATACCAGGTAGACTCCCAGGAATAATTGGCCTATAGTAACCACATATAAACTTGAATATGTACTCATCACTGTGGTAAGAATGGAGATTATGACGCACTAGTCAAATGTGGGAATTAAGGCACTTCATCAGCAGCAGAAGCATAAAAAACAATTTGTTGTCTTACTGAGGCCAGAAGGATGTCCAAACACACCTGAGACTCTTTGAGTTTGCTCTCCAGATCACTGAGGTCCATGTGTTTGTAGCGCAGCCTCTTTGCCCGACACAAACGGATCCCGTCAATAATGGAGGCATGGTTCAGCTCATCAGACAGCACCGCGTCATCCGGGCCCATCAGAACCTGGAAGGAAAGTCAATTGATGCTATTTTGACCATAGTAGGAGGCAGTGTTGGGAAAGTTTATTTCTACAGGAACTACTTCGAAGTTCAGTTCACAAATTTTAAAATGAACCAGTTCAGTTCATAGTTAATACCTCAACAACTCAAAATTTTTAATCAAAATGATGGTTCCAAAAATAAGCTAGTAATGTAAAAATTATCTTCACAACCCAAAGAGAACCAGAGGCAGCAATTATTTTATGAGTATTAACATTAAAACTATGTGTCAGATTCATCCTGGTATCCAATGTTTAATCCTTATCCAACTAGTGTTTGGTGTTGAGATGACATCCCTCTAAATAATGGAACTTTATTTCCATCATTTCAGTCCACACAGCTGCAACTCTCACCCTGCAAAAGATTCTCAAAACATGAAGAAAAACTTGCTGCTTAAATGGTCTTCATTCTTAAAAATGAAAAACGAACTTTTCCATCAAGTTGTGTTAATGGTCATAGCTCTGGTGCTGCCTTCCTCCTCTCTGTGTTTTATGATGTATTTGTTAGTGTATACTAGTATAACAGCTGCTGCCAGATCCGCTGGTTTTCATCTACATAATAAGGTCTGTTTATTGTAAGTTTCAGCTAGGTTTTCATCTAGAAGGATCTAATGCAATTTGGTACACTCTTGAACAAAGTTCTACTACGTTGCTGCGTTGAGGCACTGGCAGGAGGATTGTTTAGGGTGTCGTCTCAGTGTAACATACCTCGAACAGTCCAGCATTGGCATCAAAACAGCTAGCATAGAGGATACAGTCCTCCCTCTCATGGAACTCTGCCAGCTTTCTCTCCAGATTTTTGTGTAGGTCCTGTAAATCGTGTGTTACACAGAGTATACTCAGAATACAGCTGCTATATGTTGTTTTCCATGCATTAACATAACATGTACTGGCTTACATACCTGTGTGCCACAGATGAATCTTACAGAGCTCAATCCGGCGCCATACGTCTTCAGAGCCTCAATGCCTGCCTGCACAACCTCCGGATGACTGGACAGTCCGAGGTAGTTGTTGGCACAGAAATTCAACATGCCTAAGGAAGAGGACAAACTTTCCAATTTAAACCTTTAATCTAATTGCCGGGATGCTCTAGTTAGCCTTCAACAGAAATGTGTGTCTGAACCTTTTTACAAAAAAAACAAACAAAAAATAAAACTGTCAAATCAGGACAAAGACTGACAGGAGGACTCTGAATGGGCTTAGTGGGCGCCATCCGGACAGTCAGATTCACACATGAGGGGCCATTCATAAATCCATGCAGTCAACCCCTGACAAAGGTCATCCTGGAAGTGTAAACAGTGCAGAACAGTGAACAGAAAGGAGATTAACAACACTTCTGTTACTACTGTGGTACTCAACTTCAACACTGCACCAGACTCGTATTACAAATCAACAGTGCTGGAAGAAGCCTCGAGATTCTTTACTTAATTAAAATGATAAAAAGTCCTTTACAAGTAAAAGTCCTAAATTCAAAAGGTTGCTTCAGTAAAAGTACAGAAGCATATCAGCAAAATGTATGCAAAGCATAAAAGTATAATTTCCCAACAGTGATGGTAATAATTCCGTTAAAATACCTGTTAATTACAGTTTTAATTTTTTCCAGGAACAATCTAACCAATTATTTTTTCCTATCAGGTGTTTAAAACAGCTGGCAACAGGTCAGAGTCAGAGGGGTTTAAAGCAGAGGCTTAACAGAGAAAGGTAGTTCAGTTAAGAGTTATGTTCTGATCTTTATCTGGTTTATCTGCTACTTTCTTCCTCAATAACACAGGCTACTTTGGTCATAGCCAACGACTAAACTACTACCTTCATAAGAAAAGTTTGTGTTTGAAAATATATTATTATAATATGATGAGAACTTTTACTTGTGATACTTTAGGTACACTTGTCGACTTTGAATTGTACTTGTTATTGGGTATTTTTGGAGAATCGGAATACTTCTTTAAAACGGTTGCGTGACTTCATAGTTTGAGATAAGATCGCTGCAAAGCGCCAACCAGCAGCAATAAACTACGGTGCGTTCACGGACTCACCGCTTCTATGGCACTTTTATTTTAATCTCAGGTGCTGTTACTATCAATTACTCGCACTCACTGCCACGGCTGCCGTCCACGTTGATGTGAGGTCCCTGCTTGGACGTGATGACCCGCTCCGCTTTCCACGTCCCCGCGGCTCGGATAGCGTCTAGCTCGTTCTGCAGCACCGCTCTGGCTTCAGCGGCGGCGGCGTAGCTGCGGCTCACCGCCGCGGCCGAGGGCCGCAGGACGCCCCGGAGAGGCTTCACCAAACCCCGGGCGGCGTTTCCGAGAGACATAGCGGCGTTTATGGGACGTCAAATGTGCAGGAGAGCAGCTAAAAAGAACTAGCGTGGCGACCGCGACGCACGTCACGTAGCGAGGTTGGGCGTTGTGTCGCGGGCCAATCAGATGCCAGGACGCCTGACAGGTGGCTTGTATTGTCCAATCAGAGTTCACATAGTAGTTACTCCCCGCCGTAGTCTCAGTTGCTTATTATAAATTGTCCTCAATATCACAAAAAAATTTCTTTTTTTTTCTTTAATCTAAACTACACATGTTTAGGATGAAAACGTAAATATATAGCGTGTTACAAGAAGAAAGTCATTATTTTTTTTCAATAATATTAATATTTGCCTTCACACTATGACCCAGTTTACCCTCTGTGACAGGTGAAAGAAGCATTCACACCCTTGAAGTACCAAAACAGCAGTGCCAGTACAGAAAAAAATCATTTACTTAAGTAAAAGTACCAGAAGTTCCTTACTACTTAAGTAAAATAATAAATTTACATTAGTATTAGCAGCAGCAAAATACTTAAAGTGTGAAAGAATACGTACTCTTTGTATTTGACTGATATATTAATATTCTGCATATGACATTTCAGAGATTACCAAGTCACATGGTTCACACCCTGGGGGTCAGGCCAAGGGTCACCAGATAGATCTGAATTGGGGGGGGTAGTGAGAGGGAAAAGATTGAAAACTTAAGTTCTGTTACACAAAACTGTCACTTTTATTCTGCTGAATAATCTAAAAAGTAAAGCTGTTATATAAAGGTAATAGAAAATATAACATTGCCCTCTAAAATTTATTGGAGTGGAATTATGTATTATCAAGTAAATACCGGTAACTCAACACAGTACAGTACTTGACTAAATGTACTTTGGTTATTTTTTAACCTTTGCAATACAGCAATGTAAAAAGAACTCATTGCAAGTTAAAGTCCCATATGAAAAATTCTACTTAAGTAAAAGTACATAAATATCAGCAGCAAAAAATAGGCAAAGAAATACAGTGCAAGTACTAATCATGTCCCTGTAATATATTATTATATAAGGCCTATGATGACATGAGATCATCTAGTGCATTAGTGGGTAAGCAGCAATTCATTGTTATAGCTGTGGTTCCCAATCTCAGGGTCAACAAAGAGACATGTGAAATGTGAGCTGACTTCACCCTGCTGTTTGTTAGATGTCAAAAAACAAAAACCTTGAAACCACTGGTTCCATTCTTGACTATACGTTGTACTTTAAAAACTTGTAATCAATTATCAATTAAGCTTCAGATGAATACGGCGCAGGAGAAAGTACAATATTTCCCTCTAGTGGAGTAAAAGTATAAAGAAGTGTAACTTAAATACTCAAGTAAAGTACAAATATCTCAAAATGCATTCCATTTACTTACTACAATAGATGTAAACTCACTGCATCTTTAAACTAGTCATATATGTGTATATTCTGTATGTATTAATGAACACCTCTGAAAAGTGAATAAGTAAAACCTGCACAGTAAGGTGTTTCTGTATATTAAACTGAAGGCAAGAAACCCACGGTTCAAACATACTTCGGACCAGACAGCGGAGCTTCAGTAAATCCCATAGATGCAAAGCAATGAATTGGATTATATGGTAAGAAACCTTAATCCGCCACACGAGTGAATGAGAAGGAGCAGACGTCCAGTTAGTTTAAGTTTAATATATGACAGCGGTCTGCCATGACTTCCTGTTGAACTTCAAGTAAAACATCTTCACAGGAGGAATGTTGGATGTAAAAAACCTCATGTAGTTTTCTTCCACATCCTGCAATTGTAATAATAACATGAAAACAAGCATCAAACTATTATAGTAACAGCTGAGCTCCCCCCACATACAAGTTAATACAGTGTTTGCTACTTTGACAGAGGTGATTTTCCATAAGCCATCATGACATTTGACATTTGTATATCACAGCAATATAATACATATTTCTATATTTCAAAAAGTTGTTTTTATTGAAACAATAGCATCTCTTTCCTTCGACGGCAGGAATGTAACCTTATAAAATGTGCAAATGTTTGCATTCCAAACATGGACGACTACTCATAACAATGTCAAGTAAAAACCTCTCTGTCCTTCAGCAAATAACATTATTTTATCAGTTAAAAAAAACAGGTTTGTGCCCAAGTAAAGAGCAGCATACACCGATATGGGTTGTAATACCCATGTCACATGTGCCATTCAACCGTTCATCAAAGAGACGTCTGCATCTCTCAGCGGATGGTGCAAGCGCTTCATGAGTATTGTTAGTTTGGCAGGTTTTACTCGTCGTTTTAGGACTCGGAGTGGTTGGCGTCCTGTGAGGAGGCTCGAACAGATGGCAGACGCTCAGCTGCTTTCGCTCTTTCTGCCAGAAACTTGTCAAACTCTGCAGAAGGAGAGACACACACATCAGCATTTATCTCAAGAAAGATATGAGCATACATAAATACAAGAGGACTGGATAAGACAAAAGACCACACCAACTTCTACTATTTCTGCGGATTATAGTTCAAACATCTGTGAGCTGTTCCTTTCAGCATGTAAACCCAAACTAACCATAACCCCAACCAGTTATCTCTGCGATACCCAACCATCAACATAACCAAAACCTACAGCTCAACCCTAACTGTGGAGGTGGTGCTACGTAAAACACAATTCTAACAGTAGAGGAACATTATTTATGGAGGAGTAAACTTCGCTTTCCGTTTTACTCAGGGCCTAGCTCTGTGAAGAAGTGATCAACATCACTTTCGAGGAGGTAGATTAAATATTTAAAATGGAACATTTTTTGGTTACACTATTTAACATGTAAAAAAAGAAAATCACACAAATTGGTGATTTTGTAAAAACAAATGATACAAATGGACTTGTAAATTACAAGAATGGTTCTTAAAACTGAAGGTTTATGACTTTCTCATTTTCAACTATAATTTGTCACTGATCACTACCCACAGGTGTGGATGGTGTCGGTGAGTAACATTATAAGAAATTATTAGGAGAAGAAAACTAAATTTGTTCATTCTTTTAGTCTACTGTCTAAACTAATCTTATAATGTAAATCCAGTCTTCATTTCTCCAGGAGATCCTACTTCGGATATACACAGTGAAAGTGATGCTTATACTTAGCCAATTTCGACTCCAGTAGTGTCATTATTCTACAGACATTACACTGTGCACTTTACATCTACTTCATAACGCTAAGTTAAAGCAAACAGTTGTGTGGATGGATAAATGACAATTCCTGCGTATTTCAAACTGATCCTCACCTTCACTGGTCACACCATCAGAGTCTTCAAAGTCATCATACTGTGTCACAAAAAGAAAATACATATATTTATTTCACATTGAACACATATTGACACAATTTGAAGGAAAACCAAGGTTGTCCCTTCATGTTAAGATGACTCAAAACTAGAAGATCAGTTCAGCAAGAAAACAAGCTGAAGAGATTTAACTTGTTAAACATGTAATATCAACTTCTTAACATCAACCGTTTTAATTAGACAAAGTTGTTTGGTTTTATGTTCAAATAATTCAAATTTCAGATAGCTTAAGATTTTTAAAAAGGAAAAAGTTTGGGGTTATCCAGAGAACGTGTTTTTGGTTTTGCATCATTTCTGTGTTTGCAGCATTTTGCTGTTTGCATCCAGTCATAAATAAATGTTTTAAAAGGACTGCATGAAGTCAATGTGCAAATAAATGTTAATAACACTAACATCATTAAATTTGATAACCCGGCCACTCACCTCATCATCCAGCGCTAGCCATTTTTCAATATCATCCATTACAGTGGACTGGTTAATAGGAATCTAAGAAAGAAAGAAGAGCATCAGCGTGGTTACTCATGTAAAATATGAACCCGAGGTTCCTGAACGTGTAACAAAGCTACCAAACCACCAAGAAAAAAGGACCCACGTAGAATGACTGCATGTCAATAAAAAAACGAGCACTGCAGGAAAGACAATAATGTGGCACATCAGGACAGTGCAAACCAACATCGTCATGCTCTTTTGTGGACACAGGTACCAGTGTAAACTATCTTGTCTTTTCCTCATGCAAAACCACTGTTTGATTACAATACATGAGCCACAAAAACCAAACAAGTGATCCAAAGCAAAAACAATTCTGACCACAGAAAAATGACGGAACAACCTCACGACAAATATAACACACAAGCGTCAGAGGGTGTGAAAACCAAGACACAGACGCACCATTCCCCTTTTAATCATCCAATCTAACTTTGGTGAGGAGCTGTGGGAGGAGGCTGGGCTGCCATCCTTCGTGCAACACACACAAAGAGTCGTTTTAGGTGCAAAACAGTTACGAAGACAAATCATACACTTTTTTTCTCAACTGAGGAACAGCTAGGTAAAGAGATTCTGAACTGTACATGATCCAGCATCTTAAGCCACATAATAAATTCACAGTTTTCTGGTAAAGTTTTACCATTTCTAAAAAAATATGTTTTCACAGGTCAAGGAGAAGATACTACGACAAGATAAATTCTGTCACTAAACCTATTAAAGCATGTAAAAAGCTGAATAACATGGCGTAAATTGTTTACCGTTCCAGTGAATTGTAGCGTGCTGTCCTGAGCTTGAGCCAGGCCGTCCCCTGTAACTCCGCTCTGCTCACTGAAACACAAACAACCACAGGAAAAAAGAAGAAGTTAGACGTAGAAAGTTGGAATTAAAGCTCAAAAATAAAAGAGTTGTGCAAAATTCTAGAAAGAGAGTATAAATATATGACTGCTATTTAAACAGCATGTCATTTATTTCGCAGCATGAGCAACTTGCGTTTACTTTACACAACTTGAGGTCACATCACCAGAATTATGTTTTCATTCTCTACCTTGGTCTTTGTCGAGTTGAGACATTTCTTCTCTGAAACAGCGTGTCATCTGATTCACTTGTGCCTGCAAGAAGAACAAGAGACAACAAATGTTACAAGCACAGACTTTAACATCATAAATGCAGATGGATGGGTGGCCGACAAAAATACATTTTTGGTTGATGGTAAGAAACTTTGTATTAATTCACATATTGCAAATGCATTTCTTTTGCTGCAACTTTTTGCTGATCATGAACCTGTAAGCAGGTGACATCCCTATGTTCCCAACCATTACACAGCAAAATTTAGAGGTTAAGCTGGAAGATAAAAACAATGACAAACGATTAGAAAAGAAAATATTGTGCCATAACTTTTTAATCTCCATGAAATCTATTTTGTACCAAGTACCAGGCACTTTGTTTTCAAAAGTTGTCCTGTTTAGTGAGATCAAATTTGGTCATGAAGACAACTCTTGATGCAGGTTGTTTTTCCAGACATGTCAAGGTAAGAGTTTGTATGCAGCTGCTCAGTAATTACTGTGATGTACAGATGGACCCTGATAAGACATTGGGTCAATGTTTTAATCTGTTTTTTGCTGTCCAATGTCAAGCAAATGCAAAATAAAACAGATGTTAACATGTTGTTTAAATGCTCTGAGAGATAAACTCCATCATGTCTTCTTTGTAGCATTTGTGTTGTTTATAGCATTATCTTCCCAACTAGGAAAATAGGACCATCGGAGCAGCACATGAACACGGCAACAGTACATCTGGAGTAAATCTGACTAGAGGCCAATTTTTGTTCTGCAAGCTTCACCAGCGACCTGTGACTATGACCCCCATTCCGTGTACAGCTTCAGTTAACTCATTATATAATTCATTTATTATTAAACACATATAGATTAGTAATATATTTTAAAACTTAACAAGTACATACTAAGTCTTGCCATCTGACTGCACAAACTGTCAGCTTTTGATTGGCTGAGTGGGCTGTCATCGGCCACGGAGGCAGCCTCCGATTGGCTGACAGACTCTGACGTGAGCTTCAAGTCTGAGAGGTTGACGTATGAGTGGCTCTGAGACACAAAAGGGCCAAGGGTTAAAAGTAGTTTCATTTGATAAAACCATGCTGGTGCCGACAGAGAACAGAGCGGCTGTGTTATTTACCTTCCGTGTCGAGTTCTGACCATTTGTTATTCGCCTTTCAAACCTGTGAGCAAAAAAATGATATAAACATTTCATCTTCAAATAGACAAACAATCTTTAGTTTTCATGTTGGAAAGCGACTCCGCATGTAACCAGCTTTTTCTTTTTTTGCATGTCATTGCACAATGATGCACTCAATTTCACTGCTACAAATGCATTTTTAAATGCATTAACTTTAATTATCCTTTTTGTCCAAAACAATTTTTTTGTGCCTTGTTCTCGAAAACATGTCAAAGGGTTTTTTCTAATATAGATTGATTTCTTATATAAATACAACTGTTGCTCACATTTTGTAGAATAATAACAATAGTAATAATGAATGTAGTTCACCTGTTGTAGCGAGTGAAGGCAGTGTTCATCTCATCATTAGTTGCCAGCAGCTCCTCAATCAGCTTCTCCTCGCTGAGTCTGGGGACGATCTTCACTATCCTGTCCTGCATTTCCTTACATACTGTGTATAACTGCTAATGACACAATCAGACAAAGAATGTGTGGGTGGGGGGTGGCGGTGGAGGGGTTGTGTCATGGGATTGTGGGGAGGGGGGGGGGGGGGTCGTGTTGGGGCGGCAGATGCAACACAAAATGTACAAAATACGAGATCAGTTAAGGGGCTAACGCGACACGGATGGATGGAAAATGACTTTGTTGCGACAGGGAGCAGCAAATATTTCACACCAACACAACCTGTTTGTCTTTACCTCCAGCAGCTCCATGTCTGCTTGTTTTACCGTAACAGGATCCAGCTGACTCATCATGTCTGACATCATGGTCAGGTTGCTCCGCACCACGCCCAACTCTGCCTTCAGCTTTGTTACCTGGAATACCAATAGCACCCGCTCAGTATGCAACAGCGCTGATCGCTTACTCCAAAAGCAAATATTGATTCGTGTGGAGAAAATGCAACTCCATGACCCAAAGAATAATTTTAGGAGTGAGAAGTGAGAAAGTATTTAAAAAAAAAACAAAAAAAAAAACCCTCTCTTGTGCAGCAATGCTCGTCACCTGCTTGGGAGTGAAGGCATCCTCTCGGGTTTGTTTGAGCTGAGAGGTCAGGGGTTTGGAAGACAAGGGCACAGCAGGAAGAGTAGTAACTGCAGGCCCATTCCCGGGCAGAGTCTGCTAGGAAAGGCACAGAAATCACCCAGAAAGAAAAGCCACCTAAGACAACAGCTAAGCACCAGCAGGAGTCCAACACATGCACAACACTCGCCGACATGTTCGTACCTTTTTTGGAGCTTGGACTGGCGAATAGCCGTCCAGCTCTGTCATAGGGAACTCAAGTCCTTTTCTCCGCAGGTCCTCATAGACCGACACCACGCCCGTCAGGTCGGGTGAGCTGCGGAATGCGTCGGCCCACGCCTAGACGAAAAGGACAGTGGCAGAAATAGTTTCCAGGCGGCAGGGCAAAGAGACAGCACCGCAGCGCTCCGTGCAGACGCGCCTCACGCCTCACCTGTATGATGCTGAGCACTCTGTCGTGCAGGATCAGAGGAGGGTTGTTCCTCGGGATGATCGACCGCACCAGAACTCCCTCAACAAAATCCCGCGTGGTCACTAGGATGTGAAACCGGTAACCGCAGTTCTTCACACATGTCTCCAGGACCTCACATCAAGAAGGAGATGTGGAGATTTATTAGAGAAAGTAGATCCCACAAAGGTTGTATTTATACAACTCAGACCAGGTCTGATATCTGTCAACACTCACAGTGAGTGTCAGCATGACCTCCTTGAAGTTCTTGTTCCCCACAATTCTTTTCTTTATGGCCCTGACTGCATCTCGGGGCCTGGAATTAGAGATTTTTTCAACGGTAAGAGTGCAACGTCTAGACAGAGATTGTTACGGATGTTGACAAACAACGAGACACACTATGTGCGCACACGCACATACACACACACGCACACACACACACACACACCCTTCCTCTGAGCTGTTGATCACATCACAGATTTCCATGTTCAGTGCCCAGTCTTCGGCCGGCAGGCTGGAGCTGGTCGCACGCTCTGCAAGGAATAAGTGAGGAGGAAAATCACACTGCTGAGTTTGAAATTGTTGAGAAGAGCAAAAGTACCAAAAAAACATTGTAAAAACACTTGTTGCAAGTTAAGTGATGCCTTCTAAATCCTACACAGAAGTATTTGAGGTTACATATTTTTTCTCACCTACAGTTATATCTGGAATGTTTATGTGCGTCTATAACACTTGATGTTAAAAAGTTTAGTTTAGAAATTATATTATGCTACTTCTTTTTAATCACCAAATACATGAGAGTATTTTAATGTTTATCTTTATCAATGTGGAGCCAATTTGAGATACTTGAGATTCTTTCCTTTACATAAAGTGTAATGTATGCACTAGTAACAATTGACAACATTGTTGTGATCTGTTGCTGTGGCAACACACTCACTGACTTTCCAGTAAACTTATTGATTATTGGCTATTGGCCCAATAAGTAATCAGTGAAATACATAAAGGGGACAAAACCTATTATACCTTGCTAACTGCCTGAAGGGTTACAGTAAATTTAACAATAAATCGGTGTAAAAATCATTTTATGATCATGCATGTTTGTACCTTTTACACAGAGGAGGAGCAACAGAGTTAGGAATGAAGATTAAAAAAAAGTTCTGCGACACACATTTAGATTTGGGATTGAATCTTTGTGATTGTGATAAATGTTCTCTCTTTTTTTCTCTTTTATTATTATTCTTATTATTTTTCTTTTCTCTTATTAAAATCTCTTCAGACCTGTAACTGTTATTTAAATTAAACCATCAGAGATCTTTCTTGGAACTGCTAACACATCACAGACACAAGGACCTTAATAGACATAACAGACATGTAAAATTTTAAAGGTATTTAACTACTTCTGCCCAAGAACTCAAGGGAAAAACTACAACATTTTCCTCTGCAATGTTGAGTTGATGCACCTCACAACTGTATGCATCTACAGTTTTTTTACGCTCATTGAAATTATAAATAATAATTTGTATGTAATAATAACAGCTTAATCCAAATGTATGTTGAGGATTATTGCTCAAATGATTTGGTCATTTATTAATGATAACAATAATTCATGTTGAAGAACAAATTAAAGTACTTAAGTGTATTTTCCGACTGTCTCTCCAATAATAAACTGTATCTATAATAAGCAATCATCCACATATGGAGTCAGTGGCCTGCTTTAAGCTATAATGAGTGCCCATCAATGAAAACACATGTGGCTGCAGCAGAATAAAGGCTCCATGTAATTTAGGTCAGGAGGATGTCCGTCACTTTTAGTCCCGCCCAGCTACAACCAGACCCAAAAACAACCAATCAACGCGAGCCTTCCGGTGTCGTAGCCGCGCCTCTTGCCGAATCATTGCTCGGCGGACGCGTCAATCAGCGGAATAAGCGGCTGCTCCAACGTCAATGTGATAAATGGATCTTGGAGTCGTTATGCTAAGTGTTGACATTATGAAGCGGTTATAAAACCGTTGGCGATAAAAAAAGGAGAGGAAGAGACACGTGAATGTTGGCCGTTAACGACCCCGACAAAGCGTGAACGCACCGTGCGGTTATTACAACCTTAACGCGTCGTGACGGCTATAAAGCGGCTCACCGATACGCTGTCCCACCGACGTGCTGAACGGGTTCCCCATTAAAAACTCCATGATGAGGGCGGTGAGGGCCCAGCGAAGCACCGACGTCCCCGGGCCGAGCCGTGAAGTCCCGCAGCCCGCCGCCGTTGCTGCCGCTGCTGCTGCCGCTGCCGCTGCTCCACTACAGCAGGGCTCCGGCGAACTGCGTCAGGCTTTAAAGGGAAAGCAGCAGACGATTATCAGATGGCCGCTGTAATATTGATCATAACTGCGCCACGCACAGGCTTCTTGTGTTGCTGCACTCAGAGGAAGACGTTTCTGTCTTTATCTGACCTATTTACGCAAATACCGTGCTTAAGTAGCTACAGATTTTGAGGTACTTGTACTTTACTCGAGTATTTCCATTTGACAAGTAGAGGTAGTGGAGAACTGGGAAGTAACTAAGTGCATTTACTTTTGATAACAGGTTAAAACACTTTTCTTTTCTTTTATAGTTAGTTCTGGTCCTGCTTTAACTAGAACATTGTTATGCTGCTAGAGGTTTAGACTGCTGGGACCTCATCAGATACTCTGAGCTTCTCCTTCTTTCTTCCATCCATAATGCTCATGACCCACTGATGTTTTAAATCTGTTGGGCTTCTGGTGTCCTGCCCTGTGTTTTCTGTTTTTCTCATTTTCAGAACACGCTGCAGTGTCTGCAGGGTCTGCTGTCCTGGTTCATCTGGAAGCTGAGATGGATTCTGTCACCTCATCCTCCACATACACTAATATTTATTATATTTCTGTTATTCTATTTAGTGTCATTTTCAACTTTTCTTTTTCTTTCTGTTCTAATGCATTGTTTCCATCTTGTTCACATGATCTATTGCAGCCTGTTCATCCTAGAAGAGTGATCCTCCTTTGTTTCTCTTCCTGAGGTTTCTTCCTTTTTTCCATGTTAAAAGCTTTTTTTCCCCCAGCAATTTGTTTCTTGTACAATGTGAGGGTCTAAGCACAGAGGATGTTGTGTTGCTTTTGTACAAACTGTAAAGCCCATTGGGGTTTCATTTTACAGATTCATATGATTTAATAGTGTATTGTCTATACCATTTTCAATTGTCACACTTTATCTTTTTAAATTTGCAGGCTGTCCGATGCAGTATTATTACTGTTAATCTACCCAAAATATCTCAGATTGGCTCTGCATTGATTTAAAAAAAAAAAAAAAAACTTAAGTACTCTAACATATATTTAGTGATTTAAAATAAGTAGTATAATATAACAAAATGAATACTTTTAACTTTGATACTTTTGTACATTTAGCTGATAATACTTTTAGAATAGAACAAAAGACGTTGCTTTCATTGTGCTCAAAATACAATGGAATTAATGAGTGCCACTCCTGGTTGATGCTTTGAACTTAAAACTCAAAAACACACACAATTACACACACATTTTGTACTTTTACTCTAGTAAAAGTAAAACTTTAGCATTTAACTGATTTAGCCATTCAATACTAAAGAAGAGACATCAATGTATTATAATAGAATAAGAATATATATTGTAAAATCTGTTTTGTAAATGTTTTTATTTCATATGAAGAAAGTTACTTTCACAAATGCAAATACCAGAAAAATCTACTTTTATATTTTACCTTTATATGTCATTAGTATGTAGGCATCTTGATTGAAGATGTTTTTTTCTATTAATCAATTGAATTAGGAATAATACAAATTTGGGAGGATTTTTATAGACTTTATTTTTTCTTGACCTTTATTTTTGTAAAAATTCAGGTTCATCACACATTGTGAAATAAAATGAATAGTAGAGTACAGTGATTTTATTCACCCAATCAGATTGTTTAGTACAGAATGTCTGAATATACATTAAGGCAATATATGCGGATTATTATTTTGATAATTACTGTTTGAGTCAATATTTTGTCTGTTTAAGATAAAAAGAAACAACAGCTAAGCAAATACATCAATACAACCATTAAATTGATATTAAGAACAGAGGGGTTATATTTTCATCCAAAAAAGTCAGTGAAAGTCAAAAACATTGTCATGAGCAATAAGAGCCTCCAGATAAAAGGAAAAAAGCTTAGAGAAAATACAACTAAAAGAGCCTCAAAACAACAAAGAAAAAATAAATCCAGTTTGATTGACAGCAGATCACTGTGCGGCAATGAGCTCAGAAACATAGACTTCTGTCTATGTGAGTTTACAGAACTCAGCTGTGTCTCCATTAACATGAAGATAAAGTCCAGCATAGAGCGGCTGAGTGAATTCGGTCTTGACTCTGTGGAGCAGAGTCATGGTGTCAGAGACGCTGTAGAAGGACAGGCGACCTGCTCTGTGATCCAGGTACACTCCCACTCTGGGGGAACGAGGACCTGAGACATGAGTTGTGATGTTGTTGAAGACAAAACTATTAGTGTCACCATATAAAGCCCAAGATATGTTATTGTGTCCAAAAACAGTGTCACTGGAGCCTCCTGCTCTGCTGATGTTCTTGTATGTGACTGCTATGTGAACTCCTCCCTCTCTCCCCTTCACCTCCCAGTAACAACGTCCAGTCAGACTCTCTCGGCTCAGGACCTGCTGCCTGGTAGTGAATCTGTCCGGGTGATGAAAATAAAACTGGGGTTGACGCAATCGTTCTGCTTTTCTGTTCCCCTCAGATAAAAACAGTTGTGCGTGAGCTGTGTTTGGATCCAAGGTGATTTCACATGCATATCTTAAGAATCCGGCTCTGGTCTTTGGCTCTGGTTCTGACAATAAAACATCTACGTCAGTCACTGCCTGTGAGATGTTTGTCCATTTGTCCCTCAGGACGTCCTGTAGTTGATCTCTGAGCTCTGACGCAGCTGCTGTCACATCCTCAAAGTAGCTCAGAGGACGGATCTGTATGCTGGATGTAGCTTCACTGAGTTGTGACAGTGAGGGGTAGCTGTGCAGAAACTGGTTGTGATCCTCTGTGTGTAAGAGCAGCTCCAGTTCAGCATCTTTCCTCCTCAGCTCTTTGATTTCCTGCTGCAGCTTCTCCTCAACATCTTTGACTCGATTCACTTCAGTTTCCTGCTGGGATCTGATCTGCTGCTTCACATCACAGCTTCTTTTCTGGAAGAGACAGATCAGCTCAGTGAAGATCTTCCCAGTATCCTCCACTGCTTTGTCAGCAGAGCGACTGACGGCCTCCAGCTCCTGATGAAGCAGTGTTATGTCTTTCTCTCTGTCCTGGATCCTCTGCTGGATATTCTGTTGACTCCCCTCCAGCTCTTTCTGCCTCTCAGTCCTTTCTGCTGCAGCTGAGACTGTGTCGTGGCCTTTATGTTCATCTACAGAGCAGAGATAACAGATACTCTGCTGATCAGTACGACAGAACATCTTCATCACCTCATCATGACGGCAGCAGATGTTCTCCTGTAGCTTCTCTGAGGGCTTGACCAGCTTGTGTTTTTTAAATTGACTCACATTAAAATGAGGCTGGAGGTGATTCTCACAGTAACTGATGAGACAGTGTAGACAGGACTTTACAGCTTTCAGCTTTCTCCCAGTGCAGACGTCACAAGACACATCTTCATCTCCAGCGTAGTAGTGATCAGCAGCAGCAGCCTGGAGTCCGGTCTTCTTCAGCTGCTTCACTAAAGCTGTTAACATGGTGCTTTTCACCAGGACAGGTCTCGGTGTGAAGGCCTGTCTGCACTGAGGGCAGCTGTAGATCTTCTTCTGATCCTCTTCATCCCAGTTAGTTTTAATACAGCTCAGGCAGTAGCTATGTCCACAGGGAATAGTCACTGGATCCTTCAGCAGATCCAAACAGATCGAACAAGAAAAGGTTTCTGGGTCCAGCTGAACGCCTTTCTGCTCCATTTCTCCTCACAGTGGCAACGGCTGTCTTACTTTCACTTCCTGAAAAATGAAACTAGTGAGGGTATGGAGCTAATATTGGGTCAAATGTCTTGACATTTCAAGTTTGGATTTTGAATCCTGAGAAATACATCAATGTAGAAAAAAATATAAAAAGTGTACGCTTTCGTGGTTTATTTTTATTTATTTATTTTTTTTTATGTTTTTTCACTCATTCATTCTGTTTCAGACTTCTGACCCTGATCTAGCAGGGGGGCTACAGAGGCTACAAACCTCCCTCATGCATGGTGCCTTTAGGGAATGTAGGATTTGGCTACACCACACAATTGGGATTAAAACAAATGCTTTCAGTGACAAACTTCCATTTGCAGTATTGAGTAGCAGCTGTGGTACAGAAGTGATAAAATTATGCCAGATAATGTGCTTAGATGGTTACACTGTATGTAGTAAAATTTTCTATTTCCATATTAATACCACTATTGCCTCTCGTAGTATCTTGCTGGCAATGGCAGATGTCATGATTCCGCACCCCTTTTAGTTGATGCCCTTGTTTGCCAATGCTAGAACAGGGTCAGAAGTTTGAAACTGAAAAAGCAAGAGCTGACACAGTAAAAGAAAGTAAAATAAATTGTACAAAAAAGGGATCGGAATCTGTAAAGAAAAAGAAAAATCTATTCCCAACTATCAATACATTTGAAGTGAAAAATGAAAATAAATGATTTTTAAGACCAATTAGTAGTGTGGATCATAATTATATATAACTTGGAAAACAAAAATACACATTCTTTATTTTTAATTTATTGATGTATTGATGTATATCAATTTTCAGTTTCAATTTTATATTGTTTCGGAGTACAAAACTTTTGACCTAATATTAGCTCCATAAAGGCTCTGCTCTAAATGCATGCATTTCTTTAGTGAATAAAGGCTGACACCCTCTCTGCATGCGTCACCACATGTTGGTTCTTCAGCACCATAGACTTAAAGGGGAGGAAACAAGGACAAACGAGCAGACTGCAGAGGGCTGTGTTTGAGGGCAGGAAGTAGAGGGAAGGTTTTGTCTCTGTGTAGTTTAGATAAATACACATAAAACAAATGAAAGAAGCACTTTTCTGATAATACCTATGTACTTGAGTAGGCATTTTCATGGGGGACTTTAACTTGTAAACAAGTGGTAAAGGATCTATGTATTTCTTCCAATACTTTATATTTTTCCCGTTCCATTCCTAGATTTTTAGATTAAAAAAACATACAAGGATGATGTCATCTGTTACTATGCAGACTGAGGACACTTTACAGTGTGTGTCCAGCAGTTAAAATCTGCAGATTCAGCCAGACTGAACAAGAAAAGGTTTCTAGGTCCAGCTGAACTCCTTTCTGCTCCATTTCTCCTCTCAGTGGCAACCACTGTCTCACTTTTACTTCCTGAGGAGTGAAATTAGTCTGAGCTCAAAACTAAAGATCAAAAGGGCAGGGAACCAGGAGGTATGAGCAGCAGAATGCAGTTTGTTGTGTTTGAAGGTACAGGGAGTTTATCAGACTTTGCAACATTCCAGGTCAGGGAGTGGTACTGTAACTAAAATTTTCAAGAGATGATTAATAGGAGAGGAAAGAAGAACCCTCTCTGAGTTATCTTTCCTGGAGGGGCCTAGGGGAGGCCATGATGGCCAGCACCTGGTGGGCCTGTGCCCATAACCTGAAAGGAAGACATGGGACCCCCTTCCTGGGGCCTGAGGGGGAGTGAGTTTGGCGGGGCTGAAACTGGAGACCCTGGTGGTCTGAGCCCTCACTGCAAAAGCTGGCTCTGGGGACATGGATGTCACCTCTCTGGTGCATGGGGCCGAGAGGTACCAGCTAGATACCCAGGAACCCATAGCTGGTGCATGGGGCCGAGAGGTACCAGCTAGATACCCAGGAACCCATAGCTGGTGCATGGGGTCGAGAGGTACCAGCTAGATATAGTCAGGCTCGCTTTGATGCATAGAGTTTCC
The DNA here is from genome assembly GCA_036785175.1 of Eupleurogrammus muticus. NCBI lineage: Eukaryota > Metazoa > Chordata > Actinopteri > Scombriformes > Trichiuridae > Eupleurogrammus > Eupleurogrammus muticus. Next base: position 21,254,756 of record JAYKQN010000011.1, on the reverse strand, counting down.
TTGAGAGGGATTGGAATCTCTACCACTCCCATTGATTCTGTGTTCCTTGCCTTCATTGTTGAGAGGGCCAACCAGAACTGTGGCCGTAATTTGGTCAGACTAAAATGTAGTAAAGTGAAAGTATAAAATAAATGAAATGGAAATAATCAAGTACAGTTCTTAAGTAAATGTACTCTGTGTTTCTGCAATAAATTAAATATTGTTACTTTTTTTAGTTTCTGACTACTTTCCAACCACTGTTGGTTGTTACTTAAAGCATCTTTGCACAGAGTAAAAGGATGAATGGGAAAAGTAGTGATGCTGTTATATAAAATAAAGATTGACTTCATTATGCCTTTAGGGTACTGTTTCTTGCTCATGGTATGCACACACACACACACACACACACACACACACACACACACACACGTACGTTACCACAACAAAACCATCCTTTAAAAGTAATGAAAATATAATTGCATCAGTATTGCAGATAACAATAGGATATTGCAACAATTATGTAATGTGCATAATGTTTTAAACCAAATGACATGACAACTGAAATTGTACTTTACTCGTATTATATTCATTTGACAGCATGGATCACATGGCGTTGTGTGTGAGTGTGTGTGTGTGTGGTTCTCTGCCACATGGGTGCACTGTTTTATTTAACACTTCAGTATATCAAGTTATAACAATGGATATCCAGGCTCACTTTGTGTCAGCTGGTTTAAGTTAATTTAATCAAATGTTTGACTTTGTAAAACACCACAATAAAGTACATTATCCACTGACATCAGCATCATTATAAACTTACAGACCATGCAAGAGATTCTACTTGATACTCGTACTGCTGATACATGCACTTCCTCCTCAAGCCTTTTACAGAAAACCATATGTTGCTTGAAAGAGTTGAAAAAGGTAGTGGTACAGATGATTACAGATCATTTCCTGCAAAAAAATACTCATTTCAAATTCCATTTTGCTCAAAGTGACAACTTTCTAACCAGAGTTCATTGTTTGTTTGCCAAATGTAAAGTTTTTAATGATAATAATAATGATGCTCATGTGTGAGAGTGTGTTACATAATGGAGTTTGACTAAATAGAGCTTAAGTTTCATATTTCAGTATATAACAACAACACCTGTTAATGCTGCTGTAGACACCTTACAGATTTCCTTCCTACCCGCCACCTTTCTGCTTCATTGTGATCCAACACTTTCTCCTTCCCTGCACCTCAAGCTCTTGCAGCTTGATATCACCTTTCCAAGGAATGTTCAACTGCATACTAGAAGAAGCAGCTTTTTCAGCACCCAATCAGAGTGGGTTGGCAGTAACTTGTTTACATTCACACTATGTAGCCCCTTGATTAGTCTCCTCAACCCGCAAATTAAACACAGTGGAGAGTGTTTCTTGCCTGTTTGCTGGTCTATGCAATTGGCTTTATCATCTGCCATGAGAATAAAATCACAGAACACACGATATTACAGAAGGAAAAGGATCTTGGGCAAAAGTAGCTTGGATTGTATTTTTGCATTCTTTATAGTTAAAATGCTAAAGCATGTTATATACATGTTTTGCTCTATTAAAACTCATTAACTGACTATATGAGTTTATTTTAGCTACAAGATAAAATAGTAATGAAGAAAGTAAATAATTATGGATCCTATATATCTCATTCTTCACATGTGCACATACTTAAATAAAACTAGTATTCTGCTACATCAGGACCATTTAAATCACTGTTTAAAGCATCAAATCATCAACATCTCTGATTGCAGTGTGTGTGTGTGTGTGTGTGTGTGTGTGTGTGTGTGTGTGTGTGTGTGTGTGTGTGTGTGTGTGTGGTATGTGGACCTTAAACCATCTGGTTTTCTCCTCGCCACAGTGAACAATAATAATCCCCCCCATTACAGGGCAGTAAGTATTAGAATATACATCAGCTTCTCTGCTGCAAGACAAACAAACACAGTATTTCACAGTAACAAATCACATAAATTTAGAGTTATACATCCTTTACATGATATTAAGATTGATGCAGGATATCTTTATTAATAGGGCAGACATACAATACAGACAGAAATAGGTTCCCATGTAAACACACACACACACACACACACACAGGATGGTGTGTTGTTACATGATGGAGCAGGTGAAACTGCAGCAGTCTTTCAGCAGCGTGAACCCAGTTGTTGTGTATGGTTGTTTTCAAGAGGAGGCTCAGTAGAATGAATTATCTTTACTTAAAATCACAGCATAACATCACATAATATTCACAGGAAAGTCGTACGTGACTGCCAACGGCTCTAGTTCACTTCTTCTCCCCTCCTCCGACTCTGTGCCAACCTAATGCACGCGTGGGGTGCCCCTCGTGGCGTAGATAGAACATAACACCAGTTTTTCTGATAAATGACGACTGCTGCGATCTGGACGTTTTGATGTTGCAAAGCACCTGATTGACAAAGAGACGCAACTGTGTCAAGACTCATTCACCACAGCTTGTTCACACAGATGGAGTCAGTTTAGAAATAATACTCACATATGTGCTTTGCAGTTCCCCACATGTTGAAGTATTTTACTACAAGCAACATTCATCTTGTGTTGCTTTTAGTGGACACACGTGAAAAGTTTTTATAAACACATCTCAGGATGCATAGAAATGAGTTATGTGTCTATTTATGTCTGTGTAAGATTTAAAAATGGCAATATGACATTTGTGAAGCAAAGCAAATTAGTTGTAGTATGGCCTCTTGTCAATGTAACGCTGCATTCACACCAAATGCAGCAAAGCAGCAGCTTCCTGCAGAAAATATAAACACACATGTACAGTAGTAGAGCTAAATGGAGACTACAAAACAATAATAGATTTTGCTTTATTGGACACAAACGACAGCCTCATGCTTACACTCACCTTTTGTAGCCGAGGTCTTTGAGAACCTGGACTCTAAGAAAGCTGCCATCTCTCTGTCTTCCTCTCGCTCCCTGAGAAGACAAATGTTCTGTTATGTTATTATATGGTATATTTATGTTATTGTCATATGTTATTCGTGAATCTTGTCACCTTGTTAGACGCCACAGAACAACATGTTAGTGTAATAGAGGTTGGATTAACAAGACAAAAGATTTGAATCGACTGTGTGCATAATGTGCTTTCACGTCGTCATGTACACCCTTATCTCCTCATTCCATGTTCAGCTCCTCATTGAATAATTAACAGAGATGGCCTCTCACATGCCTACAGTAACAGTAAGAACAATCAAAATGTCAGTCATATGAATTTCTATTCTATATAGTTATTTGTCCAGTAGATCCTGTCACATGGCAGAGCTATTGAACTGAAGTGAGTTAGTAGGATGAATCGAAGCTGAGGCAGCAAAGCAGTAGTTATTTAGTAGTTATGCAGATCCCCTCACATGTATCTGCTGGCCCTTTGGAGGGGCGTGAACCTTAGGTTGGGACCCATTGAACTAAACTAGTTAAGTGTATATAAAGTAGTAAAGTAGCTTACTGCAGTACTTTACTACATCTACTCATGATTCTAAAGTACTTTACTACATCTACTTAGAATACTGCAATACTTTACTGATAATACAAATGTAAATGGAGTAGGGGTCATCATGCACAACATGCTGCATTGGTACTTTTAATTAAATAAAGTATCTGAATAGCGGAGAGATCATCCACAGGTGAGGGTCAGAGTACCAAACTGTACCAACATGCTAAATGCTTGTTGTATAATTGTTGGAAATCACCTCCATTGTCCTGGAAACAGACAGCAGTGTGGTGACTGCAGGGGCCTGTGAGTCAGGAGAGTGACACTCAGTCAAAGTCACTTTCCATCAAGCGGTTTAATAAGCTCACCTCAGCCTCTCAAACTCCACATCATCCACCAGGAAGTATCTTGTTGATGTGCTGCTGCACATAACTGTTCAGCAGTCACATAACAAGTCATAAAACACCTCACTTCAAATGATCAACTATGAGATTTTAGGACTATAAGACAGTCATGACTGTAATTACATGATGTGGATTCCTCATTCTTATTAAAGAGATGTTTCTCTTTAAGAGAGGGGTCTTTTCGGTATAACTGCACAGAAAGGCAGAGCCTGCTTTATATTTTACCTGGAATTGGGATGAGTTTCTGCAGCTCCTTCTTCAGCCTTGTGATTTCATTACAGAGCTAAATGTCATCCATCCTAAATATGGAAAGAAACGGAGAAGAAAAGAAAATATTTTTCATGGGAGATTAAAAGTTTAGTGTAAAATATTATGTATTACCTAAAATTTGCCTTTAATAAAAAATGACTTTTGAATTCTTCACATTCAATCATCATATTGTTCAATCATACTTGTCCTTTTGTAAAAAAAATACTAATACTAGTAGTATAATAGTATTAAAAGCTCCAAATGTCAATCAATGCAACTCGTCATCAAGGTACTTTTTAAAGAATATATGTTAGGAAAATGCTGTTGAACTGTAGTAAAATGTAGTTATAATAACCCCACATTATGCTATAATATCCAGTAATAATGTCCAGACATCATATTATGGTAAAATCTGTACACCTAAACAGAAACCAAACAGTGCTTTTATATATATATATATATATATATATATATATATATATATATATATATATATATATATATATAGTGCTATATAGGCATTTTAATGAAACAAAGAGAGCCTGCAATGTCATTTGACCTTAATATAATATTTAATTAATAATAAATGTCGGTAGGTGGTTATATTGTGTGAGATGCACATTATTTTATTTAATAATTTCAATCATACTGAAGTTTAGTGTCAATGTGAAATACCCCTTTCATTTTTTTTTTACTAAGAAACTAAACTTTCTAAAACACGCTTCCTTCGTATCCATGTGATGAAACGTAACTAAGTGACGCAAGCTGAGATTCTTCACTTTGCACCTGGACTTGAAGACGAGCACCTGCTGCATTGATCTGATCGCTGAGAGAGAGAATTTCTTTTAACACAACTCCGGAAAGAACTTTGTTTCTTCTTGGAAAACGAACCGAAGTCTACTCCAATCTTCTGAAGACCTGTAGCCGACGGAATCGAGGGCGGAACCGAGGATGGACGACAACCGCGAACTGCCTCGGATGGCAGGTACGACAGATAACAAATTCTTTTACATTTTAGTCGTTTTGTTATATTTTATAATGTATTTTATGTTTTAAATGAAGTTAAGTCTCTTTTAGTCCAAATTTCCTCAGAGTTTAATGATACTGTTGCATTGTTGCTTTATTGGGATACTAGCTTATCATAGCCTAGATGCTAACAAGAATAATTCAATCATAGTTCGTCAGTGTTCATTTTGACACGGTTTTTTAAGGTAATAGTCAATTTACATTATCATTATAGTCGGTAAGTATTTTTTATTTTATTGTGTTTTACTTGTAATTAGGTTCTATTTAGTTCTGGGATAAAGTTATAGCTATATATTATATAGCTATAACAATTTTGCATTGGAATGACTCTTCCATCAAATTTCAAGAAATGCCAAAATATGTTTTTTCCGTCTCCATGGAGAAAAGAGTAGTGATAAATATTACTCTTGTCTCTACGCTGGAACGTGTTTACGTCATCACGTACGCTACGTATGCTAACTAGTCCGCTCCATGTTCGTTTCATGTAAAACCCTGAGCTGTGTTTTTTTTCTTACTGTTGAAGCTTAGTTGATTTAAACATGTAGTCGGAGTCTTTTCACTATAAGTCACATTGTTAAGCTAATTATCAGATATTCCTCAACATGCTCTATTAACTACTACAAACACATTTCTGTACAGTGGCTACATTGATTAGATTGTGCAAAGTTGAACAGGCCATGTCAAGATAAATATTTATTGGTACATTCAGTGATGTTTTATTGACACGTCCCTCATTCTCAGCTACAGTATATCATGATAGGTTTTAGAGGACTGAAACTGCTTTAATCTGTAGTGACACCATAAAAGAAAAGGGTGAAGAAATAGTCTAGACACTATTTTCCACCCTTTACTTTCCCTATTTATTTATTTCTGTGCATATGTATTTCTCTAGAATTTAGATAAATAAATATGCACAGAAATGAATAGGAGAAATAAATATGGACAGGAATGAATAAATAAGGAAATAAATATATGAAACATGAATAAATGTCAACAGAAAAGTATAAATCTGGTGAAAACAACTAATGACAAATTAAACAATTTTTCAAATATATAAATACATTTTATTTATTTTATTTTTCTATTTCTGTTCTTATTATTTTAACCTGCACATTTATTTTTTTTTATAGCGTTTGATTATGGCAGTTGTAGTCCTGCATAACAATTGGCATGTGTAATGGTTGATTATTTAGTCTCAAATATTGGATGTTATGTTTCATCCTTGGAAGTGCTTAGGACTTGAAATAATTTTCTCATAAGATTTATTTTTTTTCCCCCTCCAGGTGAGGACTTCTTCGTTGAGCGTCCTTCAGGACCTGACGGTCCTGAAGTCATCTGGATCCTAGACGAGGACGACGTCCACAACCTCCCTATCTACATCTCATCCGACGAAGAAGAGGGGGAGGATGAGGTAGGTAATGTACAGGTAGGTTTGGATATTCATGGCATTCCTCCCATTGACATTGATAATGAAGAGGAAGAGGATGAAGATGTGGACGTGGAGGAGGAGGAGGACGAAGATGTGGACGTGGAGGAGGAGGACGAAGATGTGGATTGGGACAGTGAGGACTCAGGGTATGGCACTCTGAGTGAAGAAGAAGAAGAAGAGGACGAAGAAGAAGAAGAAGAGGACGAAGAAGAAGAAGAGGACGAAGAAGAAGAAGATCCCGAAGATCCCGAAGAGCCCGAAGAGCCAGGTCCTTCCTCCTCCAGCCTCAGCGTGTCCATGAAGAGGAGCTTGGACAGCCGGGAGGAGGGTGATGCTAAGCGGCCACGGCTGTGGTGGGGAGGTGATGACACTCCTTCTGGTGGTTCTACCACTGGTGGTGTGCCTGACCCTCCACCACAACCCCCATGGCCTGAAGAGCCCGAAGAGCCAGGTCCTTCCTCCTCCGGCCTCACCACGTCCATGAAGAGGAGCTTGGACACCTGGGAGGAGCGTCATGCCAAGCGGCCACGGCCGTGGTGGACACGTCCTCCCCCTCAATGGCTGTCTGATGACAGCGACTCAGATTAGGATCGGCAGCCCTTTGGCTGCTGATCTTAATCTGAGTTAATTTTATTGATGTTCTGTTCAATAGAAGGGAGCAATGTTGATGGATAACGTTACCAACGGGGACAGGACCCAGCACTGGACCCTACAGAATGCTTTGGGACACAAGAGTGATGGAGGAGGAGGACCAAGCTAGTTGGACATTCCTTCCATTGCAGGATGCTGGTCTTCTCTCTATTTTCGTATCTGTTCCAGCTCTTGTGTCGCAGTTCTGTGGTGGTTTTGGGCCTTCCCGTTTTCTTTTTGTTGGTGGTGTCCATCTCAGAGCAACTTTTGTGAACAGAACTTAGAACTGTAAATACTGTATATAAAAAACAACAAAAAACTTGAAAATGATAAAGATGCTAACACTCCTTCTGGTGGTTGTATCACTGGTGGTGTACCTGACCTTCCACCACAACCCCCATGGTCCGAAGAGCCCGAAGAGCCAGGTCCTTCCTCCTCCGGCCTCAGCTCGTCCTTGAAGAGGAGCTTGGACAGCCGGGAGGAGGGTCATGCCAAGCGCCCGTGGCTTTGGTTGACACGCCCCCTCCTCAATGGCTGCCTAATGACAGCGACTCTGATTAGGATCGGCAGCCCTTTGGCCATGGAGAAGGAGAGTTATGACTTAATTTTATTGATGTTCTGTTGAAAGCAAGGAAGCAATGTGATGGATAACGTTACCAACGGGGACAGGACCCAGCACTGGACCCTATGGAACGCTTTGGAACACAAGAGTGATGGAGAAGGAGAAATTGTTCTCTTTTTGAGAGTTATGATCTGAGCCTGGAGAGAGCAGCACCACTGATGTCAATGGAGGATTCAAGGAGAAAAGGCAATTCTGATGATTTCATTGATGTTCAGTTCAATGGAGAGGAACAGTGGAACTAGAGAACATGTTGACAGACAATGTTACCAACAGGGACAGGATAATAAGTTCTCTCCATTGCATTCCTTCCATTGCAGGATGCTGGTCTTCTCTCTATTTTCGGTTCATCTGTTCCAGCTCTTGTGTCACAGTTCTGTGGTGGTTTTGGGCCTTCCCGTTTTCTTTTTGTTGGTGGTGTCCATCTCAGAACAAATTTTGTGAACAGAACTGTAAAATACTGTAAATAAAAAAAAACAAAAATACTTTTTTTCATGGAGGAAATATTTTATTATTATTATTATTATAGTGTGATTTATTCCAGTATTGTGCTGTTTCGTGATTGTATGAAAGTTGTAAATGTATTTTAAGGAACGTGACCACTCACCAAGGTAAGCTGTTTTCTTTTTTTCTGCCATTCCATTTATTATTTAATATTTTATTCATTGTTTTATCTCACTTACACTTTTTTTTCCCTTATAGAAGAACTACGCTGGTGGGGTCGGGATGCTCCTCACACTCACACACTTTTGTCGATGATTTCACCAAACTAAGGTAAGTTAAACTTGACATTAACAAAAGTATTAGACATAATGAAAGAGAAATAATATCCCTTAGTAGTAAACCAACAATTATTATAATAATTTTACTTACTTTGTTGTAATATATATGTATATTTTCATAAAACAGTGTGTTCACCAGTGTAGAGGACGAGGATCATCCCGATCCCAGCTGAAAAAGATAAGTTGTCACGTTTTTTCTGTTTTCTTCTGTAAATAGTTTAACCAGACAATAATAAGTTAAAACTTAACATTAACAAATGTATCATCAAATGCTTGATATCACTCATCAGTAAACCAACACTTATTATAATTTAACTCACTCTGTTTTATATATTTTTTTCCTTTTCAGGAAACCCACTGTGTTGACCAGCCAAGAGGAAGAAGTGGAGAAGTTGTCACTATTTGCTTCTTCTATGTTGGTGGGGGGGCGACACGGTGGAGCAGTGGGTAGCACTGCTGCCTCACAGCAAGAAGGTCGCAGGTTCAAGACCGCCTTGGGGCCTGGGTCTGGGACCTTTCTGTGTGGAGTTTGCATGTTCTCCCCGTGTCTGCGTGGGTTTTCACCGGGTACTCCGGCTTCCTCCCACAATACAAAACATGCTCAGGTTAATTGGCAAATCTAAATTGCCCATAGGTGTGAGTGTGTGTGTGAATGGTGTGTGAATGGTGTGTGTGCCCCACGATTGGCTGGCGACCATCTGGGGTGTATCCCCCTGCCTCTCGCCATAAAATGCGCTGGGATAGGCTCCAGCAGACCCCTGCGACCCCGAAAGGGAATAAGCGGGATAGAAAATGGATGGATGGATGGATGTTGGTGGGGTCGGGAAGCTCTTCACACTCACACACTTTTGTCTCAGAGTGTAATAGGTGATTTCACCAAACTAAGGTAAGTTAAAACTTAACATTAACAAAAGCAGCCTGAAAGACTTTATATCACTTACCAGTAAACCTGAATGACCACATGAACTGAAACGCCCCCTTTAATACAGTATAAAAACATGTATTATTACCTTGATATCAGAAATTTTGTGGGTGCTTTTGAGTTGATGCCATCGATTTTTTCCTGTCTATGTTTTCATTAATGTAACCAAATAGGTACAACCACTCTAAGGCTGTTTTAAAACAGTAATTAACTGACAGACCTAATTATATAATAATAATAATAATGTTTATTATTATACACAGATAAATCTATAATATAAATATATAGTATATATATAATTTATATACTAATAATCAACTAACAAAGGAAGGTTAGCAAGTTTAGTTTATTTTTCTGAGGGACGTATACACTTACTGTGTCTAAAACATCACAAATACACAATTGTACATTGTCTGAGCAGTAGTTATAATATCTAATAACCTTCACAGGGCAGTAAGTATTAGAATATACATCAGCTTCTCTGCTGCAAGACAAACAAACACAGTATTTCACAGTAACAAATCACATAAATTTAGAGTTATACATCCTTTACATGATATGAAGACTGATGCAGGATATCTTTAATAATAGGGCAGACATACAATACAGACAAGAAAGGGTTCCCATGTACACACACACACACACACACACAGGATGGTGTGTTGTTACATGATGGAGCAGGTGAAACTGCAGCAGTCTTTCAGTAGCGTGAGCTAGTTTTCCTGATAAATGGCATCTGCTGTGATCTGGACGCGACGTATTGATGTTGCAAAGCACCTGATTGACAAAGAGACACAACTGTGTCAGGTTGCTTGTTGATCTGCTGCAGCACCTCCTCTTCCTGAAGCCTGTCCTCCTTGGACTTGTCTTTGTCTGTCTAGCAGTCACATAAACCACAAAAAAACTCACTTCAGATGATCAATTATGACATTTTAGGACTGTAAGACAGTCATTGGCAGCCAAATGCTGCTGATTAGAAAATTGTTGTCTTTTTGAGAGAAATGACCTGAGCCCAGAGAGGGCAGCACCACTGATGTCAATGGAGGATTCAAGGAGAAAAGGCAATTCTGATGATTTCATTGATGTTCAGTTCAATAGAGAGGAACAGTGGAACTAGAGAACATGTTGACAGACTGTTACCAACTGGGACAGGACCAAGAAAGCTGGACATTTCTATTTTACCAAAAACATTGTGAACATCTCTGTTGTACCCACAAACATTGGGGACATTTCTATTTTAACCATGAACATTGTGGACATTTCTCAGTTGTAACCAGGAACATTGAGGACATTTCTATTTTAACCAGGAACATTGTGGACATTTCTCAGTTGTAACCAGGAACATTGTGGACATTTCTATTTTAACCAGGAACATTGTGGACATTTCTCAGTTTTAACCTGGAATATTGTGGACATTTCTCAGTTTTAACCAGGAACATTGTGGACATTTCTATTTTAACCAGGAACCTTGTGGACATTTCTCTGTTGTAACCAGGAACATTGTGGACATTTCTATTTTAACCAGGAACATTGTGGACATTTCTATTTTAACCAGGAACATTGTGGACATTTCTATTTTAACCAGGAATATTGAGGACATTTCTATTTTAACCAGGAACATTGTGGACATTTCTATTTTAACCAGGAACATTGAGGACATTTCTATTTTAACCAGGAACATTGTGGACATTTCTATTTTAACCAAGCATGTTGTGGGCATTTCGATTTTATTTATCCTATGGGACATAAGCTTTTCAATAAGTTCTGTTTTATATATATATAATATTTGGTTGGTTGCTTTTGAGTTAATGACACCTATTTGTTCATGTCTATGTTTTCATTAATGTAACCAAATAGGTATAACAACTCCAAGGTGTCTTTTTGTTGGTGGTGTCCATCTCAAAACAAATTTGTGAACACAACTTAGAACTGTTAAATACTGTATATAAAAAAACAACAAAAATACTATTTTTTTTCATAGAAAATTGTTTTTATTATTATTATTCTGGTGTGTTTTATTCCAGTATTGTGCTGTTTCATGATTATATAGCATGTTAAAAATGTATTTAAAGGAATGTGACCACACACCAAGGTAAGCTGTGTTTCTTTTTAAAAAATTTTTTCCCATTTATTATTTAATAATTCGTTCATTGTTTTATCTCACTTACCCTTTTTTTTCCACTTATAGAAGAACTACGCTGGTGGGGTCGGGATGCTCCTCACACTCACACACTTTTGTCGATGATTTCACCAAACTAAGGTAAGTTAAACTTAACAAAATATTAGACATAATGTAAGTAATAATAATAATAATAATTTTACTTACTGTTGTAATATATATATATATATATTTTCATAAAACAGTGTGTTCACCAGTGTAGAGGACGAGGATCATCCCGATCCCAGCTGAAAAAGATAAGTTGTCACGTTTTGTTAACGTAACATTAACAAAAGTATCATCAAATGCTTGATATCACTCATCAGTAAACCAACAATTATTATATTTTTACTTCCTCTGTTGTAATATATATATATATATATATATATATATATATTCTTCATAAAACAGTAGGTTCAACAGTGTAGAGGATGAGGATCATCCTGATCCCAGCCGAAAAAGATGTAGTCATTATTACATTAAAGAAATATCCTGAAAGACTTTATATCACTTACCAGTAAACCTGAATGACCACATGAACTGAAACGTCCCCTTTAATACAGTATAAAAGCATGTATTAATAAAACCTTGATATCAGAAATTTTGTGGGTGCTTTTGAGTTGATGACATCGATTTTTCCTTGTTCATGTTTTCATTAATGTAACCAAATAGGTATAACCACTCTAAGGCTTTTTTACAACAATAATTAACAGACGGATATCTGTATGAGATTACATTGTGAAATTAATATGGAATATTTGACATGTTTTTTGATGCTCCCATTTCTTAAGGTTTTCATTCCTAACGGTCATGTCTGGTGTTTTTTAGGATGGCTGATTCAGGCTCTGGTGATCCCACCAGCAACCCAGGCCGTCTTCCCACGATGCCTTCCAGAGACCTCACCCTCGGGGAGTGAAGAAGGTGATATACCGTAGCAAAAAATTGTATAAAATGATCACAATGTAAAATCGGTAAAAGTAAACTCCACAGCAATTTGAACAAACCAAGCTGTAAAGATTTTTTGAAATGAATAGATGGTGTGAAATGCATTTTTAAATTACTTCATCTATTTTACGTTTTTAGGAAATGTTTATGCCCAACATAATTGGCCGAAAAGCAAAAGAAGAGAACTTTTCTGAATGTTGACAGATAACTGTATGTTACGACAGAAAAAAAGCTGAAAGAGGACAGAGGACAGATAGGAAGGATGCGGATCGCTGCCGAGGTTCCTGCTCTACCCGAGCCTGAAGTTCTGCCCCACCTGCTGCATTGGTGGAGTCTGAGCAAAAGGAGCTGTTCTAAATGAAAACAGAGTCGCAGGTACATGGAGCACTCGTCTATATTTGAAATAAATGATGAGCTCAATGCTATATCTGTGTATGATGGAGCATCAGGGCCACAATGAGGAAAAAAATATTTTTTGGAAATTACAGAATCTGAAAGATCTGCAGGAGGGTCTTGTAGGAAAGATGGTGGTACAGAAGTGTGGCCCGGGTTCAGCTCATACTGGGACACGAGCCTCTGGATGTGTCTTCAGGAGCATCATGCTCTTTTCTCCAGGTGTGTATAGTGTTTTTTGTCATTAAATAAAAGTTAAATTAAATATCATCATCTGACATGCTTTTCTCCCCCCTGTTTTCTCAGGAGCTGGTGTCTATCAGCACAGAGGGACCAACGGGTGACTTGACTGTGTTACGGAATGTCAAACACAAAATTGTTTGCTCACCAGACTTGGAGGCTCTACTGGAAGGCAGCGCTTGATGCTCTTCACCCTCTTCATGCTGGAGAATCCATTCTTGTTGAATTTGTTGTTTGACTGAAACATGACATTTAATACAAGCATTATGAAAACTGAAACTGACTGAATATCATTCTTAAATACACTATATATGAAGAATCATATTCTTATTGTGGAATAGGAATAATAATTCAGGATTCAAATGAGGAATGTTGTGCCAAATTTCAGGACCCTTTTTAATTTTTTTTCTTTATCTTAAATGATGAGACAGACTGGACATGGATGTAAATGTAATAATAAATGAAATACTTTTGTTATGACCCTATGTTGCTGTAAAATGCCTTAAAGTGTTGATACAAAACAGACCAATCACCTAGTGTTATCTAGACATGCAAATACATTTCTCGTTCAACTGGCCAAAGTTTTGTGCAAATCTGTCCCCAACAAAAAAACAACCTAGAAAAGTTCTGTTTGTGGTGCTTTGTGGTTAAAGCACTTTAGAATTACAAATCAAACAGAATCTGCTCTTCATGCTACATTGTAATTTTTCCTTTAGCCTTGGCACTGGTAAAAAAAAAATGGAAAAATGTATCTGCCTTTTTGACCAGTGAATTTAACTTTTCAAATAAATACATTTCAATAATTTGTTACTTTAATTTGTTCACATTAAAAATAAGAATCAAACAATCTTTAATAATTTGCAGTACTTGCACTCAGGTTGCTGAGTTAAGCAGGGCAGGGTTAGGATTAGCACACACACCAACACCTGCAGGCCCAGACTGCTTTATCGGCCTCCAGCCCTCAGCCAATCAGCAGTCATTAGCCACAGCTGTGTTGAGCAGGCTTGTGGAGTGAGTTTCCCACCTCCACCACCAGATGGAGCCATACTGTGGTGAGGTTTATTTCCGCTTCCTTCAACACAGCTAATTTCATAATGGGGCCTTACCGCCATCTATTGGAATGAAAATAAGAATAAAAATAAATCCGTATTCATTTTTAAATGATGAAAATAATTAATAATATTTCAAGAATAAAGTCCTAATTTTGACTTGAATGATACTTCACGTTTTAGTTTTTTTGCAAAATGTTGCATTATCATCATTAAAAAATAATCAATTAGATTAGATTAGATTAGATAGCTCCGTTATTGTCCTACAGTGCGGAAATTCACAGTGCTACAGCAGCAGTTCGAAAAGTTACAATTTTTTTTTTTTAAAGATTTAAAAAAAGAAAAATTAAAAAATTATTTAAAAACAATATACAGATATATACAGGTATATATAAATATAAATGTATTGCACTGGTCTATGTATACAATGTCACTTTTTTCTGTTGGGGGGGGTTACTGAGAGCTGTACTTGTTGTACAGTCTGACAGCTGTAGGAAGGAAGGACTTCCGATATCGCTCCCTCAGACACTTTGGATGGATTAGTCTGTTGCTGAGGGAGCTCGTCAGTCCAGACAGTGTGTCCTGCATGGGGTGGAGGTGGTTTTCCATCATTGATGATATCTTCCTTATCATCCTTTCCTCTCCCACCACCTCCACCGGGTCAAGGAAGCACCCCAGGACAGAGCTGGCCTTCCTAATGATCTTGTTCAGTCTCTTCCTGTCTGCAGCTGTTTTGCTGCCTCCCCAGCAGACCACCCCATATTGTATGACTGATGCCACAACTGAGTCATAGAATGTCTTAAGGAGTGTCCCCTGCACTCCAAAAGACCTCAACCGCCTGAGCAGGTAGAGCCTGCTCTGGCCCCTCTTGTATAGAGCTACTTGATAGAGCTTGTATAGAGCTATTACTTGATGATACTGTTTATTTTTTGATTTGTTTTCTTTGTTCTTAATTAAAATGAAATGAATACAAACACAGTTGTTTTCTGTAATTATAACACACAGTATGTCTTGCACCCGCTCGATTTTGAACAGCTCTTCTTCAATGTCTTCGACTGCGACTGAGAAGTCGACCATCAAAACAAGGTCTTCAGCGAAAGACAAAAAAGTTGGGTTGAGTCTGATGATGAGATCATGACAACCATATGACAAAACCAAAAATAAAAAAAATACCTTATAACAATATGCAGTTGTTTTAAGACTTCCAAGTCATTTCAGGTGAGGTTGTCATATGAATACAGGACTGACAGTTTATTAGTGTTGGGTATGTTACTTTGAAAAACAAGTTAGTTATACTCAACCCTATATTGCCTGAAACATTACTTAGACATGGTAGTTTACAAAAAATTTCTAGAACATAACCCTTATGAAACAATCAGAAAATATAAACACACATGTACAGTAGTAGAGCTAAATGGAGACTACAAAACAATAATAGATTTTGCTTTATTGGACACAAACGACAGCCTCATGCTTACACTCACCTTTTGTAGCTGAGGTCTTTGAGAACCTGGACTCTAAGAAAGCTGCCATCTCTGTCTTCCTCTCGCTCCCTGAGAAGACAAATGTTCTGTTATGTTATTATATGGTATATTTATGTTATTATCATATGTTATTCGTGAATCTTGTCACCTTGTTAGACGCCACAGAACAACATGTTAGTGAAATAGAGGTTGGATTAACAAGACAAAAGATTTGAATCGACTGTGTGCATAATGTGCTTTCACGTCGTCATGTACACCCTTATCTCCTCATTCCATGTTCAGCTCCTCATTGAATAATTAACAGAGATGGCCTCTCACATGCCTACAGTAACAGTAAGAACAATCAAAATGTCAGTCATATGAATTTCTATTCTATATAGTTATTTGTCCAGTAGATCCTGTCACATGGCAGAGCTATTGAACTGAAGTGAGTTAGTAGGATGAATCGAAGCTGAGGCAGCAAAGCAGTAGTTATTTAGTAGTTATGCAGATCCCCTCACATGTATCTGCTGACCCTTTGGAGGGGCGTGAACCTTAGGTAGCGGAGAGGTCGTCGACTGGTGAGGGTCAGAGTACCAAACTGTACCAACATGCTAAATGCTTGTTGTATAATTGTTGGAAATCACCTCCATTGACCTGGAAACAGACAGCAGTGTGGTGACTGCAGGGGCCTGTGAGTCAGGAGAGTGACACTCAGTCAAAGTCACTTTCCATCAAGCGGTTTAATAAGCTCACCTCAGCCTCTCAAACGCCACATCATCCACCAGGAAGTATCTTGTTGATGTGCTGCTGCACCTCCTCTTTCTGAAGCCTGTCCTTCTTGGACCTGTCTTTGTCTGTTCAGCAGTCACATAACAAGTCATAAAACACCTCACTTCAAATGATCAACTATGAGATTTTAGGACTATAAGACAGTCATGACTGTAATTACATGATGTGGATTCCTCATTCTTATTAAAGAGATGTTTCTCTTTAAGAGAGGGGTCTTTTCGGTATAACTGCACAGAAAGGCAGAGCCTGCTTTATATTTTACCTGGAATTGGGATGAGTTTCTGCAGCTCCTTCTTCAGCCTTGTGATTTCATTACAGAGCTGAATGTCATCCATCCTAAATATGGAAAGAAACGGAGAAGAAAAGAAAATATTTTTCATGGGAGATTAAATGTTTAGTGTAAAATATTATGTATTACCTAAAATTCGCCTGTAATAAAAAATGACTTTTGAATTCTTCACATTCAATCATCATATTGTTCAATCATACTTGTCCTTTTGTAAAAAAAATACTTATAGTATAATAGTATTAAAAGCTCCAAATGTCAATCAATGCAACTCGTCATCAAGGTACTTTTTAAAGAATATATGTTAGGAAAATGCTGTTGAACTGTAGTAAAATGTAGTTAATAAAATACCCACATTATGCTATAATATCCAGTAATAATGTCCAGACATCATAATCTGTACACCTAAACAGAAACCAAACAGTGCATATATATATATATATATATATATATATATATATATATATATATATATATATATATATATATATATATATAGCCTGCAATGTCATTTGACACCTTAAAAACCAAACAGTGCTTATATAAGGTCAGGAAGGCAGCAGGTCCAGACGGAATCAGCTCCAGATTGCTCAGGGACTGTGCAGACCAGCTTTGTCAGGTGGTCCTGCACATCTTTAACCTGAGTCTGAACCTGGAAAGGGTTCCTGAACTGTGGAAGACTTCCTGCGTAATTCCAGTGCCTAAGATCGCACGGCCCAGGGAGCCCAACCACTACAGACCTGTAGCCCTGACTTCTCACCTGATGAAGGCCTTGGAGAGGCTCATTCTGCACCACCTTCGCCCACTGGTGAGCTCAGCACTGGACCCTCTGCAGTTCGCCTACCGGCCCGGCATCAGTGTGGATGACGCTGTCATCTATCTGCTGCACCGATCTCTCTCCCACCTGGAACAAGCGGCGAGCACGGTGAGGATCATGTTTTTTGACTTCTCCAGTGCTTTTAACACCATCCAGCCTGCACTGCTGAAAGGGAAGCTGGAGGGAGCCGGAGTGGATGAGCAGCTGACAGCCTGGACCATCGACTACCTCACCAACAGACCACAGTATGTCAGGCTTCATGACTGTGTGTCTGAGGTGGTAGTCTGCAGCACGGGGGTGCCACAGAGTACAGTGCTCTCACCCTTTCTGTTTAGTCTGTACACCTCAGACTTCACCTACAACTCGGACAACTGCCACCTACAGAAGTTCTCAGATGATACGGCCATCATCGGGTGTGTATTAGATGGGAACGACCAGGAGTACAGGGGGGTCATCAATGACTTTGTCAGCTGTTGTGAGATCAACGCTCTCCAAATCAACGCCAGCAAGACAAAGGAGATGGTTGTGGACTTCAGGAGGAAGTCCCTCCCCACCACACCGGTGAGCATCCAGGGAAAAGACATTGAGACAGTGGTCTCTTACAAATACCTGGGTGTTCACCTGAACAATAAACTGGACTGGACCACAAACACTGATGTCCTGTACAAGAAGGGCCAGAGTCGACTTCACCTGCTGAGGAGACTAAGGTCCTTTGGTGTGTGCAGGACTCTGTTGAAGACCTTCTACGACTCCGTCGTAGCGTCTGCCCTGTTCTACGCAGTAGTCTGCTGGGGGGGCGGATGCTCAGACGGGGACAGAAGGAAAATTGACAAACTGGTACAGAAGTCTAGCTCTGTACTGGGATGTCCTCTGGAGTCGGTGGTGGTGGTGGGAGAGAGGAGGATGTTGGCAAAGCTGACATCCATCATGGACAACCCCCATCACCCTCTGCATGGGGTAGTGGGTGCGCTTAGCAGCTCCTTCAGCCAGAGACTCAAACACCCTTGCTGCAAGAAGGAGCGCTTTCGCAGATCATTCATCCCGACAGCAATAAGACTCTATAACATAACATAAACATAAACCTCACTGTAGTCACTGTCACTTTTTCACTGGTCACTTTTTTCTCTTCACACACACCCTGCACCTTAAGTGTGCATTAGCTATGTATGTGTACATGTGGGTATGTGCGTGGATATGTATGTCCATATATATAAATGCAAATATGTGTGTATGTGTATGTATGTAGGTATGTACGTCCATGTATGTATGTATATATGCTTTGCTTATGCATACTTTTTTTCTTACTATTTATTAGCATTTTTCTCTCCATTCTGTCGATAATGCATACTGTGTATGCGGATTAACAAATTCTGCGAATTTGTACATTGTGTTGTGTGTTTTTTATTTTTTTTTATAGTTTTTTTATCTTCTTCAACTTTATTTTTCTTTTTCTTTATCTGTAACGCTGCAGTAACACACAAATTTCCCCGTTGTGGGAACAATAAAGTTTATCTATCTATCTATCTATCTATCTATCTATCTATCTATCTATCTATCTATCTATCTATCTATCTATCTATCTATCTATCTATCTATCTATCTATCTATCTATCTATCTATCTATCTATCTATCTAATATAATATTTAATTAATAATAAATGTCGGTAGGTGGTTATATTATGTGAGATGCACATTATTTTATTTAATAATTTCAATCATACTGAAGTTTAGTGTTAATGTGAAATACCCCTTTCATTTTTTTTTTACTAAGAAACTAAACTTTCTAAAACACGCTTCCTTCGTATCCATGTGATGAAACGTAACTAAGTGACGCAAGCTGAGATTCTTCACTTTGCACCTGGACTTGAAGACGAGCACCTGCTGCATTGATCTGATCGCTGAGAGAGAGAATTTCTTTTTACACAACTCCGGAAAGAACTTTGTTTCTTCTTGGAAAACGAACCGAAGTCTACTCCAATCTTCTGAAGACCTGTAGCCGACGGAACCGAGGACGGAATCGAGGATGGACGACGACCGTGAACTGCCTCGGATGGCAGGTACGACAGATAACAAATTCTTTTACATTTTAGTCGTTTTGTTATATTTTATAATGTATTTTATGTTTTAAATGAATTTAAGTCTCTTTTAGTCCGAATTTCCTGAGAGTTTAATGATACTGTACCATTGTTGCTGTATTGGGATATTAGCTTATCATAGCCTAGATGCTAACAAGAATAATTCAATCATAGTTCCTCAGTGTTCATTTTGTCACGGTTTTTAAGGTGATAGTCAATTTACATTATCATTATAGTCGGTTAGTATTTTATTTTGTTGTGTTTTACTTGTAATTAGGTTATATTTAGTTCTGGGATAAAGTTATAGCTATGTATTATATAGCTATAACAATTTTGCATTGGAATGACTCTTCCATCAAATTTCAAGAAATGCCAAAATATGTTTTTTTCCGTCTCCATGGAGAAATGAGTAGTGATAAATATTACTCGTCTCTACGCCGGAACGTGTTTACGTCATCACGTACGCTACGTATGCTAACTAGTCCGCTCCATGTTCGTTTCATGTAAAACCCTGAGCTGTGTTTTTTTTCTTACTGTTGAAGCTTAGTTGATTTAAACATGTAGTCGGAGTCTTTTCACTATAAGTCACATTGTTAAGCTAATTATCAGATATTTCTCGACATGCTCTATTAACTACTACAGACACATTTTTTGTACAGTGGCTACATTGATTAGATTGTGCAAAGTTGAATTGGCCATGTCAAGATAAATATTTATTGGTACATTCAGTGATGTTTTATTGACACGTCCCTCATTCTGTGACTTTTGTTAGCTACAGTATATCATGATAGGTTTTAGAGGACTGAAACTGCTTTAATCTGTAGTGACGCCATAAAAGAAAAGGGTGAAGAAATAGTCTAGACTCTAGACTATTTTCCACCCTTTACTTTCCCTATTTATTTATTTCTGTGCATATGTATTTCTCTAGACTTTAGATAAATAAATATGCACAGAAATGCATAAATAAGGAAATAAATATACGAAACATGAATAAATGTCAACAGAAAAGTATAAATTGGGTGAAAAAAACTAATGACAAATTAAAACAATTTTCAAATATATAAATACATTTTATTTATTTTATTTTTCTATTTCTGTTCTTATTATTTTAACCTGCACATTTATTTTTTTATAGCTTTTGATTATGGCAGTTTTAGTCCTGCATAACAATTGGCATGTGTAATGGTTGATTATTTAGTCTCAAATATTGGATGTTATGTTTCATCCTTGGGAGTGCCTAGGACTTGAAATAATTTTCTAATAAGATTTATTTTTTTTCCCCCTCCAGGTGAGGACTTCTTCGTTGAGCGTCCTTCAGGACCTGACGGTCCTGAAGTCATCTGGATCCTAGACGAGGACGACGTCCACAACCTCCCTATCTACATCTCATCCGACGAAGAAGAGGGGGAGGATGAGGTAGGTAATGTACAGGTAGGTTTGGATATTCATGGCATTCCTCCCATTGACTTTGATGATGAAGAGGATGAAGATGTGGACGTGGAGGAGGAGGACGAAGATGTGGACGTGGAGGAGGAGGACGAAGATGTGGATTGGGACAGTGAGGACTCAGGGTATGGCACTCTGAGTGAAGAAGAAGAAGAAGAGGACGAAGAAGAAGAAGAAGAGGACGAAGAAGAAGAAGAAGAGGACGAAGAAGAAGAAGAGGACGAAGAAGAAGAAGAGCCCGATGAGCCAGGTCCTTCCTCCTCCAGCCTCAGCGTGTCCATGAAGAGGAGCTTGGACAGCCGGGAGGAGGGTCATGCTAAGCGGCCACGGCTGTGGTGGGGAGGTGATGACACTCCTTCTGGTGGTTCTACCACTGGTGGTGTGCCTGACCCTCCACCACAACCCCCATGGCCTGAAGAGCCCGAAGAGCCAGGTCCTTCCTCCTCCGGCCTCACCACGTCCATGAAGAGGAGCTTGGACACCTGGGAGGAGCGTCATGCCAAGCGGCCACGGCCGTGGTGGACACGTCCTCCCCCTCAATGGCTGTCTGATGACAGCGACTCAGATTAGGATCGGCAGCCCTTTGGCTGCTGATCTTAATCTGAGTTAATTTTATTGATGTTCTGTTCAATAGAAGGGAGCAATGTTGATGGATAACGTTACCAACGGGGACAGGACCCAGCACTGGACCCTACAGAATGCTTTGGGACACAAGAGTGATGGAGGAGGAGGACCAAGCTAGTTGGACATTCCTTCCATTGCAGGAAGCTGGTCTTCTCTCTATTTTCGTATCTGTTCCAGCTCTTGTGTCGCAGTTCTGTGGTGGTTTTGGGCCTTCCCGTTTTCTTTTTGTTGGTGGTGTCCATCTCAGAGCAACTTTTGTGAACAGAACTTAGAACTGTAAATACTGTATATAAAAAACAACAAAAATCTTGAAAATGATAAAGGTGCTAACACTCCTTCTGGTGGTTGTATCACTGGTGGTGTGCCTGACCCTCCACCACAACCCCCATGGTCCGAAGAGCCCGAAGAGCCAGGTCCTTCCTCCTCCGGCCTCAGCTCGTCCATGAAGAGGAACTTGGACAGCCGGGAGGAGGGTCATGCCAAGCGCCCGTGGCTTTGGTTGACACGCCCCCCTCCTCAATGGCTGCCTAATGACAGCGACTCTGATTAGGATCGGCAGCCCTTTGGTCATGGAGAAGGAGAGTTATGACTTAATTTTATTGATGTTCTGTTGAAAGCAAGGAAGCAATGTGATGGATAACGTTACCAACGGGGACAGGACCCAGCACTGGACCCTATGGAACGCTTTGGAACACAAGAGTGATGGAGAAGGAGAAATTGTTCTCTTTTTGAAAGTTATGATCTGAGCCTGGAGAGAGCAGCACCACTGATGTCAATGGAGGATTCAAGGAGAAAAGGCAATTCTGATGATTTCATTGATGTTCGGTTCAATGGAGAGGAACAGTGGAACTAGAGAACATGTTGACAGACAATGTTACCAACAGGGACAGGATAATAAGTTCTCTCCATTGCATTCCTTCCATTGCAGGATGCTGGTCTTCTCTCTATTTTCGTATCCTCTGTTCCAGCTCTTGTGTCACAGTTCTGTGGTGGTTTTGGGCCTTCCCGTTTTCTTTTTGTTGGTGGTGTCCATCTCAGAACAAATTTTGTGAACAGAACTGTAAAATACTGTAAATAAAAAAAAACAAAAATACTTTTTTTCATGGAGGAAATATGTTTTTATTATTATTATTATTATTATAGTGTTATTTATTCCAGTATTGTGCTGTTTCGTGATTGTATGAAAGTTGTAAATGTATTTAAAGGAACGTGACCACTCACCAAGGTAAGCTGTTTTCTTTTTTCTGCCATTCCATTTATTATTTAATAATTTATTCATTGTTTTATCTCACTTACACTTTTTTTTCCCTTATAGAAGAACTACGCTGGTGGGGTCGGGATGCTCCTCACACTCACACACTTTTGTCGATGATTTCACCAAACTAAGGTAAGTTAAACTTGACATTAACAAAAGTGTTAGACATAATGTAAGACAGAAATAATATCCCTTAGTAGTAAACCAACAATTATTATAATAATTTTACTTACTCTGTTGTAATATATGTATATTTTCATAAAACAGTGTGTTCACCAGTGTAGAGGACGAGGATCATCCTGATCCCAGCTGAAAAAGATAAGTTGTCACGTTTTTTCTGTTTTCTTCTGTAAATAGTTTAACCAATAATAAGTTAAAACTTAACATTAACAAAAGTATCATCAAATGCTTGATATCACTCATCATTAAACCAACAATTATTATAATTTTACTCACTCTGTTTTATATTTTTTTCTTTTTCAGGAAACCCACTGTGTTGACCAGCCAAGAGGAAGAAGACCATCCCGATTCCACCTGCACAGATGAAGTTGTCACTATTTGCTTCTTCTATGCTGGTGGGGTCGGGAAGCTCTTCACACTCACACACTTTTGTCTCAGAGTGTAATAGGTGATTTCACCAAACTAAGGTGAGTTAAAACTTAACATTAACAAAGCATCCTGAAAGACTTTATATCACTTACCAGTAAACCTTAATGACCACATGAACTGAAACGTCCCCTTTAATATAGTATAAAAACATGTATTATTACCTTGATATCAGAACTTTTGTGGGTGCTTTTGAGTTGATGACATCTATTTTTCTCCTGTCTTTGTTTTCATTAATGTAACCAAATAGGTACAACCACTCTAAGGCTGTTTTACAACAGTAATTAACTGACAGACCTAATTATATAATAATAATAATAATAAATACAATAATTACTAGTTGAACTGCTAACAATGTTTTATTTACTAATAATCAACTAACAAAGTAAGGTTAGCAAGTGTAGTTTATTTTTCTGAGGGACGTCTACACTTACTGTGTCTAATACATCACAAATGCACAATTGTACATTGTCTGAGCAGTAGTTATAATATCTAATAACCTTCACAGGGCAGTAAGTATTAGAATATACATCAGCTTCTCTGCTGCAAGACAAACAAACAGTATTTCACAGTAACAAATCACATAAATTTAGAGTTATACATCCTTTACATGATATGAAGACTGATGCAGGATATTTTTAATAATAGGGCAGACATACAATACAGACAAGAAAGGGTTCCCATGTACACACACACACACACACACACACACACAGGATGGTGTGTTGTTACATGACAGAGCAGGTGAAACTGCAGCAGTCTTTCAGCAGCGTGAGCCAGTTTTCCTGATAAATGGCGTCTGCTGTGATCTGGACACGACGTATTGATGTTGCAAAGCACTAGATTGACAAAGACACACAACTGTGTCAAGTTGCTTGTTGATCTGCTGCAGCACCTCCTCTTCCTGAAGCCTGTCCTCCTTGGACTTGTCTTTGTCTGTCAAGCAGTCAAATAACAAACCACAAAAAACTCACTTGAAATGATAAACTATGAGATTTTAGGACTGTAAGACAGTCATTGGCAGCCAAATGCTGCTGATTAGAAAATTGTTGTCTTTTTGAGAGATATGACCTGAGCCTGGAGAGGGCAGCACCACTGATGTCAATGGAGGATTCAAGGAGAAAAGGCAATTCTGATGATTTCATTGATGTTCAGTTCAATGGAGAGGAACCGTGGAACTAGAGAACATGTTGACAGACAATGTTACCAACTGGGACAGGACCAAGAAAGCTGGACATTTCTATTTTACCAAGAACATTGTGAACATTTCTATATTACCAAGAACATTGTGGACATTTCTCAGTTTTAACCAGGAACATTGTGGACATTTCTATTTTAACCAGGAACATTGTGGACATTTCTCAGTTTTAACCAGGAACATTGTGGACATTTCTCAGTTTTAACCAGGAACATTGTGGACATTTCTCAGTTTTAACCAGGAACATTGTGGACATTTCTCAGTTTTAACCAGGAACATTGTGAACATTTCTCAGTTTTAACCAGGAACATTGTGGACATTTCTCAGTTTTAACCAGGAACATTGTGAACATTTCTCAGTTTTAACCAGGAACATTGTGGACATTTCTCAGTTTTAACCAGGAACATTGTGAACATTTCTCAGTTTTAACCAGGAACATTGTGGACATTTCTCAGTTTTAACCAGGAACATTGTGAACATTTCTCAGTTTTAACCAGGAACATTGTGGACATTTCTCAGTTTTAACCAGGAACATTGTGGACATTTCTCTTTTAACCACAAACATTGTGGACATTTCTCAGTTGTAACCAGGAACATTGTGGACATTTCTATTTTAACCAGGAACATTGTGGACATTTCTCAGTTTTAACCACAAACATTGTGGACATTTCTATTTCAACCAGGAACCTTGTGGACATTTCTCTTTTAACCAGGAACATTGTGGACATTTCTCAGTTTGACCCCGGAACATTGTGGACATTGCTCTTTTAACCAGGAACATTGTGGACATTTCTCTTTTAACCAGGAACATTGTGGACATTTCTCAGTTTTAACCAGGAACATTGTGGACATTTCTCTCTTAACCAGGAACATTGTGGACATTGCTCTTTTAACCAGGAACATTGTGGACATTTCTCAGTTTTAACCTGGAACATTGTGGACATTTCTCTCTTAACCAGGAACATTGTGGACATTTCTCAGTTTTAACCTGGAACATTGTGGACATTTCTATTTTAACCAAGCATGTTGTGGGCATTTCGATTTTATTTATCCTATGGGACATAAGCTATGGGGCATAAGTTCTGTTTTTTATATATATATATATATATATATATATATATATATATATATATATATATATATATATATATATATATATATATATATAAAATATTTGGTTGGTTGCTTTTGAGTTGATGACACCTATTTGTTCATGTCTATGTTTTCATTAATGTAACCAAATAGGTATAACCACTCCAAGGTTTCTTTTTGTTGGTGGTGTCCATCTCAAAACAAATTTGTGAACACAACTTAGAACTGTTAAATACTGTATATAAAAAAACAACAAAAATACTATTTTTTTCATAGAAAATTGTTTTTATTATTATTATTCTGGTGTGTTTTATTCCAGTATTGTGCTGTTTCGTGATTATATAGCATGTGAAAAATGTATTTAAAGGAATGTGACCACACACCAAGGTAAGCTGTGTTTCTTTTTTAATTTTTTTTTCCCATTTATTATTTAATAATTCGTTCATTGTTTTATCTCACTTACCCTTTTTTTTCCCTTATAGAAGAACTACGCTGGTGGGGTCGGGATGCTCCTCACACTCACACACTTTTGTCGATGATTTCACCAAACTAAGGCAAGTTAAACTTAACAAAATATTAGACATAATGTAAGTAATAATAATAATAATAATTTTACTTACTGTTGTAATATATATATATATTTTCATAAAACAGTGTGTTTACCAGTGTAGAGGACGAGGATCATCCCGATCCCAGCTGAAAAAGATAAGTTGTCACGTTTTTTCTGTTTTCTTCTGTAAATGGTTTAAACAGACAATGATAAGTTAAAAATTAACATTAACAAAAGTATCATCAAATGCTTGATATCACTCATCATTAAACCAACAATTATTATATTTTTACTTACTCTGTTGTGATATATATATATATATATATATTCTTCATAAAACAGTAGGTTCAACGGTGTAGAGGACAAGGGTCATCCTGATCCCAGCCGAAAAAGATGTTGTCATTATTACATTAAAGAAATATCCTGAAAGACTTTATATTACTTACCAGTAAACCTTAATGACCACATGAACTGAAACGTCCCCTTTAATACAGTATAAAAGCATGTATTAATATTATATTGATATCAGAAATTTTGTGGGTGCTTTTGAGTTGATGACATCGATTTTTCCTTGTTCATGTTTTCAATAATGTAACCAAATAGGTACAACCATTCTAAGGCTTTTTTACAACAATAATTAACTGACGGATATCTGTATGAGATTACATTGTGAAAATAATATGGAATATTTGACATGTTTTTTGATGCTCCCATTTCTTAAGGTTTTCATTCCTAACAGTCATGTCTGGTGTTTTTTAGGATGGCTGATTCAGGCTCTGGTGATCCCACCAGCAACCCAGGCCGTCTTCCCACGATGCCTTCCAGAGACCTCACCCTCGGGGAGTGAAGAAGGTAATATACCATAGCAAAAAATTGTATAAAATTATCACAATGTAAAATCGGTAAAAGTAAACTCCACAGCAATTTGAACAAACCAAGCTGTGAAGATTTTTTAAAATGAATAGATGGTGTGAAATGCATTTTTAAAATACTTCATCTATTTTACGTTTTTAGGAAATGTTTATGCCCAACATAATTGGCCGAAAAGCAAAAGAAGAGAACTTTTCTGAATGTTGACAGATAACTGTATGTTACGACAGAAAGAAACCTGAAAGAGGACAGAGGAGAGATAGGAAGGATGCGGATCGCTGCCGAGGTTCCTGCTCTACCCGAGCCTGAAGTTCTGTCCCACATGATGCATCGGTGGAGTCTGAGCAAAAGGAGCTGTTCTTCATGCAGCTGGCCGACTCGCTGCCCAACTAGCCGCCCACCGTAGAGCACAGGCTGGTGAAAACAGAGTCGCAGGTACATGGAGCACTCGTCTATATTTGAAATAAATGATGAGCTCAATGCTATATCTGTGTATGATGGAGCATTAGGGCCAAAATGAGGAAACAAAATATTTTTGGGAAATTACAGAATCTGAAAGATCTGCAGGAGGGTCTTGTAGGAAAGATGGTGGTACAGAAGTGTGGCCCGGGTTCAGCTCATACTGGGACACGAGCCTCTGGATGTGTCTTCAGGAGCATCATGCTCTTTCCTCCAGGTGTGTATAGTGTTTTTTGTCATTAAATAAAAGTTAAATTAAAGATCATCATCTGACATGCTTTTCTCCCCCCTGTTTTCTCAGGAGCTGGTGTCTATCAGCACAGAGGGACCAACGGGTGACTTGACTGTGTTACGGAATGTCAAACACAAAATTGTTTGCTCACCAGACTTGGAGGCTCTACTGGAAGGCAGCGCTGGATGCTCTTCACCCTCTTCATGCTGGAGAATCCATTCTTGTTGAATTTGTTGTTTGACTGAAACATGACATCTAATACAAGCCCTATGAAAACTGAAACTGACTGAATATCATTCTTAAATACACCATATATGAAGAATCATATTCTTATTGTGGAATAGGAATAATAATTCAGGATTCAAATGAGGAATGTTGTGCCAAATTTCAGGACCCTTTTTAATTTTTTTTCTTTATCTTAAATGATGAGAAAGACTGGACATGGATGTAAATGTAATAATAAATGAAATACTTTTGTTATGACCCTATGTTGCTGTAAAATGCCTTAAAGTGTTGATACAAAACAGACCAATCACCTAGTGTTATCTAGACATGCAAATACATTTTTGGTTTAACTGGCCAAAGTTTTGTGCAAATCTGTCCCCAACAAAAAAACAACCTAGAAAATTCTGTTCGTGGTCTTTGTGGTTAAAGCACTTTAGAATTACAAATCAAACAGAATCTGCTCTTCATGCTGCATTGTAATTTTTCCTTTAGCCTTGGCACTGGTAAAAAAAAAAATGGAAAAATGTATCTGCCTTTTTGACCAGTGAATTTAACTTTTCAAATAAATACATTTCAATAATTTGTTACTTTCCATTGTTCACATTAAAAATAGGAATCAAACAATCTTTAATAATTTGCAGTACTTGCATTCAGGTTGCTGAGTTAAGCAGGGCAGGGTTAGGATTAGCACACACACCAACACCTGCAGGCCCAGACTGCTTTATCGGCCTCCAGCCCTCAGCCAATCAGCAGTCATTAGCCACAGCTGTGTTGAGCAGGCTTGTGGAGTGAGTTTCCCACCTCCACCATCAGATGGAGCCATACTGTGGTGAGGTTTATTTCCGCCTCCTTCCACACAGCTGGGAGGGGCCAGCGCAGTTGACACAGCTCCGCCCCCTCCAAAATTGGCCCGCCTCCTGCTTCATAATTTACATAATGGGGCATTACCGCCATCTATTGGAATGAAAATAAGAATAAAAATAAATCCGTATTCATTTTTAAATGATGAAAATAAATAATATTTCAAGAATAAAGTCCTAATTTAGACTTGAATGATACTTCACGTTTTAGATTTTTTGCAAAATGTTGCATTATCATCTATTAGATAAAAAAATAATCAATTACTTGATGATACTGTTTATTTTTTGATGTGTTTTCTTTGTTCTTAATTAAAATGAAATGAATACAAACACAGTTGTTTTCTGAAATTATAACACACAGTATGTCTTGCACCCGCTCGATTTTGAACAGCTCTTCTTCAATGTCCTCGACTGCGACTGAGGAGTCGACCATCAAAACAACGTCTTCAGCGAAAGACAAAAAAAGTTGGGTTGAGTCTGATGATGAGATCATGACAACCATATGACAAAACCAAAAAAAAAATACCTTATAACAATATGCAGTTGTTTTAAGACTTCCAAGTCATTTCAGGTGAGGTTGTCATATGAATACAGGACTGACAGTTTATTAGTGTTGGGTATGTTACTTTGAAAAACAAGTTAGTTATACTCAACCCTATATTGCCTGAAATATTACTTAGACATGGTAGTTTACAAAAAATTTCTAGAACATAACCCTTATGAAACAATCAGAAAATATAAACACACATGTACAGTAGTAGAGCTAAAGGAGACTACAAAACAATAATAGATTTTGCTTTATTGGACACAAACGACAGCCTCATGCTTACACTCACCTTTTGTAGCTGAGGTCTTTGAGAACCTGGACTCTAAGAAAGCTGCCATCTCTGTCTTCCTCTCGCTCCCTGAGAAGACAAATGTTCTGTTATGTTATTATATGGTATATTTATGTTATTATCATATGTTATTCGTGAATCTTGTCACCTTGTTAGACGCCACAGAACAACATGTTAGTGTAATAGAGGTTGGATTAACAAGACAAAAGATTTTGAATCGACTGTGTGCATAATGTGCTTTCACGTCGTCATGTACACCCTTATCTCCTCATTCCATGTTCAGCTCCTCATTGAATAATTAACAGAGATGGCCTCTCACATGCCTACAGTAACAGTAAGAACAATCAAAATGTCAGTCATATGAATTTCTATTCTATATAGTTATTTGTCCAGTAGATCCTATCCTGAGTTAGTAGGATGAATCGAAGCTGAGGCAGCAAAGCAGTAGTTATTTAGTAGTTATGCAGATCCCCTCACATGTATCTGCTGACCCTTTGGAGGGGCGTGAACCTTAGGTAGCGGAGAGGTCGTCGACTGGTGAGGGTCAGAGTACCGAACTGTACCAACATGCTAAATGCTTGTTGTATAATTGTTGGAAATCACCTCCATTGTCCTGGAAACAAACAGCAGTGTGGTGACTGCAGGGGCCTGTGAGTCAGGAGAGTGACACTCAGTCAAAGTCACTTTCCATCAAGCGGTTTAATAAGCTCACCTCAGCCTCTCAAACTCCACATCATCCACCAGGAAGTATCTTGTTGATGTGCTGCTGCACCTCCTCTTTCTGAAGCCTGTCCTTCTTGGACCTGTCTTTGTCTGTTCAGCAGTCACATAACAAGTCATAAAACACCTCACTTCAAATGATCAACTATGAGATTTTAGGACTATAAGACAGTCATGACTGCAATTACATGATGTGGATTCCTCATTCTTATTAAAGAGATGTTTCTCTTTAAGAGAGGGGTCTTTTCGGTATAACTGCACAGAAAGGCAGAGCCTGCTTTATATTTTACCTGGAATTGGGATGAGTTTCTGCAGCTCCTTCTTCAGCCTTGTGATTTCATTATAGAGCTGAATGTCATCCATCCTAAATATGGAAAGAAACAGAGAAGAAAAGAAAATATTTTTCATGGGAGATTAAATGTTTAGTGTAAAATATTATGTATTACCTAAAATTCGCCTGTAATAAAAAATGACTTTTGAATTCTTCACATTCAATCATCATATTGTTCAATCATACTTGTCCTTTTGTAAAAAAAATACTAATAGTATAATAGTATTAAAAGCTCCAAATGTCAATCAATGCAACTCGT
Source organism: Eupleurogrammus muticus (assembly GCA_036785175.1). NCBI lineage: Eukaryota > Metazoa > Chordata > Actinopteri > Scombriformes > Trichiuridae > Eupleurogrammus > Eupleurogrammus muticus. The sequence goes on along the minus strand of JAYKQN010000011.1, from coordinate 21,223,442 downwards.
CATCAAGGTACTTTTTAAAGAATATATGTTAGGAAAATGCTGTTGAACTGTAGTAAAATGTAGTTAATAAAATACCCACATTATGCTATAATATCCAGTAATAATGTCCAGACATCATAATCTGTACACCTAAACAGAAACCAAACAGTGCTTATATATATATATATATATATATATATATATATATATATATATATATATATATATATATATAGCCTGCAATGTCATTTGACACCTTAAAAACCAAACAGTGCTTATATAAGGTCAGGAAGGCAGCAGGTCCAGACGGAATCAGCTCCAGATTGCTCAGGGACTGTGCAGACCAGCTTTGTCAGGTGGTCCTGCACATCTTTAACCTGAGTCTGAACCTGGAGAGGGTTCCTGAACTGTGGAAGACTTCCTGCGTAATTCCAGTGCCTAAGATCGCACGGCCCAGGGAGCCCAACCACTACAGACCTGTAGCCCTGACTTCTCACCTGATGAAGGCCTTGGAGAGGCTCATTCTGCACCACCTTCGCCCACTGGTGAGCTCAGCACTGGACCCTCTGCAGTTCGCCTACCGGCCCGGCATCAGTGTGGATGACGCTGTCATCTATCTGCTGCACCGATCTCTCTCCCACCTGGAACAAGCGGCGAGCACGGTGAGGATCATGTTTTTTGACTTCTCCAGTGCTTTTACCACCATCCAGCCTGCACTGCTGAAAGGGAAGCTGGAGGGAGCTTGAGTGGATGAGCAGCTGACGGCCTGGACCATCGACTACCTCACCAACAGACCACAGTATGTCAGGCTTCATGACTGTGTGTCTGAGGTGGTAGTCTGCAGCACGGGGGTGCCACAGAGTACAGTGCTCTCACCCTTTCTGTTTAGTCTGTACACCTCAGACTTCACCTACAACTCGGACAACTGCCACCTACAGAAGTTCTCAGATGATACGGCCATCATCGGGTGTGTATTAGATGGGAACGACCAGGAGTACAGGGGGGTCATCAATGACTTTGTCAGCTGTTGTGAGATCAACGCTCTCCAAATCAACGCCAGCAAGACAAAGGAGATGGTTGTGGACTTCAGGAGGAAGTCCCTCCCCACCACACCGGTGAGCATCCAGGGAAAAGACATTGAGACAGTGGTCTCTTACAAATACCTGGGTGTTCACCTGAACAATAAACTGGACTGGACCACAAAGACTGATGTCCTGTACAAGAAGGGCCAGAGTCGACTTCACCTGCTGAGGAGACTAAGGTCCTTTGGTGTGTGCAGGACTCTGTTGAAGACCTTCTACGACTCCGTCGTAGCGTCTGCCCTGTTCTACGCAGTAGTCTGCTGGGGGGGCGGATGCTCAGACGGGGACAGAAGGAAAATTGACAAACTGGTACGGAAGTCTAGCTCTGTACTGGGATGTCCTCTGGAGTCGGTGGTGGTGGTGGGAGAGAGGAGGATGTTGGCAAAGCTGACATCCATCATGGACAACCCCCATCACCCTCTGCATGGGGTAGTGGGTGCGCTTAGCAGCTCCTTCAGCCAGAGACTCAAACACCCTTGCTGCAAGAAGGAGCGCTTTCGCAGATCATTCATCCTGACAGCAATAAGACTCTATAACATAACATAAACATAAACCTCACTGTAGTCACTGTCACTTTTTCACTGGTCACTTTTTTTCTCTTCACACACACCCTGCACCTTAAGTGTGCATTAGCTATGTATGTGTACATGTGGGTATGTGCGTGGATATGTATGTCCATATATATATATGCAAATATGTGTGTATGTGTATGTATGTAGGTATGTACGTCCATGTATGTATGTATATATGCTTTGCTTATGCATACTTTTTTTCTTACTATTTATTAGCATTTTTCTCTCCATTCTGTCGATAATGCATACTGTGTATGCGGATTAACAAATTCTGCGAATTTGTACATTGTGTTGTGTGTTTTTTATTTTTTTTTATAGTTTTTTTATCTTCTTCAACTTTATTTTTCTTTTTCTTTATCTGTAACGCTGCAGTAACACACAAATTTCCCCGTTGTGGGAACAATAAAGTTTATCTATCTATCTATCTATCTATCTATCTATCTATCTATCTATCTATCTATCTATCTATCTATCTATCTATCTATCTATCTATCTATCTATCTATCTATCTATCTAATATAATATTTAATTAATAATAAATGTCGGTAGGTGGTTATGTTATGTGAGATGCACATTATTTTATTTAATAATTTCAATCATAGTGAAGTTTAATGTCAATGTGAAATACCCCTTTCATTTTTTTTTTTTACTAAAAAACTAAACTTACTAAAACACGCTTCCTTCGTATCCATGTGATGAAACGTAACTAAGTGACGCAAGCTGAGATTCTTCACTTTGCACCTGGACTTGAAGATGAGCACCTGCTGCATTGCCTGATCGCTGAGAGAGAGAATTTTATTTAACACAACTCCGGAAAGAACTTTGTTTCTTCTTGGAAAACGAACCGAAGTCTACTCCAATCTTCTGAAGACCTGTAGCCGACGGAACCGAGGACGGAACCGAGGATGGACGACGACCGTGAACTGCCTCGGATGGCAGGTACGACAGATAACAAATTCTTTTACATTTTAGTCGTTTTGTTATATTTTATAATGTATTTTATGTTTTAAATGAATTTAAGTCTCTTTTAGTCCGAATTTCCTGAGAGTTTAATGATACTGTACCATTGTTGCTGTATTGGGATATTAGCTTATCATAGCCTAGATGCTAACAAGAATAATTCAATCATAGTTCCTCAGTGTTCATTTTGACACGGTTTTTAAGGTGATAGTCAATTTACATTATCATTATAGTCGGTTAGAATTTTATTTTGTTGTGTTTTACTTGTAATTAGTTTATATTTAGTTCTGGGATAAAGTTATAGCTATGTATTATATAGCTATAACAATTTTGCATTGGAATGACTCTTCCATCAAATTTCAAGAAATGCCAAAATATGTTTTTTTCCGTCTCCATGGAGAAATGAGTAGTGATAAATATTACTCTTGTCTCTACGCCGGAACGTGTTTACGTCATCACGTACGCTACGTATGCTAACTAGTCCGCTCCATGTTCGTTTCATGTAAAACCCTGAGCTGGGTTTTTTTTCTTACTGTTGAAGCAGCTTAGTTGATTTAAACATGTAGTCGGAGTCTTTTCACTATAAGTCACATTGTTAAGATAATTATCAGATATTCCTCAACATGCTCTATTAACTACTACAGACACATTTTTTGTACAGTGGCTACATTGATTAGATTGTGCAAAGTTGAATTGGCCATGTCAAGATAAATATTTATTGGTACATTCAGTGATGTTTTATTGACACGTCCCTCATTCTGTGACATTTGTTAGCTACAGTATATCATGATAGGTTTTAGAGGACTGAAACTGCTTTAATCTGTAGTGACGCCATAAAAGAAAAGGGTGAAGAAATAGTCTAGACTCTAGACTATTTTCCACCCTTTACTTTCCCTATTTATTTATTTCTGTGCATATGTATTTCTCTAGACTTTAGATAAATAAATATGCACAGAAATGCATAAATAAGGAAATAAATATACGAAACATGAATAAATGTCAACAGAAAAGTATAAATTGGGTGAAAAAAACTAATGACAAATTAAAACAATTTTCAAATATATAAATACATTTTATTTATTTTATTTTTCTATTTCTGTTCTTATTATTTTAACCTGCACATTTATTTTTTTATAGCTTTTGATTATGGCAGTTTTAGTCCTGCATAACAATTGGAATGTGTAATGGTTGATTATTTAGTCTCAAATATTGGATGTTATGTTTCATCCTTGGGAGTGCCTAGGACTTGAAATAATTTTCTAATAAGATTTATTTTTTTTCCCCCTCCAGGTGAGGACTTCTTCGTTGAGCGTCCTTCAGGACCTGACGGTCCTGAAGTCATCTGGATCCTAGACGAGGACGACGTCCACAACCTCCCTATCTACATCTCATCCGACGAAGAAGAGGGGGAGGATGAGGTAGGTAATGTACAGGTAGGTTTGGATATTCATGGCATTCCTCCCATTGACTTTGATGATGAAGAGGATGAAGATGTGGACGTGGAGGAGGAGGAGGACGAAGATGTGGACGTGGAGGAGGAGGACGAAGATGTGGATTGGGACAGTGAGGACTCAGGGTATGGCACTCTGAGTGAAGAAGAAGAAGAAGAGGACGAAGAAGAAGAAGAAGAGGACGAAGAAGAAGAAGAAGAGGACGAAGAAGAAGAAGAGGACGAAGAAGAAGAAGAGCCCGAAGAGCCAGGTCCTTCCTCCTCCAGCCTCAGCGTGTCCATGAAGAGGAGCTTGGACAGCCGGGAGGAGGGTCATGCTAAGCGGCCACGGCTGTGGTGGGGAGGTGATGACACTCCTTCTGGTGGTTCTACCACTGGTGGTGTGCCTGACCCTCCACCACAACCCCCATGGCCTGAAGAGCCCGAAGAGCCAGGTCCTTCCTCCTCCGGCCTCACCACGTCCATGAAGAGGAGCTTGGACACCTGGGAGGAGCGTCATGCCAAGCGGCCACGGCCGTGGTGGACACGTCCTCCCCCTCAATGGCTGTCTGATGACAGCGACTCAGATTAGGATCGGCAGCCAAAGGGCTGCCGATCCTAATCTGAGTTAATTTTATTGATGTTCTGTTCAATAGAAGGGAGCAATGTTGATGGATAACGTTACCAACGGGGACAGGACCCAGCACTGGACCCTACAGAATGCTTTGGGACACAAGAGTGATGGAGGAGGAGGACCAAGCAAGTTGGACATTCCTTCCATTGCAGGATGCTGGTCTTCTCTCTATTTTCGTATCTGTTCCACCTCTTGTGTCGCAGTTCTGTGGTGGTTTTGGGCCTTCCCGTTTTCTTTTTGTTGGTGGTGTCCATCTCAGAGCAACTTTTGTGAACAGAACTTAGAACTGTAAATACTGTATATAAAAAACAACAAAAATCTTGAAAATGATAAAGGTGCTAACACTCCTTCTGGTGGTTGTATCACTGGTGGTTTGCCTGGCCCTCCACCACAACCCCCATGGTCCGAAGAGCCCGAAGAGCCAGGTCCTTCCTCCTCCGGCCTCAGCTCGTCGATGAAGAGGAGCTTGGACAGCCGGGAGGAGGGTCATGCCAAGCGCCCGTGGCTTTGGTTGACACGCCCCCCTCCTCAATGGCTGCCTAATGACAGCGACTCTGATTAGGATCGGCAGCCCTTTGGCCATGGAGAAGGAGAGTTATGACTTAATTTTATTGATGTTCTGTTGAAAGCAAGGAAGCAATGTGATGGATAACGTTACCAACGGGGACAGGACCCAGCACTGTACCCTATGGAACGCTTTGGAACACAAGAGTGATGGAGAAGGAGAAATTGTTCTCTTTTTGAAAGTTATGATCTGAGCCTGGAGAGAGCAGCACCACTGATGTCAATGGAGGATTCAAGGAGAAAAGGCAATTCTGATGATTTCATTGATGTTCAGTTCAATGGAGAGGAACATTGGAACTAGAGAACATGTTGACAGACAATTTTACCAACAGGGACAGGATAATAAGTTCTCTCCATTGCATTCCTTCCATTGCAGGATGCTGGTCTTCTCTCTATTTTCGGTTCCTCTGTTCCAGCTCTTGTGTCACAGTTCTGTGGTGGTTTTGGGCCTTCCCGTTTTCTTTTTGTTGGTGGTGTCCATCTCAGAACAAATTTTGTGTACAGAACTGTAAAATACTGTAAATAAAAAAAAACAAAAATACTTTTTTTCATGGAGGAAATATGTTTTTATTATTATTATTATAGTGTTATTTATTACAGTATTGTGCTGTTTCGTGATTGTATGAAAGTTGTAAATGTATTTAAAGGAACGTGACCACTCACCAAGGTAAGCTGTTTTCTTTTTTTCTGCCATTCCATTTATTATTTAATATTTTATTCATTGTTTTATCTCACTTACCCTTTTTTTACCCTTATAGAAGAACTACGCTGGTGGGGTCGGGATGCTCCTCACACTCACACACTTTTGTCGATGATTTCACCAAACTAAGGTAAGTTAAACTTGACATTAACAAAAGTGTTAGACATAATGTAAGACAGAAATAATATCCCTTAGTAGTAAACCAACAATTATTATAATAATTTTACTTACTCTGTTGTGATATATATGTATATTTTCATAAAACAGTGTGTTCACCAGTGTAGAGGACGAGGATCGTCCCGATCCCAGCTGAAAAAGATAAGTTGTCATGTTTTTTCTGTTTTCTTCTGTAAATAGTTTAACCAGACAATAATAAGTTTAAACTTAACATTAACAAAAGTATCATCAAATGCTTGATATCACTCATCAGTAAACCAACAATTATTATAATTTTACTCACTCTGTTTTATATATTTTTTTTCTTTTTCAGGAAACCCACTGTGTTGACCAGCCAAGAGGAAGAAGACCATCCCGATTCCACCTGCACAGATGAAGTTGTCACTATTTGCTTCTTCTATGCTGGTGGGGTCGGGAAGCTCTTCACACTCACACACTTTTGTCTCAGAGTGTAATAGGTGATTTCACCAAACTAAGGTAAGTTAAAACTTAACATTAACAAAAGCAGCCTGAAAGACTTTATATCACTTACCAGTAAACCTTAATGACCACATGAACTGAAACGTCCCCTTTAATATAGTATAAAAACATGTTTTATTACCTTGATATCAGAAATTTTGTGGGTGCTTTTGAGTTGATGACATCGATTTTTTCCTGTCTATGTTTTCATTAATGTAACCAAATAGGTACAACCATTCTAAGGCTGTTTTACAACAGTAATTAACTGACAGACCTAATTATATAATAATAATAATAATAATGTTTATTATTATACACAGATAAATCTATAAATATATCAATATAAATAAATATATAGTATATATATAATTTATATAGTAATAATCAAGTAACAAAGGAAGGTTAGCAAGTGTAGTTTATTTTTCTGAGGGACGTCTACACTTACTGTGTCTAATACATCACAAATGCATAATTGTACATTGTCTGAGCAGCAGTTATAATATCTAATATCCTTCACAGGGCAGTAAGTATTAGAAAATACATCAGCTTCTCTGCTGCAAGACAAACAAACACAGTATTTCACAGTAACAAATCACATAAATTTAGAGTTATACATCCTTTACATGATATGAAGACTGATGCAGGATATTTTTAATAATAGGGCAGACATACAATACAGACAAGAAAGGGTTCCCATGTACACACACACACACACACACACACACACACACACACACAGGATGGTGTGTTGTTACATGATGGAGCAGGTGAAACTGCAGCAATCTTTCAGTAGCGTGAGCCAGTTTTCGTGATGAATGGCGTCTGCTGTGATCTGGACACGACGTATTGATGTTGCAAAGCACTAGATTGACAAAGACACACAACTGTGTCAAGTTGCTTGTTGATCTGCTCCAGCACCTCCTCTTCCTGAAGCCTGTCCTCCTTGGACTTGTCTTTGTCTGTCAAGCAGTCAAATAACAAACCACAAAAAACCTCACTTCAAATGATCAACTATGAGATTTTAGGACTGTAAGACAGTCATCGGCAGCCAAATGCTGCTGATTAGAAAATTGTTCTCTTTTTGAGAGATATGAGGGGGCAGCACCACTGATGTCAATGGAGGATTCAAGGAGAAAAGGCAATTCTGATGATTTCATTGATGTTCAGTTCAATGGAGAGGAACAGTGGAACTAGAGAACATGTTGACAGACAATGTTACCAACTGGGACAGGACCAAGAAAGCTGGACATTTCTATTTTACCAAGAACATTGTGAACATCTCTCTGTTGTAACCACAAACATTGTGAACATTTCTCAGTTTTAACCAGGAACATTGTGAACATTTCTCAGTTTTAACCATGAACATAGTGGACATTTCTCACTTGTAACCAGGAACATTGTGGACATTTCTATTTTAACCAGGAACATTGTGGACATTTCTCAGTTTTAACCAGGAACATTGTGGACATTTCTCAGTTTTAACCAGGAACATTGTGGACATTTCTATTTTAACCAAGAACATTGTGAACATCTCTCTGTTGTAACCAGGAACATTGTGAACATTTCTCAGTTTTAACCATGAACATAGTGGACATTTCTCACTTGTAACCAGGAACATTGTGGACATTTCTATTTTAACCAGGAACATTGTGGACATTTCTCAGTTTGACCCCGGAACATTGTGGACATTTCTCTTTTAACCACAAACATTGTGGACATTTCTATTTTAACCAGGAACCTTGTGGACATTTCTCTTTTAACCAGGAACATTGTGGACATTTCTATTTTAACCAGGAACATTGTGGACATTTCTCAGTTGTAACCAGGAACATTGTGAACATCTCTCAGTTTTAACCTGGAACATTGTGGACATTTCTCAGTTTTAACCAGGAACATTGTGGACATTTCTATTTTAACCAAGCATGTTGTGGGCATTTCGATTTTATTTATCCTATGGGACATAAGCTATGGGGCATAAGTTCTGTTTTTTATATATATATATATATATATATATATATAACATATTTGGTTGGTTGCTTTTGAGTTGATGACACCTATTTGTTCATGTGTATGTTTTCATTAATGTAACCAAATAGGTATAACAACTCCAAGGTTTCTTTTTGTTGGTGGTGTCCATCTCAAAACAAATTTGTGAACACAACTTAACTGTTAAATACTGTATATAAAAAAACAACAAAAATACTTTTTTTTTCATAGAAAATTGTTTTTATTATTATTATTCTGGTGTGTTTTTTTCCAGTATTGTGCTGTTTCGTGATTATATAGCATGTTAAAAATGTATTTAAAGGAATGTGACCACACACCAAGGTAAGCTGTGTTTCTTTTTTAATTTTTTTTCCCATTTATTATTTAATAATTCGTTCATTGTTTTATCTCACTTACCCTTTTTTTCACTTATAGAAGAACTACGCTGGTGGGGTCGGGATGCTCCTCACACTCACACACTTTTGTCGATGATTTCACCAAACTAAGGTAAGTTAAACTTAACAAAATATTAGACATAATGTAAGTAATAATAATAATAATAATTTTACTTACTGTTGTAATATATATGTATATTTTCATAAAACAGTGTGTTCACCAGTGTAGAGGACGAGGATCATCCTGATCCCAGCTGAAAAAGATAAGTTGTCACGTTTTTTCTGTTTTCTTCTGTAAATGGTTTAAACAGACAATGATAAGTTAAAACTTAACATTAACAAAAGTATCATCAAATGCTTGATATCACTCATCAGTAAACCAACAATTATTATATTTTTACTTCCTCTGTTGTAATATATATATATATATATATATATTCTTCATAAAACAGTAGGTTCAACGGTGTAGAGGAAGAGGATCATCCTGATCCCAGCCGAAAAAGATGTAGTCATTATTACATTAAAGAAATATCCTGAAAGACTTTATATCACTTACCAGTAAACCTTAATGACCACATGAACTGAAACGTCCCCTTTAATACAGTATAAAAGCATGTATTAATAAAACCTTGATATCAGAAATTTTGTGGGTGCTTTTGAGTTGATGACATCGATTTTTCCTTGTTCATGTTTTCATTAATGTAACCAAATAGGTATAACCACTCTAAGGCTTTTTTACAACAATAATTAACTGACGGATATCTGTATGAGATTACATTGTGAAAATAATATGGAATATTTGACATGTTTTTTGATGCTCCCATTTCTTAAGGTTTTCATTCCTAACAGTCATGTCTGGTGTTTTTTAGGATGGCTGATTCAGGCTCTGGTGATCCCACCAGCAACCCAGGCCGTCTTCCCACGATGCCTTCCAGAGACCTCACCCTCGGGGAGTGAAGAAGGTAATATACCGTAGCAAAAAATTGTATAAAATTATCAGAATGTAAAATCGGTAAAAGTAAACTCCACAGCAATTTGAACAAACCAAGCTGTAAAGAATTTTTAAAATGAATAGATGGTGTGAAATGCATTTTTAAAATACTTCATCTATTTTACGTTTTTAGGAAATGTTTATGCCCAACATAATTGGCCGAAAAGCAAAAGAAGAGAACTTTTCTGAATGTTGACAGATAACTGTATGTTACGACAGAAAGAAACCTGAAAGAGGACAGAGGAGAGATAGGAAGGATGCGGATCGCTGCCGAGGTTCCTGCTCTACCCGAGCCTGAAGTTCTGCCCCACCTGCTGCATCGGTGGAGTCTGAGCAAAAGGAGCTGTTCTTCATGCAGCTGGCCGACTCCCTGCCCAACTAGCCGCCCACCGTAGAGCACAGGCTGGTGAAAACAGAGTCGCAGGTACATGGAGCACTCGTCTATATTTGAAATAAATGATGAGCTCAATGCTATATCTGTGTATGATGGAGCATTAGGGCCACAATGAGGAAACAAAATATTTTTTGGAAATTACAGAATCTGAAAGATCTGCAGGAGGGTCTTGTAGGAAAGATGGTGGTGCAGAAGTGTGGCCCGGGTTCAGCTCATACTGGGACACGAGCCTCTGGATGTGTCTTCAGGAGCATCATGCTCTTTTCTCCAGGTGTGTATAGTGTTTTTTGTCATTAAATAAAAGTTAAATTAAAGATCATCATCTGACATGCTTTTCTCCCCCCTGTTTTCTCAGGAGCTGGTGTCTATCAGCACAGAGGGACCAACGGGTGACTTGACTGTGTTACGGAATGTCAAACACAAAATTGTTTGCTCACCAGACTTGGAGGCTCTACTGGAAGGCAGCGCTTGATGCTCTTCACCCTCTTCATGCTGGAGAATCCATTCTTGTTGAATTTGTTGTTTGACTGAAACATGACATCTAATACAAGCATTATGAAAACTGAAACTGACCGAATATCATTCTTAAATACACCATATATGAAGAATCATATTCTTATTGTGGAATAGGAATAATAATTGTTATCATTGTCATAATTGTTATGACCCTATGTTGCTGTAAAATGCCTTAAAGTGTTGATACAAAACAGACCAATCACCTAGTGTTATCTAGACATGCAAATACATTTTTGGTTTAACTGGCCAAAGTTTTGTGCAAATCTGTCCCCAACAAAAAAACAACCTAGAAAATTCTGTTCGTGGTCTTTGTGGTTAAAGCACTTTAGAATTACAAATCAAACAGAATCTGCTCTTCATGCTGCATTGTAATTTTTCCTTTAGCCTTGGCACTTGGAAAAAAAATGAAAAAATGTATCTGCCTTTTTGACCAGTGAATTTAACTTTTCGAATAAATACATTTCAATAATTTGTTACTTTCCATTGTTCACATTAAAAATAGGAATCAAACAATCTTTAATAATTTGCAGTACTTGCACTCAGGTTGCTGAGTTAAGCAGGGCAGGGTTAGGATTAGCACACACATCAACACCTGCAGGCCCAGACTGCTTTATCGGCCTCCAGCCCTCAGCCAATCAGCAGTCATTAGCCACAGCTGTGTTGAGCAGGCTTGTGGAGTGAGTTTCCCACCTCCACCATCAGATGGAGCCATACTGTGGTGAGGTTTATTTCCGCTTCCATCAACACAGCTAATTTCATAATGGGGCCTTACCGCCATCTATTGGAATGAAAATAAGAATAAAAAAAATCCGTATTCAGTTTTAAATGATGAAAATAAATAATAATATTTCAAGAATAAAGTCCTAATTTTGACTTGAATGATACTTCACGTTTTAGATTTTTTGCAAAATGTTGCATTATCATCTATTAAATTAAAACATAATCAATTACTTGATGATACTGTTTATTTTTTGATGTGTTTTCTTTGTTCTTAATTAAAATGAAATGAATACAAACACAGTTGTTTTCTGAAATTATAACACACAGTATGTCTTGCACCCGCTCGATTTTGAACAGCTCTTCTTCAATGTCTTCGACTGCGACTGAGGAGTCGACCATGGAAACAACGTCTTCAGCAAAAGACAAAAAAGTTGGGTTGAGTCTGATGATGAGATCATGACAACCATATGACAAAACCAAAAATAAAAAAAATACCTTATAACAATATGCAGTTGTTTTAAGACTTCCAAGTCATTTCAGGTGAGGTTGTCATATGAATACAGGACTGACAGTTTATTAGTGTTGGGCATGTTACTTTGAAAAACAAGTTAGTTATACTCAACCCTATATTGCCTGAAATATGACTTAGACATGGTAGTTTAAAAAAATTTCAGGATAGTTTGCTAGAACATAACTCTTATGAAACAATCAGAAAATATAAACACACATGTACAGTAGTAGAGCTAAATGGAGACTACAAAACAATAATAGATTTTGCTTTATTGGACACAAACGACAGCCTCATGCTTACACTCACCTTTTGTAGCCGAGGTCTTTGAGAACCTGGACTCTAAGAAAGCTGCCATCTCTGTCTTCCTCTCGCTCCCTGAGAAGACAAATGTTCTGTTATGTTATTATATGGTATATTTATGTTATTATCATATGTTATTCGTGAATCTTGTCACCTTGTTAGACGCCACAGAACAACTTGTTAGTGAAATAGAGGTTGGATTAACAAGACAAAAGATTTGAATCGACTGTGTGCATAATGTGCTTTCACGTCGTCATGTACACCCTTATCTCCTCATTCCATGTTCAGCTCCTCATTGAATAATTAACGGAGATGGCCTCTCACATGCCTACAGTAACAGTAAGAACAATCAAAATGTCAGTCATATGAATTTCTATTCTATATAGTTATTTGTCCAGTAGATCCTGTCACATGGCAAAGCTATTGAACTGAAGTGAGTTAGTAGGATGAATCGAAGCTGAGGCAGCAAAGCAGTAGTTATTTAGTAGTTATGCAGATCCCCTCACATGTATCTGCTGACCCTTTGGAGGGGTGTGAACCTTAGGTAGCGGAGAGGTCGTCCACTGGTGAGGGTCAGAGTACCAAACTGTACCAACATGCTAAATGCTTGTTGTATAATTGTTGGAAATCACCTCCATTGTCCTGGAAACAGACAGCAGTGTGGTGACTGCAGGGGCCTGTGAGTCAGGAGAGTGACACTCAGTCAAAGTCACTTTCCATCAAGCGGTTTAATAAAGCTCACCTCAGCCTCTCAAACTCCACATCATCCACCAGGAAGTATCTTGTTGATGTGCTGCTGCACCTCCTCTTTCTGAAGCCTGTCCTTCTTGGACCTGTCTTTGTCTGTTCAGCAGTCACATAACAAGTCATAAAACACCTCACTTCAAATGATCAACTATGAGATTTTAGGACTATAAGACAGTCATGACTGTAATTACATAATGTGGATTCCTCATTCTTATTAAAGAGATGTTTCTCTTTAAGAGAGGGGTCTTTTCGGTATAACTGCACAGAAAGGCAGAGCCTGCTCTATATTTTACCTGGAATTGGGATGAGTTTCTGCAGCTCCTTCTTCAGCCTTGTGATTTCATTACAGAGCTGAATGTCATCCATCCTAAATATGGAAAGAAACGGAGAAGAAAAGAAAACATTTTTCATGGGAGATTAAAAGTTTAGTGTAAAATATTATGTATTACCTAAAATTCGCCTGTAATAAAAAATGACTTTTGAATTCTTCACATTCAATCATCATATTGTTCAATCATACTTGTCCTTTTGTAAAAAAAATACTAATACTAGTAGTATAATAATATTAAAAGCTCCAAATGTCAATCAATGCAACTAGTCATCAAGGTACTTTTTAAAGAATATATGCTAGGAAAATGCTGTTGAACTGTAGTAAAATGTAGTTATAATATATATATATATATATATATATATATATATATATATATATATATATATATATATTTATATATATATATATAGTGCTATATAGGCATGAAACAAAGAGAGCCTGCAATGTCATTTGTCCTTAATATAATATTTAATTAATAATAAATGTCGGTAGGTGGTTATATTGTGTGAGATGCATATTATTTTATTTAATAATTTCAATCATACTGAAGTTTAGTGTTAATGTGAAATACCCCTTTCATTTTTTTTTTACTAAGAAACTAAACTTTCTAAAACACGCTTCCTTCGTATCCATGTGATGAAACGTAACTAAGTGACGCAAGCTGAGATTCTTCACTTTGCACCTGGACTTGAAGACGAGCACCTGCTGCATTGCCTGATCGCTGAGAGAGAGAATTTCTTTTTACACAACTCCGGAAAGAACTTTGTTTCTTCTTGGAAGACGAACCGAAGTCTACTCCAATCTTCTGAAGACCTGTAGCCGACGGAATCGAGGACGGAATCGAGGATGGACGACGACCGTGAACTGCCTCGGATGGCAGGTAAGACAGATAACAAATTCTTTTACATTTTAGTCGTTTTGTTATATTTTATAATGTATTTTATGTTTTAAATGAAGTTAAGTCTCTTTTAGTCCGAATTTCCTGAGAGTTTAATGATACTGTAGCATTGTTGCTGTATTGGGATACTAGCTTATCATAGCCTAGATGCTAACAAGAATAATTCAATCATAGTTCCTCAGTGTTCATTTTGACACGGTTTTTTAAGGTAATAGTCAATTTACATTATCATTATAGTCGGTTAGTATTTTTTTATTTTATTGTGTTTTACTTGTAATTAGGTTCTATTTAGTTGTGGGATAAAGTTATAGCTATATATTATATAGCTATAACAATTTTTCATTGGAATGACTCTTCCATCAAATTTCAAGAAATGCCAAAATATGTTTTTTCCGTCTCCATGGAGAAATGAGTAGTGATAAATATTACTCGTCTCTACGCCGGAACGTGTTCACGTCATCACGTACGCTACGTATGCTAACAAGTCCGCTCCATGTTCGTTTCATGTAAAACCCTGAACTGTGTTTTTTTTCTTACTGTTGAAGCTTAGTTGATTTAGACATGTAGTCGGAGTCTTTTCACTATATGTCACATTGTTAAGATAATTATCAGATATTCCTCAACATGCTCTATTAACTACTACAAACACATTTTCTGTACAGTGGCTACATTGATTAGATTGTGCAAAGTTGAACAGGCCATGTCAAGATAAATATTTATTGGTACATTCAGTGATGGTTTATTGACACGTCCCTCATTCTCAGCTACAGTATATCATGATAGGTTTTAGAGGACTGAAACTGCTTTAATCTGTAGTGACACCATAAAAGAAAAGGGTGAAGAAATAGTCTAGACACTATTTTCCACCCTTTACTTTCCCTATTTATTTATTTCTGTGCATATGTATTTCTCTAGAATTTAGATAAATAAATATGCACAGAAATGAATAGGAGAAATAAATATGGACAGGAATGAATAAATAAGGAAATAAATATATGAAACATGAATAAATGTCAACAGAAAAGTATAAATCTGGTGAAAACAACAAATTAATGACAAATTAAACAATTTTTCAAATATATAAATACATTTTATTTATTTTATTTTTCTATTTCTGTTCTTATTATTTTAACCTGCACATTTATTTTTTTTTATAGCGTTTGATTATGGCAGTTGTAGTCCTGCATAACAATTGGCATGTGTAATGGTTGATTATTTAGTCTCAAATATTGGATGTTATGTTTCATCCTTGGAAGTGCTTAGGACTTGAAATAATTTTCTCATAAGATTTATTTTTTTTCCCCCTCCAGGTGAGGACTTCTTCGTTGAGCGTCCTTCAGGACCTGACGGTCCTGAAGTCATCTGGATCCTAGACGAGGACGACGTCCACAACCTCCCTATCTACATCTCATCCGACGAAGAAGAGGGGGAGGATGAGGTAGGTAATGTACAGGTAGGTTTGGCTATTCATGGCATTCCTCCCATTGACATTGATAATGAAGAGGAAGAGGATGAAGATGTGGACGTGGAGGAGGAGGAGGACGAAGATGTGGACGTGGAGGAGGAGGACGAAGATGTGGATTGGGACAGTGAGGACTCAGGGTATGGCACTCTGAGTGAAGAAGAAGAAGAAGAGGACGAAGAAGAAGAAGAAGAGGACGAAGAAGAAGAAGAGGACGAAGAAGAAGAAGATCCCGAAGATCCCGAAGAGCCCGAAGAGCCAGGTCCTTCCTCCTCCAGCCTCAGCGTGTCCATGAAGAGGAGCTTGGACAGCCGGGAGGAGGGTCATGCTAAGCGGCCACGGCTGTGGTGGGGAGGTGATGACACTCCTTCTGGTGGTTCTACCACTGGTGGTGTGCCTGACCCTCCACCACAACCCCCATGGCCTGAAGAGCCCGAAGAGCCAGGTCCTTCCTCCTCCGGCCTCACCACGTCCATGAAGAGGAGCTTGGACACCTGGGAGGAGCGTCATGCCAAGCGGCCACGGCCGTGGTGGACACGTCCTCCCCCTCAATGGCTGTCTGATGACAGCGACTCAGATTAGGATCGGCAGCCCTTTGGCTGCTGATCTTAATCTGAGTTAATTTTATTGATGTTCTGTTCAAAGAAAGGGAGCAATGTTGATGGATAACGTTACCAACGGGGACAGGACCCAGCACTGGACCCTACAGAATGCTTTGGGACACAAGAGTGATGGAGGAGGAGGACCAAGCTAGTTGGACATTCCATCCATCGCAGGAAGCTGGTCTTCTCTCTATTTTCGTATCTGTTCCAGCTCTTGTGTCGCAGTTCTGTGGTGGTTTTGGGCCTTCCCGTTTTCTTTTTGTTGGTGGTGTCCATCTCAGAGCAACTTTTGTGAACAGAACTTAGAACTGTAAATACTGTATATAAAAAACAACAAAAATCTTGAAAATGATAAAGGTGCTAACACTCCTTCTGGTGGTTGTATCACTGGTGGTGTGCCTGACCCTCCACCACAACCCCCATGGTCCGAAGAGCCCGAAGAGCCAGGTCCTTCCTCCTCCGGCCTCAGCTCGTCCTTGAAGAGAAGCTTGGACAGCCGGGAGGAGGGTCATGCCAAGCGCCCGTGGCTTTGGTTGACACGCCCCCCTCCTCAATGGCTGCCTAATGACAGTGACTCTGATTAGGATCGGCAGCCCTTTGGCCATGGAGAAGGAGAGTTATGACTTAATTTTATTGATGTTCTGTTGAAAGCAAGGAAGCAATGTGATGGATAACGTTACCAACGGGGACAGGACCCAGCACTGGACCCTATGGAACGCTTTGGGACACAAGAGTGATGGAGAAGGAGAAATTGTTCTCTTTTTGAGAGTTATGATCTGAGCCTGGAGAGGGCAGCACCACTGATGTCAATGGAGGATTCAAGGAGAAAAGTCTATTCTGATGATTTCATTGATGTTCAGTTCAATGGAGAGGAACAGTGGAACTAGAGAACATGTTCACAGTCGATGTTACCAACAGGGACAGGATAATAAGTTCTCTCCATTGCATTTCTTCCATTGCAGGATGCTGGACTTCTCTCTATTTTCGGTTCCTCTGTTCCAGCTCTTGTGTCACAGTTCTGTGGTGGTTTTGGGCCTTCCCGTTTTCTTTTTGTTGGTGGTGTCCATCTCAGAGCAAATTTTGTGAACAGAACTGTAAAATACTGTAAATAAAAAAAAACAAAAATACTTTTTTTCATGGAGGAAATATTTTATTATTATTATTATTATAGTGTTATTTATTCCAGTATTGTGCTGTTTCATGATTGTATGAAAGTTGTAAATGTATTTTAAGGAACGTGACCACTCACCAAGGTAAGCTGTTTTCTTTTTTTCTGCCATTCCATTTATTATTTAATATTTTATTCATTGTTTTATCTCACTTACCCTTTTTTTTCCCTTATAGAAGAACTACGCTGGTGGGGTCGGGATGCTCCTCACACTCACACACTTTTGTCGATGATTTCACCAAACTAAGGTAAGTTAAACTTGACATTAACAAAAGTATTAGACATAATGTAAGACAGAAATAATATCCCTTAGTAGTAAACCAACAATTATTATAATAATTTTACTTACTCTGTTGTGATATATATGTATATTTTCATAAAACAGTGTGTTCACCAGTGTAGAGGACGAGGATCGTCCCGATCCCAGCTGAAAAAGATAAGTTGTCATGTTTTTTCTGTTTTCTTCTGTAAATAGTTTAACCAGACAATAATAAGTTTAAACTTAACATTAACAAAAGTATCATCAAATGCTTGATATCACTCATCAGTAAACCAACAATTATTATAATTTTACTCACTCTGTTTTATATATTTTTTTTCTTTTTCAGGAAACCCACTGTGTTGACCAGCCAAGAGGAAGAAGACCATCCCGATTCCACCTGCACAGATGAAGTTGTCACTATTTGCTTCTTCTATGTTGGTGGGGTCGGGAAGCTCTTCACACTCACACACTTTTGTCTCAGAGTGTAATAGGTGATTTCACCAAACTAAGGTAAGTTAAAACTTAACATTAACAAAAGCAGCCTGAAAGACTTTATATCACTTACCAGTAAACCTTAATGACCACATGAACTGAAACGTCCCCTTTAATATAGTATAAAAACATGTTTTATTACCTTGATATCAGAAATTTTGTGGGTGCTTTTGAGTTGATGACATCGATTTTTTCCTGTCTATGTTTTCATTAATGTAACCAAATAGGTACAACCATTCTAAGGCTGTTTTACAACAGTAATTAACTGACAGACCTAATTATATAATAATAATAATAATAATGTTTATTATTATACACAGATAAATCTATAAATATATCAATATAAATAAATATATAGTATATATATAATTTATATAGTAATAATCAAGTAACAAAGGAAGGTTAGCAAGTGTAGTTTATTTTTCTGAGGGACGTCTACACTTACTGTGTCTAATACATCACAAATGCATAATTGTACATTGTCTGAGCAGCAGTTATAATATCTAATATCCTTCACAGGGCAGTAAGTATTAGAAAATACATCAGCTTCTCTGCTGCAAGACAAACAAACACAGTATTTCACAGTAACAAATCACATAAATTTAGAGTTATACATCCTTTACATGATATGAAGACTGATGCAGGATATTTTTAATAATAGGGCAGACATACAATACAGACAAGAAAGGGTTCCCATGTACACACACACACACACACACACACACACACACACACAGGATGGTGTGTTGTTACATGATGGAGCAGGTGAAACTGCAGCAATCTTTCAGTAGCGTGAGCCAGTTTTCGTGATGAATGGCGTCTGCTGTGATCTGGACACGACGTATTGATGTTGCAAAGCACTAGATTGACAAAGACACACAACTGTGTCAAGTTGCTTGTTGATCTGCTCCAGCACCTCCTCTTCCTGAAGCCTGTCCTCCTTGGACTTGTCTTTGTCTGTCAAGCAGTCAAATAACAAACCACAAAAAACCTCACTTCAAATGATCAACTATGAGATTTTAGGACTGTAAGACAGTCATCGGCAGCCAAATGCTGCTGATTAGAAAATTGTTCTCTTTTTGAGAGATATGAGGGGGCAGCACCACTGATGTCAATGGAGGATTCAAGGAGAAAAGGCAATTCTGATGATTTCATTGATGTTCAGTTCAATGGAGAGGAACAGTGGAACTAGAGAACATGTTGACAGACAATGTTACCAACTGGGACAGGACCAAGAAAGCTGGACATTTCTATTTTACCAAGAACATTGTGAACATCTCTCTGTTGTAACCACAAACATTGTGAACATTTCTCAGTTTTAACCAGGAACATTGTGAACATTTCTCAGTTTTAACCATGAACATAGTGGACATTTCTCACTTGTAACCAGGAACATTGTGGACATTTCTATTTTAACCAGGAACATTGTGGACATTTCTCAGTTTTAACCAGGAACATTGTGGACATTTCTCAGTTTTAACCAGGAACATTGTGGACATTTCTATTTTAACCAAGAACATTGTGAACATCTCTCTGTTGTAACCAGGAACATTGTGAACATTTCTCAGTTTTAACCATGAACATAGTGGACATTTCTCACTTGTAACCAGGAACATTGTGGACATTTCTATTTTAACCAGGAACATTGTGGACATTTCTCAGTTTGACCCCGGAACATTGTGGACATTTCTCTTTTAACCACAAACATTGTGGACATTTCTATTTTAACCAGGAACCTTGTGGACATTTCTCTTTTAACCAGGAACATTGTGGACATTTCTATTTTAACCAGGAACATTGTGGACATTTCTCAGTTGTAACCAGGAACATTGTGAACATCTCTCAGTTTTAACCTGGAACATTGTGGACATTTCTCAGTTTTAACCAGGAACATTGTGGACATTTCTATTTTAACCAAGCATGTTGTGGGCATTTCGATTTTATTTATCCTATGGGACATAAGCTATGGGGCATAAGTTCTGTTTTTTATATATATATATATATATATATATAACATATTTGGTTGGTTGCTTTTGAGTTGATGACACCTATTTGTTCATGTGTATGTTTTCATTAATGTAACCAAATAGGTATAACAACTCCAAGGTTTCTTTTTGTTGGTGGTGTCCATCTCAAAACAAATTTGTGAACACAACTTAACTGTTAAATACTGTATATAAAAAAACAACAAAAATACTTTTTTTTTCATAGAAAATTGTTTTTATTATTATTATTCTGGTGTGTTTTTTTCCAGTATTGTGCTGTTTCGTGATTATATAGCATGTTAAAAATGTATTTAAAGGAATGTGACCACACACCAAGGTAAGCTGTGTTTCTTTTTTAATTTTTTTTCCCATTTATTATTTAATAATTCGTTCATTGTTTTATCTCACTTACCCTTTTTTTCACTTATAGAAGAACTACGCTGGTGGGGTCGGGATGCTCCTCACACTCACACACTTTTGTCGATGATTTCACCAAACTAAGGTAAGTTAAACTTAACAAAATATTAGACATAATGTAAGTAATAATAATAATAATAATTTTACTTACTGTTGTAATATATATATATATTTTCATAAAACAGTGTGTTCACCAGTGTAGAGGACGAGGATCATCCTGATCCCAGCTGAAAAAGATAAGTTGTCACGTTTTTTCTGTTTTCTTCTGTAAATGGTTTAAACAGACAATGATAAGTTAAAACTTAACATTAACAAAAGTATCATCAAATGCTTGATATCACTCATCAGTAAACCAACAATTATTATATTTTTACTTCCTCTGTTGTAATATATATATATATATATATATATTCTTCATAAAACAGTAGGTTCAACGGTGTAGAGGAAGAGGATCATCCTGATCCCAGCCGAAAAAGATGTAGTCATTATTACATTAAAGAAATATCCTGAAAGACTTTATATCACTTACCAGTAAACCTTAATGACCACATGAACTGAAACGTCCCCTTTAATACAGTATAAAAGCATGTATTAATAAAACCTTGATATCAGAAATTTTGTGGGTGCTTTTGAGTTGATGACATCGATTTTTCCTTGTTCATGTTTTCATTAATGTAACCAAATAGGTATAACCACTCTAAGGCTTTTTTACAACAATAATTAACTGACGGATATCTGTATGAGATTACATTGTGAAAATAATATGGAATATTTGACATGTTTTTTGATGCTCCCATTTCTTAAGGTTTTCATTCCTAACAGTCATGTCTGGTGTTTTTTAGGATGGCTGATTCAGGCTCTGGTGATCCCACCAGCAACCCAGGCTGTCTTCCCACGATGCCTTCCAGAGACCTCACCCTCGGGGAGTGAAGAAGGTAATATACCGTAGCAAAAAATTGTATAAAATTATCAGAATGTAAAATCGGTAAAAGTAAACTCCACAGCATTTTGAACAAACCAAGCTGTAAAGAATTTTTAAAATGAATAGATGGTGTGAAATGCATTTTTAAAATACTTCATCTATTTTACGTTTTTAGGAAATGTTTATGCCCAACATAATTGGCCGAAAAGCAAAAGAAGAGAACTTTTCTGAATGTTGACAGATAACTGTATGTTACGACAGAAAGAAACCTGAAAGAGGACAGAGGAGAGATAGGAAGGATGCGGATCGCTGCCGAGGTTCCTGCTCTACCCGAGCCTGAAGTTCTGCCCCACCTGCTGCATCGGTGGAGTCTGAGCAAAAGGAGCTGTTCTTCATGCAGCTGGCCGACTCGCTGCCCAACTAGCCGCCCACCGTAGAGCACAGGCTGGTGAAAACAGAGTCGCAGGTACATGGAGCACTCGTCTATATTTGAAATAAATGATGAGCTCAATGCTATATCTGTGTATGATGGAGCATTAGGGCCACAATGAGGAAACAAAATATTTTTTGGAAATTACAGAATCTGAAAGATCTGCAGGAGGGTCTTGTAGGAAAGATGGTGGTGCAGAAGTGTGGCCCGGGTTCAGCTCATACTGGGACACGAGCCTCTGGATGTGTCTTCAGGAGCATCATGCTCTTTTCTCCAGGTGTGTATAGTGTTTTTTGTCATTAAATAAAAGTTAAATTAAAGATCATCATCTGACATGCTTTTCTCCCCCCTGTTTTCTCAGGAGCTGGTGTCTATCAGCACAGAGGGACCAACGGGTGACTTGACTGTGTTACGGAATGTCAAACACAAAATTGTTTGCTCACCAGACTTGGAGGCTCTACTGGAAGGCAGCGCTTGATGCTCTTCACCCTCTTCATGCTGGAGAATCCATTCTTGTTGAATTTGTTGTTTGACTGAAACATGACATCTAATACAAGCATTATGAAAACTGAAACTGACCGAATATCATTCTTAAATACACCATATATGAAGAATCATATTCTTATTGTGGAATAGGAATAATAATTGTTATCATTGTCATAATTGTTATGACCCTATGTTGCTGTAAAATGCCTTAAAGTGTTGATACAAAACAGACCAATCACCTAGTGTTATCTAGACATGCAAATACATTTTTGGTTTAACTGGCCAAAGTTTTGTGCAAATCTGTCCCCAACAAAAAAACAACCTAGAAAATTCTGTTCGTGGTCTTTGTGGTTAAAGCACTTTAGAATTACAAATCAAACAGAATCTGCTCTTCATGCTGCATTGTAATTTTTCCTTTAGCCTTGGCACTTGGAAAAAAAATGAAAAAATGTATCTGCCTTTTTGACCAGTGAATTTAACTTTTCGAATAAATACATTTCAATAATTTGTTACTTTCCATTGTTCACATTAAAAATAGGAATCAAACAATCTTTAATAATTTGCAGTACTTGCACTCAGGTTGCTGAGTTAAGCAGGGCAGGGTTAGGATTAGCACACACATCAACACCTGCAGGCCCAGACTGCTTTATCGGCCTCCAGCCCTCAGCCAATCAGCAGTCATTAGCCACAGCTGTGTTGAGCAGGCTTGTGGAGTGAGTTTCCCACCTCCACCATCAGATGGAGCCATACTGTGGTGAGGTTTATTTCCGCTTCCATCAACACAGCTAATTTCATAATGGGGCCTTACCGCCATCTATTGGAATGAAAATAAGAATAAAAAAAATCCGTATTCAGTTTTAAATGATGAAAATAAATAATAATATTTCAAGAATAAAGTCCTAATTTTGACTTGAATGATACTTCACGTTTTAGATTTTTTGCAAAATGTTGCATTATCATCTATTAAATTAAAACATAATCAATTACTTGATGATACTGTTTATTTTTTGATGTGTTTTCTTTGTTCTTAATTAAAATGAAATGAATACAAACACAGTTGTTTTCTGAAATTATAACACACAGTATGTCTTGCACCCGCTCGATTTTGAACAGCTCTTCTTCAATGTCTTCGACTGCGACTGAGGAGTCGACCATGGAAACAACGTCTTCAGCAAAAGACAAAAAAGTTGGGTTGAGTCTGATGATGAGATCATGACAACCATATGACAAAACCAAAAATAAAAAAAATACCTTATAACAATATGCAGTTGTTTTAAGACTTCCAAGTCATTTCAGGTGAGGTTGTCATATGAATACAGGACTGACAGTTTATTAGTGTTGGGCATGTTACTTTGAAAAACAAGTTAGTTATACTCAACCCTATATTGCCTGAAATATGACTTAGACATGGTAGTTTAAAAAAATTTCAGGATAGTTTGCTAGAACATAACTCTTATGAAACAATCAGAAAATATAAACACACATGTACAGTAGTAGAGCTAAATGGAGACTACAAAACAATAATAGATTTTGCTTTATTGGACACAAACGACAGCCTCATGCTTACACTCACCTTTTGTAGCCGAGGTCTTTGAGAACCTGGACTCTAAGAAAGCTGCCATCTCTGTCTTCCTCTCGCTCCCTGAGAAGACAAATGTTCTGTTATGTTATTATATGGTATATTTATGTTATTATCATATGTTATTCGTGAATCTTGTCACCTTGTTAGACGCCACAGAACAACTTGTTAGTGAAATAGAGGTTGGATTAACAAGACAAAAGATTTGAATCGACTGTGTGCATAATGTGCTTTCACGTCGTCATGTACACCCTTATCTCCTCATTCCATGTTCAGCTCCTCATTGAATAATTAACGGAGATGGCCTCTCACATGCCTACAGTAACAGTAAGAACAATCAAAATGTCAGTCATATGAATTTCTATTCTATATAGTTATTTGTCCAGTAGATCCTGTCACATGGCAAAGCTATTGAACTGAAGTGAGTTAGTAGGATGAATCGAAGCTGAGGCAGCAAAGCAGTAGTTATTTAGTAGTTATGCAGATCCCCTCACATGTATCTGCTGACCCTTTGGAGGGGTGTGAACCTTAGGTAGCGGAGAGGTCGTCCACTGGTGAGGGTCAGAGTACCAAACTGTACCAACATGCTAAATGCTTGTTGTATAATTGTTGGAAATCACCTCCATTGTCCTGGAAACAGACAGCAGTGTGGTGACTGCAGGGGCCTGTGAGTCAGGAGAGTGACACTCAGTCAAAGTCACTTTCCATCAAGCGGTTTAATAAGCTCACCTCAGCCTCTCAAACGCCACATCATCCACCAGGAAGTATCTTGTTGATGTGCTGCTGCACCTCCTCTTTCTGAAGCCTGTCCTTCTTGGACCTGTCTTTGTCTGTTCAGCAGTCACATAACAAGTCATAAAACACCTCACTTCAAATGATCAACTATGAGATTTTAGGACTATAAGACAGTCATGACTGTAATTACATAATGTGGATTCCTCATTCTTATTAAAGAGATGTTTCTCTTTAAGAGAGGGGTCTTTTCGGTATAACTGCACAGAAAGGCAGAGCCTGCTCTATATTTTACCTGGAATTGGGATGAGTTTCTGCAGCTCCTTCTTCAGCCTTGTGATTTCATTACAGAGCTGAATGTCATCCATCCTAAATATGGAAAGAAACGGAGAAGAAAAGAAAACATTTTTCATGGGAGATTAAAAGTTTAGTGTAAAATATTATGTATTACCTAAAATTCGCCTGTAATAAAAAATGACTTTTGAATTCTTCACATTCAATCATCATATTGTTCAATCATACTTGTCCTTTTGTAAAAAAAATACTAATACTAGTAGTATAATAATATTAAAAGCTCCAAATGTCAATCAATGCAACTAGTCATCAAGGTACTTTTTAAAGAATATATGCTAGGAAAATGCTGTTGAACTGTAGTAAAATGTAGTTATAATATATATATATATATATATATATATATATATATATATATATATATATATATTTATATATATATATATAGTGCTATATAGGCATGAAACAAAGAGAGCCTGCAATGTCATTTGTCCTTAATATAATATTTAATTAATAATAAATGTCGGTAGGTGGTTATATTGTGTGAGATGCATATTATTTTATTTAATAATTTCAATCATACTGAAGTTTAGTGTTAATGTGAAATACCCCTTTCATTTTTTTTTTACTAAGAAACTAAACTTTCTAAAACACGCTTCCTTCGTATCCATGTGATGAAACGTAACTAAGTGACGCAAGCTGAGATTCTTCACTTTGCACCTGGACTTGAAGACGAGCACCTGCTGCATTGCCTGATCGCTGAGAGAGAGAATTTCTTTTTACACAACTCCGGAAAGAACTTTGTTTCTTCTTGGAAGACGAACCGAAGTCTACTCCAATCTTCTGAAGACCTGTAGCCGACGGAATCGAGGACGGAATCGAGGATGGACGACGACCGTGAACTGCCTCGGATGGCAGGTACGACAGATAACAAATTCTTTTACATTTTAGTCGTTTTGTTATATTTTATAATGTATTTTATGTTTTAAATGAAGTTAAGTCTCTTTTAGTCCGAATTTCCTGAGAGTTTAATGATACTGTAGCATTGTTGCTGTATTGGGATACTAGCTTATCATAGCCTAGATGCTAACAAGAATAATTCAATCATAGTTCCTCAGTGTTCATTTTGACACGGTTTTTTAAGGTAATAGTCAATTTACATTATCATTATAGTCGGTTAGTATTTTTTTATTTTATTGTGTTTTACTTGTAATTAGGTTCTATTTAGTTGTGGGATAAAGTTATAGCTATATATTATATAGCTATAACAATTTTTCATTGGAATGACTCTTCCATCAAATTTCAAGAAATGCCAAAATATGTTTTTTCCGTCTCCATGGAGAAATGAGTAGTGATAAATATTACTCGTCTCTACGCCGGAACGTGTTCACGTCATCACGTACGCTACGTATGCTAACAAGTCCGCTCCATGTTCGTTTCATGTAAAACCCTGAACTGTGTTTTTTTTCTTACTGTTGAAGCTTAGTTGATTTAGACATGTAGTCGGAGTCTTTTCACTATATGTCACATTGTTAAGATAATTATCAGATATTCCTCAACATGCTCTATTAACTACTACAGACGCATTTTCTGTACAGTGGCTACATTGATTAGATTGTGCAAAGTTGAACAGGCCATGTCAAGATAAATATTTATTGGTACATTCAGTGATGGTTTATTGACACGTCCCTCATTCTCAGCTACAGTATATCATGATAGGTTTTAGAGGACTGAAACTGCTTTAATCTGTAGTGACACCATAAAAGAAAAGGGTGAAGAAATAGTCTAGACACTATTTTCCACCCTTTACTTTCCCTATTTATTTATTTCTGTGCATATGTATTTCTCTAGAATTTAGATAAATAAATATGCACAGAAATGAATAGGAGAAATAAATATGGACAGGAATGAATAAATAAGGAAATAAATATATGAAACATGAATAAATGTCAACAGAAAAGTATAAATCTGGTGAAAACAACAAATTAATGACAAATTAAACAATTTTTCAAATATATAAATACATTTTATTTATTTTATTTTTCTATTTCTGTTCTTATTATTTTAACCTGCACATTTATTTTTTTTTATAGCGTTTGATTATGGCAGTTGTAGTCCTGCATAACAATTGGCATGTGTAATGGTTGATTATTTAGTCTCAAATATTGGATGTTATGTTTCATCCTTGGAAGTGCTTAGGACTTGAAATAATTTTCTCATAAGATTTATTTTTTTTCCCCCTCCAGGTGAGGACTTCTTCGTTGAGCGTCCTTCAGGACCTGACGGTCCTGAAGTCATCTGGATCCTAGACGAGGACGACGTCCACAACCTCCCTATCTACATCTCATCCGACGAAGAAGAGGGGGAGGATGAGGTAGGTAATGTACAGGTAGGTTTGGCTATTCATGGCATTCCTCCCATTGACATTGATAATGAAGAGGAAGAGGATGAAGATGTGGACGTGGAGGAGGAGGAGGACGAAGATGTGGACGTGGAGGAGGAGGACGAAGATGTGGATTGGGACAGTGAGGACTCAGGGTATGGCACTCTGAGTGAAGAAGAAGAAGAAGAGGACGAAGAAGAAGAAGAAGAGGACGAAGAAGAAGAAGAGGACGAAGAAGAAGAAGATCCCGAAGATCCCGAAGAGCCCGAAGAGCCAGGTCCTTCCTCCTCCAGCCTCAGCGTGTCCATGAAGAGGAGCTTGGACAGCCGGGAGGAGGGTCATGCTAAGCGGCCACGGCTGTGGTGGGGAGGTGATGACACTCCTTCTGGTGGTTCTACCACTGGTGGTGTGCCTGACCCTCCACCACAACCCCCATGGCCTGAAGAGCCCGAAGAGCCAGGTCCTTCCTCCTCCGGCCTCACCACGTCCATGAAGAGGAGCTTGGACACCTGGGAGGAGCGTCATGCCAAGCGGCCACGGCCGTGGTGGACACGTCCTCCCCCTCAATGGCTGTCTGATGACAGCGACTCAGATTAGGATCGGCAGCCCTTTGGCTGCTGATCTTAATCTGAGTTAATTTTATTGATGTTCTGTTCAAAGAAAGGGAGCAATGTTGATGGATAACGTTACCAACGGGGACAGGACCCAGCACTGGACCCTACAGAATGCTTTGGGACACAAGAGTGATGGAGGAGGAGGACCAAGCTAGTTGGACATTCCATCCATCGCAGGAAGCTGGTCTTCTCTCTATTTTCGTATCTGTTCCAGCTCTTGTGTCGCAGTTCTGTGGTGGTTTTGGGCCTTCCCGTTTTCTTTTTGTTGGTGGTGTCCATCTCAGAGCAACTTTTGTGAACAGAACTTAGAACTGTAAATACTGTATATAAAAAACAACAAAAATCTTGAAAATGATAAAGGTGCTAACACTCCTTCTGGTGGTTGTATCACTGGTGGTGTGCCTGACCCTCCACCACAACCCCCATGGTCCGAAGAGCCCGAAGAGCCAGGTCCTTCCTCCTCCGGCCTCAGCTCGTCCTTGAAGAGAAGCTTGGACAGCCGGGAGGAGGGTCATGCCAAGCGCCCGTGGCTTTGGTTGACACGCCCCCCTCCTCAATGGCTGCCTAATGACAGTGACTCTGATTAGGATCGGCAGCCCTTTGGCCATGGAGAAGGAGAGTTATGACTTAATTTTATTGATGTTCTGTTGAAAGCAAGGAAGCAATGTGATGGATAACGTTACCAACGGGGACAGGACCCAGCACTGGACCCTATGGAACGCTTTGGGACACAAGAGTGATGGAGAAGGAGAAATTGTTCTCTTTTTGAGAGTTATGATCTGAGCCTGGAGAGGGCAGCACCACTGATGTCAATGGAGGATTCAAGGAGAAAAGTCTATTCTGATGATTTCATTGATGTTCAGTTCAATGGAGAGGAACAGTGGAACTAGAGAACATGTTCACAGTCGATGTTACCAACAGGGACAGGATAATAAGTTCTCTCCATTGCATTTCTTCCATTGCAGGATGCTGGACTTCTCTCTATTTTCGGTTCCTCTGTTCCAGCTCTTGTGTCACAGTTCTGTGGTGGTTTTGGGCCTTCCCGTTTTCTTTTTGTTGGTGGTGTCCATCTCAGAGCAAATTTTGTGAACAGAACTGTAAAATACTGTAAATAAAAAAAAAACAAAAATACTTTTTTTCATGGAGGAAATATTTTATTATTATTATTATTATAGTGTTATTTATTCCAGTATTGTGCTGTTTCATGATTGTATGAAAGTTGTAAATGTATTTTAAGGAACGTGACCACTCACCAAGGTAAGCTGTTTTCTTTTTTTCTGCCATTCCATTTATTATTTAATATTTTATTCATTGTTTTATCTCACTTACCCTTTTTTTTCCCTTATAGAAGAACTACGCTGGTGGGGTCGGGATGCTCCTCACACTCACACACTTTTGTCGATGATTTCACCAAACTAAGGTAAGTTAAACTTGACATTAACAAAAGTATTAGACATAATGTAAGACAGAAATAATATCCCTTAGTAGTAAACCAACAATTATTATAATAATTTTACTTACTCTGTTGTAATATATGTATATTTTCATAAAACAGTGTGTTCACCAGTGTAGAGGACGAGGATCATCCTGATCCCAGCTGAAAAAGATAAGTTGTCACGTTTTTTCTGTTTTCTTCTGTAAATAGTTTAACCAGACAATAATAAGTTAAAACTTAACATTAACAAATGTATCATCAAATGCTTGATATCACTCATCAGTAAACCAACACTTATTATAATTTTACTCACTCTGTTTTTATATTTTTTTTCTTTTTCAGGAAACCCACTGTGTTGACCAGCCAAGAGGAAGAAGACCATCCCGATTCCACCTGCACAGATGAAGTTGTCACTATTTGCTTCTTCTATGTTGGTGGGGTCGGGAAGCTCTTCACACTCACACACTTTTGTCTCAGAGTGTAATAGGTGATTTCACCAAACTAAGGTGAGTTAAAACTTAACATTAACAAAAGCAGCCTGAAAGACTTTATATCACTTACCAGTAAACCTTAATGACCACATGAACTGAAACGTCCCCTTTAATACAGTATAAAAGCATGTATTATTACCTTGATATCAGAACTTTTGTGGGTGCTTTTGAGTTGATGACATCGATTTTTTTTCCTGTCTTTGTTTTCATTAATGTAACCAAATAGGTACAACCACTCTAAGGCTGTTTTACAACAGTAATTAACTGACAGACCTAATTATATAATAATAATAATAATGTTTATTATTATACACAGATAAATCTATAAATATATCAATATAAATAAATATAAAGTATATATATAATTTATATACTAATAATCACGTAACAAAGGAAGGTAGCAAGTGTAGTTTATTTTTCTGAGGGACGTCTACACTTACTGTGTCTAACACATCACAAATACACAATTGTACATTGTCTGAGCAGTAGTTATAATATCAAATAACCTTCACAGGGCAGTAAGTATTAGAATATACATCAGCTTCTCTGCTGCAAGACAAACAAACACAGTATTTCACAGGAACAAATCACATAAATTTAGAGTTATACATCCTTTACATGATATGAAGACTGATGCAGGATATCTTTAATAATAGGGCAGACATACAATACAGACAAGAAAGGGTTCCCATGTACACACACACACACACACACACACACACAGGATGGTGTGTTGTTACATGATGGAGCAGGTGAAACTGCAGCAGTCTTTCAGCAGCGTGAGCCAGTTTTCCTGATAAATGGCGTCTGCTGTGATCTGGACGCGACGTATTGATGTTGCAAAGCACTAGATTGACAAAGAGACACAACTGTGTCAAGTTGCTTGTTGATCTGCTGCAGCACCTCCTCTTCCTGAAGCCTGTCCTCCTTGGACTTGTCTTTGTCTGTCAAGCAGTCAAATAACAAACCACAAAAACTCACTTCAAATGATCAACTATGAGATTTTAGGACTGTAAGACAGTCATCCGCAGCCAAATGCTGCTGATCAGAAAATTGTTGTCTTTTTGAGAGTTATGATCTGAGCCTGGAGAGGGCAGCACCACTGATGTCAATGGAGGATTCAAGGAGAAAAAGCAATTCTGATGATTTCATTGATGTTCAGTTCAATGGAGAGGAACAGTGGAACTAGAGAACATGTTGACAGACAATGTTACAAACTGGGACAGGACCAAGAAAGCTGGACATTTCTATTTTACCAAGAACATTGTGAACATTTCTCTGTTGTAACCAGGAACATTGTGGACATTTCTATTTTAACCAGGAACCTTGTGGACATTTCTCTGTTGTAACCAGGAACATTGTGAACATCTCTGTTGTAACCAGGAACATTGTGAACATTTCTCTGTTGTAACCAGGAACATTGTGAACATTTCTCTGTTGTAACCAGGAACATTGTGAACATTTCTCTGTTGTAACCAGGAACATTGTGAACATTTCTCTGTTGTAACCAGGAACATTGTGAACATTTCTCTGTTGTAACCAGGAACATTGTGGACATTTCTATTTTAACCAGGAACATTGTGGACATTTCTCAGTTTTAACCTGGAACATTGTGGACATTTCTCAGTTTTAACCTGGAACATTGTGGACATTTCTCAGTTTTAACCAGGAACATTGAGGACATTTCTATTTTAACCAGGAACCTTGTGGACATTTCTATTTTAACCAGGAACATTGTGGACATTTCTATTTTAACCAGGAACATTGAGGACATTTCTATTTTAACCAGGAACCTTGTGGACATTTCTATTTTAACCAGGAACATTGTGGACATTTCTATTTTAACCAGGAACATTGTGGACATTTCTCAGTTTTAACCTGGAACATTGTGGACATTTCTCAGTTGTAACCAGGAACATTGTGGACATTTCTCAGTTTTAACCAGGAACCTTGTGGACATTTCTCAGTTTTAACCAGGAACATTGTGGACATTTCTATTTTAACCAAGCATGTTGTGGGCATTTCGATTTTATTTACCCTATGGGACATAAGCTATGGGGCATAAGTTCTGTTTTATTTATATATATATATATATATATATATATATATATATATATATATATATATATATATATATATATATATATATATATATATATATATATATATATATATATATATATATATATATATATATATATATATATATATATATATATATATATATATATATATACCAATATTTGGTTGGTTGCTTTTGAGTTAATGACACCTATTTGTTCATGTGTATGTTTTCATTAATGTAACCAAATAGGTATAACAATTCCAAGGTTTCTTTTTGTTGATGGTGTCCATCTCAAAACAAATTTGTGAACACAACTTAGAACTGTTAAATACTGTATATAAAAAACAACAAAAATACTATTTTTTTCATAGAAAATTGTTTTTATTATTATTATTCTGGTGTGTTTTATTCCAGTATTGTGCTGTTTCGTGATTATATAGCATGTTAAAAATGTATTTAAAGGAATGTGACCACACACCAAGGTAAGCTGTGTTTCTTTTTTAATTTTTTTTCCCATTTATTATTTAATAATTCGTTCATTGTTTTATCTCACTTACCCTTTTTTTTCCCTTATAGAAGAACTACGCTGGTGGGGTCGGGATGCTCCTCACTCTCACACACTTTTGTCGATGATTTCACCAAACTAAGGTAAGTTAAACTTAACAAAATATTAGACATAATGTAAGTAATAATAATAATAATTTTACTTACTGTTGTAATATATATATATATTTTCATAAAACAGTGTGTTCACCAGTGTAGAGGACGAGGATCATCCCGATCCCAGCTGAAAAAGATAAGTTGTCACGTTTTTTCTGTTTTCTTCTGTAAATGGTTTAAACAGACAATAATAAGTTAAAACTTAACATTAACAAAAGTATCATCAAATGCTTGATATCACTCATCAGTAAACCAACAATTATTATATTTTTACTTCCTCTGTTGTAATATATATATATATATATATATTCTTCATAAAACAGTAGGTTCAACGGTGTAGAGGACAAGGATCATCCTGATCCCAGCCGAAAAAGATGTTGTCATTATTACATTAAAGAAATATCCTGAAAGACTTTATATTACTTACCAGTAAACCTTAATGACCACATGAACTGAAACGTCCCCTTTAATACAGTATAAAAGCATGTATTAATAAAACCTTGATATCAGAAATTTTGTGGGTGCTTTTGAGTTGATGACATCGATTTTTCCTTGTTCATGTTTTCATTAATGTAACCAAATAGGTATAACCACTCTAAGGCTTTTTTACAACAATAATTAACTGACGGATATCTGTATGAGATTACATTGTGAAAATAATATGGAATATTTGACATGTTTTTTGATGCTCCCATTTCTTAAGGTTTTCATTCCTAACAGTCATGTCTGGTGTTTTTTAGGATGGCTGATTCAGGCTCTGGTGATCCCACCAGCAACCCAGGCCGTCTTCCCACGATGCCTTCCAGAGACCTCACCCTCGGGGAGTGAAGAAGGTAATATACCGTAGCAAAAAATTGTATAAAATGATCACAATGTAAAATCGGTAAAAGTAAACTCCACAGCAATTTGAACAAACCAAGCTGTAAAGAATTTTTAAAATGAATAGATGGTGTGAAATGCATTTTTAAAATACTTCATCTATTTTACGTTTTTAGGAAATGTTTATGCCCAACATAATTGGCCGAAAAGCAAAAGAAGAGAACTTTTCTGAATGTTGACAGATAACTGTATGTTACGACAGAAAAAAAGCTGAAAGAGGACAGAGGAGAGATAGGAAGGATGCGGATCGCTGCCGAGGTTCCTGCTCTACCCGAGCCTGAAGTTCTGCCCCACCTGCTGCATCGGTGGAGTCTGAGCAAAAGGAGCTGTTCTTCATGCAGCTGGCCGACTCGCTGCCCAACCAGCCGCCCACCGTAGAGCACAGGCTGGTGAAAACAGAGTCGCAGGTACATGGGGCACTCGTCGATATTTGAAATAAATGATGAGCTCAATGCTATATCTGTGTATGATGGAGCATTAGGGCCACAATGAGGAAACAAAATATTTTTGGGAAATTACAGAATCTGAAAGATCTGCAGGAGGGTCTTGTAGGAAAGATGGTGGTGCAGAAGTGTGGCCCGGGTTCAGCTCATACTGGGACACGAGCCTCTGGATGTGTCTTCAGGAGCATCATGCTCTTTCCTCCAGGTGTGTACAGTGTTTTTTGTCATTAAATAAAAGTTAAATTAAAGATCATCATCTGACATGCTTTTCTCCCCCCTGTTTTCTCAGGAGCTGGTGTCTATCAGCACAGAGGGACCAACGGGTGACTTGACTGTGTTACGGAATGTCAAACACAAAATCGTTAGCTCACCAGACTTGGAGGCTCTACTGGAAGGCAGCGCTTGATGCTCTTCACCCTCTTCATGCTGGAGGATCCATTCTTGTTGAATTTGTTGTTTGACTGAAACATGACATCTAATACAAGCATTATGAAAACTGAAACTGACCGAATATCATTCTTAAATACACCATATATGAAGAATCATATTCTTATTGTGGAATAGGAATAATAATTCAGGATTCAAATGAGGAATGTTGTGCCAAATTTCAGGACCCTTTTTAAATTTTTTTCTTTATCTTAAATGATGAGAAAGACTGGACATGAATGTAAATGTGTGAATAAATAAAACATTTTTGTTATGACCCTATGTTGCTGTAAAATGCCTTAAAGTGTTGATACAAAACAGACCAATCACCTAGTGTTATCTAGACATGCAAATACATTTTTGGTTTAACTGGCCAAAGTTTTGTGCAAATCTGTCCCCAACAAAAAAACAACCTAGAAAATTCTGTTCGTGGTCTTTGTGGTTAAAGCACTTTAGAATTACAAATCAAACAGAATCTGCTCTTCATGCTGCATTGTAATTTTTCCTTTAGCCTTGGCACTTGTAAAAAAAAAATGAAAAAATGTATCTGCCTTTTTGACCAGTGAATTTAACTTTTCAAATAAATACATTTCAATAATTTGTTACTTTCCATTGTTCACATTAAAAATAGGAATCAAACAATCTTTAATAATTTGCAGTACTTGCATTCAGGTTGCTGAGTTAAGCAGGGCAGGGTTAGGATTAGCACACACACCAACACCTGCAGGCCCAGACTGCTTTATCGGCCTCCAGCCCTCAGCCAATCAGCAGTCATTAGCCACAGCTGTGTTGAGCAGGCTTGTGGAGTGAGTTTCCCACCTCCACCATCAGATTGAGCCATACTGTGGTGAGGTTTATTTCCGCCTCCTTCCACACAGCTGGGAGGGGCCAGCGCAGTTGACACAGCTCCGCCCCCTCCAAAATTGGCCCGCCTCCTGCTTCATAATTTACATAATGGGGCATTACCGCCATCTATTGGATTGAAATAGAATAAAAGTAAATCCGTATTCATTTTTAAATGATGAAATAATTAATAATATTTCAAGAATAAAGTCCTAATTTAGACTTGAATGATACTTCACGTTTTAGATTTTTTGCAAAATGTTGCATTATCATCTATTAGATGAAAAAATAATCAATAACTTGATGATTCTGTTTATTTTTTGATGTGTTTTCTTTGTTTTTAATTAAAATGAAATAAATACAAACACAGTTGTTTTCTGAAATTATAACACACAGTATGTCTTGCACCCGCTCGATTTTGAACAGCTCTTCTTCAATGTCTTCGACTGCGACTGAGAAGTCGACCATGGAAACAACTTCTTCAGCGAAAGACAAAAAAGTTGGGTTGAGTCTGATGATGAGATCATGACAACCATATGACAAAACCAAAAATAAAAAAAATACCTTATAACAATATGCAGTTGTTTTAAGACTTCCAAGTCATTTCAGGTGAGGTTGTCATATGAATACAGGACTGACAGTTTATTAGTGTTGGGTATGTTACTTTGAAAAACAAGTTAGTTATACTCAACCCTATATTGCCTGAAATATTACTTAGACATGGTAGTTTACAAAAATTTCAGGATAGTTTGCTAGGTAAGTCAATGGAACTCCATTAGGTTGCATGCACTAGAGGTTTTTTTTTATAATATTGCTGCCATATGACAACAATTCTATTTCAGCATATTAGAAAAAAAAACTTTGCCTACCCCCAGATGGTGAATTCAATTTTGTATTTGGTGAAAATTATGGTGAAAATTTCCAAACTTCTGATAAAAGATAATGTTCGGTTGTGACACAATGATGCTCACATGTTAAATGTCAATTCTATATGCTGTATGTCCTATAAAATAAAAGCTACCTTTTCACTCTTAACTTTATAATTAGATTTTATATCACAGCTTTTTTCGAAATTGTAAGATAAAATAATTGTTGCTTTATGGACACACTTTGCAATAGATGTTATGAATTACTTCTCCCTAGTGCACTATAAACGTTAGTAGTTACCAGGAAAGATAACTATTACGGTACTTGGTGTAAGACGGTCGTTGGCAGTCGCTGAAAGAGCAAAGACACATCAATCGTGAAATTTTCTTATGAAGTTACGAGCTTATTAAGGGATCTGAGAGCTGGATTACGCTGATCTGCATTATAATGAACATAACAAACCAGAAACATGACATTTAATTGCAGGAAAAGCACAAGTATAAGTAATAACTTCATTAGTAACTTTAAGTGGTTCCAACCACTGGTGTTTGGCCTGCTGGCTTTTTTTTTCTTTTTTCCAAAAATGCTAAATGCTTACTGACTGAGTGCTTCTCAGTTATTTTCTGTTAAGCTCCCCCTAGTGGGAAGAAAACACTCAAACCCCTACTCTCCTCTGCGACAATCAATAGTATCATTTATCTATACAATTGTTATAAGTACACATCTGCATAACATCATATACTTATTAACATTAACAAAAAAAAACTAATTGTATATTTAAGTTTGTAAGAGTTTTTTTACTGACTGCCATTTGATACTGAAAAAAAAATTAAATCAATAAATAATGATACATTTGAATTGATTAGCAACATTAATTCTGGAGCACAATATACTCAACACTTTAACATATAAAAAAAAAAATCAATACAACAATTTGCATGATTTTTTTTTCTTTTCAAAATGAGGATTGTGTGCATGCTCTGTGCACAAACACTAAAGCATAATGTTTGTTGTGTTCCATTACAGTCATAACTCTGAAATATCCAAGTTGTAGTTCAAGGGCCGTTCCATTGCACTTTTATGACCCCACCCCAACCACCCACCCAATTAGACTGATGGAGTCTAATTGACTTGCATAGCATTAAACTATCATGTGACTATGTTTACAACTTTTTCTTGTACTGTATACATTTTTAGCACATTTTGAATAATAAAAACATTACAAACGTTTTTATTCCATGTCTAAGTATAATTTCATCAATTGAGGGTCAAAGGAACTGAAACATCATTGGTAACACCCATGTTTTGCTGAAAGGACAAGTTCAATTGTGCTGTTTAAGATTCCAGCTCAGTTCCAGCTGCAGCCAGAAAGACGCCGGGCAGTTATCTGCTCTTGCCAAACAGCATTTTAGAAGATTGATACTACTGTCATGTCTTTGTCTTCGTTCTTATCTTCTCCCACTTTATCAGATGGATTTATCAGGTTGTGAATTCAGTAGCTTCAGCAAGGAAGCCCAAACTTCCCTCTCCCTGGCCACTTCATACAGCTCTTTCGTGGGAAACCCAAACGTTTCCAGGCCAGCCGACCTAGGTCTTCCCAAAGGGTAATAGGTGAGGGTAGGAATGACCAGACAGCCTATGTCATCGAGTGTGGAACCCCATACTCCTGGAGCACCCCCCACGATCGACACGATCGAAAGCCTTCTCCAGCCTCCTTCACAATGGACGTACACATCGAGATCCACTTGGACTCAATGTCCCCCACTTCCCCTGGGATGCGAGTGAAGGTGCGAGTTGAAACTCTTTCTGAGGAGATTCAGCCATCATTCCCAGAAAACCCTTACAGAATGTTTGGATCTGCCAGGCCTGACTGATATCCCACCATTAGAGCCAGCCACCACCAGGTAGTGATCAGTTGACAGCTCCACTGCAAATCCGACAAAACGACCATAACGCTTATCATCGAACTCTGGTCAAGGGCATCCTGGTGCCGAGTGCACTTGTGGACACTCTAATGCCTGG
This sequence comes from Eupleurogrammus muticus, assembly GCA_036785175.1. NCBI lineage: Eukaryota > Metazoa > Chordata > Actinopteri > Scombriformes > Trichiuridae > Eupleurogrammus > Eupleurogrammus muticus. The sequence goes on along the minus strand of JAYKQN010000011.1, from coordinate 21,185,141 downwards.
ACATGGTCTTTATTATTGAATCCATTAAAAAAACACAGAAATTCAACAACAAAACACCACTCGGGTTCAGATCTCTAGCACCCCTTTTAAGGTTACCGATCAGAACAAATTCTACCATCAAGCAAATCTAAAGCTCATTATCAACAATATAAGTTAATCAGAGGTGAGGCTCATTAATATGAATGAGACAGACACAAAACTATAGAGCTGCAGAGAAAAGCTTGTGAGCAGAAGCAAGAAGAGATTTAAAAGTAGTGTTTTTGTTCTTAAAACCACAAATATATCTTGTCAGTGAAATCAGAACTTCAAATAAAATCCAAGTGGACAATTATGGACTTTTTGTACCAGGAAAGTGGTAGTGATTCTTTGATTTTTTATTATTTTGCATTAATTATTTCCAGTAAACCATCTGCTATTTATCAAGGCTTTCTAAAGGAAAGCTGCCTAAATATCTTAAGATAATAATGAAACTGCCCAATGAACCTTGTTCAGCTCTAGAAAAAAAATAACACTGCTACATCCATCTCTCCCATAATTTAGTTGAACCTCACTAAATAACTGCTGCTCCCCTTCAGCCACCTCCCCACAAAGCATCCTCTCAATTAAACAACCATGAAAAAAAGATCACTTGAAACATGCTGCATATTTTTGGTTACTGGTTTTTAATTCCTGAGTTTGTAAAAAAGATTTGATAATTTTAAACACTGAATCAGTGGATATATAAAAACCTGCACAGACACAGACATCTGCCAAACCCACATAAATTTCACTACTTTTATTCACATGTTATAATTAGGTGTTTTTGGCAGCAACCAAACAGTCTGAATGTGTTTCTTGTGTTTGCCAGGTTCCTGATCAGTATTTTATATGTAAAATGACGAGTACCCAAAAATATGACTTATTTTAAATTACACCTAAACAACATTAAATGTTGCTAGCGTGTCCATGACAAGTGTTTAAATTCACATGATATACAGACTGTATACTATTAAACAGTAAATGGGCCATTTTGGATATCAATTACTTTTGATAATTCAAGTGCATTTTGCTGCCAATAAAATGTTTTTGAATGAAAGTATTTTTCAATGTTGTATAGCTAATTTATCTGAGTACTTCTTCCATTACTGTATGTCAGAAAAAAAATGTTTTTGGCTTCATACAACAGTGAGAAGCGTTATCTATGTTCCTACTGACATAATATATGTTTAACACAAAGTCACTTTGAAATACAGGTTTGACGAGGCATTCTTGACACAGATTTAAAAACACAGACGCCCTTTAATGGTTTACATACAGTCACATGTTTGGACATTGTGCAATTCTAGACAAACGGAAAGGTGTGTGTGTGTGTGTGTGTGTGTGTCTGCAATAACACTTCACAACGCCAGTTCAGTTTTGGAGCCATCAAATTGTGTGTACTCTAGTTAAAATACACAACAGAGGAAATATTGTTTAATGATTTTTATCAGGTCACACTGTTTAGAGTCAAAAAAAAAAAGGCACAATCATCATAATGATTGACAGCAGTCTTACTTTGAAGGGTGTGGTGCACCAGGATGCTGGTGCAGTTCAGCCTCACCTTGTGCACACGTCTTTTATTTACACTTACATGATGCATAAACTGTCAATCTCTCAGAATAAATTCTAATGCAAGGGGTCAAGAAGCTGTGAGATGACTCCCCAGGTCCATCAGTGGAGCTGACACTCATGAAAAATCCAGATGGGATGACATCATTTAATCATGATGAGTTAATAGTCAGCAATTAGATTTTAATGAAGGCTGCCAGGGCAGAAAAAATCAATTGTCCTGCTTTTATGAAGAGTGACAGATCAGTGGGTGAAAGAATGTGCTGTTGACTGGCATGACGGCTTCAAAGCTCCACTTCCTGCTGCCGCCCCGTGGACTCAGTGAATCGCCCTCCTGCCGTAGTTGTTATTGCTTTTGTCGTCTTCCATGGCTTTGTCTAGCCAGTCTCTCTCCTGTTCTGACTCAGACTCGCTGGCATCGCTGGCGTCGGCCGCCAAGAGACGGGAGTAGTTGATCCTGCGCTGGCGGGGGGCCTTCCACTGGAGCAGCGGCAGACACACGCACCACGCCATCACGGCCAATGCCACGCCCCGGAATAGCCACTCCAACCCAAACCTTTGTGCCAGCAGCCCCCCGGCGGCGCTCCCCAGCCCACCCCCCAGCTCCAGGGACAGCGTGCTGTACACCCTCCTCACACTCCTCTCAGCCCCCGGCGTGGCCACATCATCACACTGGACCGCCACGGCCCACCAGAGGGCGCCACCGCTGAAGCAGCTTAGTAGCTGAGCGGGCAGCACGGCCCACGGCCCCCACAAGAAGGAGTAGTAGAAGCACTGCAGTGCTAGGCTGGCAGCCCCCACCACCAGCACCCGGCCCGGGCTGAGGACTTTGGACACCCGCGCCGCCAGCAGGGGGAACGCAGCCTGCGAGAGCAGTGCCATGGCCAGAGACACCGCCATGTGCAGCTCGCTGCTCCCGTGGTCTTGCATCTGCCACAGGAGGAAGTTCTCCACAGCCGAGGTTGCCACGCCGACCAGCAGGGTGGTGACGGCACAGAGCAGCGCGCGGGGGGAGGCGTGCACTAGCTGCATGGCCTTGAGGAGCCCAGCGGCCCTGTCTCGCTTCTTGTTCAGGTGGAGGGGCAGTGCAGCTGCCACGGGCAGAGCCAGGACCACCAGAGCGCTGTAGCAGAAGAAGTGCACGGCGCTGCGGGGGTTCTCACCCACTATGACGCAGCCTAGCTGGCTGACCAGCGAGCCAGCCCCCGCAACCCCGCACGCCGCGCCTAGCAGGCCCCACACCCGGCTGCTGGCGTAGCGGTCCGAGGCGTCCGCAAAGTCCAGATACTCGTACAGGCCGTCATCCACCGTCCAGTCCAGAGGAGCTGACACCAGCTCCCATACGGACACGCCCATGAGGACCAGAAAGAACAGCTGGTGCTGGGCGTCCATCACCTTCAGGCTGCTCAGGAAGTCAAAGCCACCCTGGTCATCCTGCTGGTCCTCTGGGTATAACCCCAACCTGGATCTCCTATTCCTCTGTAAAGCAGCCGTAGGGCTGCTGGTCTGCAGCACCACAGAGCTGCTGGTGACCACCGCTGACATGTTTTTAGGAGATCCTTCCACTTGTGACCTGCTCGTCACCACAGGAGCAGATTCAGATTTGTTTGCAGAAACAGCGACACCAGACTGAGAAACGGCAGCCGTGTTGATTCTTAGGTGAGTTCCCGCCGGTGAGGTCATGGGTCCAACGCTACTCGTAGCCAAGCGGTGGTCGCTCATGCTTTGGTTCAGGACGCCGCTCTGAACAGACATGTTGCAGGCGCTGCTCTGCATCCGCACGCCCGCCGGGGGGATGAGAAGCAGGACTGGTGCGACCACGGCCGAACACGCCAAAGAGCCGATTATCACCGCCCGCCGCTTGTTGTAGTGCTTGGAGAGCAGGCTGGCCGCGGGGCGCCACCCCAGCGACGCAAAGTGCTTGGCGGCCATGATGGCACCGGTCATGGCGGGAGTCAGGCCCAGCTGCCTGAAGAACAGTGTGAGGAAGGGGAGTAGGCAGGCTCTGGCGCAGGAGCACAGGAAGGAGAAGGTGCCGGCCAGAGCGAGGGCACGCCTGATGTCGATCTGCTTGTTTCGCCTCATCGTCGTCATCCTGGCGGCTCACTGCCTCCGAACGGGTTTCACATGGAGCAGCTAAGTGGACACCAACTGACAAACAGTGAGAGGGACATTAGACCAGTGTTAACTGAGCTCTGCTTTTTACATCTTTATTAAACAACTTATACACCTTCTAACAATGGACATTTAAGGATTACCAGTGTAGCACTCAAACGTGTTCAAAAAACAATCGTTAATGAAGTCATTCAAATTTTGGGTGAACATTAACGGAACTTACTGCAATTTTCGCTTTCGCGTTTGTTTTGGCTGTGAACAGCTCTCTCATAGTAAAACTTTCCTACTAGACTTGTGCATCTGTCATTAGATCTTTCCAAGTGGAAACACAGTTTAAACTCACAATAAACAGACCTTATTATGTAGCAGAAAACCAGCTGATCTGGCAGCAGCTGTCATACCTGCCACACTAACAAATGCATCATAAATCACAGAGCAACAGCCAGGAGCATGGAGGAAGGCAGCACCACAGCTATGACCATTAACACAATTTGATGGAAAATTAGTACTGATCCAGACTGAACCTCAAGGACTACAATCCTGCTTTTATTTCAGAATAAAGGCCAATCAAGCAGTGAAGTTTTCATCATATTTTTGAGAATTTACTGTAGAGTGAAAGTTGAAGCTGCTACTGGTGTGGATTGAATGGGTGGAAACAAAGCAAAAATTGCATGAAGAGATGAATCTGACACATAGTTTCAATGTTAAAATTGATCAAATAATTGTTGTCATTGTTTCTCTGTGGGCTGTTAAATGTGAACTGGTTCATTTTTGGAACCATGAAAACTTTGAACTATTACCTGACCTGGTTTATTTTAAATTTTGTGACTATGAACTAGTTCCGCTAGAAAATTTACTTTCCCAACACTAGTGATTAGTTAAAACATAAAGGGATGGTTATAGTGGGAGGTAGAGCTACAATGATTAATCTATTAGTTGCCAACCATTACATTAATCAATAACTTTGTTGATAACCAATTAACCGATTTAAGTCATTTTTAAGAAGAAAATATTTAAATAAGGTGAATAGTTATTTTTTGTATGAGAAAATGTTTTTTAATATATATTTTTGATATAATCTATTATTTACATTACGTATTCTATTGTGGTCTATTGGTCTTTCAGAGGATTTTTGGGGTCCACAGCAAAACAGGGAATCATTTATCATCACTCTAATTCCATTAATAAGTAACAGGCAGAATTTAGGGTTATTATATGAGTCATAGTTTTGTATACCTGCTGTAATAAAACATTTTAAGCAAAAATTTGATGAAATGAGGGGACCTGGGACATCATCTTATCAACTGGGGCTCTGAATTGGAGTCAGGTTATGACTCCTCAAAAAAGATTAATAACCACTGGCACAAATTATTGGTTGCAAACATGTCCCTCAAGATCAATAGCCAATCACCAATTCTATCTATCAAAAATCAACTTTAAAAATACAGATCTAAGAAGCATTCATGTCATTTAGAGCATTTTTTGTCCACCTAGAATGTAAAACTAGTTGATAGCATGAGTTTTCAGATTTTAAACCAATCTTATTAAGGCTACACCACATGACAGTTTTGGCAGTGTCCTACAAATGCATAAGATATGTGTGAAATGCAATATTTAAGGTGCGCTGAAACGCTGAAGTTTTCTCAGTTGTTTCATCGTAGTTATATTCACCCAATATCTACCCAGCAAATGTGCCTCAGATCAAGGAAGAAGGGACAGCTCGATCAGGTAACACCTGCCTGACTCTATATCACCGCTGGTCCACGTCACGTCAACTTTTTACAGGATAATCCAGAAAAGAACCCAGAGTTACCTTTTGACTTCGGCGCGTACAGAGGTCTTTATATTTCTCTAGCACTCTCTTCCCTCTTCGACTGTCATTACTCCATCAATTATTCTTCGGTCAGCAGCCTATTTGGAGGAGAGCTGCACCTGTTGCCGTCTGAAGGTGAAGGAGCTCGCATGTACACCTGGATAATAGCGGTTTCCATGTCTACAGCGCCCCCCAGTGCCCCGGATGTCCCTCTGAGGGACACAGAGGTAAATATAAAATATATATATATACATATATATATGTATATATATATTCTCTTATTCTCTTTTTTGATATATATATCTATCTATATATATATATTATTTTTTATTTTATATTAATTTACTATATTTGTAAATCAATTGTGTTACATTGAGAGTATGAGAAACATATTTTAAATGATCAGAAAATTTAGTCAGCCAGTCAAAGTTAAAATCACCGACATATTAATTTAAAAATTTAAATATACGATTAAATTATATATTCTCTCCTACTGATTACAGAAGAGAATATTCCACCAGAATAGTTTGAAAGTACACTTAGAGACTTACTTCCGTTTGATATTTGCAGGAAAAAATGAAAGATTCTCCAGATCACAATAATTATATACGTGTGTTTTATAACTTCTACAATGCGTGTGTGTATTGCTTTCTCTGTTCTGATCAGTGCATTATCATAACGTGATTAAACAACCCATGTCTCATTTTTATACCCACACTGTATAATATTTTGTTAATAAGTGTGGTAGATTACATATTTTCTTCATGAGGGAGATGGATTACACTGTGATATGTGTGCTATATTCTTTATAGGGGTGTAGATCACAAATATTCATATAATGGATGTAGATTAACCTGTATGATATATTCCTTATAAGGGATGTAGATTACATATATTCTTAATGTGGGGAGATAGATTACACTCTATGATATCCTTAATGGATATAGATTACACTGTATGATATATTCTTCATAAGGGAAGTAGATTACATACACTTTATAAGGAATATAGATTACACTGTATGATATATTCTTTATAAGAGATGTAGATTACATACACTTTATAAGGAATATAGATTACACTGTATGATATATTCTTTATAAGAGATGTAGAATACATACACTTTATAAGGAATATAGATTACACTGTATGATATATTCTTTATAAGAGATGTAGATTACATACACTTTATAAGGAATATAGATTACACTGTATGATATATTCTTTAAAAAATAATATAGATTACTGACATATTAATTTTAAGGGAAGTACATTACACTGCATATATACTTTAGAAGGGACATAGAATACACTGTATGATATATTGTTTGTAAGAGATACAGATTCCCCTGTGTGTGCAGGCTTTAGTGCGAACAAGACAGCAAAAGTGAGGACACCATTTACATTTCTACAAATATTGAATTACATATTTTCACTGAACAACCCTGAATAAATGTCTGATGAGACATTTATGTGTGAAGCGAGCATCGTCCGTGCGTAAAACCAGCGACGGGACACCGGTGTCTGCACAGATAACGCACTGGTTGCCTGGTTGTTTATGCGGCAACACAGAGCCGCAACCGACCCGAACACACGATGTGAACGACAGTGAGGTGACGCTTTTTGTTCCGGAGTTTCCTTCGGTTTGTAGGAAATGACTTTCCGTCTTTTCCTCGCTGTGGCTTGAATCCAAACATAAACTACAGAGAAGTCCCTTGGGAGTTCCCAGTTCTGGCTGATCAGCGCTGTTCGTTACGCGCCGCGCTGCAGCTTCACCGGGAGGATTCCTCTTCAGCAGACCAGCGTAGAGCTCTGTTCTCTCCTCGCACTCTTCAGGCTGGCTGTCTCCTCTTCACAGTTTGCTCTGACCCTCTGGACGAACCCACTTGAGCAGCTGCAGTCGGAGAAACAGCGAATGTTGAGTGTTGGTGACGGAGGAGGAGGCTTCAGCAGCAGCCCTGCTGGCTAGGGGACCAGGAAGAAGAAGAGAACAAAGCCTGCTTTCATGCCACAGTCTCCAATAGTCTACAACAGTAGTCGGCAACCCGCGGCTCTAGAGCCGCATGCGGCTCTTTAGCGCTGCCCTAGTGGCTCCCTGGAGCTTTTTCAAAAATGTTTCAAAATTGAAAAAGATGAGGGAGGGAAATATATTTTTTGTTTTAATATGGTTTCTGTAGGAGGACAAACATGACACAAACATTCTTAACGTTTTCCAATGCTGTAAAAATGTGTAGAATAAATATTACACTTCAACATTTCTGTCAACGAAGATTTGCGTCATAGCCTGCGACACACGTTTCTATCAGCAGGGCGGGATGCCAGGCAGGTGGCTGTTGTAAACAAACCGGTGGCTGTGTGATGGGCCATGGATCCCAAAGGGAAAAAGAGAAAAATAACTGAGGAGAACAGAGGATTCAACGATTCTTGGACCGAATCATTTGCATTCATTGCCAATGCGGAAGGATTGCCTGAATGTTTGCTTTGTAGCGATAAGTTGTCAAATAACAAAAAGAGTAATGTGGAAAGACATTTCCAGGGAAGGCATGCTACATTTGCAGCCGAGCGATTGCATTACTTCTGGAGAAATTAGAGGAGTGCAAAAATATATTTAAGAAGTGGATTGCATCTCCAAACTCCACTACTGCTGCAAGTTTTGTTGCAACCCGGGAGATAATAAAGCGTGGAAAACCGTTTCGGACAGTGATGTCCGAAAACAGAAGTCACATTAAACGGGTAAGAACACAATCCTGTCATAGGCACATATTTAGTAACAAAGTGGCTGTTTTTATAAAGTGATTTCTGATTTTCGTCAGTATATATTTGGAATGACACTTAGGGATATTATTGTGTTTTGTTGCTCAGGTCCCAGGATAGCTGCGTTGGTTGCGTGTCAAAAGAGAAGAGGATGCTGCTGCGTTTTACCCTTGCACAGACTTGCTTGGCATTTGCACAGAAATCAAACTTAAACTGTATTAATTTGATTTTATATACTTTACCTTTTCAAAAGGCTGCTGTTTTATCTTTATAAATGCAGGCTGCGTTTCATTGCACTCTGTTTGTTGCCCAGATAAGGGGCACGTTATGAACGTTCAATTTTGTTGTCAAAATAAAAATGACATTAAAAATCGGATTTCTTTATTGCATTTCTTTAATTTCATCAAAGCAATGAAACATAATTCATTAATATTGTAATGAAGTTAAACTTGAGGTGGCATCGTACAACAGAGTAGTCACGTGGTGCGTCATTCTGTACAGGATGCGCTGCAGGGAAAATAAACATTCAATCATGAAGGCTCATTATGTATTTGTAGCCAACTTAGTCATTTTGATAGTAGGCTAATATAGCTAATATAGATACATACAGCATGTGTTGCCTTCATTATAAGGCTTATATAAGGCTTTTAATTTTTTGCGGCTCCAGACATATTTGTTTTTTGTTTTTTTGGTTCAATATGGCTCTTTCAACATTTTGGGTTGCCGACCCCTGGTCTACAATAATCATTCTGTCTGGACCCTCTGGCCACGTTTTAAAATTCAATTTTAAGAACCATTCGTCAGGTCTCTCAAAATGTGTTTTTGTGTACATGTTGGCTTCTTATTTAAAAGTCCATTGTATTATTGTTATTATTATTATTTATTTATTTTTTTTTTTAGCTTTTTTTAAAACTAGAAACTGTATTTTATATGATTTCTACACAAAATGTCAAATGATAGAACCAAAAAAAGAATCATGAATGTTATATATTTGATCAAATTATGATATACATGTTTTCATTTTTTAAAGTCTTTTTAAGAGAGTTGTGTAACATCATAAAACAAAACACCTTTAACACAACATAACCGAATATCGAAGCACAATGTCAAAACACAATAAAATATAATACAATATAACATAACACAATATCAAAGGACAATGTCATAGCACAATACAACAGAGCAAAATATAACAAAATGTCAAACCACAATATGACAACTCAGTATAAAATACAATATCAATGTACAATAAAAGAAAACAAACTGTCATAAAACATAACCTAAGACAATATTGAAATATATTGAATTAAACAATATAAAGTAATACAATATGAACCCACAATATAACATAATACAATATCATAGCACAAAATAACAATATCCAAAGATAATACACTATCATAACACAAGACAATATAAAGTAATACATTATCAAACCAAAATATAACATAATACACTATCATAACACAATATCAAACCACAATATAACACAACACAATGTAATGTAATACAATACTAAAGCACAATATAACCTAACATTATCATAGCACATTATCGAAGCACAATATAACTGTTAGGAACCTCAAGGAAGGATAGACCCAAGTGCAGATCAAAATGACTTTATTATCGGCAGGGTTCAGGCAGGATTCGGCAGGCAGGAGTGACATCAATACGCAGTCGAAACGGAGAACCAGAGACCGAGCAATGGACCATGTGGGGCTTAAATACCCAGTGTCCCAGGTGGAGATCATTAGCTGATTGGATGTAGTTCCTGCAGCTCTCAGGAGGGGGCGCCAAGTCCATCCCAAGGACCTGACAATAACACAACACAATGTCATAGCACAATACAAAATAACACAAGTTTAAAACACAATATAAATCATACAATATAACATAAAACAATATCAAACCATAATATAAAACAACAGAATATTATAGCACAGTATAACATAACACAGTTTTAAACATAACACATCATAACACAATATAAAGTAATACAATATCAAACCACAATATAACACAGAACAATATCAAGCCACGATATAACATAACACAATATAAAATAATACAATATCAAACCACAATTTAATATAGCACAATACAACACAACACAATATGAAACCACAATATAACACAATATTAAAGCAAAATATAACATAACACAATATAACCTATGAAAATATCACAGAAATAGTCAATTGAAATGCTGTCTCTTTCTGTGTGTGCAGGACTATTTTCAACTTCTACTTAAAACTGAAAAAAATGCTAGAGCTGCACAGAGTGTGGACACCAGTGTGCCAATGTGTGCTCCATACGGCCTAGCAAAAAAAAAAGAAAGTCAAATAGATTCCCTTTGTGTTTTGTAGGCTGTAACGCATCAGCATCAAAGCATCAGTGCATTTTAGTACATGCCGATGTTATAGAAATCTTATTAAATGTCTCTGGGTCAGTGACAAATCGTATTTAGCAAGATGAGAAAAAAACTATTTAAAACACAGTTTTAAGAAGCATTCATCAGATGTTTCAAAACAAAAACATTTGTGTTCAAGTTGGTTTCTTGATAGCATGTGTTTTTAATCTTATAAAACCTTTTAAAGCGAGTTAAAGTATAAAGCACCAATTTTTAAGGATTTCATAACATAAACACATGACATTTTTGTAATTGTCTCCTCCCCTTTGGAGATCCAAGTTGCTTCTTTTTGGCTTATAGTACAGTAGAGATCATCTTGCTCAACTTCACAACCTCTTTCTGTGGCTACTCTGTTCAGTAGATGTCATACAGAGCTACAAGCCTGCCCTGACCGTAAACCAGGACGGGATCAACCAGCTGAGGCCTATTCATGGCTCATGGTTTGCCTCCGCAAAACAAAAATCACACAATTTGGTTAGACACAGCATTGTGCAGTGTGCATCCATGGAACAGACGAGCGGTGTCCCCAGCAGGTCACACCAACCAGGGAAGGTGTTGATGGGTAGTGGCAGGACTTAGTCCAGATACTGGCTCAGCAGCAGCTTTCGCTCATCACTGAACCGGGCACGGGAACATTTCCATTCTGTAACTGTAACGTTAAAGTGTGGCACAATTTGCTTGAGGTGAAATACAAAAAATATGTAAGACACTGAAACTGCAGTACCTGGAAGTCCCATGTGAGAATCTCCTCTAAATTGCTCCACTGTTCGTACCTAACTAACTGGTAGGAGGGAAAAAGGTGAATTCGTGTGTTTGATGTAATAGTTATTTCAACCACAAGAGGATACAGTTCACCACTAGGACTAAAAGCATTAATGATGTCTTCCAGGTGAGTTTTTATTTCTCACCCAAGCGGCAAATATTTTGTAACATAAAAACTTTGTAATATATAAAACCCATACAAATTTATATTTTTCTTATTTGTTTAAATAACTTTAAAAAATTATTATTCTGCCATTATATTTTTAAACTATTCTTAAGCCATGAACAAAGAGAGAAAACAATTTGATAAGTCACTAAAAATGGAAGACATGATGTTTTTTTTGTGTCACATGCCCCACAGGGCTTTTGTAGTAGAAGGATGAGCCACATCAACTGAAACTAAATATAAATAACATTCCATTATCATCGTTACTACATTCTATTACTGACAGGGTTCCAAGCTTTAACCAGAAAAAAATCAAATTTATCATCGAATTTATTGGATCAATTTAAAATGGAAGCACCTACTGTACTGGTAGAATAAATCATCATATGAGTTTGACACTTTCAGCAACTTTGCATCCAACAAAGAAAAATCTTCAACCAATTTCAATTTTCATGCTTGATGTTGGTTTATCCTGTAAAACCCCTACAATCATAATGTTGCATTTGTCCTTAAAACTCTAAGGGCCCAAACATTGACAAAACCTCACATCCACAGCGAATATGAACAAAACAAGTCTGTGTAGATCTAAGACAGACAAGAAACATCATCTGAGAGACTGAAGTAAAAAAAAAAAAAGATTATCTGCTGCAGCTGCACGTGAGTGAAATATTGCATAATGGCAAGTAGTGTTTATTGAGTGAGTGAGATAGAGTGTAACTGAAATAACTCTCAAGACAGTGTTCAGGAGAGGCAGTCACTGTCTACACAGAGATAGACTCAAAGAAGCAGCTAATTGCAACATGGTTTAAAAAAAAAACATATATATCCTGAAAAAAATGGTTCAGTGCTATCACACTTATATAAATAGATTTTATTACACATTTTAAAAGAAGGATTTGACTCACTGTTATGGCTCAAAAGAACATATAGAATAGCAATCAAGTAATTGGTCTCATGCTGCCATGTCAGATGATTGTTAGTGACAATGTCTCTCAAACAGACATTCAACAGCTGGGGAGGATGAATGCAAAGATTTTTATTTTAAATCTTCTGGATGGATGACAGTTAGAAACTGGGTAAAATGATTAGCTCCCGCATTCCTCCTGGACCTGTGGCTGCAGGAAGAACTGGTAATAAATGCAGGTCATGGCAGTAAACACGACCCTTATTGTCAAAGCATTTTCCCCCTGTATTGTCTCTCAGTGTATCTCTGCACCATATTAATAGTCCATCCTGCGATGCGTCCCTGGATAAATTCCCTGTCTATTGAGTGCAGCATGAGGTGTGTCAGGGGCAGGAGGCAGAGAACGAGGTGACGGGAAGGCAGAGCAGAGAGCAGTAGGACGGGTGCAGAGGCTGCACTTGACCTGGGGAGGACCTGTAGGATCTCCAGTCTGAACTGCTGCCTGGTTTACAGCACAGAGACACCTCACACCTGCAGAAAGACAACGTGTGTGTGATTAACGCAAAACTTGCACGTAACCAGTTAGTTAAAGTTGGGAAAGTTCAATTTCTACAGGAACTGGTTCAACGTTCAGTTCATGAAGTTTAAAATGAACCAGTTCAGTTCATAGGTCATAATTCCAAATTTTGAACGCAGTACATGGTTCTGAAAATGAAATAGTTTATAGTTTTTTTCATATGTGGCTGTAAGCTATTACAGCAGAGAACCAGAGACAGCAATTATCAGTTTGTGGGGATATTCTCCATTCCTGTGCAGCAGCTTTGCGTTTTACTTAGGTTACACAGTTTGTGCCGTTTATTCAAACACATAGAATGCATGGTGGTGGTGTGTGTGTGGGCACCTTAATGGGCACTGACATCCCTGCATCATACATATATAATTGGATGCTGAATCTAAAACTTTGTGTCAGATTCATCTTTGTATCCCACTTTTCAATTCTTATCCAACAAGGATTTAATATTCAGGTGACAGCCTCCAAATTCTGGCATTTCCTAATAGTTTGTTTCCATCTCTCAAGTCCATACTAGTGGTAGCTGCAGAATATTCTCAGAATACAAGTCTTTATTCTGAAAATAAAACCAGAACTGTAGTCATTAAGGTGCAGTCTGGGTCAGTACTGACTTTTTCATCAGATACTGACTAACTAACCCTCTATTGCATGAAATACTATTTAGACATTGCAAAATGTGATGAATGAATTGTTCCTACTTAAAATGGCCCAAATAATAGATTCATAAAAAATATATTGTATAGGAAAAAGTTGTAATAGTCAATAGTTTCTTTGCATGAGTTAGGTTATATGCACTAGGAATTTTCCATATTGCATATTGCTGCCATATGGCAACACATCTTTTTTTAGCATATTATTACATATTATTTAAAAAATAATGACTATTAACACAATTATTAAAAGTAATTAAATAAATAACATCAAAATTTAAACAAATGTAAAATTGTATTTACCCCAGATAGTGACTTCTGTTGTTTAGTTGGTGAAAACCTTTATTTGTGAGACAATGAAGCTCATATTTCCATGGATAAAAGAGACTTATGTGACCTAAATTTTATGTCCTTTCAAAAATAAGCCTCCCTTTCACACCTCACTGTAAAAACATAGATTTTAAATCACAGCATTTTTGAAAAATGAAAATAAATTATTCATTGCCATATGTTGTATGCAATAGAAGGTTAAATGGTCATAGCTGTGGTGCTGCCTTCCTCCATGCTCCTGGCTGTTGCTCTGTGTTTTATAAAATATTTGTGACAGCGTGTGACAGGTATGACAGCTGCTGCCAGATCAGCTGTTTTTTCTCTTACATATAAAGGTCTGTTTATTGTGAGTTTAAGCAGTTTTTTGCTCAATGATCTAATGAAATCATTGAACGCCTTCAGGTACAACACTGTGTGCAACATTACAGATCTGTGGTGTGAGTGGTCTGGTATGTCAGGTGACGGTTTGTCGTACCTGGTGACACTTTGGATGAACTTCTTCTCATCTTGATCCAGGCACACCGCAAATGTAGTGCCATTGTCTTCACAATGCACCTGGACTTTATCCACCTTAACCTCTAATATCGAGATGTGCTGCCAGAAAACATTCAAACAGTCAGATTGTGAGGAAGTGGTGGCGTTTCACTGACTGTGGTTATGGTTGAACATGTAATTCTGCCCTTCACCTGGTTGTAGCTCTTTTTGGACTTGGAGCATTGCCTCTTCAGGACCTCAGAAATTGTCAGCTGTAGACTTTCTATTCTTGATTCTAGGTAGACAATATTTGATTTGCTCAGAAACCACGATTCAGAAAACAGTTAAACAAAGGAAGCCACAATAAACCCCAATATAAATAAGCCACAAACCTAGCTGCTCAGGTTTCCTGCAGGCTTTGTGAAGATTTATAGATGTGCAAACCATCTCTGTCTGGGCCCACTGGCCCCTCCCACTAACAGCCACCTGCAAAAACACATTTAAAAATAGTTAGGGCTGTAAAGTTTACATATGTGTTATTGCTGCAGGAAATCAGTGGGTGTCAGCAGACACAATACCTTGTTGTAGCCAACGCTTAGTGTTAAAGGGACAGCCTCCCGTTCCTCGTCGATTCCAAACCTCTTGCTGGCAGCACCTAAAACAAATAAAGTGCACATTAGAAAGTATGTGTGTGGGGGGGGGGGGGGCTACGTCTGTCAGAGTGTGACTTACCCATAGCTTTAACAGCTCTGGTTCCAGCGCTGTGGCCAAGCTCCAGAGAGTGAATAAACACTTCCTTTCTCCTCTCTCCTCCAGCCAGGGTCAGCTGCTCAGAGGGAGACACAAAATGTATTTTTGTGAAAGAGTGAGAGTTTGATGTTGACATGCTTTAGCTGATTCGCCTCAGGCCTCTCAGATTTGTCCCATATTCTCTCTTCTCTATGTCTTTTATGACTGACGTACTGAAGAAAACAAAATTCATTGCAGAGAGAGAGATGTAATGTGTTAAGTTAAAACATTGTATCAGTCATAGCCAATGTATTCTTCACTTATGTAGTGAGCACACTAGTGCATTAGATAGAATAAAATGGGTTATATTAAATTTTGTAAATGTAAACACAAGAATAACTATAAATAACTGGTGTGAGAAGCAGCAAAATGCTCAAGAGAAGAGCAAAATAAGAATACACTGGTGCATAGAATTGTTTGCATGTAGCTTTTTGTTTGTTTGTGAACAGCAGTTTTCAGTTCTTTCCACAGATTCTCAATTGGATTGAGGTCTGGACTTTGACTTGGCCATTCTAACACCTTGATATGTTTTTTGGTGAACCATGCCATTGTAGCTTTTGCTTTATGTTTTGGATCATTGTCTTGTTGGAAGACAAATCTCCGTCCCAGTCTCAGGTCTTTTGCAGACTCCATCAGGTTTTCTTCCAGAATGGTTCTGTATTTGGCTCCATCCATCTTTCCATAAATTTTAACCATCTTCCCTGTCCCTGCTGAAGAAAAGCAGGCCCAAACCATGATGCTGCCACCACCATGTTTGACAGTGGGGATGGTGTGTTGAGGGTGATGAGCTGTGCTGCTTTTACGCCAAACATAACGTCTTGCATTGTTGCCAAAAAGTTTGATTTTTGTCTCATCTGACCAGAGCACCTTCTTCCACATGTTTGGTGTGTCTCCCAGGTGGCTTGTGGCAAACTTTAAACAACACTTTTTATGGATATCTTTAGGAAATGGCTTCCTTCTCGCCACTTTTCCATAAAGGCCAGATTTGTGCAGTATACGACTGATTGTTGTCCTATGGACAGATTCTCCCACCTCATCCAGAGTGATCATGGGCCTCTTGGCTGCGTCTCTGATCAGTCTTCTCCTTGTAGGAGCTGAAAGTTTAGGGGGACGGCCAGATCTTGGTAGATTTACAGTGGTCTGATACTCCTTCCATTTCAATATTATTGCTTGCACGGTGCTCCTTGGGATGTTTAAAGCTTGGGAAATCTTTCTGTATCCAAATCCAGCTTTAAACTTCTCCACAACAGTATCTCGGACCTGCCTGGTGTGTTCCTTGTTCTTCATGATGCTCTATTTACACACAGGTGGATTCCATTTATCATCATTAGTCATTTAGGTCAACATTGAATCATTCAGAGATCCTCACTGAACTTCTGGACAGAGTTTATTGCACTGAAAGTAAAGGGGCTGAATGATTTTGCACGCCCAATTTTTCGTTTTTTATTTGTTAAAAAAGTTTAAAAGATCCAATAAAGTGTGTTCCACTTCATGATTGTGCCCCACTTGTTGTTGATTCTTCACAAGAAATTACAGTTTTATATCTTTATGTTTGAAGCCTGAAATGTGGCAAAAGGTCACAAAGTTCAAGGGGGCCACATAGTTTCGCAAGCCACTGTATTTACAGGACTGTGTGTGTGTGTGTGTGTGTGTGTGTGTGTGTGTGTGTGTGTGTGTGTGTGTGTGTGTGTGCTCCTCTGACCTCAGCCTGGTAGAGCTGCACTAGAACCGGCTGGTCTGCGTTTCTGCAGTAGTACAGCAGCATGTCGGCCAGCAGGGGAAGCTGCTCTGTGCTGCTGCTGCTGCTGCTGCTCTCTGACATGTCCCTTTCCTTGGCCTGGGATACAGGGAACACACAGATTCATTTACCCCATTTTCACTGCTGTACATCAGTGACTCAAAGGTGGATCTTTCCAGGTTTCCAGGCTTTCCAATCAACACTGAATATCTTCCAGCTAAATGAAATAAACAGTCAATTTTATTTATTTCCAAATGGAAAAAAGTGTTTGCAATGCAGGCAAAAATGGAGAACTCTTAATCCTTTATTGCTTGAAAAATTACCTTGACATGGTAAAACATTTTGAATGTTTTATTACTAACAACTTGACACACCTGATTCTACTAATCAACCACTAGAACCAACGCTAAGGACCCTTAATTTAGAGAGAATTTGGCCCCTGCTCTAAATACACTGGATTCTGTATTACCCATAATGCAACTTGAGCTTTACCTGGCAAAGGACATCGGAGGACAGACTGAGCAGGCTGAGGATGTTCCGCTCATACCAGGGATCCATCATGCCCAACATCTGGGCGATGTCAGTGGTGCGGCCATCATGTAGACTGTCATCATCATCCTAACAGAGAAGGGGGAAATAAAAGACAATCAATCTGTAACGGGGACCCATTTATAAAAGGTGTATTAGAAAGTTGTAATGAATTTAGGGAAGGTTCATTTACTAAGTATATATAATCCATTAACAAACTTTTGTGTTGACCTTTGGACCCAAACCCTGTTTTCTTAACATTTTACTGACATATGCATGGGTTTCTGTAATAATCCTTCACTGTCACATATGATGATCATATGATGAGGTGACGGTGACATATGTCTCACCATGGGTTTACTTGAACTTCCTGTCTGTCCCTCACTCGTCGTGTGTCCCACCACCGGGTTTCCTGTTGTCCTCCTTCTGACGGGAACAAAGTAAAACTGCAGCTTGCACATCTTGGTGAGCCGGGGCCGTCTGCTCTCTTTCTGCTGCAGGTCTCTATAGGCTCTGGCCAGCCTGCCAGCCTCTCTGTCGCCCCCGAACACGACCACCCGCACCCGGGTCAGCGCCTCCGCCGTGTCGCCCTCGTCGCAGCTCAGGATCGGCCTCCTGCGGACGCACACATGCTTCTGGGGGGAGAGGGGCTGGCCCTGTCTGGACAGGCACCTGGCGTGTTTGGGATGCGGCCCCGCCCTCTGGAAGTCTCTGGGTAAATCCCCGTTGAAGCCCATGCTCTGGGCCCGCCGGCACACGGTGGGGCTGCGGGGAGCTTTGAAAAGCAGCGAGAAGCGCTCCACGCCTAACAGGGACCTGGATTTCTTCTTGGGTTTCCTCCTAGCCTTGGTCTGGCCGTCCCGTCCTTCCGCTGTGTCCTCGTGTCCCGTGTCCTCACTGAAGTCGCTCTCTATGCCCGATGAGCCGGAAGGCGTGGAGACCACAGACCAGCCGGAGGACACGGAGTCCCTGGAAGAGGACGAGGCGGTGGAGATGCGGTGGTTCTGAAAGTCCCGATCAGCCCTGTTTACCTCCAGCATCTCGTCTTCATCGTCAACACTGGTCTCATTATTATTATCATCCTCTTCCATTGTTGTTTGGAGGAAGCAGTCAGGAAGTGAATCCAGGTTGGACTCTCCTGCGAGGATGTCATTTAGAATATCTAAAGAGACAAGGATGTAAAGCAGGTTTAAAAGAGGATTGAATTTTAGCAAAAAAAAAACTCTAGATCTTTAAATTTTGCATATATATGTGTGTTGAGCTGTTTTTGACTACTTACCAAAGTTGTCATTCTCCCAGGAGCTTGTGTGACATTTGGGGAAGGGCAGCATGAACGTCTCAATGGCCCCTAATAAGAGGATGTGATGCTGTTTACGATCAATCGCCAAAAGAAAGGGTTTAACAAACAATCCGTCCCAACAGGGAATACTGCCAGAGGGCCAATGCCAGAACTGCCATGTGGTGGTACCAGATAGTCTAAATCAACGCTTCACTCACATAGGCCGGCGTCAGCAGAGGCAGGGACAGCCAGGTGTTCTCTGAGCTCCTCCATGCTGCGCTGTAACCCCTGTCTGGCCGCGCCGAGGTCGGCTGTGGCTGCTGCAGTCTCCATGCTGTCAGTCACTGTCTCCAGGAGCTGCTCCAGCTCTTCAGCCGCCTTTGTCTGCACGGACATTTGTTTTTAGGGAGAAAATGAGCGAAGATTTGGGGAGGAAACTTTAAACTTTAAAATTTTAATTATAAAAAGTGGAATTGTGCATCAACAGAGAGGCAGGCAGGGTCAGTGTGTGACCTGCAGGGCAGAGCGCAGGGCGTGCAGGTCGTGTTGGGGGCCCAGCACAGCCTGGACGCCGTGCAGGATGAGGGTGACGGTGGCGTCCCTGTCAGACTGCTGAGAGCCACGCAGACGCTCTGAGGCCGACTGGACCTCTGGAGGAACGTCCTCGTCTGGGCTCAACAGAAGCAGCGTACTGATGGAAGACACACACACATACAGGGACACACCATCAGTAAAAGTTGCCCGAGGTTTTGCAAGCTTGCATGCATCCTAAAACACATGCTGTCAACGCTTACGCCATTTCACATTTCACATCGAAAAACCACATAGAATCATGATTTTTGTACAAATGGTACAGATGAACTTTTAAACGACAAGAGATTGTAGATTTCAAGAGACTGGAAGAATTGTTCTTAAAACTGTATCTTTAAAAAAAATTGACTTTCTCATCTTAAGAAAGCAATTTGTCACTTGCACATACAAGAAAAAAAGGCCGAAGAGCAAAATAATTATTTGTGTTAAACAATTTATCTGATATTGGAAAAGATGTGTCAAGTTGTTCTTTATAAAACAACAGTGGTGTATTTATATGTAGATTAAACCAAAACACATTTAGCATGGCAAAATGAGAATATGATTCAAAAAGGGGTCTTGTGAATTATTGAATCTGATTTTAAGATCTGCTCAAATTAAAACCGTCTGGAAGAAGAAGAAACATGAATTTGTATGTTTTCTCTTCCCCTTTTTATTGGGAACTGGCATTAATACAGAATTCATTTCATGAATTTGGACTATGCACAAAGTTGTACTAAATCTTAATACTATACGTATGTTTTTACTGTAACATCTTGTTGTATCATGCTGTGTGTATCTTGCTTGTGAGTAGATGACCTGCTTCAGTACAACACATGATATTTATTTAATTGTGTTAAACTCATTAAGAAAGAAAGAAACAAAGAAAGAAACAAGAACAAGTTTTAATATCTGCTTCTGATTATCTTCTCTCAGGGTCGTCATATTATTCTAAGAAATGTATCTGAAAGAATGAAGTAGGAACTTACATGGTTTTCGAATAGTGGATCTCAGGGGTGAAGCCCTGCTCTGTTTTCACCAATCTCTGAAAGGAAATACCTAAAAAAGGGAAGAGGACAGAGTTTATCTGTGCAGGAACATCGCCCCTGTATGGACACAGTGATACATGACATGTCCATGCAACACAAGCAGCTAACACAATGAGCAGTGAGATGTTACCTGGCGCTCTGAGCTCCTGATGGATGATGTTCAGCAGGCGTTTGCTGGCAGAGCAGCAGGGGTCAGGCCAGGACAGGAACCTGTGGAACAGCATGTAGGCCTCATGCAGCACCTCACAGTCCGGAGACACGTAAGGGGCCTGCACAGGTCAGAGAGGAAACAACATGTTTCAAAAAATACATTATTATTGTGCAATTATCATCTAGAACCTCTCACCTAAACTGAAATAGAAAGCGCCATGTGCATGTTCCTCTACTGGTTATAAATAACTCACTTTGAGGAGGGTTGAAGAGAAGAGGAGAGTCAGAGGCACCACCAGTTCATACCGACTGTGTTCTAGCACCTGTAAAAAGAAGAGAGAATGGTCCTGAACTCAAACCCGCAACTGTCATTCCTCGCATCCGAACGGACAAAGGGATGTGGACGTTCCATCTCTTCACCTCTTTTGTTTTCCTCAGAATTTTCTGCAGAAGGATGAGGAAGTTGTGGGGATCTCTTCTCACCAGTTCCTCCAAACACCAGCGGTTCATGCACAGCCCGGCTAGTCGGAGAGACAGAAACAAACACGTCTACTCATTTCTACTTTTAGGTTTCATCAGCACACACCTTGTTTCTGCGTTAAAAGCCTGTCTTGGGGAAGGTGCTGCATGGCAGTCACTCAAGTTATGAATGAAGCTGTTTGGGTTAAAAATTGAATTCCAAAACCTATCTTGCATAATAACATTCTGTCACTCACTCTGACACATTCTGTGCGTCACCACTTTCAATTCCCATTTGACTCTATAAGATGTTCCGCAATAGTTTGCTCGCTGTGTGCTTATATAATAAAAAAGACTATATTCTGTTTTGATAATTGAAACATTGTTTTTTAATCTAAGATATGTTCTTTCCCTTCACAGAAGTTCTGGCACTATTAGGGACCCAGTTTATTTCATTTATCATATTTAACATGTGTAAAACCAAAATATAACAACAGAAAAGATAAGTTAAAGATGACATATAATATAAAAAAATATTTTTTTTATTTATTATCTCGATTTACACATTCAAAAAGGAGTAGGATGACCTATACACTTTTATCCTACCTCTCTATTACTCATACCAATATATAAATAGTAGTGTCATTTTCATTTATATCAAAAATATTAAAGGCAATAACAGTAACAATAATAATAATATATTATTATTATTAACACTATATATATATGTTATATTTTGAGGCGTATATATATAGCACATTTTGTTTTTTGTTAGTTAAAAGCACGTCTTACTGTTCCAGAGTTTTTTGTCAGGAGTGTTGAGGCCAAGGTCACACAGGCAGCGTTCCAGGACGTGCTGGATACGATCCTCCGTGCATGAGCTCTGCTCCATCTTCTGTATGGACGTCTGCATCACAGCCGCCAGTGAAAACATTACAGACCTTACAAACGCCAACAGGAAGTCCCCACATAAAAGCGAGAATCCCCGCACTGTTTATTGTGCTCAGGTAAAACAATAGATTATCCCCTCAGTCGCCCGAAACTTCCTGTTATCACTGATGCCAGCGCGTTCTGATCATTATTCCTCCTTCTCAGAAACAATCAAACGTGTGCACGGAGCAAAAAAGAAGCTCACTCACACAAACACTGATGCAAACACAAGTGTCCAGAGCAGCCGTGTCAGTGCACAGGCTGCCACTTCCTACTAGAACCACTGACTCACAGGCTGCGTGAGACAACCGGAGATGAGCTGGTCGGAAGAAGCAGCCACAACTTCTACTTTTATTTCCCTTCAAGGGATCATCACCTACAGACTCCAGATTTCATATGACTCAGGTCGGCACATGGAAATGAATCTTACAGATGGTCAACTTCCTATTTAATCCTTTTTTAGTTTTGATTCAAAGTACAAAACCCAATGAAGGGGCCTACAAAAACACAGAATTTTGGGGCTGAGGTCAGATCACATGACGCCTGTGGTTCGGATGAACACGCATTTCAAGGAACCACACTGACCCTACAATCAACTGAAACATTATATTGATATATTTAAAGGCCTAAAGGCTTAAAAGCTTACGCATTTTTGCCCTGAAGCAGGGCCTGCTCCAGTGCCTTATATCATTAAATTGAGAAACTTTCAAATCAGCACTCAGACTGCCATGAGATACACCTCTCCATACAAACAGAAGAAGCATTTCCCCTGGGAAACCTCAGTAACTTCCAGGATGTTGATGTCCATAAGGAAGCTATATTTGTCCCCAGCTGTGGCAGATGTGTCACTGTGGCTAGTGATGAATGTGTGAAGCAACAGGACTGGAAAACCGGGGTCACCTGTGCCCATCAAAACAGGAAAGCTCCTTCCGGGAACTATTAATCAAAACTGAGCCTTTAACAGATTTCTTCAGTCAGGACAGTAGGAGAAACTGTGGCTACTCAAGGTGAAAATCATCCTGACCATGCAAACACATGGGGCTCAGTTCTGCACAGTTTGCTCTGGGCGTCCTTTGACTTCTTCAGGATACCAGAGACCATCTCTAACCTTGTCATGGTCTAATTGCAAGATCAAGATCAATTCCAAGGTGAGCAGTAGCTCACCACATCAGACTTTACCATGGCACGGTACCCCGTTGTCTTCCCACTGGATTTCACCATGATGATGGAAGTCATTATAAGGGCCTACAAGAATCAATATATATCAAGGAGCTTCTCTGTAGTCAAAATGAAAACTGACAGAACAAAAGGTTCTTCAACACAAGAAACAATCCTAACTTTGTCAGAGAAGCCAATCAAAAGTCTTGGAAGATGGTTAGACTCAAAATTGAAGGACACTGATCAGAAACACTCTGAGAACTAGAAAATATTTGGAAAACATTGACTGATCTATGCTGATCTATGCCCTATGTACTGTACAGTCAGGAAGATGCTAAGCACCATGAGTACCTACATTGGTTGGGACCATGGTTACGAAATAAAATGTGCTGAAGTAAGATTAGAGATGACAAGACAGAATCAAAGAATGCTCTGACCCGAGCTGCTGCTGCAACCCTGGCTGCAGGAAAGAATCAGTAAAATCTGCTGTCCACCACGGAAGAGCTGGAACGGGGCTGCTTTGGTGGGAAATGACCTTGCCGGAATGATTACTGATTATGGGAGGTTAAGAGGTAGCATTTTGATGTTATTGCGTGTTTATTTGAAAACAGTTACCAATTTCAATGCATCTGTCACTTTCAGATTTCAACCATGTATCTGTTGAATAGCTACTTCCGCTCTTTGCTCCTTACTTTTAGGTCTCTGTTTCATCTATTCGATACATCTATTTCAGCCACTTAAAGTTGTTCTAAATGGCTATAAATAAAGATGTTTAACCAAGAGAAGATCATTCCCTTTAGATTAGATCTAACCTTGTCATGGCATGGACAAGGTTAGATCTAATGAAATTTATTTGAAATAATAATTTTCTCCTTTGCTTTCATCAAACAATGCTCCATCTAACCAGTAAAACTGTTTTCAGTTGTACCAACATAATAGCACGAGGGTTTTCTAATTATCCATTAGCTTCTAATGCAATTAACAAACACAATGTACTATTAGAACATTGGAGCCTCTATACACCTATGGAGATGTTGCATTAAAAGCATTTGTTGCAAGAATAGTCATTTACCACATTAACAGTGTATAGAGTGTATTTCTGAGTTTAATATTATGTTCAATGAAAAAACAAAACTAAGGACATTTCTAAGTGATCCCAAACTTTTAAACGGTGGTGTACATACAGAACTCTAATCAATGCAGACAGACATATATGTGCAGTAGTACCTGCACCTCCAGCTACAGCAAGAAAGCCTGTCTATAGTCTACTGAGGAAGCAGGTGTGCACCATTGTATGCATATGACTGCATTGTCCAGCCCTGCCAATGCACACTGTTCCTGCCACAGTGTTAAAATAGTGATCTGTGCCGGGGTATGCTGAAACAATAGAAAACATTTTAAAATGCTGCCCAAATCGCCCAATGTTAAAGTAGAGCAAAGGAGGCAAGAACATGATGATGATGAGGAGTTAGAGGTGATGGTGGCATGATGCTCAAAGTGCAGCTGCCTCCTGGACTGTGACAACACCTTCTCATACTCATTACTTCTGCTTCCACTGAAGCAAAAAGTACACAACTGACACTCTTTTCAGCACTTCATTAGATAAATGTTTCATCAAGTTGAGCAATAATATGTGCACAACAGTAAAAGAAGGGGAACAGGAAATCTGCAGTGGTTGAATAAGTTTGCAGTATATCTGATGGAAGCGAGATAATATATGAACTGGTAAAGTATATGAAATAGCTCCTCTTTTTGAACCTGTTACAGGCTCGACACTAAATAATATTTAAAGGCATGCGTTATACTGTGAATGAATAGAGTTGTACAAAAAGATCAAGAGAAAGTGATCAGCAGGGAAGAGACATAACTCTTACCTAGAGCTGCAGTTATCAGCGGCCTAGATCATCCTTGATCAGCCACAGCTCAGACACACCAGCGAGGGGAAAAAGCACAAAGACCACATCCTCCTACGTTGGTGCTTTTTCAAAAATAGACCCTCTCGCTGCAGAGTCAGGAGAGCATGTGCTGCAAAAACAGGAACTGAATGAGTCTGTGCTAGATGTGCTGGACATAAGGCGTTGTGCTGTAGGAGGAGTCTTTATTATAAGGACTCATTTAACATATAAGGGTCAGTGACAAATCATGTTTGGCAAGATCAGAAAGTCATAAACCTTTTAAAATACAGTTTTAAGAAACATTCATCATGTTACTCAAATGTATAATGTGTGTCCATGTTAGTTTCTTGTCATTTCAAAGTTCATTTGTATCTTTTTTTTTTTTTTTTTTTTACAAAATTCATAATTTTGTGCAATTTTTTCATATGAAATGTCTCAATGCCTTCACTTAGAACAGGGAAGAAAAACTACTTCTGTTCTGTTGAAAACACTTGTTTCACCATTTTTATTTTAAGATTGAGAAAAAAAGAAAGCGAAAGAATCAATGAAGAACACCTATGATATGTTAAATATTATTTTTAATCCCAGGCTGCCACTTTTTTGCCAGTTAATTTTTTTTTTACATTTTTTTTCAACATGTCAATGGAGATGGAAATTTGGATTTTTTTAATGAGGAAGAATGAGTAGATGTCCCTATGTCAAGCCTACTGCATGTAGTAAATGTGCGGTGAGAAGTAAATCGAGGTTCAGAACGGTTTTCTTTACTTTTTACCACAGAGAAAAATATTCATGCTTTGAATAATTAGTTTCTTATATCATTTTTTTCTCATGTTCTTTGTATAGCTGAAATATATAGCTCCATTCCAAAAGGTTAGTTTGCTCTTTTACTGAAGTATACATTATTATCACTGAAAATTCTATCTTCAGGGAGGATAATTGGACAGATGTTAAATTCTGTTCATAAAGCACCTGCTGCTCATTGATATCAAAACTTTGGAAAAAACAATGCATTCATCAGACCTAGTTTTTCTGGTTCTGTGATCCTCCATGTACCAGTTTATAAAGTGTTTATTGTCTGAATCCCTTTTGTTCAGGACAATTTGTTGAGGACATTTTGCTTGTTAGGAACTACATCTACTTCCACTTTTAAATGGTACAAAATGACAACCACAAAAAAAACTAGCTAGTTAATCGCCTGAAAGTTTCCTCTTCGATGTTACAGCAGATTTCCTTTAAACTGCATTAGCTCATGCTCATAAAGATATTTCTAGATTATTTAAGATGGACCCTGCAGTCAATTTGAAAATTTGACCATCAAAAAATATTCTTTTAAGAATTCATGAAAACACTGAACTGTTTTGGCTATAGGCCTAATGGAATGTTTTTTCTTGTAATCACAGTATTTAACCCTCTATTGCATGAACTATATATATATATATATATATATATATATATATAGGGCGACACGGTGGTGCGGTGGGTAGCACTGTTGCCTCACAGCAAGAAGGTCGCAGGTTCAAGACCGCCTTGGGCCTGGGTCTGGGGCCTTTCTGTGTGGAGTTTGCATGTTCTCCCCGTGTCTGCGTGGGTTTTCACCGGGTACTCCGGTTTCCTCCCACAATACAAAAAACATGCTCAGGTTAATTGGTAAACTCTAAATTGCCCATAGGTGTGAGTGTGAGAGTGAATGGTGTGTGAATGGTGTGTGTGCCCCACGATTGGCTGGCGACCATCTGGGGTGTATCCCTGCCTCTCGCCTTAACGCGCTGGGATAGGCTCCAGCAGACCCCTGCGACCCCGAAAGGGAATAAGCGGGATAGACAATGGATGGATGGATGGATGGATATATATATATATATCATATACAGTGTAAATATATATTATATTATATTATATTATATTATATTATATTATATTTCTAACCAGTCAAAACTTGAAAGCATACAACCGATATTCAGGTGCCCTAAAACGCAATGTCAGGACTTATGTGAAGTTGTGTTGTCGCTGCCCACTCCCCCCTCGTTCACAACCACTCAGATCAGCCAATCACAGGAGAGGCTCATGAATATTAATGAGACACACACAAAACCAGCTGTTCTTCAGAGAGAAGCTTGACAGAGGAGATGGAAAACACTAACTCATGTGTCAAGATGAGCTGAAATCTCAGAAATTAAAATTTAAATTAAAAAATATAAAAAAAATATTAATCTAATTTTTCTTTTTTTTTAATGCAAACAAGGGTTTAGTTATATTTGAGGTTAATATTAAATCAAATCAAGTCTTTGATTGAATTAATATATCTTCTTTGCTGGTGACCAATAATAATTTGGAAGATGATAATGAGAATGAAACTTTTTATTAAGCGTTCATCGGGTTTCTCAAAATGTACATTTTATGTTACTTGTGTTCATATTGGTTTCTTGTCATTTAAAAGTCCATTTGTATCACTTTTGTATTTTAAAGTCATTATTCGTGTGATTTTTTTGACACAACATGTCAAATGGTGTAACAAAAAAAAAAATACATTTTCAGAATATTTACTATAACTAAAATATAAAACAAGTTTATATTTATTATTACTATTATTTTACTTTATTTTTACATATTTTTAGGAGAATAAAACTATCTAGTAGCAAGTTTTTAGGGTTCACCACATGACAGTTATCGCAGTGTCCCAATTGTTATCTTCATCAAAATGAAACCACATTTAAAACTAAAAGTAGGCATTACATGTTTCAAATTGTTTATTTTTTTTTTGTTCTTTTATAGCAATATTTGTACAGATGAGATTTAAAACTATACAAAGATGAGTTCGAGATGTCACAACTTTTAATAACGTGAAGGGAAAGTATAAAATGTGACAACACCAAAAACATCATGAGGTTTAACATTAAAAACTTGGTACCAGATAGTTTAATTCCTTTAAAAAGGTTTTATCTTTTTTGGCTACTACAATGAGAGAGTTTCTGTCAATAAAATATCACAAAATCGAGATTATTGTAAAAACAAATGGTAAAAATGGACTTTTAAATGACAAAAGACCACATAATGTACATGTTGAGACCTGAAAAATGCTTCTTAAAGCTGTGTTGTGTAAACTTTTCTGACTTTTTCTCATCTTGCCAACCATGAGTTGACCCACATATGGCAGCGTGTAGTAACAACACATCACCAGAAGATGTCGCTGCTCCCTCTGGCTGCGGAGACGCCACAAAAAGCTCCGTCTCCTCCTGGATGAGCGGACCCCTCTTTTCTGTGTTCCAACACAGGGGGAATGGAACAGACAGAGATAGAGGTGGGCAGAGGTGTACCAGAGTGGACAGACAGAGGCAGGCAGACCCGCAGCCAGCTGGGCATTTGCCATGTTTTAATTCTTATTTGGGAATTTCAAAGAAATAGAGAGAGAGAGAGAGGGGGGAGAGAAAATCTGATCCATAAGCAGTAGTTCCTTTTTTTCGTGCGTAAACGGGATAGGCTGCTCTCCAAATTCTTAGGAGTTCTGCTACACTTTCAGACGAGGTAGTGTCCTGGGTGGAGTTTTCATTGCCTCGTAAGAATTTTCCACTCACACATTTAGCATGTTACACGCTTCACCAGCGCGTCCAAGTTTTCCATCTCTCTCTCTCTCTCTCTCTCTGAGCATCACTTAAGTGTCTTATCAGCAGCAATAATTCACTTCCATCAATCCTGATTATTTTAATCAGTCTCCTGTCTTCGTTATATTTCAGCGCAAGAGTCGGTGCGGTGCGCGGATTACAATGCACAGGATTCTGGAGGTCTGGGTCACCTTGGTGACGGTGTGCGCGCTGGCCCAGCGGGTCTCCGGAGGCTACGGGCTCAGCATGTTCGCCGCGCAGTCCTCTCCGCCGGACCCGTGCTACGACGAGAACGGGAACCCGCGGCGGTGCATCCCCGACTTCGTGAACTCGGCCTTTGGCAAGGACGTGCGCGTGTCCAGCAGCTGCGGGACGCCCGCCGCCAGGTACTGCGTGGTGGCCGAGAAGGGCGAGGAGAGGACGCGCGACTGTCACACGTGCGACGCCGGGGACCCCAAGAAGTGCCACCCGCCCGCGTACCTGACGGACCTGAACAACCCGCACAACCTTACGTGCTGGCAGTCGGAGAATTACGTGCAGTACCCGCAGAACGTCACGCTCACCCTGTCGCTGGGGAAAAAGTTCGAGGTGACCTACGTGAGCCTGCAGTTCTGCTCACCGAGACCCGAGTCCATGGCCATCTACAAGTCCATGGACTACGGCAAGTCCTGGGTGCCGTTCCAGTACTACTCCACGCAGTGTAAGAAGATGTACAACAGGCAGAACAAGGCGGCGATCACCAAGCAGAACGAGCAGGAGGCGATCTGCACGGACTCCCACACGGACATGCACCCGCTGACGGGCGGGCTGATCGCCTTCAGCACGCTGGACGGGCGGCCGTCGGCGCACGACTTCGACAACTCGCCGGTGCTGCAGGACTGGGTGACGGCCACCGACATCAAGGTGATCTTCAGCCGCCTGCACACGTTCGGCGACGAGAACGAGGACGACTCGGAGCTGGCGCGCGACTCCTACTTCTACGCCGTGTCGGACCTGCAGGTGGGGGGACGCTGCAAGTGCAACGGACACGCGTCCAAGTGCGTGAAGGACCGCGAGGGGAACCTGGTGTGCGAGTGCAAGCACAACACGGCGGGGCCGGAGTGCGACAGGTGCAAGCCGTTCCACTACGACCGGCCCTGGCAGCGCGCCACGGCCAGGGAAGCCAACGAGTGCGTGGGTAAGGCTCCCCCTTCTGCCTTTTCACTGTAGAGTCATTTTTATACTCGGTAAAACTTTTCTAGTTGTATTGCTGGATTCGTGTAATAGAAGCTGTTAAAGGAAGCCGTTCATGGTGATCTGCCGTTACGCACAGAATTTACGCACCAGCCAGTTCACACGAATTTGATATTTACAGGCTCCTTTTCTCGTCACGTTATTCCGAAGAAATGTTTGTGCTGGGATTGTTTGACCTTAAATTGGAGTTTAATTCATTTGATTGTGGCTTAAAAATCCTCTGAGAAAAAAGAAAGGCCTCATGTGTCAAAGCTCATCTGAAATATCAAAACCTGGAAGATTAAAAAAAAACATTATGTTTTGTTATTGCGAACGATGGTTTTATTATCTTTTAGATTAGATTCATGAATTAATATATCTTTATAATCGTTTTTGAAATTCCACACAAAGTAAACTTGTTGAACTGTCACTGTCAGCAGAAAATATGGCACTTTTCTTAATTTAGGCCTAAAAAATTGCATATAGTTAATTTTTCATCCAACTATCTTTATCAAAGTGCAAACACTTTTAAACCAAACACAAGACATTATTCTTCATAAAAATTGTTTGATCCTAAATTTCATAGCGACATATTTTTCCTGTCTGCTTAGAAAAAAAAATAATTTTGAAGTGTTTGTTATCAGCATCCTGGCTAGAAACAGAAAAGAAAAGGGGCAGGAAGTGATTCCCACAAACAAGTGCGCCTGTCCGAATGCGTAATTGCGCTCTGAGCGGCGCGTTTCCCACTGTAGTAGCGGAAGGAAACAGTGCAGCTGGACAGATAGGCTGCAGGGCCGTGTTGTGTTTCCATAAGCAGGTGCTATTACAGATCGGATGGGTGATTAAGGCGCTTTTATTGACATTTTTGGCACGTAGAGTATAAACTGCCACTTTAGAGCCTTTCAGGGAGGAGGACAAAGCAAGAGGTAATTTGAGTCCAGATCCAAGTTTTTATTCGGGCTGCGGAGTGTGTTAGCGGTGATGCTTATTTTCAACACAGCAAGGGTGGAGGAGGATGTGTGTGTGTGTGTGTGAGGGAGTAGAAGGGGCGTGGGGGGCTTATATCAACAGCTCAAGCCCCCCCTGAGCTGCAGAGAACCAAAAACCTGGAAAAGCAACAAGCTCCGACAATGCCACGGTTTGCTCAACCAAACGGAACAAGTGAACAAGTTGTTCCCCTTGGCCTCCGCCTTTTGCCCCTGCACAGCCAGCATGTGAGTGTATTTTACTAAAACAAAAGCCTGTCACTGGTGGCATCCATCTCACTGTCAGCGGGAGGGCGGCCCCCCCACCCCGTCACCGTCTTGCTTTTTGTGTGTGTGTATGTGTGTGTGTGTGTGTGTGTGAGTGGTGTCATCAGATAAAGCCAGACTGAGCTTGTCTCCCAAAGAGGAAATAATAAGCCTGACACCTTCGCATGAAAGGGGACCCCAGCAGGGGAGGGAGGGCCGTTTCCTTTGAGCGGAGGGTCTATATGCTCCGGCGGCGTGTTACGTGCCAGTGATCTGTCTGGAAGGTCGTGAGCAGGCGAGGGGGGCACAGCGGGAGGGCAGTCGGTCTCAGTTGGCGACGGCAGGCATCAGGGAGGTTTGAAGAGGTCAACTTCCCGTGGCTCCGCATGCAGGGTTGCCGACGTTCTGTCAAAAAGGACGTTTGTGTTGGCCGCGGCGGCCTATGCATTCCTGTCGGCTGAAGCCACCCCACTTCCACTCACACGTTCATAAAACACGCAACAGCGCTCTCCGCATCCAGCACGACGTGATCCACATATGGAGACGGGTCAGGCCCTCACATCCCCGGCAGCTGCTTCGTATTCCGCCGGCGTCCAGCGCGGCGCTGACCCCTGACGGTCGTCCCCCCCCCCCCCCCCCCCCCCCCTTCTCCTGACTGATGAGCTGTGAATGGAACTGTGGGAAACCTCTCCCTGCCAAGTGGGTTTTGAGGCGAGCTGAAAATGGTAGCCCCTGGGTGGCTCACACGTGTCATTTTTGCACTTGTTCAATCTGGTCTTTGTTTTTGCTGTCGCCCCATGATGCCCTGTTTTATAAGAGAGTGTCGGCTGGAGGTTAAACCCCACTCGTTTCGACCCCTCCCCTCACGCCTGGCAGGCTTTATCTTATCTTAAGTGTGAAGTGTGTTTGATAAGAAAGACATTTTTGAAGAGGAACCTGTGATTTCAGCAAATAGTCTGGTCCCTGCGCATCTTTCACGACAGAGACGCTTGTTCTGTGTCCTCGAAGGTTTTGGCATCGATTAGAACCGACAGAGGAAGAGCGGACATGTTTTACCACCCACAAGCTGGCTGAATTAGGATATGATTGTATCAATTGCGCGCTGGCTGTCCTCCCGGGCTGCGCAGCACCACACTTTGACGGGTCTAAAAATAGAGACAGAATACACAAGAAGTGAAAAGGTTCGGTTAGTGAATACGCTGGAAGACAGAGACAGATGCGAAAGCACAAACACATGGACACGGGCGTTGCTTAAAAAAGCCGCGAACGAGCGTGGACGCATGAGATCAGCGGAGCGTCTTCAGAAAACTGTTTATGTTTCTTTTCACGCTGCAACCCACTAGCATGACAGCACCACAGAGAGGAGAAACCAGACCCTCATAGGACAAAACCACATTGTAGCAAACCACTCAGCATGTAAGATCAGAGCTTTTCAAGTGAGCCGTGAGGACCAATCAGAAGACGTCGTGGGGCTGGGGAGTGGGGGGGGGGGCAGCATCTCCCTGCCCAACGTCCCTTTGTCCATGTGGCCGTCCCCGACCACTGACGGCGTTTTCCTCGGGTTGCCAGGTTGGGCCGGGCCTGCTCACCATCTGGGTCTCATTTCAGTGGCCCAGCAGCAGCAGCCCATGTGACGCTCAGAGAGGAATTTCTGTACGGCATGATGTCATAGATATTCTTGTAATAGAAGTCGTACCGTCTCGCTGCTGCCCCGGTTCCCTCCGTCCTCGTCCCGTTTCCTCTCTCTCTCCCCCCTTAATGCGGGAGCCGGCACCATGTGGGAAATAGAGGCAGACATTCACACCCTATTTGCAAGCTGAGACACATTTGGGTTTTGATTTTTCACATGATTTTGGTCAACAATATCCAGGTGTTTTTCTGTTTCGTAATACATTGTGCAACCTAACTATCTTCACATCTATTAATGTGTTATAAGTGAGAGTTTTAGCTCCACTGGCTCTCACCTTTGACCTCTGCTCTGTGGGCAAAGAGAAAAGTTCTTTTGGTTCTGCTGAATGAAAACGTAACCAAATTCACCAAAATTCTGTAGTAAACAGGTCATGTTTGGCAAATCATGTTTAAATCATGTTTGGCAACATCAGAAAGTCAAAAACTTTTTGAAAAACAGGTTTTAGAAGCATTTATCAAGCCTCTCAAAATGTACATTATGTGTTTATGTTATTATGTCATTTAGCGGCCAATGTCAAAACTGGACTTTTAAATGACAAGAAACCAACATGAACACAAAAATGTACATTTTGAGACATCTGATGAATGCTACTTGAAACTATATTCTAAAACATTTATGACTTTCTCATCTTGCCAAACACGATTTGTCACTGACCCAAAACACATTAGTGATCATTAGTGTCTTTTCCTCTCCTGCAACCATCCTGACCATCACAAACTTCACATGTGCAGCACAAACAGTGCCGATAACATGGAAAATTGCATTTGAGTTGCGCGAGAAGAAAAGAAAAAATAGATGCTGGGATAAAAAGGAGCGGGAGTGGCTGATTGGAAACAGGTGCGTTGCAGGTTGGGAAACATTCCGGATCGTTCCGGTGCGGCAGCGTGGAAAACTCACACCCCCTTGACAACCCCGTCAGGAGCGGAGTGGCAGTTAGATGGACTGACGAGTCCCAGTCATCTAGAACACGCCGCTGCTTGAGTACCGCTCAGGGCCGCTGGGATGGCAAATTTAAATGATTCGACCAATGGGAGTTGAGGGAAAATAAGTGCCGGGCAGGAAGTCCAACCAAAGCCAAAAATCTATTTAAACCGATCACTTTTAATCTGCGAAATCAAGGATAAAACAAGACTTGTGTGCTTTTCCCTGTGAGCATTTATCAGCACAGCCGACTCTGTGAAAGTATCTGGACTCACATGACAGACGAACTGACCAGAACCAGCTCCGGCAAACTGGAGACACATTGAATGGAAACTGTGACAGAAACCCACTGTCACTCAGCAGAGGTCGGGGCGGATTCTGTTGTTACCAACTGGCCTCCAGATCAGTCACAGCGAGACCTGCCTAAAGGATCCTGTCTGTGTGAAAACCTCTGCTCCACTTCGCCCTTGCAAAGAAAAAAAACATTTTGTTTTGTTTTGCATAGTTTTAGAGTCAACCGCGAAAAGACTTTTGTTTCCTGCATTGCTGCTGTCCATTTCAAAGCGCACAAACGTTTAGATTTTGGTTGAGATAATCTTATTATAAAGACCTAAAATATACTTCAGAAAATCTATTGATTCTATTACTGGTTCTGTATCTTTGTGATTTCCTGGACTGATTCTTTCTATTTTTTTGACTGTGCTGTGGGAAGCCTTTTCAAATTAGTGTTTTTTTTCATATCATAATATTTGAATAAAATGCCTTACAAGTCTGTATAAAAGATTTGGGTTTGGGAGGGGAGATTGACTTTAAAAAAAAGGATTTTGAATTTTAAATAGCTACATAGCTTAAAGTAAATTCTCCTCAATGTATCGAAATAATACGGCACCATGAAGTTGTTTCAAAGAGTTAAAACACTAATAATTTAAGACGTGTACATCAATTTGTCATTGCATAGGAAGGGATCAATAATTTGCATAAAGCCACTGATCGGATGTTAAATGTCTTAAGATAGTAATTGTTAAATTCATGACAAACTATAATGACATATCATAACAAAAATATAAATATTATAGACATTTCTTAATATAAAGTACTGAGCAAACATGTATTACTGACACAGACCTGGGTCCACTGTGTCATACATAACGTGAATTATATCAATGGCCAACTTCTTATGACACATTTTTTCCTTTTTGTGACTTTGGGAATGAGTCTTGGCAGCGATAATGTTTTAATCACCTGGTGTACTGTATGTTCGGGACAGTGTATGAAACTCTAGAGGCTTTTAGACATGGAGCCAGCATTTTAAAGATGTTTATTTTTATTTATGTTTAAGTTTATTTGTATTGCACTTGTCATGTAGTAGTTGTGATTGAAAATGTTGTGCAGATAAGAAGAAAACATTCATAAATATTTAAAGTACATTGTACTATTTGGATATAGAAGATTTTGGATTATTTTAAATGATTGTTTTATATACACTATTATATCACTTTTGATGCAGACATTATAAAGTTAATATTTAACGCTGAATGTGAGACCAATTAGTTAAAGATGTATATAGGTTTCTTCATAAATGTAATATCTTTTTAGATAGATCTCTTTAGAAGTGTGTTATCCTGACCTTCTACAGCAAAAAAAAAAAAGAGCTTAATCTCTAATCACAAGTATTGTAGTGAATTTATATTCAGATCGGAATCATTGGTCGACCTTTGCTTTGTAGCACATGTGGGCAAAATTCATCAGTACATCGCAGTCTGGGCTGGTCACAATGTCTTTACTTTGTGAACATTTAAAGACTTGTTGTGCATCTTGAACAATTAATAGAGTAAAGTGTATAAATAAGGGACTACGTGGTGCATTCATGTGCACCCTGTAAACTCATGAATCTATACTGGATCGGCCACGAAAGCTTTTTAAAACAGGAAAGTTACTCTTTTCTTCCTAGTTTGCTTTGTTGTGATAGACCCGTCATTACCTTCTTGTTCTTTCACTGCAGTGTTTGATCACATATGATGAAAAAGGCAAAAGATTCTAAATCACTCTCACTTGTGCACATTAGAAAAAATCTGCTACCACAAAAAGAATCTGAGAGTGTAGGAAACACTAAGTAATCTTTTTATTTTAATCTCTGAGAAGACCAGACTGACACATACAGCTGGTAAAATACTCCTCTGCCTTAAAACAAAGAAGCAAGCCTCTGAATGGAAAACAGCCTAAAGCTGTGTCATATCTACTAATTCATGTCATTTAAAGAGGCCCGACTATGAAAAAATGCTTATTCAGCGCTTGTGTGTGAATATTGAAGTCTCTGAAACTGTGAAATGAGACCACCCACTCATTCTATTGTGGTCTGGCCTCCGCTGGAGTGTCGTTGAAACGTGTCTCAACACAAACCATTTAGAAAAGGCTCCTGTTGTGATGTCACAAGAGGAACCTTTTTCTAAATGCCTGTTACAGGGATTTTTGTCCACATGTTCCTTCCATTTAAAAAAGCTTTGATAAAAAGGTTCATGTTAGGTTGATGTTCACATGGTAACACTGATAACAGCGGACACACTGTAAACATCCTTTAACTCTGTCACGATGTGTCATAAATGGAGAACAATACATCTTGAGAAGATGAATTAGATAAATGACTCTGTCCCCTCCGGTCTTTCTTACAACATAAGCATAAGTGACTTTGGTTTCTCTGTATACAACCAGACCATGAAACAAAGAGATTTTATTTTGGGAGGATCTAAAAAAAAAACAAGAAAAAAATCATGCTGTGCTAAAATCCAGTGTCCTCTGGGTAAAGACTGCATGTTTTGAGGATTTTGTTTTGCTGAGCTCATAATTCGAGACAGACACAAGCTATCGGAGCCAGAAAGGTTTCACTCAGGCTTTTGAGAGCAATTTCGACTCAATGTTTTGAGAGAAGTGCGTTAGCTCTGAGTTAATATCCCTCATGCATGGTCTGTATGACAGTGTTGTATGAACGTTGACCAGTATAGAACATCTGCACAACACAGGGCCTCCATTAGACACACACACAACATCAGTTTGACTAAACTGGGAAAACTATCTGCCGGCTGGAGACACACACACACACATGCTCTGTGACACTTTTTGTGTGCTGATGGCCTTATTATGTCATCGTTATTCACACAGTGAGCAGTAGCATTGACGCATGTTGATTCATTATTGTGGATACTAATAAATTATTCAGACATGAACTGATAATGACCTCCGAACGTAGCAGAGTTTGATTTTTAATATTCAGACATTCAGCAGGTTTTATCCTCAAACGTTTCCCCCCGGTTTTCTTCAGACGTGCGGTGCGCGGTAAAGGTTGACAGATGTTGAACAGGTGTTGTTTTTACATCACCGGAGTGGGCCGATTGCTCGGCGCCGCTCGCGGAGTTGTTGGAGGGCGTCCCTGTTTGGAAGGCGTGCTGAACCGCTGCCGTTTGGAACATGTGGTTGGGAGCAGGCCGATGAACAGTGCTGAGTGCAACACGTCACAAAAGTAGCTAATTACTGTAATGCATTTATCAGAACTCATCGTGCAATTCATCCAACCTCACGCTTCTCAATATTTGTCAACAGGTCATTTTTACTGATCGCATCTTCTGTAAATGTGAGAGGTTTCCTGATGTCTCCTGCTGTTAATCAAGAAATCCTCCTTTTCAACAAGCTTATGTTGCTCATGATGTGAGTCAGCCCCATGTTGGTGATGCAGTGGGACAGTTTGCACCTTGTTGTTTAAGGTTTTTTACTGCAGTAATACATCGCATTTTCAGAAAGAACAAATGTCAGCGACACGTGTTACAATGCTTTTTTATTTACCTAGATTGAAGTGGTGGGTTTTCCTAAAGGATAAGCCCATCATTTTCATGTTCTACTCACCCATAGTGTTATTTTCAAATCTGGCGATTTGACAAAGATTTAGTGTTTTGAAGATATCATGAAACGGTCCAAAACATACATAGTTTCTGATTTATTGATTATGGTCAAGTAGCACTAGTAACTTGTGTTTCAAAAAATCCAGGTTGTTCAGTTTTCAGCTTTTTTATTCGTTTTGGTAGATGCGTGCTGCGCGTGCATGGGACTGTTTGGCAGCCCACAGACCAGCCATCTATTGATTGTGCTAGTTTCCTTAGCTGAGACAGAACCAGTTGGAGAGATACCCTGATGTGATCTTCCTTGCAAAGTTAGCAGCTAAGCAGGCGAGCAAGCAGGACCAATGGTCCTGGGGCAGCTGTAGCTCAGAGGTAGAGCCGTTGTCCAGCAGTCAGAAAATTGGTGGTTTGATTCCCGGCTCCTCTGAGCTGCATATCGTTGTGTCCTTGGGCAAGATATTTAACCATGATTTGCCTTTGATGGCGTGTGCTGTGGGTGTATGAATGTGGTGTGAATGGGTGAATGGACACTATATATGTATAGGCGCTATATAAATGCAGGCCATTTACCAATTAATGACATCAATTAAATTCAATATAAAAAAAAAAAAAAAACTGAAAAACCCAGATGTTTTGAAACACGACACACACCTACAAGTTATTAGTGCTACTGTACCATATTCAGTAAATCAGAAACAACGTGTTTTAGTCTGCATCACTTTGCCCATAGGAAGCCGTTTCATGGTATCTTCAAAACACAAAAACTTCAGCAGATCTCCAAAATGTGAAAATCGAAATGCAAAACACCTTGGGTGAGTAGAACATAATGTTGATGTAGAATTAAGGCCCAATTGAAAAAAAAAGATCTTATCCTTTAATACAAATTCTCTAAAATCACAGCAAGATCAGCAACAGTGAAACTAGAAAATGTGTCATGTTACTCAGACATATGTAGCTACAAATGGCTGAAAAGCTCTAAAGCTGCAAACTTTTTGTGTATTATATGGATAGATTCATCTGGAACCACAGAATTTAGGAAAAAGAGACTTATGTTACAGATTAAAGCACTATCTGGCCAAATAGCACCAAATTCCAACTTCCTCAGAGGCCCAGAAATATACCGCTGAGTGTTAAGTTGATGAGATATGCAAGGAAAAGAGAGAAAGACAGAGATTTCACATTTCATGTTATTTTTTCAGTTGCTAATGATATACATACAATACATTAGTTACAGTAAATGTATGGTAAATGAATTTATCAGTACATTTTTGGCTCCACCTATGTATGTCCCTGTACAAATCTGAATAAAGATACAGGTGTGTCAGTGACAAATCGTGTTTGGCAAAAAGAGAAAGTCAAAAAACTTGTTGAAATACAGATTTAAAAAGCATCCACCAGGTATTTCAAAATGAACATTCTGTGTTCAGGTTGGGTTTTTGTTATTTAAAAGTGCATTTGTACCAAATGTGCCAAATAGTATGACTGAAAAAGATGATACATAAAATATTAAATAAATAAATATTGAATCCACCTATAATATAAGAAGAGTTAATAGCATGTTTTTGCTTTTTAAAACCTTTTTAAGACAGTTAAACGAACCGGTACCAAGTTTGTAGTGTTGCAGCACCACATGACGGTTTTGGCGTTGGCCCAAATGCAGACTTTCTGTGACTGGAGCAGATATTTTCTCTGTGCCGTCAGTGAGTTTGTGTGATCTACGACTGAAAATCTGATGCTCTAATACGGGCTTTGTCAGCCTGTGTGTGCACAGTAAATCACAACAGACAAACATGCTGCGTGGAGAGGGCCCTGACTGTTTGTTCGCGGGGTGCCGTACTGTTGCCCGTGCCAGGATGAAACAGCACATGAGGGGGGGGGGCCTCCAGGGTGGCATCGGGACCACCTAGTGCGTTGTGCAGCGAGCCCCCTTTGAGGCGCTGGAGCGGGTGGTGGGGGGCAGGCTGGGAATGATTAATGGGCCAGCGGAGTGACACGCTCCGCGACTCCGCTGCAGCCCCCCCGGCCAGCTCCCCTGCTGCGCCGCCACCCGACACAGCCGGCTGGGTGACAGTGTGGCCCGCACGCCCACACACAGCACACGTCCCCAGTGTCACTCACCCAGCCCGCCCCCCAGCGCCACTTAACCCACTCCCCCCCAGGAAAAGCATTAAGGAAGGCGGCGGCGGCCTAGCTAAGCTGCTTTGGCTGGTACGATCCTCCCCGCTGGGCTGGCGACACGGGGGGCTTTTTACTGGGAGACAAAGGCAACAACTGACAACTGGATCAATTATAGCAGAGTAAAGTCTGTTAGGATGACACTTACAGTTCACCACATTAAGGGACATGAGACGATTACAAAACCGTCCTGAAGGCTTGGTGCCAGAGAGTTATCTGTCTTAAATAGGTCTTAAAAAATGAATAGCACATGCTTCCAACTAGTTTTATAATCTCTAGGTGCATTAAATATTTAAAATTTAACATTCTTTTAAGCTTACACAGTTTGACATTTCATGTAAAGAACATTTTTTGTAAAAACAAATGATACAAACGGACTTTTAAATGACAAGGAAACCAACATGAACACAAAATGTATGTATGAATCTTTTCGTCTTTACACTTTAGAACATTCTTTTAATAGTTTGGAGGATTCTGTGTGTGTGTGTGTGTGTGTGTGTGTGTGTGTGTGTGTGTGTGTGTTTATATTATTACTATTCCACCCATATAAACTCAATAACAATATGAATCAAATGTGATCGTTGTTTAATCCAGGCTTCAGGAATGTCAGCTACTAATCGGCCCGCTCCTCTTCGTCTCTCGTCCACAGCCACATATCTGCAGAACTCTTTAAAACAAAGTGTAGACATAATATGCCGTCTTGAGAAAAGGAAATGGCTGTTGCTGGTTACTGCTTCATATTTGTTTTTCCATATAACTTTTGCATGGGCCTTTCAAGTTGTCTCCATAATAGATTTCTACATCTTATTGTGCTCTGGCCTCCATCTCTCACAAACCCCAGTGACCAATTCTTCTCTCAGAGAGAGAGTGAGAGAGAGAGAGAGGGGGGGGTGGTTGGATGAGAAAGCACTTATTGGATTTGAGGGGATATCCAGCGGAATAGAAAGAGGAGGTAGAGCATGCTGGCTACCAGACATCAGTCCCTACATGACTATAAATATCCCAGGGTTCCACGTCTGCCCAAAGGAGGGAAAACCTGGGGATTCATCAATTGCAATCCTCCCTTTGCACACGGTGTGTGTGTTTGTGTGTGTGTGTGTGTGTGTGTGTGATTGAGGCAGACTGGGAGGAGGATTAAGCCGCCTTCCAGTCGCCCATAACTCTCCCAGTCTGAGTGGGCAAGACAGAGTGCTCCTCCCGTTCCCGTCCTCTCCTCATCACTCGTCCAGGTCGCCACGGCTACCGTGGAGCAGATGGCTCGCCGCGCCTCCTTCACCCGTTCACGCCAAACAGTGGAGAGTCACTTCCTTCC
Organism: Eupleurogrammus muticus; assembly: GCA_036785175.1. Lineage (NCBI taxonomy): Eukaryota > Metazoa > Chordata > Actinopteri > Scombriformes > Trichiuridae > Eupleurogrammus > Eupleurogrammus muticus. Next base: position 21,144,035 of record JAYKQN010000011.1, on the reverse strand, counting down.
TGTAGGGAGCTCTATCTGAGGCATACAGTGCAGCACACGGTTTCTGCTGTTATTCTCAGGAAAACTTTAGGTGCTGAGGAACCGGCTCGTACCACGCGTGTGTATCACAGAGCACGCCACATCTGTCATGTGGTGTAACCCTGACCCTAAAGTCTAAGATGATTCTTTTTTGGTTACACCATTTGGCATTTTGCGTAAAATTAATTAATTTTGTAAGAATAGTACAAATAGACTTTTACAATGACAAGAAACCAACATGTACATTTCAAGAGACCTGGTGAATGCTTCTTATAGCTGTAATTTAAAAAGCTTCTGTCTTTCTCATCTCACCAAACATGATTTGTCACTGACCCTTACATGTGTGTGTGTGTGTGTGTGTGTATGTGTGCATGTGCCACGTGGTTTATTTACACAGATAGTGAGGCTCAATTTCTCACGATAATGAGCCAGAGATAACACGGTGTATCTGGTTCCCACTTCAGGCTGGGAGTTGGGGAAAAAGAATGACCTCAGAGCCAAAAGACAATGTTAGATTACACTGGGATGAACCTCCTGGCTCCGTGACAGCAGGTTTTTATGCTGCGGATCGACAGGAACAGACCTGAAAATACTCATATGACCAGTAGGAGATTCAGATATGGCTGCAGCGATTGGCTGGAATGAAGCAAGATTTGCAAAAACTGAAGTTTTTCTCTAGTTGACCAGTCGTCATTAATTGAAGTTAAAAGTTGTTGCATGCAATAAATTATTATTAAAAATATTACATTTAAATAACAATAACAATCACTCCACACTATGGCTTTCCTGTGGTAGCAAGTAAATATCTTATAACTATTTAATAACCACAGGATGAGAATGCAGAATTCCTGTATTCGTCTTTTCAAATTAAAAGCTCTCTTCTATCATACATGGTTCAGATGTGCACTCAGTTTTGGCCTAATTTTGACAAGGTACATCTCCAGAAGGGTTGTTCTTTTTTTTTTTTTTTAAATCCTAAAATTAACCCAGTTAGACTCTTCTCAATAAATAATGATTAGAGTATGGTCCTACTAGTTCCCCTTATTACATTATGATTTATCTTCGCATTTCGATGGAGTTGGAGGAATTGTGACAGGTAAAAGAAGAAGCCGTGATATCCTGACTTTTATGGTCACTGAAACGCTGAATCCTAGAATTTCCACAATGCAACTAAATTCCCTACTCCTGCCTGATATGCATCTCTCTTTATTTAAAAGATATTTAAGCCAACAGACCTTCAGTTTTTTTTTTCATTTTCCTCTTTCAAACTTTGGGAAACTCCCTTCAGGAACACATAAACTGTTTCAACTGATTAAAGAGTGCCCCTTTTAAAGCTAATAGTTGATCTGTCATGAATGGAAGTGAATGCATTAGATGCTTTGATTGACAGCAGAAGCGTTTCCTGCAGAACGAGCTGATTAACGCAGTGAAGCCGCGTGCAGCGTTAGTTCCAGGTTCACCGGGTTCCCGCTGAGATCGCCAGCGGTCTGCGTGCCTCAGGAAAGAACCAAGCCTTTTCCTCTCCGGCTCAATCCCATGTCCTGGAAGCCACCTAGCAACCGGCACAAACTCTGGGATCAAAACGAGCAGCAGTAGTAAGAAAACATTTGCAGTGTCCTCTCACTGTTTCCATCAAAACAATCATTAGGCATTAATTCCCTAACTTTTTCCTTCCTATCTGGAGAAAGTGTGAGCACCGTGGTCATGTCTGTGCCGTTTTTTTTTTTCCTGAGGGGAGCTGCTGTTCTTCAAGCGTTGTGTGTTATGTCACATTTTGAGCTCAACACCTGCTTTGACACCATTTACCTTCCACTAGTCCTGTGTTACTTTAACGGTTACTCACATCTTAAAAACTATTTATAACTTCAGTCACAAAAACTGAATCCTTTGTTTCTTTCCATTAAAACCCAACTGAATATAAATTGGCGAAAAAAAAACTCCACCTAAAAAAATTCAGAGATACAGGGTTAATGTTGATGCAACCTCACACAGGAGGGATAATTTTGACATCTGACATGTGGCCTATTATAAATAGGGCCATGGAGAAAAGAGGAGAAAAAGCACAATAAACATGCCACGAGAAGGATGGATTGTCACCTCGGTGTTGTGATTGATTACAGCCGAGCAGCTTCCTGCCTCTCTCTGGTATTCCCACAGCGCGGGGAGGGGAGACGCAGCAGCGAACACGCGTGCCGGAGCGTTAAAACAACCTCCCCGCTCTGCAGGAAAGACGTTGTCCGCCATAGTCGTGCAGCGACCTGGACGCGTTCAGATGTTTAGTGCCTCAGTCCCTCCTGACCACGCGTTCAATCATGCTGCCTGCAGCCTGTCAGCTTCACTGTAAATACAGGCCGCCAGGCGGGGGAAGCCCATCACAGCAGGCTCAGGGTGGAAACTACAGCAAGGGCTGATGGGTGATTAACAACAACTGCCTGAGTTAAATCAAAAAGGTACAGAGTAAAATATTTATAACAATTTAGACAAATTGTACAGAGCCACTACAGATAGAATCAGCCACACATTCTAAGTCACAGGTTATCTCATCCTTTCTACCTACTAATGATGTATAACTGGTACGAAACACTCCTGCATCCCATTTAACAGCATGAAGACTTATAAACATCCAGCATGTCAAGTCAAGTCGATTTAGTTTGATTTGTATAAACCAAAATCACAACGCGCAGATTGGCCTCTATTGAGCTCAACAATTAACGTGTTAAACGACTCATGAAAATAATCATGTTTTTCATGTTTTTTTTAGCTAGATATAAATACTGTCCCGTGTATCGACTGATCTGACATGTGCACAGCTGGATTTAGAGACTTTGCACGTTTGTACTTCCGTGACTTTGTGATGTCATGAAGTAGCTCCCTCCCCCTGTAGAGGTTGAGTGAAACCAACCTCTGCTTCCTGGAGCTCCATCATGGTGCTAGAAAGAGCTCTGCAAAACTCTATTGAGCTGAACCTTTCTGCTTAAACTTGACAATATTTCATGTTAGGAATGTATCATCCCTATAGGTTTATGTTTGAATCACATTTTGCATGTCAGATGAGTCTGAATATACCTATGAGCCATTGCCCAGATGGAAAAATCACCTCCTACTTTTCAACTGTAGAGCCAGAGGAGACGGGTTGGTTGACTCAGTTAGCTGCTGTCACTAGTAGGACAAATACAAACTTGACTAAACCAGCCTAAGAAAGAGAAATATTCACACATTCTGATTCATCTTGACCGACAAAAGAAAGGCCAGGACCAGCCGTTCTAAAAACACGTGTGTATCCAAGCAAAGCGTCGAAAATCCACAGGCAGCAACAGCTTCCTTTAGAATCAGAACAGAGGGAACAGAATCCGCTAATGGAGCATAATGACTGTGGAGCTTTTCATTGCCTTTTCCATTAACAGGAGGAAATAAAGTGGGAGGAAGGAAAGGAGCAGCACTCCTGTTTCCACACCTACACTGTGTGGGCACTTCATTCATGAAAGTCTGCACACCATTAACACTCTATTGCATGTATCTATTTTATTACTTATAATGGCCTAAATATTAGATATATTGAAAATATACAGTATAAGAATAAATTATAATATAGTGTCATGCAAGTTAATGGGACTCTTTATTACACAAGGAATTTTCCATATTTACATAGTATTGCCATAAGGCAACAAATCTATTTTAGCATATAAGAAAAAAACATTAAAATTAAATTAAATGTAAAATAAAGTGAGAGAAAGTGAGTTTTTTGTTGTTGAAAACTTCCAAACGAAAACCTTCAGTGGTGAGACAATGATGCTGACATGTCAAATGTCCCCGAGCAAAATGGACTGGTCATGTGACATGGTAAATTGTAAGCCCTTCCAAAATAAAAGCCCCCTTTTCACTCTTAACTGTAAAAAATAGATTTTATATCAGCTTTTCAGAAAAAAAAGAAGATAAAGTAATTGTTGCCATATGGCAACACTATGCAATAGAGGCTTAAACAAAAAAGGTACACAATATATATCAGAAATGAATTCATGTATTACAGTCACAGCAGGCAGTTGTCAGTATTTACACCATGCATACAGAGAGAGGGAGAAAATAGAAGAGGTATTCCCTGGTCACCAGTGACCGCAGGATGTTGCTCTACCAATCCATCAGCTTTATGGTCTAATTGGTCATTTTAAGTCCCGTCTCGTTTCCTCCGACGGTCGCTCAGGAAGCAAAACCTCCCATTTGATAAATCAACCCGATTTGCGATTTGGCTGAATGTTATATATATAAACACATGACCTCGGACGCTGGGAGGATCAGGTGTGAGAGAGACCCTGAGAACAGGCCCGGACATCTGAGGAAATAGCTGCATAAAAAGTACAAGCTCTGCTTTACGCCCCCTCCCCCCGCTCCTTTGTCTCATTCTGTCTCATTTTTCCCCCCGGCATTGTTGCTTTATCACAGAGTTTACAGTGTAGAAAGACAAGACAAACGGCCGATAGAAAGTGGGTGGCATGCAACAATGGTCCCGGGCGACTTTTTTTTCCCCCGTGAACGGATTGATGCAATTACACAGCGTGCGTTCCAGCAAAGTGCCCCAGCAGCACGCCCACCCCCGCCTCCCCTGGACCGCTCCCAGACCCCCGCCACAACGGGACAAATGGGCTGAGATTCGCATTATTATTCATAAGAGAGGGCGTGTTGTGGTTGGCGGCGGCGAGCAGGAGGAGGAGTGAGGGACTCTGGTCGCTGCTGATCGCGTGATTACACAACGTTGCTGCTGCAGCGTGTCAGCTGCTTTGTCTGGGTGTTAAAGGGAGAAGATGTGACATGTTCACGCTGCTCATGCTGAACTGTAAGGGGATTTATACTAATTCTTGATATCAATGGTGGAAGAAATATTCAGATCTTTTACTTATATAAAAGTAAAAAAACAAAAAAAAGACTTGGATTATGATAAACCCTACATGAGCATTAGCAGGAACATGTATTTAACGTACTACAATTACTCCTTTGGTCCCTCTGGCTAATAATTTACTATATGACATCATTAGATAAGATTAGTATTTCTTCTGCTTCAGCGTTTTCTTGCTGTAGCTGCAGAACGTTTTGCTAAGTTTCTACTGCACACTTTTCATATACTTCACATAGGCCAACTAGTGGTTCCCAAACTGTCTTCTAGGCCTTTTGTTCAAATGGTCAGCAGATAAATACGCCGGGTCACCAGATGATTATTGGGAGAGGAAATAAGGACCTGCCCCACGATTGGCTGGCGACCATCTGGGGTGTATCCCTGCCTCTCGCCTTAACGCGCTGGGATAGGCTCCAGCAGACCCCTGCGACCCCGAAAGGGAATAAGCGGGATAGACAATGGATGGATGGATGGATGGAAATAAGGACCAAAAAAACAAGTTGTGATTCACAAAACTGTTTTAATTTTTTTTGGGACTTTTTCTCTTATTTGATTTATGTTGAAATTATGGATCATTTGAAACATTTATTGAAGTGAAACCATGTGAAACCTTTGAAGGGAAAAAGCTCTATTTGGTGGAGCTGTTAAACTCATACACGTTGTGAAATATAAGCCAACTACCCACTGCCGTTTGTACGACATTAACCCTCTATTACATAAAATATGACTTAGACATGGTAAAAGAATCTTTGAATGTTTTTATTACCTAAATTGGCCTAAATAATAGATATTAATAATAGATGTGATTTATAATAGATATAAATAACAGTATAAGAAAAAGTTTTACATAGTCATATTATGTAAATCAATGGGACTCCATTTGTTGTTGCACTAGTTTCATCTTTAACTATGTGTTGGGTTTAAAAGTCGTTATATTATCACTGACTCTGCAGCTTAATAGTAACTCAAGCTACAGATAAAGTGATGCAGAAAATACAATATTTCCATCATCACACAGTGATGAAAAGTAAGTACTTTTATTCCAATAAAATAGTAGTACCTCAAAATTGTACTTCAGTACATTACTTGAGTAAAAGTACTTGATATATTACCATTTCTTTTACTGCTTTAGTGACATTTCAGATTGTAGGTGTAGATATTTTTCTTATATATATATATACACATGGGACAATGACAAAACTGTCATGTGTAACCCTAAAAACTTGGTAGATATATTTCAAATTTATCATTCTTTTAGGTTACTCATCCGACATTACAAAACCATGCTGAGGTTGATTGGAGATTATAAATTACACATAGGTGTGTGAGTGAATGGTGTGTGTGTGTTCTATGATAGTCTGCTACCTGTCTGGGTGTATCCTGCCTCTCACCTGTAATGTGCTGGGGTTGGCTCCAGCAGACCCCTGAGACCCTTAAAGGAATAAGCGGGTGTAGGAAATGAATGACTGACTGGATTTTACTTTTTTTCCCTGTGAGAGGCTTTTTTTTCAGGGAATTTTTCCCCGTACAATGTGAGAGTCTAAGATCAGGTTTTTAATTTTGTCTCTTTGTAAAAACTGTAAAGCCCATCATGAATCTGTGAATTTGTGATGTTAGGCTGTGCAACTAAAGCTGATCTGACTTGTAAAACAATATTAATAATACTTCACAGGACCAGGATGAGTGCCGCTGTAACTCTTGTTCCTGGTCCAGTCCACACAGATCCCAGTGACATTAAGGCCTTCTGTTGTTGCCACTAACAGCTCATTACCGTGAGCCGCACACGTTACCACCAGCTAATCCTACATTACGTCTGGTCATGGTGCTTTGCGCGGGCTGATGTCACGTTGCATTACCTAATGACATACGCTGCGCTGAGAAGGAGAAGGAGCCCGCAGGCCGCCTCGGGCCAGGCTGACTTGTGTGGCTGTTTATGTTGAGCAGTGCATTCCCCGTTCACCGGGCAACCAAACGGTTTACGAGCAGTTACTCACACAAAGGCGAGGGGGGCGGGCTGATTGCTCAGCTAATTGATCTCCACCAGAGATCACAGGGCCGCGCTCATAAAAAGGAAGGGAACGCCCCCCATGACATCAACTGCAAGCTGCGCGGCGAGACGAGGCGTGCAAGTCGGGAGAGGGAGCGATTCCCACAGTGAGGGAGAAAGTCTGAGGAGAGAGAGTCACATGGATAACACACTCATAAGCGCACACACACACACACACACACACACACACACACACACACACACTTATTAGACTATTAATCAAGTTATTTGTCATTTAGCAGCATATTCTGCTGCTGTCAAAGAGCGTCGTAGATTTTGGATCATTAGACCTCAGAAAATGGAATCTCAAACGAAGTTTCAAACCAAAATGTTTATTATTCCTAATACCCACAGGGAAATTCCATCAGAGGTCAGAGGTCAGGCTTGCTGATCGGTATTTATTGTCTTCCTCAAGGACACGGGCGTGATGTGACCCCAGATGAGAGCTGGGGCTCAGGTTGTCAAGTTAAACATGCTGCCCCCCTGATGCCCTTCTCATATAGAGAATAAATCATAAATCATCATGGTGGAATAATGCATGTTTGTCTTCTGTAAAAGCATCATATTCATTTTATTCCTAATAATTTGCAATGGAGCTGCCTCATCCTTGTTTGTGCATTGTTTCCTTATAACTTCTGCATACAAATCTACTACTTTTTTCCCCTGAATGAAATAAAATACACTCAATCAATAACCTACTTTGATAATTGCCTGGCTCTGAGCAAATGTGTAAATTTTGCATTTCCATCCCGCCTGGCCTGTGACATTTGACAAGGCTGAAACATTTATCAGTTCATAAAGGCTAAAACCCGACAGAGACATTTTTTTTACACCGATGCAGGAACGTGCTGGGGCCTGGGTGAAGAGGAAGATCCAGATGCTTTAGAGAGCCTTTCATCGTGAGGAAAACTCAATTCATTAGCTCAGCTTAAAGCTTTCATCTCTTATCTGGTCTCGGGGCACAAAGTGCACTCTTGTGTGGTTTGGCAGCTCCTCGGGGGCGAAAGGTGAGCTGAGTGATGGGTCATTATGTGCTGTTGTGGTACCGGAGCAGACAGGACTCCCCACAGGGAAGTGAGGTGTTGCTGCCAGATTGGCCGTGATGGCATCATTAGACTGATAGCATCTGTTCCCAGTCCACGCCAGGCACAGGCAGCCGAGCCGCTCCGCTAGCCTCTGCCCTTTCACACCACTTCTGAAGTGGATAGTGGAAACGGTTCTTGTCCGTTTTTGCTTTGACTGTAGAAAAATCAATCTGAAGTCCTGGGTTGTACCTGGATGTGTTCATTCAGCCTCATGTACACGTTCATGAATTTAACACGATGGATTCACAGCCTGACACATTGTGAACATGTTCGTTTTGGTGTCCATGAACACCACACGCAATCTGACACGTGTCAAACTCAAATCTGTCCTGGTTCCTCTTGTTAAGAACCTCAAACCTAACTCTGAAATCTATTCTTGATTGGCCACAATGGTTATTTAAAAGAGGAGGGTTTCCATTTTTTTCTCATCTTCTTTTGTTAAATACATCTGTCATTACTTCTAGATACCATTCTTTAAAAATCCATAATATAAATTAAATTAATAGCGTATCAGCGTATTCTCATATGAGTCTTTATGTGATAATTTTCCTCATTTCACTGCAGCGTTGTTAATATTTAGATGCTTAAAAAAACAATAACACAATCTTTTTTACACTATCATCATTTTTTACAATTATAATAAAAAACGTGGCAAAAACGGTCCAAGAACTTGTCATAATTATTCAGATACTATTATGAAGGCAAGAGGCAAGGGGGCGGGATCTTCAGTACTACTACCAGTATGACTATATACTATATATATATATATATATATATATATATATATATATATATATATATATATATATATATATATATATATATTATATATATTATATATATAATATATTAATATATATAATGTACTGATGAGATATGAGATGAAAGTGATACCAATTACCTGCAGAGACATTCTTTTTAAGGATTAAAAAATGAAATGCTAGAGTCCTTTTTTGTAGTTTTTTTTTCAGTGATGTGATTGGTCAGCTCTGGAGCATGTTACCCTGACGATGTACTTGATGTACTTGTACTGAAAATCCAGAGTTGACCCTGAAGGTGCCTTATACTTCTGGTTATTTTTTACCCCCCATTCTACATAAATAAGCCCACACTGACTAAACAACAGGTAAAATGCCTCCTGTGATATATTTTTATCCCATGAAGGAAATAAATTTCCAACAAGTGAAAATATCTCTTAAATGTTTGATATGACCAAATATGACAGAATGTGATGAACAGGAACACGAGTCTGAAAAAAACTACAGATATATGAGTAGATTATTTAGCCACTATTGCATGAAATATTACTAAGATTTACTAGACTAAAATGTTTTTTATGTTTTTATTACCTAATATTGCCTGACTAATCAATATATTAAAAATATATAGTATATAAAAAGTTGTAAAGATAGTCTCAGGATAGTTTCATGTATGTATGAGTCAATGGGACTCCATTAGATCGAATGGAGTGCACATAGAATTTACATATTGTGGCAATAAATGTTTCAACATATTAAAAAAAACTAACATCACAATTTTATTAAATGTAAAAAAACAAACAAACAAACAAACAAACAAACAAAAACAAAAAACTTAATTTTTTTTCTTGGGAACAAAAAGTGTCTTTCCTCAGTTTTCCCCTCAGTAATAACTGTCAAATCAAATTTAGCAATACTGGCTAGTTCTGCCTAAAATGTGAACAGGCAACTCATTTTTACAACTTTTCATTCCTACCAAAGAAAAAAACAGCCTATTAGTATATTCAACCAGAAAAGAGGAACCAGGGCTTGGAGTTGTGAATGTATCTATGTTCCCGGGGGCCTAACTATATATAAAACAGTTGCATTAAAAGTGATCTGTGATCTGAGAGAATAATACAGAGTCTGAGTGGCTCTGTGGATGAAATCTAGCATAAACTTGACTCAGACTGTTGTTTGTGTTGGTTTTCATCCACAAAACTACTCAGAATATTTTATTACTGCATGCAATACTATTAAAAATCAATGTTCTCTCTGGGTCAGATTTTACCCTATTTTTGATGATTTGGTTCGATGACATTCTCAACACCACCCTAACCCTCCAACCCGTTCACTCTCTGACCCCAAACCCAGTTAAATGAAATACTTCATCATGATGTCATGTTCCTAATATCAGTAGGAAGACAGATGTGAGTGGGAGAGTTACATTCACAAACATGTACACTGCACTTAAGGAAGTGATTGGACATGATTCCATGACTCCAACCATTTGATAAGTTCCCTCGAGTGTAGGCCTATTACGCTGGGAGCTGTATGCCAGCAATGCAGAACAAGTCGAGTCACTTTCATTTGTCGAGCCCAAAATCACAAATCATAGATTCGCCCCAATGGGTTTTGCAGTTTGTACAAAAGCAACACAACATCCCCTGGTCTTAAACTCCCTAAAAAAAACTTCATTTAGGAAAAAAAGAGAAAGAAACCTCAGAAAGAGTAAGAGCGGAGAATCCCTCTTCTAGGAAGGGCAGGCTGCAATAGATGATGTGAACAGGATGGAAACAACACAAGAGTTGAGTATGACATTAAACAGAATAAGAGAAATATATTGAATTGTGGTGTAAGTGGAGGATGAGGTGACAGGATCCATCTCATCCAACAACTGGAGATCCTTCAGTGGCTGCACTGCAGCATGGACAGGACTCCAGGAACACAACAGATTTAAAAAGTACATCAGTTGGTCACCAGTGTTGCAGACGGAAGAAAGAAGGACAAGCTCAGAACCAGAACAGAAGACATCTTTGATAATAGCCAGTGTTATACTACATGAACACATTTTTTTTTTCAGCTTCCAGAGCTGAAAAGAGCTGGGGGAACATAGGCAGCACATGGGTGTGTTTTCCTGTGCGAGCAGGGGCAGCAGACTGGAAGTGAACAGGATGACGTGATGAATAAAAAGCTCTGGCATCGCTCCTGATCAGCACGGAGGCAGGTGCTGAAAAGCCGGCCCGACGCTCCCCCCCCTCCTAACGTGTGTCCTGCTCCTGTGTGACCTGATCAGAGAGGTCCTATGGGGTCGGTTTCATACCGCCACACTCGTTGATGCCTTATTTGTTTGCGTGACACCACTGTGACAGAGTTTCGCCGCTGATGAATCAGTCCAGGGTCGCTTAAACCCGCAGCGTTCTGTGCGAGATACAAATCTCCCTGTAACAGCTTCAATAGTCCCTTTTTTTCACTGTTTACATTTTTTGCCTCAAGTGAAACCATCAAAAGCCGGTCCGGTCCCTGTAAGAGCATCATCGGTGGGGTGGGGGGGCATCGCTGGACCTTTGTTGTTGTCCTCGCCCTCATCCAAACCACAGCTGCTGCAGTGGTGTGTGACTGAAATATTTATCGCCCGCTGGAAGCAGCCTGGGAGCAGCTGAGGGTGACGGATCGCGGCCGCTCGCCCTTTTATGTCTGCGCAGCGCCGAGGAGAACGTGCTACTTCAGAGAAATTCCACGAATGGCAGAAAAAAAGCTTGTTTGTTGTTTCGAGCGTTGGCTCCAATGAAGCTTTTCTACAGGGCTTTGTGACGGCGATACGCTAAACCTCCAGCTCAGACATTTATTCATGATTTACTTCCAGCCTTCCAGCATTGTAACGACATGGCGTGCCACGTCTTTTTATGCGGTATGATGTAACCGGTGACTCTCGGTGATGGTTTTATAATCCTAGAAAGTAACTACTTCCAGGGAATGAAGCATCATTTGGTCATGAATGCAGCATTTAGATTTAGCCATGACTTCATCAATCAAAGCCCCATCACTGGTGACAGTTTAGATTACAGCTGCAAACTGTGATTATTCAGTGTAGAGGCTGCATGTGTCGAAAATGGCTTCATATAATGAAATTCATTGTTGCGTGTATTTTAAATGATATGCTTACAACCTCTATATTTTTTGAGAAGTTGAAATGTTTCTAATTATTGAGTACTTTTTATTATTCATCTATTCATGTATACAGTGTACAGTAGTTGGAATAGTTACTTAACTACTGTAAGAATAAACACTGTAAGATTTACACTATTAGGAATTGCAAGAAAATACCCTCTAGTAGAAATTCTGTAAAATAAAAGTAGATTCATTCTCTGTTAGTATTTCAATCATAGGCAGTATCTGAAGCATCGCCTGTTTATTTTGTTAAAACAAGGACACAGACACTTGTGAAACATCCCCCACATACACTAGACAGCTGTTATGCAAGCGTTGTATAATCTGGATGTGCTGCTCAGGATCACGTCCAACTTCAACAGCACATGTGTGGGAGAAGTCCGCATCCCTCCGTAAAGAAACATCTGATACCGTCTCACCCAGTTTTTCATGTCCCTTTTTGGCCTTAAAACGACAAAAAAGTCAGCTCCTTAAGTTATTGATTGTTGTCTTGATTCGTCAGTTAATCGATCTGTCCACAAAATGTCAGAGAATACTGAAAAATGTTTGGTAAAGTTCCCCACGGTCCAAGATTCAAAAGTCTAACTTTGTCCAAAAGTCCAAAAACACAAAGATATGCAGTTTATCGTCATGTTGCATGGTTGCAAAGTAAATAAATAAACTATCACATCTGAGAAATCTTTTTTTTTTTTTTTTTACATTTTTGCTTGAAAAATTACTCATAACAATATCAAACGACCTTTCTGTTGATTCACCAATTGATTGAACAACAAACCTTGCGGCTCTAGAATTCTTGCCTAATTGGCAAAACTTTTTAGAAGAAAGCCAGTAACTCAGTCCTTTTCTACACCTGTTTATTCCTCATTAGGGTCTCAGGGGTCTGCTGGAGCCAATCCCAGCACATTACAGGTGAGAGGCAGGATACACCCAGACAGGTAGCAGCCTATCATGGAACACACACACCATTCACTCATACCTACAGGTAATTTAGAATCTCCAATCAGCCTCAGTATGATTTGGGTTGTGGAGAAAGGTGGAGAACCTGCAGAGAACCCACACAGACACAGAGAGAACATGAAACTCTACACAGAAAGATCCCAAGCCAGAGTGACCTGTGACCTTCTTTCTGGGAGGCAACAACACAACCCACTGCTCCACCGTGTCTTAGAAGAAAGCTTCGCACACACACAAAAAATCTCTTCTAGGCACGCCTGTCGACTTAAGTAGCAGATTCAAGCACAAAGCAAATATGCAACATTTCATGAAATTCTACAACCTAAGATGGCTCGCATCCTGTTACACCATAATATGCAAATTAGATGGCTAAATTTAATCCCTACATAAACTTTGGGTCCTCCTTAATAGATCTCAAATTTACACAAAGTCGTTATCTCATATCAGTTTTAAATTACAGCCTTTTAAAGTTAAAATGTCAAATGCAAACTTTTCAGAAAAAGAACAGCCCCCGGCACCTAAAGGGTTAACCCAGTGAGAGAACGTTCATGTCTGTGCACACATTCACCCGCTAAAGCAACATGGTGACAACGCCGATCTATAATCTGTTAAGTGCCGTCTCCTCCTCTGATCGCGATGAGACGTGGACCCGGCTGGGTCTGTCGCTTGCGGTGGCGGCGGTATGGGATTATGCCCAATGAGAGACTGATTGGTCCTGGATAAACAACCGTCACGCTGGAATTCAAACCTTGTCCCCTGGAGAAGAAGCATCTGCATTCTTCTCGACGCAGATCACACACAGACACACACACACACGGCGACCCTGCATGCACACGTCGCACAGTTAAACACCTGACACCTGTTGACAGCGTTGAATGTGAATTTCTGCTTCTTCAAAGCACCAATAACAGCATTTCTCCAGGGATCATCATGGTGTCTCTGAAGGGTGCTCTCTCTCTCTCTCTCTCTCTCTTTCTATGGACGCCTCCGCCCGAGCCGTGGGACGTGTAACTTCCATCCGATATGCGCGCCCACCTCGAGCGCCTCCTTCAGCTGAGCCTGATAGATTGCACTCCAACATAAATAGATTGGAATAGCGTGGCTCCAAGTGGGCCCTCCAAAACCAAATGAAAGACACCTTGCTAGGCTGGGTATCCACTGCGGAACCAGAGAAAACAGGTGGCGTGCATTTACCGACCCTGCTCCCGTTCCTATTTATTCATCACAAGTAGAGTATCTGTATAGTAAGATCTGTATTTCTGGTATTCATACCATCTTACAATGACTTTGACGTATCGTTCCTTCAGTTTTCGCATCTAGTACCTCATTTTTCCTAATCTCTTCATTCACACTCCTATTTATTTCCGAATGTACTCCTGCTGCCAGAAACACATCGTTCCCCGCTATCCAGATAAATGTGCTTCGCCCTGAGTGGAAGAAACGCACACACACACACACACACACACACACACACACACACACACACGTCGCCGCTACGGCGTGGGTTCAATTTCCTACGTTTAATTATCGCTACGAGAATGTCACACATCATTTGCTGTACTTTGTAATTCCATGCTAGGCATTTGTTTTTCATGATTAAAAGACATTGAACAGCTTTTTTGTTTAACCTATGTGGAAAATGTAGAAATTGAGGCTCCACATCGTACCTCTGTAATTACAGGTCTTCACTCTTTTTAATTAAAGTTGCGCAGTCCGTTGAAGAGTAAAACCACAGAGTTTTACCTGTGCCCTGACTTTCCTGCGGTGCACGTATTTGGTTATTTAGGCGAGCGGCTGACAGACGCTGTAAAACAGGCCTTATCAGCACTCGGGCTTTTGTCGCCGTTGGACATGCGGCGGCGTCTGTGTGAGCAGAGCGGGGATGTGTGAAGGAGATAGCACAGCGCTCATTAGAAGGGCCTGGGGACAGCCACCGGAGATAGTGTTTATTAATCTGGCGACGCTGTCACACACGTACAAAGCGGTGTATTTTTACCTGTGAGAAGAGGCGGCCTGCGGAGAGACAGATTTTCATGCCGAAGAATCAGCATCGTCTTGTCTGCTGCGAGCGAGGAAATAAAATGTAATTCTGACATATAGGCCACTTTTTCTTTTTGTTTCTTTGGCTTTCTCTTTTTTTTTTCTTTCACTAATTGTGTTCTTTGAAGTCAGTGTTACAACAAACATGGAGGTACAGTACCAGCATGGCCTGGACCTGAGAGCATTCCAGGTCCTATTCATGAAGAAAAGCCCCTTCCTTTTTACACTCACACTTCCCTTAAGTGGAGATAACATCTGGGATAAGAAAGCGGTTAAGAGAGGGAGGGAAACGGAGGATGGAGTGTGTGTGTGTGTGTGTGTGTGTGTGTGTGTGTGTGTGTGTGTGTGTGTGTGTGTGAGTCCTTCAAAGCTTAGTGTACTGTGCAGTGTGTTCAATCCGCCCTGGGGAGGGAAGTGTGGTAGATAAGCTTGTGACAGCTGCCAAACACCTCTCTGTGCGTGCGTGTGAGTGTGTGTGTGTGAGTGTGTGTGTGTGTGTGTGTCTCAGCCACCTGCCAGCCCGGCCGTGTAAGGCAGGTGTGAGCGGCGTGCTGCGCGGTCCAGGCCACCGCTGATGTGTTGCTGCCTTATCGTCTGCATCTCGCTGTGATAACACAGAGAACGGCCTCACTGTTGGGGAGGTTACCGTAAAAGTGAGCAACTGTGAGCGCTGCCCACATGAATAACACGTCCGTGATTCAGCCTAATAATGGAAAAAAGTACCTTACATGGCAACACTTTAGAATATGGAGGTCCAAAGGAGTCAATATTAAAACTCAACTAATGTTGTTGCTATTTGCTATGCTATTTAAGTCTATGTGACAATAGGTTGTTGCGCTAGGAATTTTACATATTTGCATTTTGTTGCCGTATGGGAACACATCTTTTTTTTTAGCATATTAGAAAAAAAATGTATAATATCAAAACTGAACAAAATGTTTAAAAAAATAAATAAATAAGCTCACTTGCATATGTATAGTGAGTTCAATTTTTTATTTTCGGAAAAATTTTCAACTTTGTAAAAAAGGAACTGGTCATGGGTCCTCATTAATTGTATGATCTTTCAAAATAAAAGCCCCCATTTTTACATTGCTACATCATTTCACGCTACATTCCGAAAAAATACATGTTTTTTCCCAGCTTTTCAGAAAAATAAAGGTAAAGTAATTGTTGCCATATGGGCTAAAGGCAATAGAGGGGTAAAGTTGAAGGCTCTGAAATTCAGGGCGAACATAACAGCAAATGCACAAGTGCAGTGCTCATGTGCTGTGAAATACAGTTTTAAAATGACAATGCTAGTACTCTTCATGTACTAATAACACACTGTGACACATATCTGTCCAGTGTGGGCTAATAACACAACATTCTGCAATTGGGTTTTAATTATATCGATTTCGATTTTTCAAATGTTATACCTCTGTGAACTTTAGTGTTATTTGTCTAAATGTATTTCATAGAAAGCAGATTACACTGTTCCAGTGAAAGCACCAATTTAGCCACTTTACAACATGAGTAAATGTAGTTGCTGGCGGCATCTAGTGGCGAGGAGGCAGATTACAAACGTTGTCCCTGAGCCTGTAGGAAACCTACGGCGTGGTTAGTACCCTGAGATCTAAAACAGCTTTCTAAACAGGTATTGACTCTCTCAAAAAAGGGTTAATGTGCTAAATGTGTAATAGGAACAACTTTCTTATATAAGTTCTGAATTAGCAAATGTTACTCACGTGACCATTCGTCTTTTTTTCCGCTTCTGGCGTTTTCCCAGATAATCCCATAATATGACTTTCTTAGTCTTGGTCTCTGGACAACACGAAGCATGTTGGACACGGGCCATCATGAAAGAACGAGCTGGCTAAAAATCAGTCGAGCATCTGTTGTGTTTTCTTAAAGGAAGGCATGGAAGTCATGTGACCGGCTGAAGGTGAGGGGGCGGGGTCAGCTGACAACGCCACTGTCATGATGGGTGATAATATAAAATAAAAAAAATACTTCTTAAGAGGGTAAATTAAGTAAGTGACCTTTGTAATAAATTATTCTAATTTCTACACAATTTAGCTACATATATCATTATGTATTTCATATGTTTTTTAAAATTTGTATCTATTTATTACATATTGAATATGCCAGGCCTGGTAAATGCCTAAAATGATGCTAACACAGGAGGATTACGAACTGTAGGACATTGGTTCATAAAGTGGGAGTGAATGGATTCCTGGGGAGCATAATTTTCACTATATTTCCCTCCATAAGTAACACGTTGACATAATGTATGACTACTTTGGTCGTGGCGTTCATACACTTTCTGTAGTAAAACATCTAAAAGCGAAAAGCTGATTGGATGGACGTCTGGGGATTAATTTGTGTTGGTTTACAGGTCCTCGATGTGAAAAAGTTTAAGAATCGCTGCTTTATGGTCAATATTAAGGCGTTAAAAAAGCGAAGGCAATAAATCACAGAACACGCCAGCCTCTCAGATGTGTGTGAGAGCGGAAGAAAGTTTTCCTGCCTGACTCCGCCACGGTTCAGAGGTTAAATTCACAAGCAGGTGGCCAAGCGAAAAGAGCCTGGACCAGGGCTCCGTTCATTTAGAGCCACAATTATTCCCAAGCCTGAACAAAGCGGGGTCGAGCCATCTGTTTCTATGACCTGTCGCCCAAAAGCGACAAACTCATACCAGAAGACTGAGACTTAGCGATGTCTGTCCAGTAGATGCATTTTCTCTTTCTGTCAGAATTGGCTGCAGATTACATTTTTAGAACGGAAGTTCTGCAATCTGTAAACATTGCGTGTTGAGTTCAGAGCCGTCAGATAACAAGCTTGTTTTAGGTCACTAATAAATCATATTTGTCATGTGATTGGAAGTTTGTAAGTCTTGGAATATAGCACTAGTTGATTATCCCATTTATTTAAACGTCAGCTTTTCACTAGCTAAGAAATACAGCGTAAATAACGGTGTTACTTTTTCAGTAATCGGTAATCTAACCAATTACTTTTTCTGTCACTATAACACTGTTACCGTTCCCAACATGTTGTTACTACATGTTACTGGCCCAAAGCCAAGCTACAAATTTTGGAAAAGTTGAGGGAGGTTGTTACAATCATGGCATTAAACACCTGGCAACTGGTCAGAGCCAGAGGAGTGTAGAGCAGAGACTTACCAGAGAAAAGGTAGAATCAACCCTTTATTGCATTAAAAGTGACTTGCTAAACTAAAAAATGTTTTGATAAAAATTTTGTTAGCATATTATAAAAAAATAAATAAATAAATGAAATAAAGTTTACTAACCCTATAAAAGTTTAATTTCTTATTTGGTGAAAATTTTTCAAAATTCTGAATAAAAGACAACCTTTGGTTGTGAGGCAATGATATATCACAGCTTTTTAGACAAATTTAGATGAAGCAATAGAGGGTTAAGTTCTAATCTTTATCTGGTTTATCTTCTACTTTATTCCCCACTAACAAAGGCTACTAACTTCATAAGAAAAGTTCACTAGTGCTGAGTCTTTGCTTTTTTCACTCACTGCAGCGTCTTACTCCAAGACGCGTTCACTGACCCTCAGGGAATCCCAGCACATTTTTAAACATAAAAAAGTAACACAATAGTTACTTTTCCTGGTAACTACTTACTTTTATACTGGGCATTGTGGGTAAGCGTAGCCGCAGAATGCCGTAGGTGTGTTGTTGTAAGACATTAACCCCCACCCCTCAAACTTTCTGCAGCCTGCCACTGCAATCTGCACGCCCGCCGCTGCCGCTTCAACATGGAGCTCTACAAGCTGTCGGGCCGCAAGAGCGGCGGCGTCTGCCTCAACTGTCGCCACAACACGGCGGGACGCCACTGCCACTACTGCAAAGAGGGCTACTACAGGGACATGACCAAGTCCATCTCACACCGGAGAGCCTGCAAAGGTAAGACATCACTCGCCAGCAGCGGGTGCACTCCGGAATTAGCATCGGATTCAGCACCTTCTGGTGAAGTGAGGGGTTGTTTTTATACGGACGCCATTCACCATGCTCCATTTTACACTTCAAGTATTACAGGAATTCATTGAAAAGCTCAGAAAGAAGCACCCACCTGTCTCGGTGGCGGCGTGGTGACCCATGCAGCTCTGTGGATCCATGACAAACATAACAAACAGGATGGAGGTGTGAGCTGATCCACTGAACGGAGCGGTGGAAACAACTCGCTAATCGTCCCTCAGCCCTGTACAAGCTCACACACACACACGTGAACGGGGCAGACACACACTTAAACGCACACACAGGTGTGAGAACATACGTCAGGTTGGAGACAGAACTGACGAGGATTAGGGTGGAAGGAGACAAAAGCCGAGCTCCTTCTGTCTCTCGGCATCTCGGGGAGGAAAGATGGGCTCGGAGGCCCCGAGCAAACAGGCTGCCGTCACTCATCCAGTCTGGAGAAACACACACAGCCTAAACATCCCGTAGACGCACTAAATACCTACAAAAGACCTGTCTGTGTGTGTGTGTGAGAGAGAAGCCAGCACACATGCTGTTTGTACGGACATGTGTATGCCGACAAACTCTCACAAGTGTGTGTACATGGGAAAATCTATGCAAAGATATCAAAATGACACATTAGTTAACAACAAATGGATCAATTCATCCCATCAGATAAGTCAGTGCAACTTTCCAAATAGGTGGTAAATGGATAATTTCACCACATACTGAAAGTCCAAATACAGTTGTCACACGGCCTTGCTGTTTTTTTAGTGTAATTTTGCATGTTTTTTACAGTGTACAGTATAAATGTGCATTGTGTTCTGCATTCTGATTGGCTAGACTGTGTACACCGTTTTTACAGAAATGTTCCATCTCTGCACTCTAAAGTTCTGTACGTTTGCAAGTTTTCTCCCTAAAAAAACCCATAACGTCAATGAAACAACCTGCAAACAAAATGCACCTGTGGTTGTGCCCAAAATGTAGAGGAAGTTACAAACCATAGCAGAAAAAGTTGAACTTGTAGACATGTTGAAGGAAGGTGGAAGTTACACAGCTGTATTATGGAATAAATGAATGTTTGGTTTGTTACATAAAGGTGAAAAAATAACATAAGGATGACAAAGTTTGAACTTTGAGGGTGTTAACAAGAGAGAAATGTGAGAGAATTTTAATGCCTATCTGAGAAAAATAAAGCCACTGTCGTTATTTATGATACAAATTTTGATGATAATGTTTAATGCTAAAATTCTCGATTAGATCATATACATTGCACCTTTAAGTTTATGTACATCTCTAAATGTTCTTTTTGAAAATGGCTGTAGAATTGTGAGTGTCGGGTGTTTAGTCCACAGCTCCATACTGTTCTCCACCTTTACAGACAAACACACAGGCAGTTATTAGGCATAAAGTCATCGAATTACATTTTCTTTCACTTCACAGACCTTCTGCTCTGTTTCTGTATGAAGTTTGTTTCTGACACTTTCACAAGAAGCTTGGGGAGTTTTTTTTCTTTCTGGAATGACCTCACTTTTGCAGCTGGTCACATTACAATTTCAGAATAAATGTTAAATGACTTTTACCGTTTATATAGCACCTTTCAAGTGTGCCGACCATTCAAAGAGAAATACGACACATGCCAGCACGCCATGTAGGAGCCTTAGCAACCGGCTTATCGGGAGAGATAGAACTTTTTATCGCTATAAAACCCTTCAGTTTTGGCTCTAGGAAATGTGTTTGAGGGTTTATGAGGGCAAAAATGAATAAAAAAATGCAACTTTGCTGATTTGATTTCAACCAGAGGCCTCTCCCTGTCTGACACTGACAATTATCTAATGAAAAATCTTTAAATGTCCCATATTGCGCAAATAGACACTTTCATGAGATAAAGTCTAAAATTTCCCATGTATCCAACACTAAGAAAACGAGAAATGAGCACAGCTTGGATTCAGAAACTTTACTGTTTCATGGTTTGTTTTTGCATCCTGGACTTTGTGATGTCATACGGTATTACCCCCCACCCCCGCCTGCCCCCACCATTGCACCAGTGTCCAGTCTTCAAAGTAAAGAGAAATCACTGTAAAACTACATTCAAATTATTTTTGTGGCCTATATTGCAAATATATTATGTTTGAGGTATCAATGCCAAATCTATCATGTGGTGTAAGCATAAAAACTTGGTACCGGATAGTTAAACTCTTTCAGTATTAAAAACATATGCCATCAACTAGTTTTATATTCTAAATGGATTAAATATTTAAAATTTTACTATATACCTCTTAAATGACAAGAAACCAATATGAACATAAAATGTACATTTTGAGAAACCTGATGCAGGCTTCTTAAAACTGTATTTTAGTTTACCCGCCCTCCTACCACATACTCCTGACGAATGAGTGACCTTGGGCAGATAAAGGCGTTGCGGTGCTCAGCCACATCCACTGCGGCGCTGTGCTTGGCTCAGGACGCCTCGCTCACATCCTCTCACACCGCGGCCTATTTGAACCCGGGGAACAACCACATAATATTTCTGACTGCATGGCATGGCAGTTCCCCCCCCCTCCTCTATATTCGCTCCAAATCGCTCGACCCACGGGGTAAAGAAGCGGGGCCTACGAGCACAGGTCCAGACCCAGTCACCGATCCGTCTCCGGAACACGAGCCTGACGAAACAAAAAAAAGACGAACGGCCCTTTGCCGCATTGTTTCGCTCTGCCAGCCTAAACATTTTCACAGGCTATATTTGGGGAGTAGCTGGGTTCAGGGGGCGGAGCTCGGCTCACTTTGGCCTAATGATGCAGCAGCGTCCATAGATCTCAGCCCGGTCGTTCCAAACAGCTGGATCAGTAACCCTGCGTATAGCCGGCCCCGCGCTCTGGGATCAAACCCAAACAGCCTGATTGCTGCCTCTCTCCTCAGGTGACAGACACGGGCCGAGGTGACATCAGTTAGAAACCGCTGTATTTATTGTTCGAACCCGCCAAGCGTCCCACTCTGCTGTTGTTGGACAGGAAACGCAGCGCTGGGCCAACAGCGGAGGAAGTCTGCTTTCATTCCCCCTTCCTTCACCCCCGCCCCCCCATCCTTTCCTCCCCAACACCCCACATATCAACTACGTTTCCCCCTTCATGATTTGCTTAATAGATGGAGCTTTACTTAAAAAAAAAAAACCTATACTGCGCCAACATCTCCAGTGGCAGTATGGAATGCCTCATGCTTAATTTCCCAGATTAACAACTTCACCCCTCATCAAGCGCAGTGTAAACACGCCCCCCCACACCACCACCACCACCACCACCACAGCCCGTTACAGTTTGTTTTTTTCCCCGTCCCCTCGCACGTTTGGCAGCCCGAGCCTTTAACCAGGCACAGCGGGTCCTTGGAGATGAAGATGGTGCATGCTTGGCTGCACCGGACCCCCCAGGACCCCCTCAACAACCATTCAGCTCCACGGGTCCCCCACTGAACGTTCAAATTAATTACCGTTTCCAGTTTGCAGTCGCCCCCCCACCCCCCGTAAAGGCATCTTGACATTGCATTTGAAATCTGCCAATGTAGCTGTCACTGGAGACGCTGACATGCTGTTTACATTGTTTACATGCAAGAATGTGTGTTTAACATAATGAGAAATAAAATCAGTCTGAATGTTGATACCACTCAGGCCTAGACCCTAAATACAGCTTATTTTGATGCACATTTTGAGGTTTTGTATTAGAAGAGTTTGATTGAAATGAAAAAAATTGGATTTTTTTTAAATGTATTGGGGGCAGCTGTAGCAGAGGTAGAGCAGTCATCCACTAGTGTAAAAGATTGATGGTTCCATTCCTGGCCCCTCAGAGTTGCATAACATGTGTCCTTAGACAGATACTTTACTCCAATTTGCCTCCTAAGCGCTTCGAGTGGTCGAAAAACCGCTATATAAATACAGGCCATTTACCATTTACAATCATGGTAAGCAATTATCAAATAAACATGTGCAGACATGTGAACACTTTAATCACAGTATGATGTCCTGCCATTGCAGAACTTTTGTAATTTTGTGACACACAACTGATGATGACTGCTGCTGTTGGAAAGAAACACTCTGTCAGGGTCAGGAAAGATAACAGTCCGGCCTGAAATGAATGTGGTTTACCCAACGTCATTGGCATGGGAACAGCAAACAACAGCTTGCAACTTTTGGTAAAAAAAAAACACAGTCTGGGTTAAAATATCTGTTTTTGTCACCATAAAACAGCTGTAAATGTCTCAAATAAGCAGAAAATGTCTAAAATAAGTGTGTTTTTCACCAGAAAAAGACGAAGAGCTGTTAATCAGACTGTGTTCTGCGTGTTAATAGGAATAAAGTTACAGCTGATTTTTTTACTTTCATGCAAACAACTACAGCAGCTAAAATGTACCTGTGCTGCAGAACGGAAAGTCAACCTATTAACCTTCCACGTAAATAATACTTAAGAACGTTCTCATCCTAAGTCATTTTTCAGCGTTTTAGCTGTAATCTCTGCTTTGTAAATGTTGGGTCTGTTCTGCTGTTATCACAGACATGTTTGAACTGGCTGCAAACACTAAATTGTCAGTGGACTCATGACTTTTAAAAGCGGTGGCGTTTATCTCGCAGTGGTCCAGCGTTAAAGGGAAACAGTGTTGTTTATTGAATAAAACAACACTATTAGATTTTCTTTTCTCCTCTAGATTCATACTATTGTATATTCACAACGTGCTGCTGAGTAGGGTGAGACAGGACGATGGAACTCTCTGTTGGCATTTAACATGCAGCAAGAAAAAAGAGAAGCAAACATCTCCAAATTGTTGCTTTAACTTCCTATTGCATGAAATGTTACTTAAAGATGGTAAAAAATGTTACTACTTACAATGACCTTGATAATAGATGCATTCAAAATATACAATATAAGAAAAAGTACTCAGGATAGTTTCATGTTATGTAGGTCAATGACTCTAATTTTCCATGTTTGCATATTGTTTCCATATGGAAACAAATCTATTACAGCATATTATAAAAAAAATTATAACATCAAAATTTACTGTGACCATATAAATTGTATTTCCTTCAAAAAATAAAATACCCCTTTACACACGGAACTGTAAAAACATAGATTTTGTTTCACAGCTTTTCTGAAAAATGAAGATAACGTAGTTGTTGCCATATGGCAACATTATGCAGCAGAGGGTTAAGTAGCATTGAAAGTATTGAATAAGAGCTTTTGAAATTTTTAAATATGAACAAAAAGTTTCTTTTTTAGATTAGATTTGGTGTATATACACTGTTGAACCGCTGTAAGCAATTATTACAGTAGATTTTTTCCCATAAATCACAGTAGTTCACATATTACTGTAGTAAATCACAATACTCAGAGAGTTACTGTTTTGTAATACAGTTCACCTTCATACGGTGAATAAAACTGAAATCACACATTTTAATTGGTTTTTTTACAGTAAAGAAAATAGTGCAAACAGAAGTACAGTACTTGTACTGTAAAACAATAATTACAGTAACTTTCTGGATAGTTGCTTGCAGTTAGTAATCATAATCATAAATTAATAAAAATGTTGAGGTTTTACCATGTTAGGTTTGTATTTATCTATTTATTTATTTTGTATACACAAAATACAGTAGCAGCCAGAAGAAGGTAAAAAAAAATATTATAAGCAGAAATCTTTAGACTGAATAAAACATCTCTCAGTCATGTCTTGCATAATGTTTAAACTATGTTATTATGTGATTATTTTACTGCGTTTGTAGTTTCCATTAAACAGCCCCGCCCTCGTGTAGAGTCTTGTATTCTCACGGGAAATGAACTGAATCCTGAAAAAAAAAAGATTCCATTTAAAAAAATACACATTGGCAAGAACCTTTACGGTGCAAATTGAGAAGAATAAGTTAGACCAATCACAAAAAAACAAAAAAACAAAACACAACAACGTTTAACAAGCATCTCGTTACATTGGTGAAGCTTCATAAATTCCAATCCAAAGCAACTCCAACCTCTGCTGGACCACTTCAAGCAAATTTCAAATGACTCTGCTGGTCCATATAACACATGCAGGGCTAATAGGGAGGCTGGGCTTCCACTTCAAACACTGGCTTTATGGTAAACGTTTGGCAGCGTGCGTGCGCACACACACACACACACACACACACACAGTGAATTTCTCACATTTAACGCGCGATCCTCCCGACTAACAGCTTAAGCAGACTTTGAAGTGCGTTCCACTCGTCCATTAATAGGAAACATTATTCAGGCAGTGTTTGCGGGGCACTCTTTGCCAAAAAGCTTTACATCGGAAACTCAATCTGAAGAGCACACACGCCCCCCGTCGGATCAGGAACGCCGCAGAGGACACAAAGCCCTGCTCTCCACGAGCTCAAACACATGCACATGCATCACACGTAGCCACATGCACGTTTGCCTTCAGACATGCAGGGAGAAACAGGCCCCGCTCCAATTAATCAACTGATCGGGTGTTCTCGTGCCTCTGAGAGCAAAACTAATGGAGAATCCTACACTCATTATTGGCAGGGGGGGGGGAGTGCTGTAATTTGATTGAGGTTTTACGCTGGTGCGAGGCCCAGTTCTCCATCTGTGCGGCCCGCTCTAATGTGCATGATTTCTCACTAGGTTTTTTAGCACAAGGATTACTTTTCACCGTATGGAACATGTAGAGTCAGCAGACGACAGGCCACAGACATACTGTAGCCATTTGAAAGGCGATATTTGTTTTGCTACAGCGTCGGTCTCGTTAACCACTTAAATTTGCTATTTTTTTTTTTTTTCAATTGCAAATTTACTCCGGTCTAATCTAGTCTGATGTTCTCACGCTTTTTTTCTTGTTTCCCGCCACAGCGTGCGACTGCCACCCCGTCGGAGCGGCAGGGAAGACGTGCAACCAGACGACGGGCCAGTGCCCCTGCAAGGACGGGGTGACGGGGATCACCTGCAACCGCTGCGCCAAGGGCTACCAGCAGAGCCGCTCGCCCATCGCCCCCTGCATCAGTAAGAGACGTTTACCGCCTTATGGGCTCAGCTGATGGTTGGGACAAAGGACAGCAGCAAATCATTGTATTTGAGAATGTCAGGCCGCTGTCAGGCCAGGACTCAAAAAGAGGACTCAGATGCGGAGTGGAACAGCGGGTTTTATTAATAGATAGGCAACCTCTTCCACCGCGAGCAAAAGAGGGCTATGACAAAATACAAAGAAAATATCTATGGCTATAAATCACTATACTATAAAGGACTAGACTATGAATATGACTAGCGGGAGAAATATCTATGGCTATAAATCACTATACTATAAAGGACTAGACTATGACTATGACTAGGAGAAGAAATATCTATGGCTATAAATCACTATACAATAAAGGACTAGACTATGACTATGACTATGGGGAAACTAAACTATCTCCGAAAAGGCTGGAGGAAAAAAAAACTCAATAACTATGAAACAAAATCTCTCCTAATAACTGGAGGAACTATACTCAATAACTATAAAACAAAATCTCTCCTAATAACTGGAGGAACTATACTCAAACTATAAAACAAAATCTTTCCAAATAACTGAAAACAAAGGCTGAACTGAAAATCTACAATTAGCTATCTAGACTAGGGCTATGAAAACTACAACAAAAAATCGCTCCGAAGAGGACAGCACGACAGGCAAGGCAACAAGAACTGTGACTAGGGGATTTCAAATGGCTTGGGTGAACGCACGGGACGAAACACTTCGGCACAAGACAAGGGGAGACGCAGACAATATATACACAAGGTAATTGGAAACAGGTGGAAACAATCAGGGCGGGGCAGACAATCAGACCGGTGACACATGAGGAAGGGCAAGTGACCTAAAACGAGAGGAGAGTTAGACTTTCAAAATAAAACAGGAAGTGACAAGACAAAACCCCAAGACAGGACAAACCTCACCGCGGTGTGACAGAGAACTGGAACTTAGGGCCATTATTCACAATTTTTTCTTGAATAATGCCTGAAAATACTAAGCCATTATTAAAAAAGTGTTGCCTGTTATTTTTTTCTGGGGATTGACTGTATGCTTAATAAATGAACCCTCTATTCCATAGAGTTACCATATGGCAACACCATGCAAATGTTGCCATTTAGGGCTCTTTCATGCTGTGCAACATTCAGGTAAACTGCAGCAAATGTGAGCTGGAGGTTCAGAAGATTTTAGTCAATCATGCAAAAAGGAGTTAAAACTATATGTCATATATAGGTCATATAATGTGATTATTAAGACTGAATTTTTATAACTAAATAGTAAAAGATGGGTTTTATATCACTGCTTTTTAGTGATATTGGGCCAAAGTGATTGTTGCCATATGGCAGCATTATGCAATAGGAGGTTAAATATTTCAGCACATCCATAACGTCTTCCAAGGCATCTTATCCCACTTTCTTATAGACATGTTGTACTAAAGTAATTGTTATCTGACAACCAAGGTTTTAATAGTTACTCGTCAAGTTTAATCTTTTTTTTTTTATTTGTATTTATTTTATTTTGACTATTAATTAAATTTCAGTTTAGTATTTTTAGTTGAGTGTTTGTTAAGTTGCTTTTTTAGTTATTGAAGATGCCTCAGTTTTTGTTTTTTGTAAAATGGGGTGTCTGTTTATTATTCGTAAAGGTCACAGAAAAGAGTTGTGTAATGAAAAATCAACAATACATACATACATACAATTTAAAAAATGGATTCACTTAGGATAGGTGAATAATCATCCAACAAAGACAAATAGTCTAACAGTCTACACAAGATGTTACTTACTAGTGATCAATCTGTAAAATAAGATTATAATATTTTTCTATAATTTTAATTAGTTTTCAGTTACACATAGCCCCTTTCTCTAGTTATCATCTGTTTATAAAGTTTGTTTTTGTCTTACTTTTAGCTTAGAAAATGTTTTTCTCATTATAAGTTTTATTACTTTATAAATTTGACTTTATAAATGGTTAGCAAATCATTTAATAATTGAACATTTGGTATGATAAACATCCCTGCCTTTGATTAGCTAACTATTCAGTAGAATAATGAAACAGCTCTTGGCCTCATCATCCAGATATGGAAATCATGCACACAACGTGTTTAGCTGTGGACCTGATTGATTGTTGTAGAGATTGCAACATGACACTTAATTAAATTACACTTTCTAACAGGTCATGACATCTGTTTAATGATTTAAAGGCAAATGGTTTAAAGGGGCCATCAGCTTTTTTTTTTCAGTTGTGATATCCCTTAATATACTTGTGGTATTTACGTGCATTTCTCTGTGGATCAAGCATTTTCAAACATGGGGGAATATTTACACAAGAGTTAGACCTTCTTATAATCAAAAGAGTAATAAAATCGCACTTTTTACGACATGAAGGCTTTAGGGTTAGCTAATAACACAGAAATAGTTGTGTAAATAGTTTACAACCCTAAAGTTTTTATTACTAGTATCCAGCAGTAACATATTATTTTATTCAATTTATATTCATTTATATTCTTAAATAAACTATAAATATCTTCATACCAAAAAGTGAAAAGAAAAAAAATATTCAGCGATATTACATTCATTTATTTAATTTATATTTATTTATACTCTATAATAAACTATAAACTATCCAAATCTGTTTACCAAAAGGTTATTATAAAGTGGAGTAAGCCAAATCCTCCAGTCCCAGCTCTGATATCTTTTCTCCATCAGAGATAGCAGATCCTGATAAGTACAACAGGACAGGACCTGAAAAGGACAGGACATGTTTGTTATACATGAATTCACGGCTCACACTCATCCTGTGTTATTTTTACACCACTGTTCCATTATCTTGGATAGATTTTTGGCCGTTTAAAGCGGAGCCTGGATAAACAGGCCATTACAGCTCGCCTAACATGGCCTTGTGTGCCTCCAACGCCGTTAACGGCCCGTCTCACAATAAATCCCCCCGAACCAGTCCAAGGGAATGATGGCTGATATGTTTATTGGCTGTATCTGCTGCCTGCAGATTCCAGGCCCTTCAGCAATAAATGCAGACGCCTCAGAAACAGAGATGGGTCGCTGGTAGCTGCTTTAGTAGAGGAGCATCAAGTAGCTGGCTGCCACCGGCAGATAAGATAACACCATGTCTGCAGGGATGTGGACACTAACAGTTGTCCACCAGGTTGCCGGGGTTGACATTTGTGTTAGCGTAACGTGTGGAAATCAGACAAAGTCTCTGTGGACAGGGAATCGGAGTGAATCCACAATGATAATTCAAGCCTGTGGACCTGCAGCAGAAGGGATTTCTTTCATTTTTGATGTGAATGCAACAAAATCGGTGTAAAAGTCAGAGCAAATGAGGTTCCCGAAGAGCAGAATAGATTTGGTTTCCCATACGTAATTTTTTAGATGCTGTCTTTTGGTTTTAATTGTGTCCCGTTACATTTTTGTGATATCTAACCGTCTGCCAGCGCTGGCTTTAACAAGGCAGGCGGCCTTGGCTCCGTATCTGCAACATACCACAATCAGGAGGGAGCAGGAGGGCTGATGGGAAAACCTTGCCGCTCACTTGCCGCTCGCTCCGTCCGCACATCTGTGTGTCTGAGTCAGCTGCTGTTCACAAGACGTCCCATTAAGGCCCTCCGTAGGTGCATCTCACTTATGGGTCAATGACACAAGATGGTTGGCAAGATGAGAAAGTCCAAATAAAATATCATAAAATGTCATATTGTGTGACCAAAAAATAAAAATGTTAAATATGTAATGCACCTAAAATATAAAACTAGATGATAGCATAGGCTTTCAATATTTTAAAACCTTTTTTAAAGAGGTAAACTACCTGGTATCCAGTTTTTAGGCTTACACCACATGGCAGTTTTGTCATTGTCCCATTGCTCTGAGAACAAGCAGGAAATTGATGTAGCATTGCATGTGATCTATTTTGTTTGCTTTGTAATATGATGCTAATCTAAAATGTATATCTGTCCCTCTCTTGTTACAGAGATCCCAGTCGCATCTCCTACAGCAACTTACAGCAGCTACGAGGAACCATCAGGTGAGTAACAGCAATATATATATATATATAAAAAGTGTACTTTATGACCTTATCTATCATTTTTTAATCACTGTGCAACTAAACGAAACCAAATGCTCCTTCATGTATGCAATCATACGCGTTTACAGCTCTCCCATCAATCCTCTACAACAACAACATGCTCCTCCACCGAACACATGTCGGAGAGGTCTGCCACTGATGTGAACTCCAGATATTTTGTCAGTGCTCCCTGTGGCCTCGTCGTCGCTCTGCCCCTTCAGCCTCCCCGGGGTTTGAGCCCTAATCTGATTACATGCTTCATTTGCAACAGTTTGTATTTCAATCAAGGCTGTGCCGTGGCGGGCAGCGGAGCCAGCCCCACTCTATTGTTGCTGCGCTCCAACGGGGGTCTCCGTATTCGAGGGCTGACATTAGACCATACTGCAGCTTTAAGTTTTAGGGCGTGTCTTTAAATAGCTGATGAGGGTAAATTTTCCTAATTGTACCTCGGCAGGAATAAACACTTGTTGCTTTTAGCTTTTTATAATAATTCGTTTTTTCAGAGATACGGGTTTGGATGGACAGGTTGAGTCACTTTCATGGATCATGGATGGCTTCCGGCGATGTTTATGAGCATATCAAAGCATCATATTGGAAAAGCGTAATGGAATAAAAAAATGGAAAGAAAAAAAGTGTTAAGACAGAAACACACACTGCATCTGCCCAGACAAGCTGACGGGGAAGAACTAATACAGCTTCTCCAATAGAATCTAATTCCTGTAGACCTCTCTCCATTTTCTCTCATAAATGTGTTTATTACAATTGATCTATTACCAATTGATTGAAACACTCCTCATTAGCATTTTTCATTTTCTTTTATTTTGTAACATTCTTAAAATTAATTTGACTATCAGATGGGAACACATCTATTGTCTGTACAAACACGGCCTCGCTGACTTTAACGAGCTTTGTTAGGAGCCCGACCTCCTACTATAGTGAGTGTCAAGGCCATGTAGGGTTTGGATTCCTGTCAGAGACTCTACAGGGACACCACCCTCCAAATTAGTAGCGGCGTGGTCCCCAGGGACCCCCGCAGAACGGACGTGGCGCTGCAGCAGCGACACACAAAGGGGGCGTTTGTCCTCGCAGCGGGAGCCTGCTCTTTAATGGGGACCGCTGGGTGTAATGGTGGCCATGGCGCTAGGGGGGTAATGGGTAACGTCAGCTATCAAAGGGAGGTATGACGAAGGCCCCCAGGGGCCAGTGGGAGATAAAGAGGCCCCTCACCCTCGCCACTTCATTTACATGGAAATCAGGCATGCTCGATATGGACTCGTCAAATTCATTTACTTTGGGATTTCCCCTTTTCTTACTTCTCCCGCCGCCCCAGAAAGCAGCAGCTAGGCATCCCACCAGAAATGCTTTCTCCA
Source organism: Eupleurogrammus muticus (assembly GCA_036785175.1). Classification (NCBI taxonomy): domain Eukaryota; kingdom Metazoa; phylum Chordata; class Actinopteri; order Scombriformes; family Trichiuridae; genus Eupleurogrammus; species Eupleurogrammus muticus. The sequence continues at coordinate 21,112,685 of JAYKQN010000011.1, read as the reverse complement.
CATACATGAATTTGATCCCCGTCCCACGTCCCAAACCGCTCCTTTTTTTTTTCCAGAGGGGGAGGTGAGGGGCGTTTTTTTCTTCCTCCATCATTACCCAGGCAACCTCATTCACACAGAGTATAATGGGGAAGAAAGGGGAAGACTGGACAGAGGGCTGGAAGAAATAATGAAGTTTGTCCATATTCAGGCGAGCTGAAAGGTCCCCTCTCTCTCTCAACTGCCCCCTCTCTTTCTCTTCAGACTGCCCAGCCCAGCTTTCCCACCCCCCCCAGAAAAGAGCACAAGGCTTATTGCTCTGGGAGAGGCTGAGTGGGGGCAGGAGGGGCGGGGGCGGTGTGGTGGGGGTGGCGGGGGGGGGGGGGGGGTACCGACACTAGGAGATGATCTGGTTCCAATTTGTGTCAGTCAGTAGAAAGCGGGGGGAACAAATGATTTCAATTTTCAATTTGGCCCCTGGCCCCACCACCAGCTTCCTCATTACAAAAGGTAGCTGGCACAGAGACAGCGCGAGAGCAGCGCCCATCGATAAAAACCCCTCTGGCACACACTGAGGTACACACACCCCGGTGGAAAAGGGACACCGCTGGACTCCTAAGACATTAATCATAAGTCTGTGGGCTTCTCTCTTGTAGCAGCGAGCTCTGCTCCTCTCAGGGGCCGCGGGACATTTAGCCTCCTCCCGCGTCAGTATTCACGTTTCCTGCCTCATGTGGCTCAGATGCTACTAAGGGTCCCTACTCATTTTTTTGCAGGTCACCGGCTAATTTCCTTCCCCCCCCCCCCCGTGACCTTCTTTTTGTGCACGGGGGGTGACCTCTGCAGCCATCAGAGCTTACACAATGCATGCCAGGACACTGACAAGGCAGCGGGCTGGAGTGGAAAAGTTGGAGAGTATAGTAGGAGTGTGTTGACAGACACAGGAGGATCTGTGTAAGCCTTAATCCGTTTCACAGTGGCACTTTGAAGGCAACTTTAAGACCCCAGGGGCACAAACAATGAGATGCAAGAGACCACATGTTAAGGTTCCACTGTCTCCTGATGATACTGAAACACATTGGATTAATTAGAGCAATATTTTTTTTAATGAAATTCACCATCTAACATTTTCTTTCTCTTCCACCATTGTTCCCCAGATTGCGACTCTCACTGTAAAGCCTCCAAGGGAAAGATGAAGATCACCATGAAAAAATACTGTAAAAAAGACTTTGGTGAGTGAGTCTAATATGCAGGAATGTTTGACGCCAGACGTCAGCCAGCAGTCAAGAGGTCAGATGTCTCAATTAATCAGATTCCAAGCAAGGGCCAATCCATACCCTGGTGCTGCGCTTACTTACACAGCTTTAGGCCATGTCCGCAAATACAAATTAATCTGAAAACATACTTTCACTTTTCCCTCTGTTGTGGGCTTCCATACTCCTAAAGCTGCCATTTCCCATTGCTAGGTTTTCAAAAAAAGTGTCCCCGGAGTGGATAATTTTTAAGTGCAGGCAGGGAAAACTGAGCTTTTCAAGATGTATTACTGTCAGCCAACTTTCCGTCAATTGTAATTGCTAATTTTGTACGACGATATAGCAGATCTGATCCGTGCGCAGGTGTTGCCGTTCACGTCTTTCCTTTCGTGAGTCAATTGGAGGGTCGTAAAAATTACTGTTAGCATGGGTCAGCTCAGAGAATATTTATTTAGCGATTACGCTATACAACAATTAAGATAAACTAGTCAAAACAAGGAATCGCAACGTTGCCAAAGATTTCTGCTTCACTGTTGTTTCACCTCGAAGGTATAAGGAGGTTTCTGGAAAAAAGTTCTGAAAATGAAGTGTAGATATAGGTTTGTCCTTTTTAAACTATTTAGTTGTATTTATTTGATCCAAATTGTTCTTAAAGGAATGATTTCCCATTTGTGGATTTCCCTTGTTGGATTTTTTTGAGACAATAAGATCGATACCACTGTCACGTTACAGTAAATACACAGCTGTGTATGTGTGCAGGTTAGCGTAGCTTCACATTAAGACTGTAAACAGGGCGAAATGATTAGCCTGACTGTTAGCCCCTAGGAAGCTTCGTAATGAACATGATACTTCCAGTTTGTTTAATCTGTACGAGAACCAACATATAACTGCAGGTATGTTCTCCATTTTATGTGCTTGACTGTTTCTTGACTGGGACAACTTCTACTGATTGCCTGGAAACTGCTTCCCTCCATGAAAAAAACAGATTTAACACATTAATTGGATTAATTGGTGAGTTTTAGAGGTGCTGGTAGGCGGATTATGTTACTTTTGGACAGAGGCAGGCTGGTTGCTTCCAATCTTTTTGCTAGGCCAAGCTAACTGGCTGCTATTGACCATATTCTGTGCAAGTAATAATCTCTTGACAAGGAAGCGAATAAACATGTTCCCCTCAAATGTCAAACTGGTTCTTTAAACTGGTAGCATCAGATGGCACTTTTCGATGGTGCTGACAACTCCAAACAAAACCTGGCGTTAACTGATGAATGAAAACTACAATTATTGCTTAGACTTTGCTCACCCTTTCTCTGGCCAGTTGTAAAAGTGTCAAAGTGTGGATGTCTGAACTCTAGTAAAAGTACAGTAGACCTGCAACCCTCAGACCCTGTAGAGGCTATAGGAGAGCGACAGAACACACAAGTATGGTGGATAACATGAGTTCTTACAGACCCGTCATCCGGAGGCTTTTGGCAAACCTTTCAGACATTTTAGACCAAATCCCAAACTGATAAGAGAGGCCAAAACACACAGCAATCACATTATGTTGTCAATGAATCCCGAACAACTGGTCCAGCTGAAACACGTCTGAAACTGCAGGGCCAGGTGGAAAAATATCACGTTACTGGGTCTGAAATCATGTGTTAAGACATGGTACCACCAGAGTACAAGAAGATATCTGTGCCTCGCAGACCTAATCGCCACAAGTTGAAACAAATAGGAAAATTTGATGTTTTTATGTGTTGATGATTGATGATATGGGTCCACTTTCCGTCAACCAAAAGAACCACAACAATAGAAGAACATCATACCTGTAATTCCATCACAGGAGGATATGTGGATAGTATAACACATTGCACTGTCCCACTGTGTAGCTCTACATTCCTCCACATGGCAAATGATCCACTCCGCTCTTTGAATTTTCCACACCATTAATCATCACAATTTAATGGTTTATCTGTTATTGGTGGATTCACATCTGTAAACCGCACAGACAAAAAAATCCCTTTGAGGCAGGTCCAATGTTACACAGGATCCGCTCTCCTTCTTGGCCAAGTTTTTTTCAAGTGTTATATCCTCCAAAAACACAGTAAGATGTTTAAATAATCAGTAACTTTATGTCTCCCTTTTGTTGACCGGCGTATCAATCATTCTGATTGCAGCAGGCGGTTGATGTAGATTTGCGAATTAGCACCATTCGAGACCACTAACTGGACATTTTTACCATCACATCGGGACACATTCAGCACATTTTACTGATCATTTTAATTCAAACCATCATGTTTCATGACCATTATGATGTACCATTTCATGATTAAGTGGTTTTCGTGCCTAAACTTAACCAGACTTTAACCACAGTGTTGTCCCCAGGCCCTTTGGAAAAGGACCAAGTGTTGAAGCCAATTTAACTAATAGCCAAAGCGTGGGATTACAACATCACGTGATGCTATTGGGCTTGAAAAACACACACAATCATGGGAAGAGGAGCAGCTATCAAACAGCAACTATATTTCTCTGAGCATCACAACCTGGTAAAGCGCACCATTTCACTGTCAGGGCTTAAAAGAGTCAGTCTGATAACATTGGAAAGTCTGTGGTGCAGTTTGCATTCTTCCAGGTATTTATTTACAGCCAGAAGTGTCTGTTTTGGCTTCATTCAGTTCTGAGCAACCACCTCCGATGCTGTATCCAGACATTATTATAGATCCATGATTCACACACCATAAAACATCTATCTATGAAGCAAGGGGCGTCTGTCAGTCTGTACCTCACATATCTCTCTGACTGTTTGTCGGATCAACCTCAACTTTCTGATATAGTTTGCACATGGAATGATGGGTGGTGAATTTTTTGGATGGCTATTTGTATGTCTTTTAGTGAAATTTTTCAGATGGATAGTCAAAACATTATATACTATTATCATTAAAGTGTAAAGTCCCAGAGGTTTGCTATAGTGGTGTAGGGGGTAGTGTTCTTTCCTCATAAACAACAGACCTGTGTTTGAGTCCTAGCTGAAGCGATGAAGCGTTTCTTTGTGTCTATGCCATAAAATAGATTTTACAAAAAAATATATATTTTATGTATATATATATATAAAATATATATTTTTTTGTAAAATATATATATGAAGCCATTTGTTGCATTTCGCCAGGGAGCCATATATCCATCCATCCATCCATTTTCTATCCCGCTTATTCCTTTTCAGGGTCGCAGGGGTCTGCTGGAGCCTATCCCAGCGCATTTATGGCGAGAGGCAGGGATACACCCCAGATGGTCGCCAGCCAATCGTGGGGCACACACACCATTCACACACCATTCACTCACACACTCACACCTATGGGCAATTTAGAGTTGCCAATTAACCTGAGCATGTTTTGTATTGTGGGAGGAAGCCGGAGTACCCGGTGAAAACCCACGCAGACACGGGGAGAACATGCAAACTCCACACAGAAAGGTCCCAGACCCAGGCCCAAGGCGGTCTTGAACCTGCGACCTTCTTGCTGTGAGGCAACAGTGCTACCCACTGCTCCACCGTGTCGCCCGGGAGCCATATATATATATATATATATATATATATATATATATATATATATATATGAACCCAGACACTTACGTACCACACCGGTATCCTGCAACAGCACTTTTTATCCAGTCTTACAGCTCCAGACAATTACTATGATTACAAACTTCATAAGAAAACCTTACATGCTGCCATCTTTTCTTCTTCCTATAAACTACACTGAAACTCCAAGAAATGTTCACAGACCCTCAGGAAAACCCAACACTATCATGTATGGATAGATAAATTCTTGTGAATAACAAATCAATATGAAAACACAAAAATGATATTTGTCATTTCACCATTTACTACACATACTGTGTGTGTGTGGGAAATGAAAAAATCACCAACATCAAATCTGTCTACTTTTCTATAAAAATACACACTTTCTCGGGGCACTACACTAAGAACCTTGACAGACATAATGAACAGCGATTTGAAATGGTGGGATGCAGCTCATAGCATAGTTCACGGAGGAAGTTCAAAGGCCGGCGTGCTCATAGAGACGCTAAAGTGCACCTTGTGTGTTAGTATCACACGCCGGGATGACGGGCGAGACAAAACAACAATATTTACCACCCGAGAATGAGGACAGGTTTGACAATAGCGGAAGCTCGCGCGGAAAAGCTGTGCACAACCTTTCGTAAGATATCACTCAAACTGTTTGAAGAGAACATGTGACCCCGACTCAGTTATCATTTTTCATTCAAAATCATCATCCGCCTGTCAGAAACCGCTTCATATACTTTAAACAACATCCAACTGTCAACTGGCCAAACATACTCAATCCCTCTTACAGCCGAGCACAGACAGTAATTCAAGCCATTTGTTGCATTTCGCCAGGGAGCCAAACGCGGCCATTATTTATATTTCTATTGATTTTAAATTGTGATCGTCAGAGCTGAGCTCTATAAATCAGTCAGGCGGATTGGAGCAGGGCGAGGCGGGTCCCGTTGGTTTTCTCTGAAGTTCCTCTAAAAAGTCTGGAAGCAGATGATGGTGCCTGAGCCGGGCCGAGGCGGCGCGGCAGACATCGCGGCTTAGCGTGCATTCCCTCCACCTAATTCATTTCTCAGGCCTGGTGCCTTGCTTTTGTGGAGCTCTCTCTCTCTCTCTCTCTCTGTGTCTCTGTTCTTCAGGGGGCCACAACCCCCCTGTGTGAGTGGTGATGCAGGCCCCCCGGGGGTCACGGGAAGGGGCCCTCTGTTTAAACACAGTTGTGCGCTCTGCCGGCACCCAGCATTCCTCGGGGCACAAACAGGTGGTAAATTAGGCAGACGGTGACGGATCGCCACCCCCGAGAGAGAGAGAGAAATATGTTTTGTTTATTCAATTTTTGTTTTTCATCACCGGCGTAGCTACGGCGACGGCCGACACAAAGGGATTATATTCTCGCCCGACACCCTCCTCTGCACACACGTACCCCCCCTCTCCCTGCCACCGGCAGGACAATGAATCAAAGGACCGCGTGTTTACCAACGCTCCGGGATAGCGCTCAAAGAGCAGGGCCCCCCGGCCCTGCCGGCTCACCCAAGGGTGACAGGTCCCTGATCATTCACTCAGCTGATAACCATGGAGGGGGGGAAAGGGGCCTCAGAGCTGTAATTAAGCAGGCGCTAATTTCATTAGCCTTCGCTTGTTGGTGGCGTGCAGTGTCAAGCCGCAGCACACTGCCCAAAGACGATAAACCCAGTGGGAAGCTTGGCGGGGGGGGGCTCAGTTGGCAGCTTATTGTACCGGTGTGAGAGCATCTCACACTCATCTCTGCCTCTTTTCTCCCCCCCTCCTGATGTCTCACACGGCATCAGCCCGCGCTGTTTCCTGACAGACTGTTTGACCTCAGCTCAGAAGGTGTTGGTGTGTGTGTGTGTGCGTGTGCGTGTGTGTGTGTGTGTGTGTGTGTGTGTGTGTGTTAAAATGCACCGCGCAGGCCGAGAGAGAAGGAAAAATGAGAAGGTTCATCGCAGCAGCTCGTTAGGGGAGACGCTATCTCCGCTGGATTCTCACGCTGCGAAGTTGGACGGGGCTCTGGGAGCAGAGCGCGGGATGGCTCACGGGGTCGGAACGTATCCCGATTCTCCCTGGAACTTTTCTGTGGCTGGGAAGACAAATAGTGGCCCCTCCTCTCCACCCCCCTCCCTCACACACCCTTTATACGTCTGGATGAAGGAGAGGGCTGCAATGAATGGCAGGGCTGTGAGAGCTCACTCTACTCAGCCCAACAAACCTTCTTTCTTCTGAAATTGTGTGCAATTTGCTCACGCCATGCATTGACACACGCACACACACACATACACACACACACACACACACTACACCCTACTTCTCCGGTTCATTTTAGGCAGTAATAGGTGAAGAGCACCACCAAATAAGATCATGCTCAGGCAGGAACATACAGGAGAGGTACTTACGAGTTAAATTTGTCTTTCTTATTACATTTATGATGTAATTGTTACACTTTAATAACAAAAATACCAGGATTTTGTAGAGCAAATGTGAAATGAGTTATAAACAGAAGAGATAGAAGAAAAATAGAGCATCTTGAGTCTTTCTCATCAGCTCTAGACCAATCCTCTCCAGATTAGATTCATTCTCACAATTGCGAGTGACCCCCACCCCACCCACACACACACCCAGATCCACACACACACACTTAAACGTTAATAGCACATTCCTAGAGAAACTCACGGTGTAAAGCCCTTCACTTGAAGCACAGATTAGCTGCGGAGCTGCAGAGCTGCTGAGCGTTTTCATGCCTCTCGCTGCAGCCTGAGTGATGGAGTAATCGCTGCTGTGTGATGGACAATCCTTGCAGGGGACCTGCTGACCATTTCCCTGGTATGAAAATATAGCCTACAAGTGGTGTTTCAAATAGTTGCCAGGTTTTGGGTTTTTATGTAGCCCGAGGTCGTTGGCGTTCAGATGTTCAGTCTCCAGCTCAAAAACCTGACAGACAAGTTGTTTCGGAGGTTATATTGTTTTCAGATTTGGCGTTTTCTATAAAAATAATCTCATTTGAACATTATTTTATTGCAAAATAAAACCTAGTATCCACCTATTCCTCTTTACACCCACTTTACGGAGATGTGATGCTGTTGTTTCAGTCAGCGACGTTGTGCTGCTGTGACTGGCCTTTTTTTCACCTCCTAGTCTGATATTCTCACCTCAACACCTCACTCCTCTTGGCCAAACCTCACCAACCTAACCAATGAAAGCAACGAGTACCAACCAACGAGGAAGAGAGTGGGCAACTAAGTCAGTAAATTCCAGTGATGGGCCTCACAATGTTAAAAGTAACTTTTTTCAGTAACAGGTAATTACTCTGCCGTTACCGTTACCATTTTTTTTTTTTTTACAATTTTTCTGAAAGACGAGGGAGGATGTTATTCTAGCAAATCCCAGTACATTTTTAAACTTAAATGTAATGCAATAGTTACTTTCTTTTAAAGTGCAGTAACACAGTTACTATCCCAATTACTATGTGCCCAACACTGGTGATTATTGGGTCATATTTAAACAACAGATCTTATCATAGGAGTATTCTGACAGGGCTGTGAGGACACATCACAATATTTGACAAGCACTCACATCTGACTGAAGCTGCAGCATTTTTTCGCTCATGCAGACGAAGGCGTTAAAATTTACATCAGTGATTTCGAACCTTTTTTTGTCTGATGTGCTGTCACAGTCCTGTGAGATGGATCCATCATCACCGTCTTCACCTCAGTCTCTGCTGGGTGTGTCTTCACATGCTCAAGCTATAGGAATACGGCTCGGAGAATCATTAGAGATTCCAAACACACAGGGAACGACCTTTTCTCCCTGCCTTAGGTACTGAATAAGGACGAGCTTCAACCCTCAGGCCAGGCACTGACCTCTGGCAGTGACCCCCCCACATGCCCCAACTCATACATATATTTATTACTAGTCCTGTGTGATTTATTTTTTATCGCACAAATGGAAGCAACCTGAAAGATTGCATTTCACTGTGATTATACCTGACATTGCGTGTCAAATAAAAATGTGTTAACTTCACCAATAATTCAATAAATGTTTTTTTTTAAACAACTAACATTTTTAAGTTGGTATTAGTTAGATTATTTCTCTCTATACAACTGAACTGTCAATGTTTACAAAGCTCCTGTTATTTTGGTTATTTTGTGATACCTTTCTTTTTACATTTTTAATCCATTTAGAATATAAACTAGTTGGTAGCATGTGTTTTTAATTTTTACATTTTTTAACAGATTTGAACTATCTTGTACCAACCCTAACTACACTTGTCTTTTAACTAGCTTTTATTCACTCAGTCACAGAACCTGATGTTGCTGGTGTTACAGCTTATTAAGTATGCAAATATATTGATTGATTTTTAGTTTATATTTTTTTTAATTAGTTGAGCTTCTCTATATATGTAGCTCACCCCTCTGGCTATAACAGCACAAATACCCTGGTCAGGAACCACTAGTTTACGATGAGGATCACAGCTTCTTGCTGCTGATTTAACCCTTTATAGGGTCTTTATAGGGTTGTCTTACACAGGGGGTCTTACTGGGTCTGGTGGAACCATTGCATTTTGGGGCCTTTAATTCAACATACTCAATGAATCCATTTATATGTAATATAAACACCAAATTTTTGGAAAAAAAAAAGTTCCCTTTACTTTTGATAAATCACATTTACATTTTTTTTATTTTTAATTTAATTTTAATTTATATAAAATAGGGAAATGCATCATAATTGAATAATTATCAACACATGAACCAAGTTTTCCAAAACCATAACGTATCAATTATTTACATTTCTTTAGAAATGCAACCTTTACACAGCATCTGCCTGAATAACATATTGATCCTATTTATTCCAATAAAAGTCATTCTTAGTATCATTTTTCTTAAGAAAAATTCTGAAAATGCGTCCCATAGACCCTTAAGACCTGATAAGGCTTAACTCAGGCATTTGTCTCTTCCTCCCCCAGCCGTCCAGGCCCACGTGCTGAAGGGGGACAAGGCGGGCGAGTGGTGGAAGTTCACCGTCAACATCATCTCCGTCTACAAGCAGGGCGAGAACCGCATCCGGCGCGGCGACCAGCTGCTTTGGGTCCGCGCCAAGGACGTGGCCTGCAAATGTCCCAAGATCAAGCCCGGCAGGAAGTACCTGCTCCTGGGCACGGACGACGACTCCCCCGGCCAGAGCGGCGTGGTGGCCGACAAGGGCAGCCTGCTCATCCCCTGGAAGGACCTGTGGGGCCGCCGGCTCAGGAAGTTTCAGCAGCGCGACAAGAGGGGGAAGTGTTAGAGATGTAGGAGATAGAGAGAGAGAAGAGAGGGAGAGAGAGGGAGGGAGCTGAAGAGGGAGACGAGCAAAATAGCCTCTCTGCCAGGAGGAATTCAAAAAGAAAAATGAATAAATAAACTGGAAGAATAAAAGATAGAGAGACACAGGTGAAAAGTAGGAGTGACAGGGGCTGATGGAGTGCTGCTGCTCTGAGTTGGAGCGAAGAGATTAGTGTTTTTTTTAGGAACTTTTGTGAAGGAGCTCATTCTACGGTTGTTCTGTTTCTGTTCGTCTTTCAAGGTCTGTTCTATGTGTAATTGCAGAGTTTGCACCTAACGTTACCGATATGTCACATCCGGATTCTTTTACCCGACGATGCCATTGTTTTTTTTAAAAGTTCTCCCCCCTGGTCAGTTGTTTTTTAAGGAGCAATGCATCCGCCGTGTCAGACTTCTGTGTTCCTGCAGGAATCGATAAAGCATGGTGGAGTAAATGAAAAAAAGACATGGCGTGGCATTGAGAGATTCCACTCATGTATGATAAGTTGCTCTTCGAATCCTGCCATTACGTTTAATAAACTTTTACCACAGCTGCAAGTAGGGGGGGAGATTGTGAAATTATTTGTAACTGTGGTGTCGGAGTGAAAAAAAAAAAGAAAAAAAAAACACAACAGGTGCCACGAGCTCCCGGCTCATATGTTGAGTGTTACCTCAGTGAAACAAAGCGCCTCCTCTCCTCGCCCTGTACAGCGATCACACGTCTGATCACAAGCAGCGCTTACCCACGTATCACCAGTATATAGTTGTGACCTCTGCAATGTAAAGTAACCATCCGTAGGCATTATGTTTAGTAGAGGATGTCGTAGCATCCACTAGATGTAGAGTAGATGTGTCAACCATGCACTTATTTTTACTAGTCTGAAGTTTTAGAACATATGAGATATGTTCACGTTTTTTTTAGAGTGGCATTCAAAAAGAAGAAAAAAAAATCACATACTGTACTATATGATGTAAAAAAAAAAAAAAAAAAAAAAAAGGGAAAAAAAGAGATTCGCCCAAATGGACAAATTATAACAACCAGATTCACCAAAACTACATAATTCAGAATTGAGTTTTTATTCCCTAATAAAGAGGCCAGTTTGCAAATGAGAGAAAAAAACATCGGACTTGATTGAAGAGAATATTGACCTATGGAAGCAGCCCTCGTACCACTGACATAATGCATGCTCACTTATTTACTGTAGCTGACTGACAGCTAACGATGATTGTGAATTATGTACACATTTCATTTGTATACAGTGCTCAATGTTGTTGGGAAAAAAATAATAACCTGTGGAGTGATTAAAATATCACACGTTTATTGTACAGTGTCAAGCATTTTCGTCACCTCAGAGCGACTTTTTGAGGACTGGATTCCGTTATCAAGACTTGGTACTCGACAAAAAAAGGCATGACTGTCTACATGTTATATAGCTGTATAGTAAATACTTTTTCTTTGTTTTTTTGTTGAACATTAACTAGCTCTATCTCCATGTGAACTTAACCAGAGTTTTTAAATACTAGGAATAAATGGAAAGACAAATAAATGAATGTCAAACAAATTTTTCATCGTCACCTGAGTATCTTCCCCCAGAGGATCCTGGATCACATACACACACATACACACACACACGCACGCACACACATAAAAACAAGGGTACAACTCAGTACTGTGCATGACACTGTATGTATTTGAACAAGTCTCTGCCAACACATCTGTACCAACACATTTAAACCCATTTTGCAGGCATTTGCAGAAAAGGTACTTTCCTACCAGACTTCTGCTCTCCATGAATATTATATCTGAATAATTATCTGCTTGTGTTTATACATCGGCTTGTAAATGTTGTTTAGCAGTGTCCATTGCAAATGGTTGTGTAATGTCTTGTAATACTAATATATTATGTTTATCACAAATGAATATATTTAATGACACATGAATCTATGTGGCTTTTGTGGTTTTTATTTTTGGTCTTTTTTTGTTTTTTACTTGTTACTTTTTTTTTTTTTTGCATTGAATTGTAGATGGCTGTAATGAAAAGTATTAAGTGTTTGGCTATTGAACAGCCTGATAGAAATGGACATTAATTCATCTGAAATAAAGCTGTGTTTAAAAAAAAAAATGAAGATGACCCCAGCTGAAATGATATTTTTCGTTATTTTTTTCCTCCTATAAACAAAAAGTTTCATTCTTTCTCACAAGATGGCAACCGACCAGACATATGCAGACAATTATGAGGCACCGGTGCCAGTGTTTCTGCTCATAATTCTGTCAGTTTTAATTGTCAAGTACCATTCTGCTTGCAAAGCAGAAAAAGCTGATATAGACTCAGTAGACCTACTATGACATTATGATAACAAATGAAATAAAAAAGAATTACTTGCAGGTTTGTAGGACATTTTTTTCCTGCGAGAAATGTGTGTTATTTTCACACACATTTTATTGTAAATGCCACAGAGAAAGAAAGATTTACTCTAATCCTGACCCTGACTACAGTGTTATGTTAATCCTAACACTTTCTCAACTCCAGCTCATAAAGATGTGACAGAACACATGTGAAGCCAAAACTTAAGCGTTAGAAGCAAACAAAAAAAAAAAATTAAAAAATATAAGCCACCGCCAGAGCACTGCAACAACAGCCCCGCGCCGCTGACCATCATTTGTGTTGGATCCCGCGCTTCACAGACAATAAGGCCTGGCTGCGAGCGGCCCATTATGCAGGCGTATTACTAAGAGCGGTGATATCACCGACGTGTCTGATCCAAACCGCAGATGTTATTGTTGTAGCCGGGAGGTTTTGGCATCATCGGAGGCCCTTAACTCGTTCCTATGGGGATTTTACACAAAAAAACACAACATTTCTGAACCCGCTCCAAACGAGAGTCCATCTGTGTTGGCCTGTGGACAGCATATTGATATACGGCTCCGCCAGTGCCCGGCGCACTGGGCCAACCAATTATACAGTTACTGCTGAGCATTCAGGCTGCGTTGTGCATTAATAATAATAATAAGGGCCACCAGGATGACTGGCTGTGAAACCGTCCAGACCATAATTGGTAAAGGAAAAGCACCAAACCAGGGTAAAGAGGTCAGTGGTGGGTTCGACTTCTCCTCAGCTTATTAGGACCTGTTGCACCGGATCGCTGCGGTCACGAGTTGGGCGGGACGGGGGGAGCTGAAAAGAGATCTGGGTGTGTGTGAGCTTCCCTCTCAGTGAAGATGAAGCTGTAACAACAAATGCCGCGGACAGGCCGCAGCTTTTTTGGCAGCGGACTTGGACGCGAAGGGGTCAGGTTTCCATCGCGACTCCGCATTGGCGCTGACATTATCTCCCTGTTAACGCTGAGCGGACCCCTTTAGAAAACAAAAAGTCCGGCAGGACGGTAGCGATGATGCGACACGCCGAGGCCGCACCGCGCTCGGTGGCTGGGTGGCCCTCTGCCCTTTAATTGTATGGCGCGCTGACAGCTGCCAGGAAATGAAAAACAACAAGTGGCTGAGTGACACGGCTTAGCCCCCACAGCATATAGCCCGGGTCTGATTGGAGGGGACGGGAAACATGGCATTATTTCTTTTGTCGGGCCGAGCCCATAAAAACATTTGAATCCATGGCCCTTTCATGGCGGTCCTTGTTTTTCCCTGAAAGGTAAGAACACGTGTAACGAGGCTGCAGTGGCCGTCTGCAGATTGAAACAACGTCCCGTCAGGGATTATGTGACTTTCATACATTTGGAACGTGTTTTATAATTCTGTAGAGATTTCTTGTAGAGAATCATCTGAGGTCCTCAGACTCAGAGGTGGAAGATGTGCTCATCTTAAATTCAATTCACTAAAGTAAAAGTGCCAAGTATGGGAAATATTGTTAAAGAATGATAGTAGAAGTACAAAAAGATATATGCTATATGACATCATCACGCCATTAATCGTCATTCCGATGTAGCTGCTGGAGGTGGAGCTACTTTAACTACTTCATATACACTTAACTAGTTTAGTCCAGTGGGTCCCAACCTAAGGGTTAAATAAAGCAGATGAATGTGAGGGTGCCTGAGATGATTCATGGGAGAAGAAGGAAAAACAAATAAAATCTTTTTTATCAAGTTTTCATTTTTTGGACTTTCTCCTCTAATCTTTGATTTTTGATGAAATGAAACCATGTGAGAAGTTCAGAGGGAAAATTATCTGTTAACAATCATAGACATTTGAAATGTGAGCCGAGTTCACTCTGCTGTTTGTAAGACGTCAAAGACTAAAAGGTTTTTTAACTATGTGTTGGATTTTAAAAGCTCCTTATGTTATTCACTGAGTCAAATCTGCATCTGAAGAAGTAACTAAAGCTGTCGGATAAATGTAGTGAAGCAAGAAAGTACAATATTTAATGTACTTTGTAGTGGAGTAAAGTATGAAATCAGTAAAGTACTTCAACATTGTACTTCAGTACAGTACTTGGGTAAATGTATTTAGTTACTCTCCACCACTGCTTTGACCAGTAAACCAAAAGGGTTTGGTTTATTTGTGGATGCTCCTTCTCTTTGTAACCTAAAACTAATTCCTTCACAGCACAGGCCATGAATACAGAAATATATGGACAAATTTAAATTCAATTAAATTAACCCTCCATTGAGAGAAGTGCCCACCATGTTGGGACAGGAAACTTAATCCCATTCACAGGCTCTCATCAACAGGCCTGACACAGCATTGAGCAGGAGGAAAAACAGAAAAGAGGGCGTATTTAAATAGTCCAATGACAATCTAATTAGCAAGTAATTACAGTCTATTGACAAGACCTTCATTAACTTTCGGTTTGAATGGACTATGTTTTAATTATTATTAATTATTGGTGTTTTATTGCACACGGGAGGGAGGAAACTAATCGTTGAGATGGACCCAAATGAGTTTGGGTGTAGAAGTGAGAGGCCTGTGATGTTTAAGTGGATTAGCAGGTTTGGGAATCCGGAGGAACACCAGAGTGGATCACAAGGGCTGATTTGCATGGCCCCAGCGAGCCGTGGACCATTATCGCCACTATTCACAGGGCAGGCCTGCACCCCGGGGGGGGAAGAGATTTCATTTAACTCCACTTCATCAGCGCAGACACATTTGTCGTTCCAGTCACAAGAATTTCGAGTCATTTCAATCTGGGCCGGTGAGTCTGATTTCATGCACGAGATCCCCGCTACCCCAGTTTGAACTGGAAAACTATATGCAATCATGCTGCTTTTTTTTCCTCAAACCCACTTGGCCTCCTGCTCCTTCTTCTTAACCCTCTGTAAAAACCAGAGCTGCACCACAGATGCTGTTTTGTTTGCTCCTAAGCACCCAACTAAACAGAGAACAATATCACAGTGTGTTTTCTCAGCTGACTAAATGTATTTCCTAAGCCCTATTTACTTTGCTTCTCTGGAGGACAGGGGGGAACGAGCGTATGGTTTAAAAATCAGGAGCAGATTTCATATTTCAATTAAGCAAATTGCCATAACATATTATAAACCACACCAACTGCATCAATGCTATAAAAATCAAACTCAGGAATTTAGCTCGATGACTTTTTTTCTCTGAGGAGAACATTTGCCGTAAGTGTGAGACACCAGGCTTTCTTCACCGCTGAATACTTTTCACTTGTCACCTATTTGACTGCAATCTATAAACACGACCAGGTGGCGCCGCATTTTCCGCTCTCCCTTTTTGGGGATTTTTTTTTTTTCTCTTCCATCCTGCGACGGCGACTCTTTTTTTTTTTTTTTTTTTGCTTTCCCAGCCCCTCATTCACAGTCAGGATGGAGCAGAATGGAGGGAACGAGGCTCCACCGGACAAAGAGCGAAGCACCTTTTGGGGACGGAGGGAGGGTTTAAAGAGGTACTTGATATCAGCCCAGTGTGTGAGACACCCACACACACACACACACACACACACACACACACACACAGAAAAACACACACAAAAAACATATATGCACACACACACACACACACACACACACACACCACACACAACTCCAAATGTATTACACCCTCTGCATTTGACACTAACACCTTTAGTGCCCTCCCAGCCCCCCCACCCCTTCAATCACTTATTCACTCTCTCCCAAACTCCCCTCTCCATTTCTCTTTCTCTCAATGCACACGGTTCAAAAGCTGTATTTCTGGCTTACTAGATTGGAGCACAAAGGCTCTTCTTATGCATCCTGGAGAAGCCCCACTAGAGAGGCCTCCATCCCGTCCTGGATAGGCGAGTGCACACAGACGGAGTTAGTCCTCTTTTTTTTCTCATTACCATTTCCATACAGGATTAAGCCACTTGGCTTTTGGATGGCGCGTACTATATTTTCCACCCTGCCCCAACACCCCCCCTCCCCTCCCTCCCCGCCGCATTCTAAAGGTCCAAGTTAAATGATCGGTAAGACAATCAGCTCATAAACTAGCTCTTTTTAATGTCTATTCACGCGCGGTGCCAGGTCCACACCATGGCCCAGTGGACGGATCTCATTGGTGAGGAGGGTCCTTCAGCCGCACCACAGTAGCGGCCCCCGCCGCCTTCCACAGGGGTGTGGGGTGCTGGGAAGGAATCTGACGTGTTCGATGCCACAAGCAGACAAGCGTTCAGGGATCGCTGTCAGATTTATTTTAGTGTGAATCAGCTGTTTTATATTCCCAAATACAATTTTTTCTCATCTTTGTATATTATTATTTGAAAGCCGCTTCTTCTAATTAAATGTTAAGTCAAGTCAAGTCGTCATGTCAAGTCCGCTCCTGTCAATTTCTTTACATGAAGTGGACATACAAAGAATTGAAATTACATTTCTTGCTTATTCCCCTACAGACATACTTTAGACAGGACATAGACAGTAGAACATAGAGACATTAAAGTAGACATGTGACATAAAATAAGGTGCTGACAAAAGAATTGTGCATTGTGGCATAATGATTACAACAGTTAAAATATGAGCTTATAAACATTGTCATTGTCATTACATACAAATCAGTTAAGAACCATTAACCTAAAACAGTAAAACCAGTTAAAAAAAACAATAAAACTATATATACTATACATATATCTATATATATGTATATATATATACATATATATATGCATAGTATGGAGCAACAGAAATGTTTGTTTGTATTTGCGTATTGTGGGATTAAAATTCCTATTTTAAAAGAAGAAATTTTACAAAATGTGTAAAGGACTCAGCCCTGTTTCTCTCCTCCACCCTCCTCTCCTGTCGGCCGAATACATTAATATTTGAAAGTGTTGGATGGGTTGGAAAAAAAAGGCTCATGGATGTTTCTTTTTCTACGCAAATTATATATTTTGTCATAAATACTGTTTGACTCATTTTAACCGTAATAGTTAAAAACAGTTCTTCTAATTAACTGCTAAAATTCTTTTTTCAACAAAAGAAATTTTACAAAATGTGTGAGGGACAGTGTGGAAATCTGAACTTTTCCTCCTCACCCCGTTTCTCTCCTCCTCATCTGAATACATTAATATCTGAAAGTGTTGGCTCGGGTGAGAGAAAAGAAAAAATGCTCATGGACTTAAACAAAGTCCAGAGTGACTTCAGGGTCTGGGATCTTCAAATAAACCCTGCCTGGGTGTCATGGGGACCAGGAAGTGGAATTAACTGCTATATTAGCCGACCTTCATCTTGTTGTTTGTCCCAACCTGCCTGGCTGGGCCCCGGACTGGCCCGTAACCACGGTCTCCGGGCCCAACAATGTGGGCATTTCCCTCGGCGAAAAAACACAGGCCTCGGGGTTTACTGAGCAAACAATATAAACCCTGCCAAACACTCCTCGCTCCCACATTTCACAATCGCTTCTTCTATCGCCATTTTTCCCCCTCTTTACTCTCCCCGGCCATCCATGGCGCTCTGAGGAGCCACCAGACAGTTCTGGGTCGAGTGTGAGACAGAAACTGTAGAAAAACAGAGCAATGACCTGTGTTCAGATTTAGTGTTAGAAAAAACATTCGTGCTGGCATGTCAGACCTATAACTCTTCAGTTTCCATAGTAATTGGAAAACTTTTTTTTTTCTCATAAACAACAATCAAAAAAAGTTCTTTGCCGCTGAATCACCCTCAGGAAATATTGATCAATATTCATATTGGGGAAAACTTCCAGAACATGAGCAAGTTCCTTCTAGGATGCATTCTGTTTAATTGAAACATCTTCATATGCTGAAACTATATGAGCAGAAAGTGTCAAAACTCATTTTAACTCTGTGTTTGCTTTTTGAGGCCGGGGTCTGCTTTCGCCATTAGCCAGCCTGTTGTTCCATCCGACAGAACCTGACATAAAAGCAGAGTCAAAGTGGTCCTGTGTTGCCTGTAAATCAGTCTCCTCGCTCGCTCGGATTAATACAGGAAGACATCAAACAGTCAGGAAACAGAACTGTTGTATAAAATCCTGTGGAGAGATACAGTACAGGAAAAAAAGAAAAAAAAATACGCTCCTTTACTGCAAGGCCACGACTTCTCCTGTATATTTCCTGTGATTTAATATAAAAGAGAGAGGTGTAGCATATCAATTGGTCTCAGAGGAAGACAAATCTATGTCAACGGGAATAAAAAGACCCTAAAATACAATATTTCAGAGGTTTATAGTCCAAATCCTTCCTCAGAGGGTATTAAACAGGCGATGTAGAATGTCAGCAAGATGGCAAATATGGGTGCTCAGGATCAAAGAGGAAAGAAGGGAGCAGCGCCTCGTGTTCGGAGGCGAGGCTGGATGCTGCTGCCGTTTGCCGGGCCGCGTCCGCGTCGCCTGCCCGTGCACGCGAGACTCACAGAGGGTGGTCGGATTCAATCTGATCCTGCCATCAAAGCGGGGCGGCCATCAAAAAGCCCAGCATCAGCGCAGGGATCAAACACGTCTCAGTCACAGCAATCATCCACAGGGTCAGGGGAGGAGGAGCAGGGTCACTGCGCCCGCCAGGAGGAAATCCATTTACTGCTACCTGCTGCACACACACACACACACACACACACACACACAGATTCACCTTCTGAATGTTGACCTTGGGCATCTTGCTGATGACTATCAGGATTATTGTGTGATTGATATTGTCAAAGTACGTTCAACAGTTTCAGTCGACCAGGGAATATTTTTCTTTTCTGTTGTTTGTCAGTTTTGTGATATGAACCAAGTGTCATATTTACACCTCAACTATGCTTTTGTTCAAAAGGCAATACGAATATTGATTTATTGTACAGTACCAGGCTGTGTGGCCTAGACTCTATATCATGTTAACCCTCTACTACATGAAATAATACTTAGACATGGTAAAAAAATGTCTTTAGGTTTTTATTACTTAAAGTGACCTAAACAATAAATATAATGCCCATGATTAGTTTGAAATGCGTCTGACTGCAGGAATTGCAAAGGGTAAAGTAGGGGCATGGGGTCCTATGAATCGTAAAAGTTGTAAAAGTCTAATTCAAAATCAGACTTTTACGGACTAATTCTAATCTTTCTGTAGAACATCCATGGAACTCCATTCATTCCATTATTTTCCATATTTGCATATTGTTGCCATACAGAAACAATATGCAATAACAATAATCTAATTTAGTATGGTAGAAAAATCATCACTTAAAAATGTAATTAAACAACAAAACTTCAAGTTTACTTAGCCAAGATGGTGAGTTCAATTTTTTATTTGATAAAAACATTACAAAATTCTGAATAAAAGCCATTGACGAGACAATAATGTCCACATGTCCATAAGCAAAAGGAACTGGAAACAGAATAGCCTGGTCATGTGACCTAAGAAATTGTCATCCCCACCCTCCAAAAAAACACCCTTTTCATGCATGCAGCCTTTTCTGTTTTCTGCTCCCTGTTGCTGTCATTTCCTAATTATTTTTTCACTGCACTGTAACTTTGTTCTTGTTTGCTTTTAATTTGAATTTAATCAACTGATTTTCTTAATTTAAATTTGACAGCCAATCCCAGCACATTACAGGTGAGAGGCAGGATACACGCAGACAGGTATTAGCCTATCATGGAACACACACACCATTCACTCACACAACAGGTAATTTAGAGTCCTCAATCAACCTCAGCATGTTTTAGACTGTGGAGGAAGCTGGAGAACCTGGACAGAACCCACACAGACACAGAGAGAACATGAAAATCCATGCAGAAAGATCCCAGACAAAGAACTTGAACATGTGTGCAAATGAATATTATTCTTGCTAATTCCAACAGCTTGTAACCATTCCTTAGACTGAGTCTAATGTTGCATCACACACATTTGCATTTTAAAAAAAAAAGATGTGACTAGATAGACTAGGCCCAGAAGCTTCACAGCTGAGATCACATCAACAAACCCAAGTCCAGGGTCCAGACCTTGTGTTGTGGTCAACTTCGTTCAGGCATGTGTATGTCATCGAGCTCACAGAGCCCTGGGCCAAAGAAGCTGAGGAACACTGAGCTCACAGCAGGCACAAAACAACAAGGCTAGAAGGTGAAGGTCTGTCCAAGCGAAGGAGCATGAGGAGGGTTCACACCCTCCTCATGCTCAACAGGCTCAGGCTGTCAGAGACCTGTCCTATACAGAGCTGCTAAAAACTTAACTCTACTCCACCACAGCTGAAACAAAGTGCTGTACATAAAAGGGCGTAAACCAACAGCAGAAACAGTCAAATAAATTTAATACATCAATCTATAAAGCAAGGAGCCCCTTTCAGTCTGTACCTCACATATCTTTGGTTTGTCAGATAAACCTCACCTTTCACATATACAGTAGTTGCATGGTTTGATGGGTGGTATCCTTTTTATTGAAATTTCAGAGGGATAGGCAAAATATCACTATTATATTATTATTATTAAATCTTTAAGCCCTGTAGTGTGCTGTGGTGGTGTAGGGCATAGTGTTCTTGCCTTATAAGCACAAGACCCATGTTCAAGTCCTCGCTGAAGCATTCTTTTGTATTTATTCTGCAAAATATATTTTACAAAAAAAGAAGTTAAAAAACTATCCGCTTCAGTATCTCATCACTATCCTGCAGCAGTTCTTTTGTTCAAGTGTTTCAGCTCTGTATCACCATGATGATTACACCTCACCATTTTATTTCTATTTAAACTTCCTTTGCCTTCCTGCTCCGATCATACTCCAAAGTGGTGAAAGTGAGTTTCCTGGTTTATCTGCTACTCTATTCCTCACTAACACAGGCTACTGTGGCCAGAACAAACAGATGGATTGATCATTTGTTCTGAATATTGAAACAATGCAAAAATGCACTTGCACTTTAATGTTGTTGTACATGTAAACCCATAGGAAAGTGGGATAGTGAGAAACGTAATTTGGATTCCTTTGTATGTCAAGTACATGTGAAGAAATTGACAATAAAACTGACTTTGACTTTAAAACAATAAGTTATCAGAGCAGTGTGTGGGACATAAAAGAATCATCTACATCCAATCTATTTACTTTTCAGGGCAGTGCATTAGTAATAAATAAAAAAGAGCAAGGTCTTATGCTGGGTTAACAGCCAGTGAGTAAAAATGTGTTTTAAGGTTGTTTTTTAAACAGGCATTGAGGAGCCTGTCTGATGTATAAAGGTAGAAAGGCCTACACTTCTACACTAGGGGCAGAAACAGAGAAAGCTCTCTGAGCATTCACCCGGGCCTCAGCACCTGGAGCAGCTGGTCAGCTGACCCGAGGGCCTGGGCAGCGGTGGCCTGTGGGGACAATGGAGCTCAGAGAGGTAGGGTGGGGCGAGACCATTTAAACGTCTAAAAACAAATAAAAGAACCTTAAAATGGACTCTAAAAGCACAGGCAGCCAGTGGAGGGAGGCCAGGACGGGTATGATAGGTTCTGATTTACACATTCCAGTGAGCAGACGAGTGGCAGGAAGGTGACCGCTGGTGGTGGTAGATGAAGAGGGAGGAGGGAGGACTCCAGCTGGGCACATAAATAAAAAAATAGCACCTGGGGGGGTGAACCTGGGATGCTGGGATTCACTGCTGAACCTTCTGGAGGTATCACGGACCCCAGTGAAACACTGACCCAGAGGCTCCAGCAGCCTTTTACTAAACCAGAGTCATTTCTCTCTCTCTCTCTGTAGCTCTCTCTCTTTTTTGGTTCTTTCAATTCTTCTCTTCTGATCAGTCTGGAAGTGTCAAGACAAGAAGCTGCAGCGAGTGAAAAAAGCAAAGACTCAGCACTCATGAACTTTTCCTATGAAGTTGGTTGTTTTGTGGTTGGCTATGGCCTCAGTAGCCTGTGTTAGTGAGGAATATAGTAGCAGATGAACTAGATAAAGATCAGAACCCCCCCTTTCTCTGGTAAGTCAGTGTTACTTTTATGCCATTATTCCCATCACTGTGTTTAATACAGTCTAACCTGCCACGTCAGAACTGTCTATCTTGAAATGTTAAAGATTCTTCCCCTGTTCTCTCAAAATGTCAATAGGTTTGTTTGATCCACCTAATTGCCTTCTTTTTTTCTTGTAATGTTGTAATGTTATGTAATTTGTAATATTATTTTAGATCACTATTTGCTGGGTCTGTTTTGAGACTGTTCTATGTTGATTAGAGCCTTAAGGGATAAGTCAAGGGACAAAAACATGCGATTGATTTGCAAGTTAACTATGACATTCCTGCGAATACTCATGATTAAATATATTTATTGATTGAGAGCACGACTTTTAATTTGAGTGTAAAAAATCCATTCAGGCCCATCTGAGGGAAAACACTGATCTTCGCAGTGTGTGACTGACCAAAGGCAGGGAGCATCTAGCCGCTGGCGTCCGGCCGCTGGCGTCTAGCCTCTGGCGTTGGACTGCTCCTCCGTAGCCAGGAAAGCAAAACAGCTCAGTGCCCTCGAGTCACAGTCTCTGCTCATCCGATCCTGTTTGAGATTCCTGAGTGATGTGTGCCGCGTCCGCTTCCATCTGGACGGCAGCTCCTCTTTCAATGATGAAAGAGAGGGCTCAAAATGTGATAAACCTGCCTGGGGAAATCAATGTTTGTTTTTTTTAATCAAAAAAAGATCCCAGGACTGAAATAATGCAACAACAGGCGGCCATGTCTAATGCGAGACCCGCCACACTCCAGATAACAAACCATGCCCGTAAACCAACAGGTCCCAAATTTGTTTTGCTTGGGGAAACAAGCGGACCCCATTCGGGGCCAATTTAGCAGCTCACGCGGCTAAAGCAAACGCTGATAAACTGAACACTTCTAATGGCACGGACCCACTAGCCGAGTGTGTCACTGCATCTCAATGACATGTCTTTTAGTGGCTTAATCAGCCGCGTCTGGATGCATGTGTTCTGCAAATAACTCACAATTAACAAATTAAAAAAGCAAAAGAAGCTTTTGATTATGTGTATAGTGCAAATAATCAGCTGGATCTAGCTCCTTTTAAACACACTGATACTCTTTTAATGTGTATTTAACTGCTTTCATATGGAGCTTAAAGTTATATGATTGCCCCTGGCAAACAATGGATGGGATTGAGTCATTTTTTATATCTTCTTCTCACTCTGACTCATTCACACCTCCGTCTTTGTTATTAAATGATCATTACAGAGGCCTCGCTGACCTCTTCCTTCACTCCTGCTTGTTTTTCTTCATCGCGCAGACTCTCCATCTCTGTCAGAATCGCTCTGTGACGCCGAGGTCGCCTCCAGACGCTCGCTCCCCAGGGCTTACTGAGGATGTGTGCGATCTGTGTCTCTGCTTTGATCCGGGCGCACGGCTCGTAGGATGTTATACACACTGGCGAGGAAGAGGGTGGTGTCGCATTATCTGTGTCCTCTGGACTGCGCCAGTCTTCCGGTTTGGACTGGCCGGAGCGGTGCGGGGGAACCGGTGACAGACACATTCCACTTCAAGACAAAAAAAGAGCTTTTCACACGGACTTTTCTCACCACTTCACGATGCCCCCGCGTCTATCAGGATTGTCACTGGCTGCGTTTCAAGCCTATTATTCATCTTTTATTGTCCCTCTACCCACTTGACAGCATCCATGCTGGTGGAATTACTGAGTGTTGCTCACTTTGCCTCAGATTTACAAGGTGTCTTTTATCACTTATGTCTCATAAGCCGGAGTCTAATAAAGGAAAAGGTTTAATAAATGAGACATAAACACGGTTTGTAGAAACACAATGAAAATATGATTCCCTTTTGTTATGACAACAATAGAACACATGACAAAGAAAGAGCGTGCCGGGATACAATGAGCTGTGTAAGACAACTAAAGCATTCAATTATTTGTCTGATGACCCCTCATCCTTCAAATCCATATCACTGCAGCAGAGTTTCTACCGTGAAATGGCTCTGATGTCATGGAGATTTGACTGATGAGCTAATGACTAAGTATTCTGTGTCGATTTGGAGGAACTAGTCCAGGTCAAAACAACGACATCCACAGGAACGAACCTTGCAATGGAGGGATTACCGGCGAGACAGCTGAAACACATTGAGAGATGGTTATCATTAAGCACTTTGATAAGACCGTCGGACCCGAGAGGTCAGGATTGCATCAATAATGAGGCGAGAACCACAGGCACCAAAGTCTGTACGTGACTTTCGCTGGGACAGGCAGATCATATGGAATAGATAGATGTGAGCCCCGGATCCATTTTATTAGAGCTTTTCACCTTGCGTGCCACATCAGTGAGGGGTAGAGTGGAAACAGTCTCCTCTAGACTCAACAAACTAAAGGTGTGTGTGTGTGTGTGTGTGTGTGTGTGTGTGTGTGTGTGTGTGTGTGTGTGTGTGTGTGTGTGTGTGTGTGTGTGTGTTTGCGCATGAGCATTCCAGCCTGTATAAAAATGAACATGTGTATCTGTATACACTGATTTCTATGTCTAGCGTGCGTGTGAAGCTTGACTGGGTTCCCCTCTCTTCTCTCCAGGGGAGGTGTTGTGAAAAACTGGATGGACGTCTCTCTTCCCGGCATCTGGCTCTTAGAAGTGTCTCCGAACACATGGGCCCATTAGTTCCACCTCCGGGTGGACTCCCGCCTGATCCGCGCTGATGTGATCTCACAGGGGCCCGGGCCAGCCCTCCCCGGGGACCCATAACCACCCAGGCACCAGAACAAATAGCTCAGTGCTTACACACACACTCCTTTATGGCAGGTGATTCCTTGCCCTGTTTCCAGAGCGTGCAGCAACTTCAAAGTCCTGCAGTCGGACCGTTGTTTCTCACCCTTGGCTTCCTCATCCCCGACTTGCCACGTAGTTGGAGTGTTGGCCGCAGCCTGGGTGAGACATACACAGGGTGAGGTCACCGAGGTGGGTGTCTACGTGTGCTTTGAAGCTACGGAGAGGCCTTAGGTAATCACAGTGTGTTCACATGTACTGTAAGAAATGTATTAAAAGTGATTTATTCTCATACCGTGTGGTCAAACCTATGATGTAAAGATACAATTTAGAGATAAAAATGCCAGATGAAAAATGTGTAAATAAACTTCAGGTATGCAAAAAAACGTGAACCTCCAATTGCAGCCAGCAAGCTTATCTTAAAGATACAGCGTGTGGTTTTCTGGTGGCATCTAGTGGCAAGGGTGCAGATTGCAATCGAATGAAAATCCATACGTGTAGCGGAACCTACAGAGGCAGTGGAGAAAAAAACTAACATTTGGTTTGTCAGTTTTAAGCTACTGTAGAACTATGGTGACGCAACATGGTGAAATGAAAACAGTACAATCTAATGCTTATGACTATTATATTCCATTTCTACCAAGTCTGTTCCGCCAGATGCTGCTAAATGCTATTAAATCCTTTAACACACAGAGTAGGAAAACTTGAGGTCCAACTGGGCTGTTTGTGACACCCGTGATGTTGACGCAGTTTTTCAGCTAAGAAGCAAATTAAAATCGTTTTATGTTAAACAAGCCTTTTCAAGCCTGGTTTTACTTGGCCTATCAACGCACTTTTAAAAATGAGACTGAGATACATACTTCCTATGGGCATTGCACAGGTGAAAAAAATACATGTGCTTGTAAAATAAAATAATATAGCTGTGAGTCAGCATGTGAAGACACTTACGAATCCACCTGAAATGCACATGATCTTACTCACTGTTGTAACAAACGTCCCTGCACACAAGCTGAAATAATCGGGCCCTCTAACAAGAGGAAAGAGCTGCTGCAGCTGTGATGAGCGGAGACTGAATAGGGGGTGCTGTGTCCAAATCTAAATAGGTAATTTATTAATCCCTGAAGGGAAATGACTTTGCCATAGCAGTTACACAACATACAGAAAGAAGCAACTAGCAACAGAACTAAATATGAATGAGTGGTTAATAGCAAAAAAAAATGTAGGGGCAGAAAAAAAAATATGTGAATGTCAACAAAGTGAAGAAGAGAATCAATAAATATAAATGTTGACCAAATGTCGAACGGATTATATGAATGAGAACAGAATATAAATAGCAGAGAAAAAAATCAAGGATTTAGGATTTAATATAAGGCAGCGCCGTTTTATTTCTTGCTCTGGAAATTCATTGCAATGCAAATTGCATGCTTGGTTTGCAGTTGCAGTTTCTTGTGAATGCTAAAACACTAACCTGCTATTTTTGGCTTTTCTTGAAACACTGCGTCTGAAACCAATAACACTGGCGGCCAATGCATTAACCAAGTGAGCCAAGCTGAACGCATGTTCTCTGCTTTACACTCAGTTTGCAATATATTAACTGAAATGAAAGTGTAAACAGTTGTCCCCCCCTACACTGTTTTACCAGTTGCTTTTTCTCATTGGCACATGTGAGAACACTTTTAGCGAATGAGAACTTAAGGACGACATAATGGCCGATAACTGTTAACAGAGTGAGTCTCTCTGCACTGGCTCAGTGAAACGCAACAGAATTAGAAAGAAGCAGATGCACAGACTTTCTTTAAAAGAAACTCAGACAGTGTAAAAAAAAGAGATATGAACATGTGACCATAATACATTACATTTACTGATCCCTGTCTGTCCTGTAGATCATTATTTTGTCTCTTCCAGAGCAGATGCATCTTGAGTCAATATATGAGAATGAGGCATGTTTCAACCTTGCAAAAACAAGGGCTTTTATTGTTTGAGGAGTGTAAGAAATAACTTTTTCCCCCCATTTGTTTGTATTGACAGCGTTATGCTGGGAATGCACATCCATATTTTACACATTTGGATACCTGCTGTGTGTATGTCTGTGTACTACACAAACCTTTATTGCAGGCCGCTCTGCTCGGCACTGCGGAAAAAAACAAAAGCCACAAGTGTTTCTCATTTATACTATTAGTGGGTAGTCTGTGCTTCATGTGACGATGGTTTGTTTGTACTGTATTGATGCAAAAACACATTTTTAAAATACCTCCTAAGAGTTTTGCAATAATTGTTTGCTTTTTGGAAGAGACGCATAATGTTTTGCAGGTTTTGGCGTGAGGTTTTGCGACACAAATGAGGGGAACAAAAAAAATCTTCCTGCGTTACTGACAATGATCTGTTGTGATGTCATCACAAGAAGCATCTAGTGCCAAAGCCACTATACGCCAGGGCCCCCAGAGCCCCCCCGCAGCGGGACCACCTTGCATCTTGGCGGGGACCAAATAATCCCAGTAGACCCCCTCTTTGTTTAGCAATGTATTCCACAGGTTTATGGACACTTTGAGGGCCATT
Source organism: Eupleurogrammus muticus (assembly GCA_036785175.1). Taxonomy (NCBI): domain Eukaryota; kingdom Metazoa; phylum Chordata; class Actinopteri; order Scombriformes; family Trichiuridae; genus Eupleurogrammus; species Eupleurogrammus muticus. Next base: position 21,084,964 of record JAYKQN010000011.1, on the reverse strand, counting down.
GTAAATAGGACTGCCTCTGTTATTAAAAATAAACCACTGACTATGTTGGTTCTGAGCTGTTATTAGGGCCCACCTCATGGATCAGGGAGTTTTAACATTACTCGTGCAAATAGTAGCCAAGGCTGTTAGCAACCCGCATGATGCGATAAATAAAAACCTTAAAAAAGGCTCATAGGTATGTGTCTTAATATATATGTATGCATATACATACAGTGTAAAAAAAAAGTTGGACAGGATTTTACAAAATAGAAACAAGCCTGTAGCATCATAGCTAACGCTAATGCTAATGCTAGCCCAGCACCTCTGCCTGAATGTTAAATGCCTTATTCTAAAACTGTCAGGATTAAAAATTAATCAGGACTTAATCAAGCAGGACCGACTAAAAAGCAGCTACGAGAATTTGACCAAATTGCCAAAGGTTGATGGACTTGTGGAGGATTTCGTCAAAGCCCAAAAAAATACAAGATCTGCACAAGTTAAGACCATTTTATTTGTATTTTTAAGGCTTCTAAGTACATGTTTGCTAATACTTATACTTTTGTGACATCATATCTTACTGTTAATCATTGTATCAGAGCTTATTCTCTTATTAGTTACTGGAGTTTGGTGTAGGTACTTTATTTATATTTGGCTATAAATCCTCTATTGTTATAAATACAGGACAACATATTTTATGATGTTGATGGTGTTAATGGTTGAGGAACAAACTAGCAGTTAAACCTGCTGACTGTTTCTGAGAGATGTTGAGAACAAAAAAATAAAAGACAACCATTGGTTTTGAGACAATGCTGCTCACATGTCAAATGTCCATTAGCAAAAAGGACTACAGAATGTCCTGGTCAATGGGACCTCATAAATTTCATGTCCTTCCAAAATAAAAGCTCTCTTTTCATGTCTTACTGTTAGAAACTGTAGTAAAACACAGATTTTATATCACATCTTTTAAAAAAAATAAAGACAAAGTAATTGTTGCCATATGGCAACGCTATGCAGTAGAGAGGTAGGTTCAGTAAAATTTTCATCCCAAGTTTACATTAACATAAAGAAAATCTAGATACCAAAGTATTAAAGGTCCTGTATGGTAACTGATGATGAATATATGAGCCTTTAGTTGTTTAAAGGCTTAAACTGATTTAATCATTTTACCTGCATAGAGTAAACACAAACCATGCTTCTTCCTTTACCACTGTTTGTTCATTCAAATGCAGACAGGTTATTATCACAACAGTCAGACTTTGTTGTATTTTTAGCTTAGAATACAATAAATCCTGTACTCATAAACAGTGGTCTGTGTTCGGGGGGACAGACAAAAGCAGAAAAGAACTGAAATATAAAATTGTAATAAGAGTATATAGAAGATAATAAGAATAAGTGTAAAAACAAAAAAAACAAGGTGCCAAAAGTAAGTAAAAAAAAAAAAAGTAATATGCGTCCTTACACGATCAAATTGTATTAAATAAATTCTCCACTAAATATAAGACAACACATTTGTAATATGGCCGCACAACTACAGCAAAGTAGAATTAGTCTGTTCCTGGAACACACACCTACAAAGTCTCCATACCACAACTCCCGCGTCTCTATCCTAACCCTGGATTGTCTTTCTGGGGGAGCACGTCTCGTTGCAGGTGCCAAGCTTAAAGTCCACCTGAAAATTTATACTCCATGGGGGGCGGGAGGCTCAAAGGCCTTTACTCACATCTGCCTTAAGCTGGCCCACCAGGGTCTGGATCAGGCCTGTGGGACTGGCTCAGCCCCCGCTGTGCCCTCCCTTCTCGCCCTCGCACTGTACATAGTGTTATGTTGACTGGCTCCCTTTTAAGATGCCTCTGGGTAACCACGGCAACAGCAGTGCTGGATGGCATAAAAAGCAGATGTGGTGCGGCCATGTTGTTCAATGCGAGCTCAGATATAAATGGCTCCGCCAGGAGAAATTAACTGTCTCGTTAATTTCCACAACTCCTAAAGAATTACATTTTTTTCAATTCAGGTACCATATGTGTGTGCAGTTGTCCTTCAGTCCTTTAGCGGCTTCACTATTTTACAGACTTATTTTGAGTAATTTTGTATGCTTTTTTTGCAGTGCAAAGTATGAACATGCACTGCATTCGCCATCCTGATTGGCTGAGGGACTGTGATTACCATTATCTATCAATCTCCTCCGTGCAGCGTCTCCTGTACACAGCAGAATGTGTTCAGCTAGCAAGCTTTCTCCCTGAAAACAGGATTGGAAAAAATACAAGATACATGCAAACATAACAATGACAAAGTTTGAATTTTGAGAATGTTTAAACAAGACAGAAATGTGAGAAAATGTTAATTGGAGGTTTTAAGGTTTTAAAGAATTGAAAGCGTGTTCCATCAACAAGTTAAAATTGTAGGTGGATTAAACATTTTAAATTTATCTCATCTTGCCAGACATGATTTGTCACTGACTAAAAAACAAAGCAGACTATTACTAAAAGAGGGACCACTGTAACAGATTAATAACAGCCCACCCCGCTGATGGCATTTAAATGGGCACTTTTATAAAAAAAAGTAACTTTTCAATGTTTGTGTGTCTATATTCAGGCCTCCAGTCATCTGTTGTGATCTGGCCTCCTCTGCAGTGTTGCTGAAACCTGGTTGTGACAGACAGACTATATTGGGGCTAACGGACTTATTAGATGCTTTAAGAAAATAAAAGCATGCAATTTTTTTTATACTAGATCAAGGAAATCAAAATATTAATCTGGGCAAATGACAAAATCGGGCCAACAACTTCCTATTGCTGCTTGAGTAGTTTTGATCTGATGTTCACACATTATTTACAGCATTTACAGGAAACCTTTGTATGGAGGGGTAAGAATATATTTTTCTTTTCCTGTCCATCATATTTTGACATATGCTCAAAGTGAAAACTGGTGCCATGGTCATGTTGGCTGGCCATGCCCGTGCTGAGAGATGTGCCAGTAGGAGGCGGGGAGGAGGAAATGGATGGCAGAGGGAGAGTTGCGTGAGGACTGGAGGTTATCCACCAGCTGAGGAAACACAGCGGCTGGCAGGTCCCGGCTTTAATGTGATGAAAATCAGCTCTGGGGCCAATGAAAATGTTTGCGTAGAAAAGTTGAAAACATCCACACAGGAAATAAGAAGACTACTCTTCATTGACAGGAAACATACATCCTCTTACACACACATTACACGGGACAAATTCTTCCTGACACCATGAGGAGACTCGTGATGTGAATGTGCCGCGCTTCCACTACAGGAATTAAATGTTACAGTGACAGGGAAACACATCACAGTACAGTGATTGAAACAAAATATACATGCTTAGTTATCTTTTTTTTACTTTAGTTAGGGGTTTTAAGTATCTGTGCATCAGCCGAGCCTTAAAGGTAAAGTGTGTGGTTTTGTGGCAGCATCTCATGGTGAGGACTACTCATCTCTGTAATACTGTGAAAACATGGAGGGAGAGAGGGAGACCTGCTCCCTATGTAGATAAAAATGGCTCAACCTAAGTTAACAAAAGCACAACTCCTATTTAGATTGAATTTACATGGTTAAACATGGTAACTGACAGTTAAAAAGCAGTAAAAAAAAACACAGCTGACTTACCCTCAGAGTCTCCCACTCCAACATTGTTACAAACAATGTTTCAATGTTATAGTAAAAATTGCCTGGTAAAGGTTATGGTTCATTTAAAGTGGACATGTTCTTATGTGCCTCGCATTGAATTCTAGAAAAAATTTCTTGGGGTCCTACTTTACCTACCTTACCTGAATGCACTCTGGCCGTTTGTTTTTATATTCAGATTTTTTTTATGCCATGACCACTCACCTGTGATATGGTGCCTTGTGAAAAGTATTTGGCTCCGTTGAACTTTTTTTTTTACCCTTTTCAATTATTCTTTTTTCCTTTTGCCACTGAAAAAGATATCAGTTCCTAGCAGGTTGAACTGGGAGCAGGAACTTAGAGTGTAACAGTCATCTAGGAAATGGCTGAATGGGGATAATTTAATTTGAAAACTCAAATGTGGCAAAAAGGTCAATGAGTTCATTAATGAGTACTTTTGCAAGGCAAAAGTACTCATTAATGAACTGCTGTAAGTACTGCTGAAGGTTTAGTGATGCCACCTGATGGTAGGTGATGATCAGTAGATGAACAGCACAAAATCATTGTGATGCATCCTCTTGGAACCATGAATGTATAAAATCTACCTGAATATCACCATTCAGCCATTTCCTAAAAGAATGTTTTACTTTGAGCTGCCATATTTACCAGTGGAGAGAATGTAAAAAGATAAAATGAATAAGTAAAAGAGAATTACTGGTAATGTACTTGCCATGTAACAAAGGAGCACAAAGTTTATCATATGACCTCTTGTTTTAATTTATTTCTTGAGATCAGCTGTAAGGCCTTAAGTGGAACCAAACAAGGGAAATGTGTGTCGGGTTAGAAGCCACAAGAGATCCAGGCCTGTTGAACCTTCACATACTGTATAAAGGAGGTGAAACAAACAGAACTGAACCTGCAGATGACATCACCAGCGTCAAAGGCTTCGTTGCCAGACGCTCAGTGTAGGCAGATAATGTAGATCTTTTTCCCCAGCACTTGGCAAGGGAAACATGTACGCTCCAATCCCCTTTTATTGCTATTTACCTCTTTGCCAAGCTTTGTCGAAAGCACATAGTTTCACAAGATGAATGTGAAAGTGAAGAAAAAAAAGGGCTCCGGCAGACAGGTTTGGGCTCTTTGTGTTGATTCTTCCCACCTATAAAGGGATTCCTGCGGGGACGTGCGCTACACTTTTAGTCCTGTATCTCATTAAGCAGCCGGGGAGGTGCGGCGGCATCACAACAGATCAGTCAGGCGGTCCGCCCCGCAGCCCGCAAGCTCTCGGGCCGCCCCGCGCTTTTTTCTAAATATGTACACAAGTGCACAGGAGAGCGTCGGTGAGCCCAGAGGAGCCTGCGCTTGGCGCTCGCTGCTAAACCCGCGGATCATAAATCCAGCGGCGGACAGGCGGGCTGAGCCAGAACGCTTAGACACTGCGGGCCGGGTGATTTATGCATCGATGTAACCTCTGGAGTTTAAAAATAACAGGAGCAAATCTCTCCGGGGATGGACTACCTCTGCACCGCGCTGATACTGTAAAACCACTTTAAAGACATTTCATCCACTCAACAGGAAAGTGTGAGCTAGAAAAGCAGGATGAGTTATGCTATGGAGAGGGTTATATATAATAGAAAAGACCCCCAGCCTGAGAATGCGTGAATGTGCTGGTGTAACGCAGGGAGCTTAAAAAGCCTCTCTTTTAGCAGCTGAAAACAGACGGAGTTTAATGAGAAGTCGTTAATGGAAATATTATTGGAGCGTACTGTTAACAGCCGCTCCGAGCCAAAACCATTTCCTCCCGACTTTTCTTTGTACGCGCCGTTCGGGGGAATCGACCGCTAATGTCTCGAGGACCTTCTCCCAACGACCTCCGCCAGCTCCCCCCGCCGGATCCCTGGGCCAGCACCTGCAGGAGCGCGGCGCGGGTGCCAGTAACTCACGCCGTGGCAGGTCGGGCCTTCTCCTGCACATCCAGGATTTACTCTGATGACAGAACCCGCCACTTCCTCACCGGGCCTCACGTTTAATGGAGTGCAAAGTTGCCTTTTATATTTCTACAGGTGTCGGGGAGCTACACGCTGTTTGCGCAGAGGTCTTCGTTTTAATGGAAAGCTTTGTCAAATATTCCATAAAAGCTCCTTTTTAAGAGGACGGGACGTATAAAACATAGAGAAAAGTACTATCCCAAGAGCTTGACCTTTGGAAGATTTGAATTAGAAACTAAATATCAGACTTAAAACATAGTTTCTGCAGGTTTGTTTGTCGACTCTTTTCAAAAAGACTATTTTGGAGCTTTTTTGAGTCATATTCTAAGAACAGAGTGTTTCTTTCGTAAAACTAAGAAAACATAATCTTGTCCGTGTTAAGATAAATATTAGTTTTACAGTGTGTGGCCTCGCTACTCTCCGCTCATCACTCGGCGAGACGACATCATTGGCTCCACAGAAATCATGTTCCCTTTGATGCAGCGGGGCCGCAAATCCGCTGTCATAATAAGGGAACGCGTCTGTTATCCCGCTCGCGCTCGTTTCCGCGCCTCGCACAAGAAGCGCCCATTGTGGTTGAGGTGTTATGTTTAAAGGCGCCGGGGAAAAATCTCGCACTGTGACCCCCCCCCCCCCCTAGCTGCGTACGGCTGTCATCATTCCCATTCGGCAGGCCTCGATGAGCAGGAAAACACCAATCATGTCATCGCTGTTCCGCATAAGACCGAGGGCCCTCTTTAGCGAGATAGCAGCTTGTAATTATGCCGTCCTCCAGGGCTGCGGCATTGTGGTTTTTCTCATTGGCCACGCCAAGAAAAGCAGCCGAGGAGCTGATTAACTTGGACGTACAGCTCGCATTCTTCCGCGGTGCCTTGCTGCACTTAGCTGCTGGTGGCGTGCCCTAAATGGTCGCCGCTAATGGAGTTCATTAAGGACTTATGTTCTCCTTCTTCTTCTTTCTAAGCGTAAACAAATGCATGGACAGTCCCATGTGCACACACACACACACACACACACACACACAAACACACACACATACCGTAGCATATGAAAAACCTCAGGTTTCATACAGCCATTGCTGAATGCAGAAATATATATGTTAGACTCCTGCCATGCTGGTGGCTCTGTGGGGTCATATCGGAGTCATTGTAATTATGGGATTCCGTCCTAATAAAGTTGTAATTACGACTGGGGAAACTGGCATTTTTCTGAAAGCTGTATCCAACCCAGCACTTCGCGGGCGTCAGAAAGCTGTCAGAAAACGGATGCCTTACATCAGCCAAAATGTTTTTGTCTCGTATTAAAACCTTAAACTTAAAGTCACAATATGTGATTCAGTGCCGCTAGGGGTCCTGTTCAAATCCATGTCAGAGGACCTGAGGACGTGCTGAAGTAGCCTGGGATCATGGGAGTTCTTCTCTGCCGTGCTCTGCAGTCAACCTCTCCCAGTCAGGATTTTTGCGTGTTAATTGTTTAGGAGGTTTTCACCAGGAGCTGACTTACCCTCCGAGTCTCCCACTCCAAAACAAACCAGAGCCGGTTATTGAAACCGGTAAAAACACACACATTTCACATTAAAAACCTGCGTTTCTCTGGTGTTCTGTGGCCACGACGTCCGGACATTCAGGAGAGTTTTTACCGGGAGCTGAATTATATATATCCCCTCCTCTCCAAAACAAACGGACTCTGTGATTAAAGCTAAAAACACTGAGGCCCCGGCTACACTAGTCTACATTTTTTTGTTTTAACCATTATATTTTTGTCAAAAAAGAAAAATCTCCTTCCACACTCTGGTCTGATCAGCAAATCTGTCAGACTATATGGAGACCTCAACACAAATACAAGCTCCCTAAAAGCCTGGAACACCATGCCAGGCCAGTATAGGCCGACAAGCTCATTTTGACAAACCAGCATGACAACACATTTTGAGCTGTGTTGTTGGTGTCCCTCGTGATCCACTGCACGGCTGCTGCTGTCCTGCTCCTGCTGTGTTGTGTGGTGCATCAACACAGGGAGAGAATGCATGGAGGCCTTTGTTTTTATCTGCAACTGCATCCTCAAATGCATCATGGGTCCACCCTGCTTCTGGACCAATGTGTGTTTTCAAATGTAACAGCCCGCCCTGCATTTCTAGTGGACACTGTAGACCGTGAGGTTGACTAATCCACGGCACAGGCTACACTTTTGTCTGCTGGAGGACAGCTTGGCTGCAGTAATCATGCAGTAATCTTAAATTCAGCTGTAAAGCTGCAAATGATACCAAGAAAATAACCAAGAAATCGTGATTTTTGTGAAGATACAAGGTATAAATGGACTTTAAATCACAAGAAATAAACATAATCACAACATGTACCATGGAATGCTTCTTAAAACCGTGTTTTTAAAAGTTTTCTGACTTTCTCATCTTGCCAAATATGATTTGTCACTGACCCATAAACAGGTGTGTCAAAAAATCGTGGCTTAGAAACAGGATAAAATGTAAAGTAATGACATCATCAGACAATAACTTAAATGAAATGTGTAATTGTAATTCATTCTGCTTATTTTTTCAAGATTACGAGCTGGTGACATGCACCTTTCTGGGTGTCCATACTTTACTTGGCACCAAAATACTGCTGCATGTGGACAGGGAAACATTAAGACTCACTTTGTTACAGAAAAGTTACATATTGTTCCTTTCATGACTCTAAAGTGATTTTTGTCAGTAAAGAGTATATTATCTATAATATATCCATCCTGAGATGTCAGATATCATGAACACCCACAAGTCCTTAATGTGGGAATCTTTCCGTTCTGACAAAGAAATACATATTATGGAAATACATGTAAAAATGCGGGCGACACGGTGGAGCAGTGGGTAGCACTGTTGCCTCACAGCAAGAAGGTCGCAGGTTCAAGACCGCCTTGGGGCCTGGGTCTGGGACCTTTCTGTGTGGAGTTTGCATGTTCTCCCCGTGCCTGCGTGGGTTCTCACCGGGTACTCCGGCTTCCTCCCACAATACAAAACATGCTCAGGTTAATTGGCAAATCTAAATTGCCCATAGGTGTGAGTGTGTGTGTGAATGGTGTGTGAATGGTGTGTGTGCCCCACGATTGGCTGGCGACCATCTGGGGTGTATCCCCCTGCCTCTCGCCATAAATGCGCTGGGATAGGCTCCAGCAGACCCCTGCGACCCCGAAAGGGAATAAGCGGGATAGAAAATGGATGGATGGATGGATGTAAAAATGCTGCATCAGAACCTCGATGGACAGAGCTGTTTCTCATTAACGTATCAACTCTTGTTTGAAAAAAACAACAAAAATACAACAAGCGAGTGTAAAAGAAACTTATGACATTATGTTCTTTCGATGAGTTCTCGACATTTCCGTCAAACTTTCTGAATGCAGTTCTGCAAAAAAATGCTCATCAAAAAGTAAGTACCGCTGCGGCTGATAGGAATGTTAGCAGGTATTTGGTCATTAGGTTTTGCCCTGATCATGACACTATGAAAAGATGATAAAATATCACCAAGGTTGCTACTGTACATCCTGACTAGCAAGTGTCGGGAGTAACAAAAGTAATCGATTACTGTAATGCATTGCTTTTTGCAGTAATGTAAGGCATTACAGGAAAAAAACTTGTATTTTGGATTGAGGTGGTGGCTTTTTTTTGTTTTTCTTAATACAAATTCACCAAAATCACAGCGAGATCAGCAGCAGTGAAACGTCCATGCGCAATGTTTCACTTCATTTTCAACTTGTCAGATAGAAGATGGAGACGAGTGAAGCTGCAGAAACGTCAGTTAACACATTCTCCAGATGGGCGTACGCTCCATTACTTTACTTTTGTGATAAAAAAAATGATTTGAAGAACATTGTAGTCAAATACTCTCTGTGTGCTAGACATAAAGAACCTAAACTAGCTTTTAGAAAACCTAGTCAAAGATCTCTTTTGACTAGCAGCAATCATGACGAGGCTTAGACAATTCAAAGTAATTAGTAAAGTGATATTGTAATGTAGCAAATTACTTTGAAATGACAAGTAATAAATAAATAACACTTTACAGTTTTGAAGCAACGTGACCAACGCTGCTGATGAGAGATGATCATGTGAAACAGATCCTGTGAGAAGCCGTCTGATGGTTGTGGAGACATTTGGATGAACACACTCGGCAGCTGGATGGTGTGTGAACATGGAGGTGGTGGCGTGCTGCTCCAGTAGCCCACTGGTTAAACCACAGAGCCGCAACTTTCACAGCCTGCCCCGCCCCCTCCCTTCATTTCTCACTCTCTCCCTTCATTTCCTGTAAAAGAAAGGGAAAAAAAGGAAATTCCAGGGCATTTACAACTAAAAAAAGCTTTTTCTCTCTTCACCTCTTTAGAGCCATGACACAGAGCTCCTGGACCACTGAGTCCTATTGTTTGTGGATTGATCGATTCAGGGGGCATGTTGATATTATGTCACATACGTTTTTAAAAAATCCCACAAATTGATAAGCATGTTGTGTGTCGTACATAGTGTTTAACATAGTCTTGAGGAAAAGAATATTGGGGGAGCAGCTCTTGCAGCACGTAACAATAACAAGGCTTTGTGAGAACAGGCCGCAGACGCAATCACAGCTATGGATCACCGTGTTTTACATGCATGCGTAAACATCTCTGTGTTTCCTCAGCAGTGTTCATCTCACAAGCGGAGCTCAGCCAGCAAGGGGGAACGGCAAAGAAGAGTGCATTTTGCGTAGCTGTGCCATGCTACTACATCATGTTAAATTCTATATGAACAGAGGCGATGGGAACACACACACACACACAGACACACACACAGACACACACACACACACACAGTGTCTGATCTATGTCCTACCACAAAAGCACCAGCAAACACTTTAATGCACAATCCAAAAGCTGCTCTATGGAAATGCAGATTTTTGAGAAGTGAACTCATTCTATCTTTTTGATGATTTTTGCAATTCAATTTCCGGTTATAAGCAGTGTTTGAAAGATGTTTCCCATAAAGTAAACCTACCGATGGATAACTGAATGGATAACTTAACTGCATTCAGCAAACTAGTTTTTCCAGGGATATCGCTTTAATCTTCCATGTAGGATCCTGCAGTGAAGCGATGGTGTGAAGATTAGAAGCTTATCCAATTATCCCTGTGCTAAGACGGGCTGAGCCAATCAGGCACATCTAAAGGGCACGGCCACACTGAAGTGCTGCCAGAGCCTCAGAAACGTGAGAGGCCCAAACATGGGGACGTAAGCTCTTTTTTTTTTTCCTTCCTTCCTCTTTTTTTTTTTTTTTTTACAAACTAATATTCAATTAGCGTGCTGAAACCCAAATTAGTTTTGAACAAGGGTATTAGAAGAGAGGAAAGCTTAGATAATTCGAGCGTGGATAATATCTCTGCTGCTCCGAGACCCCACACTGCGTCTTTAAGCCTTTTGCATTGTTCTCTGCTGACTTTTAACAGGGAGGGAACAAGGTAGATCCAATAGACGCAGGTTAAATTAAGTAAATTAAGGGATTTTATGGAAACTCAACTTCCCATACATGGTAAATCAGGAAGATTCTTGCATATACTCGCTGCAGCAAAGAAGAATAAGACTCAGCTCCAACGGGACATCCTGTAGTTTAGGACAGGCCAGACAGTGACGCTCCAGCAGCACAAACTACAATAAATCACCTGATGTCACTCATAATTAGAGGAACAGCTGAGCCAAAGCGGACCACATAATGATTCTGGACCACCTCTGTGGTTTTTCATACAGCTCCCAGCAACATTTGTTCACAGCCTGCCTCATTCTCTCCAAGCTGCTGCCCTCTGCAGGCCACAAGCAGCAGGAACGAGAAGCGTGTTCCCCGACCGACTACATAAAAGGGGACAGTGTGTTTTATTGGTCATGCTCCCTCCCCAAAGATTAATGCTGCATACATGGAGTTCTAAATGGCATTTTGAATCGCAGTTTTGTGCCTTTCATGTTTGTCATAATTCACCTCTGGGAAAGATGCCACCTCAGAGGTCAGCCGCCCACAGCGTGTAACTGAGGACTTTTTTTATTAAAAGTGCCACAGTTCACTTACGTCCAAAAGAATTATGAGTATTTTTTCTTCCCTAATTTGTCATCGCAGCGAAGCCCCGCACAGCTGGGTGGTCCTCAGAGCTGAATGTGACCCCAATAAAGACCTTTGTGCCGGGCGGCTCCGAACAGCGGCTGATCCGCCATGAACCTCACTTTTGTTGAGGTGTCAAGGGGCACTGATTCATGACACATTATGCGAAAACACAAAGGAAGAAATAGGCGGCCCTGTTTTCTATTGAAATGTATAGCAAAGTCACTGGCTGACTTTTATCGCGGCAAATGAAATGTCACTTTATTGTGATCTGTTTATTCCTGGAATGAAGATGGAAATTTTCTTTTGGCTCCTGCGCTTGACAGTTGAAATATCAGATTATAAAAACACATTCAAAACCTGGATGAGTTTGATTGTGTCATATAAAACAATCTCCAGACAAGGAATTTGATGATAAAAATCTCAGTAAATATGAGATAAAACTCCCAATTTCTTAAGGAAGACGGCAGATAATCTTTTAAATAAAAAAATAATAATTGCCAGCTACACCAACTATTTTGAAAATCAATGAATCAATTCAAGTCATTTTAAAGAAGAAAATGTCTGAACTCTCTGGTTCCAGCTTCTCTATTCTATAATAGTAAACTGATGATATTTGGGTTGTGGACTGAAAAAAAGAGACATTTTTCATTGAATCTTCAGCTTCGGGAAACAATAATCAAGAGTTTATGAACCAAACAACTGACTGATTAATAATTTCAATAATTGATTGATTAATTGACTTTTAGAAAAGTTGTAGTTACCCTAACCCTAACCCTTTGTCCATTAAATGCCAGGAAATCGTCAAAAACATCTGTTAAAGTTCCAAAACCCAAACAATAATCAGCTTTGTCACAAATAAAAGCAATAAACCACCACCTCCGGTTCTGAGGAGCTGAAACCAACTGATATTTTATCAATTTGAATTATTAGTAGTAGTAATTTATTATTCTTTTTTTTTCATTTTTTAATGAAAATTATCCTGTATGAAAATTACCTAATGAAGAGAGGATTTAGGGAAAAATAACTAATGGCGGTATCGGGGTCAGGGTGTGTCAAATTGGGTTCCATTCTGACCATAAAAAATATCACCTTAAATGTGTCTATCTGTTAAGAGTAAATTTAGAATTAACATTCATTAACATGGAATGAAGTTAAAAAAAAAAGCAGCCTGCATATCACTCAGTTAAAACTGCCGTGCTGGTTTCAATGAGGCACAACAAATGCAGGGATCATGTAATGTGACAAATATCTTATTTGTGCTGTTGTTCTATTTGACCTTTTTTTAAACTCTTTAATAACTAGCTTAAATTGTATTCAAACTATCTTTTAAAATGCTGTTTTCATTGTTTTAGGGGAAACATTCCTGATGCCAAAGAATATTAAAAGGCAAGGCATGTTTATTTCGTGTAGCACATTTCAACAGCAAGGTAAAGTGCTTCAAATAAAACTTCAGAAGCTGTAAGGCAAAGTGCAAAAGAAACACAGCATGGGTTTCTGATTGTTAGCAACTTTTATGTTGCTTTACATAATTATATCAGAAAAGCAGCTCACATACCACTCCTGATGTTTTTTAAATTTTTTTTAAAGCTTAAAAACACCACTTTTTGGAATGGCCTCACCTCCGTAATTCAAACAAGAAAAGCAAATAAATGTCTGGAAGAAAAAGAAAATGCACCGCATCTAGTTTTTTTTTCCCTGCTCCCTCATCATTTTAATTGTTTTGCGACCCCTCAGATTTATCTTCTGTGGGCCGTGACCCGCGTTTTGAGAACCGCTGCTTTAGTTTATTACACCAGATGATGTCATAAAGATGAAAGAGACGCTGTGCTGCAAATGACAGCTTTGTCTTTGAGGTGAAATAGACTCCTGCATAGTCAGAATGGTTTGCATTAGTTAGAAAGGAACATAAATCACTTACAGCTATTGAATATTCAAAGATACATGTTCATTAACATTCATTAGTAGATCATTGACTATTTTAACGAGAATGACACAGAATGCCAAATGGTGTACAAAAAAGAATGATCCATTTTAAATATTTTATATATTTAATAACATTGACAGTGTTAATAATAATGTTTTCTATTAGAAATATAATTTTTCTCCTTCAAGCTTTCCTCAAAGAATTCTCCAGCTGTGCTAACATAGTAGCACAAGGGTTTTCTAATCATCTATTAGCTTCTAATGCAATTAACAAACACAATGTACCATTAGAACATTGGAGATGGGCCTCTATACATCTATGTAGATGTTGCATTAAAAACCAGACATTTGCAGCTGGAATAGTCATTTACCACATTAACAATCTCTATTTCTGATTAGATTTTTGAATTGATATATGATATTTCTAAGTGACCCTAAACTTTCAGGGTCTCAGGAATTCATTTTTTTTTCTTTTGGTTTTAGATGTAGATAATAAAAAAAATTATCAATAATCATCATTATCAACTGATATGAAATATTTTATATCAATATATATTCTAGCTATATCGCCTACTCGGTTTATGTATTAAAAGTATATATAAACATATTTTTTAAATATCACGCAGCCATAACATTGATTACCTCCTCCAAGGAGGTGATGATTTCGCTGCTGTCTGTTAACAAGATAACTCAAAAGGTTTTGGCCAGATTTTTCTCAAACTTTCAGCAAATGTTGGGATAAGTACCATCCATCCATCCATCCATTTTCTATCCCGCTTATTCCCTTTCGGGGTCGCAGGGGTCTGCTGGAGCCTATCCCAGCGCATTTATGGCGAGAGGCAGGGGGATACACCCCAGATGGTCGCCAGCCAATCGTGGGGCACACACACCATTCACACACCATTCACACACACACTCACACCTATGGGCAATTTAGATTTGCCAATTAACCTGAGCATGTTTTGTATTGTGGGAGGAAACCGGAGTACCCGGTGAAAACCCACGCAGACACGGGGAGAACATGCAAACTCCACACAGAAAGGTCCCAGACCCAGGCCCCAAGGCGGTCTTGAACCTGCGACCTTCTTGCTGTGAGGCAACAGTGCTACCCACTGCTCCACCGTGTCGCCCCGGGATAAGTACCATGAACTGATAATAGAATTTTGATAATGAACCAGACAAAATCCTAGTTTCTGAATCGCTTTCTGTTGTTGGGTAACATTGTGGCGCCATCGTTGACGCCTGCTGTATGCTGGGCCGAGGCCTGTGCTGTCAGAGTGCATTTCTAGCATTATGCTGATTAAGCTGTCTGACTGACAGATAGGCCATCTTATCATTTTTGAAGGAGACACCTCTGATTGGTCGTCCGTTTTTTGCCCCTGCTCCTGACACAGATGATCAATTTTGTTCATTAATGTGTCAAATGTCTTTCTTCACTGATCACTGTTGAAAACTATCTGGATACACTAAGAATATTAACATTTTACCTAAAATGAACCAGAGGAGGCAGCTTTATTAATGGCTTTTCTCCTAAAATGAAAGTGAATGTCAGAGGTCGTTACACTGCAGCTGTAAAGCACCAACATAATTGATATTGTTTCTTTATAAGTGGAAAGATGCAAATTCTGTAGGACTAAATACTGATCAGATCACTAATTTGTCTCCTGTGTTGCACGAGGCTCACTAACCTGAAAATTAAGAGCTCCGTTTATGAACTCTAAAATATGAACATGCTGCTCAAGTTTGAAGTTTTCTCATTTAAATATATGTATACAGTGAAATTTACATCACTACCTTCGGGAAACAGCAGTAAGTATGTGTTTGGGTGAGCAGATTATCTGTTCAGCAACAGGCTTTAGTCATGCTGCTCAGGGACTCTCAGCGTCTCCATTTACAACTCACTGTAAAGTGTTGAAAGGGGTTAATCAACAAATCTGTGGGTGGAAAAATAAACATGATTGTCTGTCTGTGATCAGGAGGAGCAGGTACCAGACAGTTGATATGAACATGGCAGTGTTTTTCAACCACTGTGCGGGAAATTATCACTTCGTGTGTCCTTGCTGTCTCTTGCTGGCAGACTAATTATGTAGTAGCTACTCCTTCAGACCAGTAGGGGGCAGCAGCAGGGAGCCAGTTGCTAGGAGACCAGTGTATTAGTGACGCAATGACGCAACGGCAGGTGGCGTTAACGGTTCATTGTGGATAGCAAGACGACGGTGAAAGTGATGGATACGTTTTTAAAGAGGAAAAATGCTGATATTGAACTGGACCCAGATGAAGACCTAAGTATGAGCCGAGGTTAAAAGAAAGCAACGACGGTGGTGACGTTTGGCAATTTTTTGGCGCGAGGAAGTACAATGAAAGCTACTTTTCACTAGGATTTACTTTTACCGGAGCTGTAACGGCACTGATTCTGTTGTGCTCGGTACGTGGTGAAAAGCTCTCCAACAGTGCTATGGTCCCCAGTAAGCTTAAACACCATCCCTACGAAACACCCTTCACTCCAAAACAAACATGTTGAGAATTTTATTCGCTACGTGAACACACGGAGAAACAGGCGACTTCTATGAGAAAAACATCGAAGGTAAACGAGAGAGCCCTTAAAGCTAGCCACCATGTAGCTGAACTTGTGGCTAAATCAAAAAAGTCTAGTGCTAGGACCATTGTGAATGAGATGCTAGCACCTGAAGTGGCTAAAGAAATAGACAACGTCCCGCTCTCAAGCTAAGTTTAGCTGATCTACCTCTGGACATTTTTTGGTTGGCAGCTGCTAAGGAGTTCCCCAATGCTGGCCAACGAAACTTTTTGGACATTGTTCCTTTTTTCTACAACATATCTGTGTGACTGCTGTAAAAACTAAAAACAGAAAGGCCGAGAGCTTTCATGGATTCCTCCGCGATATCAGCGGTGTTCCTCCAAACAGGCCCAGCTTTCACACTGAGTGAGTACAAACATGAATGATGGTGCTGTGCCGCGGGATTTTTTCAATGAGAGAATTGCGAATTGGCTAAAGAAAGGAAAAAAAAGCTTGAAAAACACTGCAATAAATGACTAATTCCCTAATTTTTTGGCCTGTGACCCTTAAAGTAAAGAAAAGTCTACCTTAATTTTTTCCCAATATTAAATAAAGGGGAAAAATGATGATATAAAGTAAAATCAATGACCAAAGTAAAAAAACATTTGAAATAATTGATATTCGAGAAATTTGCTGGAATCAGATAATTGAAGATAATTCTGCTCAAAATTACTCCCAAAATCCAGATATTTTTACATAAGATTTAATTTTTTTTCAGCAGGCACCTTCTACTTCTGTTGTCTTTGTTTTATTGTCACTAATCCATTAGGAGCTTTTATTGATTATTACAGGTACATAGTTAAAAGTAGCAGCTGCTTGTAGATACTGATGCTGATTCAATACGAACACTAATGCCAATGTCCTGTAAATGTTGTTTTCTACAATGTCTCTATAAGAAATTAAATATCAAATTATATATTGTGTTTTTATCCCATCTGGTATTTGAGACATATCAGTGAAGATAATTGCAATTTACAAAAATCACCAGTAGAGGGAGCCATCGTGCAATTCATTAGAAGTTGAAGCCTGCCTGCTGTAGTGTGATCTGTTTCTGACAGATAGATGTTAGAGTCTGGTGTGGAGGAACTTCACTGACTGAAGTCCCTGACCTCAACCCCAGAGACAGAACACCTTTATGATGAATTAGAGAGGAGACTGATTTTTTTTTCAAAGGTCACATATTTTTCATTTTAGAAAGTGAGATTATTTTTTAAAGGACAGGAGGAGGTCTATGTGTTCCATAAATTCTGTCTCATGTTTCAAAAACACGGAGAAAGGCACACATCCCATCAAAATCACAAATGAAATCCAGGATAAGTATAAAATATGGAACCTTTAAACAGTGCATTTTCTACTCACATTTTCTACGTTTACTGCTGCACCTGGGCAGAGCCATGCCTCCAGTTTAGGATTGACAGCTGTTGCCACCACCTCAAATAGATAGGAAGAGAATAATGAGGGAGGAGGAGAGATAAAGCAACTATGGGATTTTAACTGTGTGTGTATATATATATATATATATATATATATATATATATATATATATATATATATATATATATATATATATGTACGATTAGACTGCAGGCCTGTGTGAGGGGAATGAAATGCATTTCTGCTGTAGAGGTAGTAAATGAGCACTGGTTGTGGGTCTAAGTTTCCTGCTGTGACTGATGCGGTTCAGATAGTGTGGAAATAGGACTGGTTGTGGATGAAATAGGGCATGAATAGAAATAGCACCGTAGCCTGACTTCCATGGTCTCCGGAGAGATTTGCTGTTGCCTCGTGTGTGCCGCTGAGCCGGTGGCCGTCTATTCTCCGTCCAGGTGCATGTGTGGGAGATCCTGCCTGGCACTCGCCGGCTCCTGGAATCCAACGAGAAAGCATACGGCCTCTGCCAACTGCATTAAGATTAAAGGCATTGACAAGGAATGTGTTATTGCCAGCTCAGATGGGGCCTGCATAATCTGGGACCCGGCGGAAGCCAGAACTCGCCCACTCAACCCCTTCTGTTTCTGTTATGCTGCGAAAAAAAACACAGAGTCACGTCGACAGGAACAAAGTCGAGTCAGTTTAGTTCTGGTGAAGGAGATTGTCTCATTAAACCTACAACATATTTAGTCAGGGCTGTAAAAGTACACAAAGCAGTATTGATCTCTCTCCCGGGACATTGCTGTTTCCTCGCTGTGTCTGTGTAAGCATTTCGTGAGGAGTCAGATGGAGCTGGATTACACTGATCAGCACTGTCCGCTGCACCTCCCATAAAGCAGCTTATTATTAGTGGAGCAAGCACAGCTATATGGCTGCAAGTAGTGTTATCACCGTTGAGTGTGATGTGAAATGTCTTGTTTTGGCCCACAAAAGGCCAAAATACAATCAGTACAATCGAGCTGCAACAATTAGATGATTAATCGATCAGTCATTTAAGAAGACAAACAGAGAGATATGGGAACGCCCTTACTATATAAATAGATTAAAAGACTAACAAAAGCTTTAATGTCTGGTTGATTGACAGCTGTGATGGACATTTGACTCTATTGTAATATTAGTTTAATGCATCTATATATTTATAGTCTTTCTTTGGAAATAAAGGCCGAGCTACCAGACCTGATACTCATAAGAACTGCAATGATTCTGTTACATTATTCACCAACTATTTTGAGAAACAATTAATTGATTTGAGTCGACATTTAAGAAGAAAATGTCCAAATTACCGGTTTCAACTTCTTAAATCTGATTACTTTCTGGTTTCTTTAGTCTTGTATAATAGTGAATTGATGATCTTTGGGTTGTGGGCTAATGGTCATAAAAGAACATTTTGAAATGATTATGTAATTGTCAAAAATAGTTATCTGATGATAGATACACATGTTTATCGAATACTTATTGTTTTTAAAAATCTGAAAATGAATAATTTAATTTGCTTTGCTGAACAGTGGTGGACAAAGTACTCAGATCCTTTACTTAAATAAAAGTAGATGTGCAGTAGAGCTGCAATGATTATCTGAATATTACATTAATCACAACTAGTTTGATAATTGAATAATTATTTTAAATTAGGAAAAATCTTAAGAGGAAAATGTCCAAATTCTCTGGTTCTAGTTTCTTTAATCTTCTTTAATAGTCTGTTGGCCTCGACAAAAAAAAGACTTTTTAGGTAAAATCTTCATTTTAACAATTAGTCAAATATTAGTTTTAACAGTCAATAATTTAATTGACTATCAAAATGGTTGCTAGTTGCAACCCTAAAATACAGTTGTCTGAAAATACTCAATTACATGTAAAAGTCCTTATTTCAAAATGTTAGTCCACTTAAGGAAAATGTAAGTAATATCAACAAAATGTAAAGCATCATAGTAAAAGCATGTTATACAAACTGTATTAATACAGTAAATTATTGTCTATTTGGGTTTTTTTTCACTAGTTAATTGATGTGGAAACAATTTTAGATACTTTGGGTAGATTCATAGTGAAAGTTCTGCATCATATTATATATGAGTATCATGTTTTTTTTTTTTAAATCTCTTTATATTACACCTTTTCATTTTTTTTTAAATAAGGAAAACAAAAGAATGAGAGTTTAAAGAGTAAGAATACTACAGAATGAAGTAAGTTCCCCTCTGGAAATAAAAGTATGCAGCAGAATTAAATGAAAGTACCTCAAAACTGTGCACAACTGTGATTGAATTTAGATGTTCAGAATGTACAAAACATAGTGACATGCGGCCGGTTCACACTGGTCCTGCTCGTATGTGGCTGCAGAAAGGCAGCAGGACTCACAATGATGCAGCATTGTTCTTTCAGCTCAGGGAGCTGGAGACAGAAATGACTCAGGCGACCAGATGGTCTCTGCTGCCTGCTCCATTGTCGGGGATGACTCCTTTTTTTTTTTCTTTCGTTCTAGAGAAGACCATCTCTCCTTTTATAGGCACACTGTACCTATGATCAGGTAACACCAATCTAATGTGTTAGTGTATGCGTGTCTTTTGCATGTGTGTGTGCTGCAGCATTGAAATAAACACACCTTGCTGCCTCTTTAATCTCTATTATATGAGTTAGAGATGGAGGATCACATTAATGTTCAAAGGGCTGCACAAAGCACATCAAAGACAATAAAATATAGGCCACATAAACACAGAGAGAGGGGAAATAAATCTACTTCACTGATTGACTTTGCTATGCATCAATTTCCTTTTTCATAGTGAGAGGCAAGAGCACTTTATATTAGATTAGATTACATTAGATTCTAGATAGATTAGATTAGATTAGATAGCTCCTTTATTGTCCCACAGTGGGGAAATTTACAGTGCTACAGCAGCAGTTAGAAAAGTTACAAAAATGTTTTAAATTTAAAAGGAAAAAAAGAAAATTAAAAAATAAATTAAAAAACAATATACAGATATATACAGATATATACAGGTGTATATAAATATGAATTATAAATGTATTGCACTTGTCCATTTTTCTGTTGGGGGGGGGGGGGGGGTTACTGAGAGCTGTACTTGTTGTACAGTCTGACAGCTGTAGGAATGAAGGACTTCCGATATCGCTCCCTCAGACACTTTGGATGGATCAGTCTGTTGCTGAGGGAGCTCGTCAGTCCAGACAGTGTGTCCTGCATGGGGTGGAGGTGGTTTTCCATCATTGATGATATCTTCCTTATCATCCTTTCCTCTCCCACCACCTCCACTGGGTCAAGGGAGCACCCCAGGACAGAGCTGGCCTTCCTGATAATCTTGTTCAGTCTCTTCCTGTCTGCAGCTGTTATGCTGCCTCCCCAGCAGACCACCCCATAATGTATGACTGATGCCACAACTGAGTCATAGAATGTCTTAAGGAGTGTCCCCTGCACTCCAAAAGACCTCAACCGCCTGAGCAGGTAGAGCCTGCTCTGGCCCCTCTTGTATAGCGCAGTTGTATTATCAGTCCAGTCCAATTTTTTGTTCAGATGAACACCCAGGTACTTGTAAGATGTCACCATCTCAATGTCCATTCCCTGGATGTTCACTGGTGCCGGGGGATTGCATACCCGCCTACGGAAGTCCACCACCAGTTCCTTGGTTTTCCCCGTGTTGATCTGGAGATGGTTCCGCTGGCACCAGTTGACAAAATCCTGCGTAAGTTCTCTGTATTCCCTGTCGTCATCATCCTCAATGAGGCCAACGATGGCAGAGTCATCAGAGAACTTCTGCAGGTGGCAGGTTGGTGACTTGTAGGTGAAGTCTGCAGTGTAGAGGGTGAAGAGGAACGGAGCCAGGACCGTTCCCTGTGGGGCCCCCGTACTGCAGACGACTGTGTTGGATACACAGTCCCGTGTCCTCACATACTGTGGACGGTTGGTGAGGTAGTCCAGAACCCAGGACGTGAGGTGACGGTCCACCCCAGTGTTCTCCAGCTTGTTCCCCAGGAGTGCTGGTTGAATCGTATTGAAGGCACTGGAGAAATCAAGGAACATGATTCTTACAGTGCCTCCAGGCTTCTCCAGGTGGGAAAGAGCACGGTGGAGGAGAAAGATGATGGCATCGTCCACCCCGATGTCAGGCTGGTAAGCAAACTGGAGGGGATCCATCAGTGGGCTCACCAGGGGGCGGAGATGGTCGAGGACCAGGCGCTCCAGTGTCTTCATCAGGTGGGACGTTAGTGCCACCGGCCTGTAGTCACTGAGGTCCTTGGGGTGTGGCATTTTGGGGATGGGTACCACGCAGGATGTTTTCCACAGTTGTGGCACCTTCCCCAGCTTCAGGCTCAAGTTGTAGATATGCCCTACAATCCTGCTCAGCTCGTCTGCACAGGATTTCAGGAGCCTGGAACTGATGCCATCTGGACCTGCAGCCTTCCTCGTCTTCATCCTCCTGAGCTTGTTCCTCACCTGTAGTGCTGTGAGGGACAGGCTGGAGAGGGGGGGCTGTGTGCCCGAGTGTGTTGGGGAGGGGGTTGGGTTGATGGTGTGGAGTGTCGTTGGTAAGTGTGAACTCAGCCAGGGCTGAGAGGCGGAGGTGGAAGCGGGGGGGAGGGGAGGGCATTCTCCAGGAGGTAAAGTCAGGGGGGGCTGCAGCAGGGCAGGCTGGGCCGGGGGAGGGGCAGATGACTGGTCAAACCTATTGAAAAATAGGTTTAGGTCATTCGCCCACTGTTGGTCCCCTGCCGTCTGGGAGTTTGGTTCTTTGTAGCCTGAGATGGTTTTCAGGCCTCTCCAGACTCCACTGACGTTACTCCTCTGCAGCTGATCCTCCATCTTCCTCCTGTAGATGTTCTTCCCCTCTCTAATCTTCCGCCTTAGCTCTCTCTGCGCAGTCTTCAGCTCGTCCTTGTTACCTGACCTAAAGGCCCTCCTCTTCTCCTTTAGGAGAGCCTTTATGTCGGCATTAATCCATGGTTTATTGTTGGAAAAACACCGTACGGTCTTGGTGGGTACAGTGTTTTCCACACAGAAATTGATATAGTCCGTTATGCAGTCTGTGAGGCTGTCAATATCCTCCCCATGGGGATCACACAGTTCCTCCCACACGGTCGTGTCGAAACAGTCCTTCAGAGCCTTTTCAGTATCCTCAGACCATCTCTTCACTGTGCGGGAGACAGCTGGTTGCCTGTGTACCAGTGGGTTGTACACAGGCAGGAGATGCACCAGGTTGTGGTCAGATCTTCCCAGGGGGGGGAGGGGTGATGAGGTGTATGCCTCCTTGGTGTTGGCATAACATAAGTCCAGTGTTTTATTGTCTCTGGTGCAACACGTGACGTACTGGGAGAAAGTGGGCAGAGCGGATGATGGAGAAGCATGGTTGAAGTCTCCAGAGATGAGGAGGAGGGCCTGGGGGTGCTGTGTTTGCAGCCTGCTGGTGACAGTGTGTAGGACATCACGAGCTTCGTCTGCGTTAGCAGAGGGGGGAACATACGCAGCTATCGCTATAACTTGCGAAAATTCCCTCGGCAGATAATACGGCCTCATGCTAACAGCTAACAGTTCAATGTCCTTACTACAGAGCCGCTCCTTGACAGTGATGTGCCCGGGGGTACACCATTTGTCGTTTACATACACAGCCAGTCCTCCTCCCTTCTTCTTACCGCTGTCCCTTCCTCTGTCCGCGCGCACCAGATTAAATCCGTCCAGTGTAGCCGCCGTGTCCGGAGTCAGCGTGTTCAGCCATGTCTCCGTAAACACCATGATGCTGCTCTCCCGGTATTCCCTCTGGTGCCGGGTTAGCGCTGCTAGCTCATCCATCTTATTGGGGAGAGATCGTACATTCCCCATAATAATGGACGGGAGGACGGGTCGGTATCTCCTCCTCCTGGCACGGCGCTCCGTCCCCGCACGGCGTCCCCGTCTCCTTCTCCTTATCTCACGGGGGACATCGGGTCTTTCCTCGGGCAACACTACGGAGCTACGGAGCGCCAACAGCTGATCCCTACTGTAAACAATAGAGCCATGGCTGCTCACGGGGTCCCCGGACACGAAAAGTGTAAAAAACAGCAGAACGGCCACAACAAACACGGAGAAAGTGAATTCCATAGTGAAAAAAAATTATCCTTATGTCGTTGGCTCGGGAAAAAGTAAGAAAAAATTAAGTTAAAAGGTATGAAAAAGAAAAGAAAAACTCAGGTGAGCGAGAGCTGCTGTAACAGGCTGCCACTCGCGCGGCGCCAGGTAAGAAAAAAAAAAAAAAAAAAAAAAAAAAAAAAAAAAAAAAAAATTCTATTAGATTACATTACATTACATTATTTTTTATTGTCCTGGGGGGAGAAATTCACTTTCATAACACTCTAACTTTGAAACATAAACATGTCACAAATGGGCAACAGCAACATTTCACACATTAATCAACGTATCAACATATCATAATCACATATAAATCAAGGAGCGTCTGTGTCTTATTACTCTCTTGACTGTTTGTCGGATAAACTTCAGCTTTCAGATCAATTTGTGCATGGCGTGGTGGGGGGTATCCTTAATAGGGATTTAAAACATCATTATCGTTAAAAGCAAAAGCCTAAAAATGTGCTGTGGTGGTGTAGAGGGCTGCCATCTGCCCTCATAAGCAGCAAACCTGACTCCTTTGCATCTATACCACAAAAAATCTTTTAAAAAAAGCGTTAAATTTCATGCACTCACGTATTACACCACTATCCACTCTTCTATAGGAACACATATTTCATAAAGGCACTGCATTAGCTGTCATTAAAATTTTAAATCCCATTGATGTACAGTACAGATCACAGCGCTATCCTGCACAGGGTTCGACGTTAAGGTTTTTTGCTACCTGCCCTGTCGGGCAAGTACTTCTTAAATCTACTTGCCCCATTTAAATTCTTACTTGCCCCACCTAAGACGTTATTTTTTTTGGCTTGTGTTGTTCAAATCTTCATCGTGAATTCTATCTTAATAAAATCCATTGTCTGTTGACTTTATATGACACTACACAACATGTCTTCCTTCAGAAAGTAGTATTTATTTTTTCTTTACATTTAACATTTTGTACAACAAAGTACAGTTAGAACTAGTGCATCAGTAAATTAGTGTGTGTGTATGTTACACTCTCCGTGCCCTTTCTGAACTTGTGAGCCACCGGTGTAAAGCACGATCACTGTTGAAATCTTGGACAGGAGGGCCTTCAATAGCCAAAAACATCAGCCTAGACAACATTTTAACAGACAGCTGGCTCCTCCAATCAGATTTGATCCTCTTCATTGCACTGAAGCCACGTTCACATGCTGCAGTGGACAGTGGCAGCACCAGGATCACCTCTACAACCATCAGGAGGTTGGAGAAAGACTTGTTTCGTTCTGGGTCGAGAAGAAAATCCTCCCATGCCCTGGCTTGCTGGCCTGGTGGCAGGGATTTTATCAATATCTTTGCAGCTGGCCATTTTGAATGCTTTGCCTTAATGCGATCGCATCCATTACGGTCCAGTACTTCAGCAAAGTGGCTCATAACTGTATGGAGGAAGTCACTGCCGTAGTGGGCCAGGTCTTGCTTGTCTGTGGGCCACTCTCTTGGATCTGCAAGATTCGAAGCTGCCTTCAAAACCTCATCTGTCTCCACATTCTTGAAGCGCCTCACGAGACTTTCATGGACTTTGTTCAGCAGCTCCATCTTCATTCTGTGGCATAAAATGTAGAGAAAAGAAATGAATGATACAATTTCAGGTAGGAATGGAGAAGAATAATTCACTTGATGGTAATCAGGGAAAACACAAAGGAATTATATGTTAAGCTGCTTTGAGCTGACTAAAATAAGATTTACTTATACTGTCAATTTTACAGTCAATTCTTTTTCAATTTAAATTGACATTTTCTCCATTCCCTTCTGGCTTTAATTAATAATATCCGAACATGGGCAGCATTTCTGGGAATATTGATTTTTTTTTTGTTTTTACATTTAAAAAAAAAATAAGCAATAGTTTTTCTGCCAGGACACTAATGAAGGGTGCTGCCTTTATTTGTTTTAAGCAAGGCTCCCAGATATCATCGTAGATAACTTCAATGAATCTGGAAACGATAAAGAAAAAAGTACTGTGTTCAATGTTAGAAAAACGTATCTGCTGTCTCTTAACACGTTAGCTTGTGGTTAAACGCGTTAGCTTAACACGTTAGCTTGTGGTTAAACACGTTAGCTTGTGTTAAATACAGCCTGCAGCTGTTGCGCTTAAAGTAAAACACTGAGCTAACAGTTAACGTGAATTTTAATTACTTACCTCCGGCATGCTTGATCCGACCCGTATCGTGACCCGACATCGACGCTATTTGTACTTTGGAGACTTAAGAGGGATGGATATTGCGTGAATGGCTGCTCCGTTTTGGCGATGTGGTAAGCGGTGGTCATACATCTTTTGAGCTGGTTGTGGCTCTCCTCGTTAAGCCTTTGGACACAACGGTCCATAGGTCCAGGAACATTAGTGCGTTTTTTTGCCTCAACGCAAGCGAAGTGCGGGGCTGATTTTGCGTGGCTATCCAAGTTGTTTTTTCGGAAGCTTTCGCTCCCGCGGAAAAACGAACGGGTTTTGTCAGCCTTTGACGGGAATTCCCTGCATACCACACAAAACATGACTTTCCCATCGTAATCGACCCACGGAAAAGTTTGCTTCCAGGAAGGCAGGAAAGTTCTTCTACGCTTCGTCTCGGAACCCTCGGCCATTGCTGCGGTCTGACACGCATGCGCGCACGCGTACACACAGAGACACACGCATGGCACTTGCCCGAGCGGGCAAGTCTGAACAGGTTCGACTTGCCCGCCCGTTATTTTTACTTGCCCCGGGCAAGCGGGCATCCGTTAATGTCGAACCTTGCTGCAGTAGCATTGTCGTCACAGTGTAAAGCTCAATATCATGGATCCTCCTCATGTTGCTCCCCAGCACTTTCACTGGAAATCTAAAGCTCCATTGTCCCGTTTCCGCCTGCACTGTCCATGCAGCCAAAGTAATGAAAGTGTTCAGGATGAAAAATAGATTTATCATTAAACTGATATCTAGAATGAGATCCGGACTTTCAGTATCAATTGTAGCTATGCCAGATGTCCTCCATGTTACAGTAATCTCACCAGAAAGTCATATTTCTCAAGTATCACTGTGCTGTTTCCATCCCCTTTCAAGTGTCAGCACTTCACTTCTGTATTAGTACAGGAAAGCATACTCTCTAGTATAGAAAACAGCAGCACTTCGCATGTATATAGACAACAATAAATAAGACAACAGGAACGGTGAGTAAAAAAAACCCCTCACATTCAGCGTGGCCTGTTGTTGAAAGCAGCAATGGCTGCAGGGAGCAGGCTTGTTCCCAGGCGAGCCTCTCTGCATTTTAATGCCCCGTACCTTCCACCTTAATGCAGTAGGGGTGAGGTACTAGTCCAGCGGGTGGCTGATGTCTTGTTCAATCGTGTTTGCATGAGATGGCCCTGTCACTCTTAAGTGCAGACAGATTGGGTGTGGGGAGATGGATATGGATTTAGATATGTAAGGTATCAACTTTTGAAAGAGGGAGCGAGGACAGGCCCTGGAGCGCCGAGGTGACTGTTGCTCAGCCACAAACTCCCAAACATACACAGAAAGAAGGCAGCAGCTCGAAGCCCCGCGGTCATACTGGAAAAAGTTTAAAAAGTTGCTCAGATGAAAACACTCCAGTCTCTGTTGGCACCAGAGGGATTCAAAGTCAGGGAACCAATGTCAGGGGAGTAGAAATAGCTCCACCTGGAGCCCCGCGTTTGGTCGACGGGGTTATCGCACACTTCACCTCCGCGGGGCTGCTCCACACACCCAAGTAACATGAGAGAGGAAACATCACACACTGCTGCTGGGAAAGAGCAGCAGAATCATTGGAAGCCGTCGCACTCGCAGGGAAGCGAGTTCTTCCAGGCTGCTTTGGCTTTCATCTTAAAGCAGTGGTTCCCAACCTGGGTGCCAGGGCCCCACAGGGGGCGGCTGGCTTATTCAAAAGAGCTGTGAGATGGTGAGACAGGATAGGAGCAGATAGAGAAAAAATACATATTTGGGATATTATTTCATCTTTAAGCTTTATTCTAATTTTGCTCCTCAAATCTCTTGAAGTTTAGATGAAACAAAATAATTCCTTCCTTCTGTAGGCTCAAGCTTTCACTGATTAGTTGATTGACATAAGATTCATAAGCAATTATTTTTAATAATTAAATAAAAATGTTAGCAAAAATGAAAAGCTAAAAATCTGCTGGTTCAGCTTCTCAGCTATTTACGGATTATTTATTTATTTATTTTCTGAAAAAATGAATATCTTTAGTCACAATTAAACATTTGAAGATTGTGGCGAACTTCAATTGATATTTTTCACTTTTTTCTGACATTTCAAGAATCAATCGAAACAAGTTGACTGGTTCGACAGTGCAACGTGTGACGAAGGGTCCCAGGCAGACTTTTGCTTTACTTTAAGGGGTCACAGGTCAAATAGGTTTGAACCGGCTAATTCTACAAAATCACAAGCTAACTCCCTGAAGAGAAGGCTCCACCCGGACCAGCCTTCGGCTGTGTTCTCAGCGAGAGCGGTGAGAGTCTGTTGTAACGCTCCCGCTCACAGCTGCGATACATCTTGTGTTTTTTAGTGGTAGCGAGACAACTCGTGTGATTGAATGTATCTGTGTGGTGAGCAGGGGAGATAAGAGGAGCTGCTTTTGTATACTTCATAGCTGAGGAATGAAGAGGTAATAATCCAGGATGCTGTAACCTGTGATAAATGCCTGCTGGGGTCACACACACACACACACACACACACAAGAAAGGTTTTTTGCCCATGGAGCAGAAAGGGCACCAGCACCTGTGCACAGTAGGAAATCACTCCTTTTGTCAAAAGAAATAACAGGTAAGGAGAATTTCCTGAAGGTGAATAAAATATGTATTAATGCAAACAGAAAACCAGTTTCTATTGATGCAAATATAAATCTATATAAGGATTATATGTTTTGAGTCGGGCGACACGGTGGAGCAGTGGGTAGCACTGTTGCCTCACAGCAAGAAGGTCGCAGGTTCAAGACCGCCTTGGGGCCTGGGTCTGGGACCTTTCTGTGTGGAGTTTGCATGTTCTCCCCGTGTCTGCGTGGGTTTTCACCGGGTACTCCGGCTTCCTCCCACAATACAAAACATGCTCAGGTTAATTGGCAAATCTAAATTGCCCATAGGTGTGAGTGTGTGTGTGAATGGTGTGTGTGCCCCACGATTGGCTGGCGACCATCTGGGGTGTATCCCCCTGCCTCTCGCCATAAATGCGCTGGGATAGGCTCCAGCAGACCCCTGCGACCCCGAAAGGGAATAAGCGGGATAGAAAATGGATGGATGGATGGATGTTTTGAGTCCCCATCATTTGGCATCAAACTTTTGACCTGTTTAGGAGCTGCAGATGACAGATCCGGACTTTCTACCTGGGCTCGATCCGTGGAAAAGTTGCGGGTGCCAGCTGCGTGAATCTCTCTCTCTCTAATCTCCCACGTGTGCCAGAATGTGGGAGGAGGCGGGCGCACGATCGCGAGCCTTCTGCATGGCGAACTTGAGGAGGAGGAGGAGGAGTGGGAGGAAGAGGAGGGAGAGGGGGAGGAGGAGGAGGCGCTCATTGCTGCAGCTGCACGCCGGAGCGGCTCGGGTTGTGCCGGGGCTGCGTGACGAGATGCAGCCCGTGACAGCGGCGTCGGACTGACGATGATGATGATGATGATGATGGTGGTGGCGGCGCTGGGATGGATGAGGGAGCCCCGCTGATCACGCAGCGCTGCCGTGGCCCCCGGCTCCCCCGCGATGGTGTCACCTCTGGCCGCGAACCGGACAGAGGACGCTGGCGGAGACGAAACGGCGCACCGGCGTCGGAATTCACGCGATCAGCGGTCGGAGAATAGCCGGGCGCGGGAGTAGAGAGGCGCCGTCCGTCATGGAGAGACGCGGCCGCCTCAAGGAGGAAACGCACGCGCCGAAGGAGGAGAAGCGCAAGGAGAAGAAGGCGAAACCCGCCAAGCTCTTCCGCAAGAAATCGCTGAAGTCGGTGGGCAGCTTCGTGAACAGGATCATCAAAACTTTGGGCACCTTCGCCCACTTTGGAGACGCGGACGCGCAGGACGCGGAGGACGACGATGGCGGCTTTCGGAACGGCGCACCTTGCACCCTCAGCGCCGGCTCAGGGATCCTCCGGGAGGAGGTTCAGGCGGCGGCTCGGGACCCGCGGGCGGCCAAGACTACGTCCAGCACGTCGTCGTCCCTGTGCGCCGGCAGGGACAAGCTGCTGGGCCAGTACGGGGAGCGGGTCCCCGGCGTGCTGGGGCTCAAGAA
This sequence comes from Eupleurogrammus muticus, assembly GCA_036785175.1. Classification (NCBI taxonomy): domain Eukaryota; kingdom Metazoa; phylum Chordata; class Actinopteri; order Scombriformes; family Trichiuridae; genus Eupleurogrammus; species Eupleurogrammus muticus. Next base: position 21,055,018 of record JAYKQN010000011.1, on the reverse strand, counting down.
CCACGGCAACACGTGCTTCATGAACGCCGTGGTACAGTGTCTGAGCAACACCGACCTGCTGGCCGAATACCTGGGCCTGGAGCGGTACCAGCCGGACCTGAGCGGCTCCGGGACCCGGGGGGAGGTGACGGAGCAGCTGGCCGCGCTGGTCAGGGCTCTGTGGACCCTGGACTACACCCCCCAGCTGTCCGTGGACTTCAAGGTCAGTTACTCTAGTGCTCAATTATATTTTAGAAGTACTTGTACTTTCACTCCTTTACTTTCTACTGAATTAACACACTTTACATGGTTATATTGTATGAGCTGAATTATTTTAATGGGGCAGTGCCAAAACTGTCATGTGGTGAAAGCCTAAAAACTTGGTACCAGATAAGTTAACTCTTTTAGAAATGTTTTAAACAGGCAGTCAACTAGTTTTTTATTCACTGTGGTTTAAATATGAAAAAAATTCATCATTCATTTTCATTTACTGGTCCAGACCATTTAACTTTTTGTGTAAAAAAAAAAAAGTGTTATAAAATAAATGATACAAATGAAAAGAAAACCAACATGAACACAAAATATACATTTTGAAAGACCTGATGAATGCTTCTTAAAACTGTATTTTAAAGTCTTTGACTTTCTAATCTTAGCAACCATGATTTGTCACTGACCGGTAAATTGTCACACTTTTACTTTTTAACTGTGCACTTCTGTGTGAAAGGTGATGTATGATGACTATTAATTAACTATTAATGTACCTTAAGAATCTCGCATTGCGATAAAACATGACAGTGCTCCCATTTGTCACGAGAAACAAGTAAATCTACAGCAGTATAATGGTATAACACAGTTTGCATAATGAGTACTTTTTACTGTTGATACTTTAAGTACATTTTAGTTTTAATTAGATTAGATTCACTTTATTGATCCTGAAGCAAACTTCAGTGCCAGCCGCTAAGTAAGGAGAACAACAAATAAAATCAGAACAGTTGAAAAAAAACTCAAGATACAAAAGAACAAACTTGTACCGGTGTTAAAAACCCAGATAATTCAATGACGGATCTGATTTTGCTCATAATACCTCCATGCTTTCACTTAGGCAACATTTTAAATCCAGTACTTTCACTAGTTATGGAGTATTTTGAGACATCAGTCTGTGTTTTTACTCCAGTAAAATTTGGTCTTCATTCACCCCTGCTGCTGACACCGGCTACAGGTGGATGAGTTCAGATACACATTACAGAGGAGGACAGGTTCACTGAGAGGTGAAGGTAGTCAATCATTAAAGGGCAGGTTCACTGTTTTTTTTGAGTGTGTCTCCGGGTCCTTTTACACCAGCAGCAGTTGGTGGTCCATTCCAAATGGAGGGCACTTAGCTTAATTCCTTTCCGTTGGTGTGAAAGCATCAGTCGCATTAAATCAAGCAGACTGACGCCTCCAAAAAATGGTGGTCTTGGGCCCCTCGACTCCGCACCGCACGACAAACTTTGGTGTGGTCCCTCTGGTTCAGTAGCACAGTGGGAGGGCTACTGATCAGACCGGTTCTGTGGAGTCTATGTGCCATATCAAAATGCTATTGCATGGTATGGACCAAATAATGCGACTAGTGCTGTGAAAGATTCCTTAAACATCAGTCAGGAGCCCAAATGGACAGTGAACCATATTTTTCTGTCTGATATAAATCTATTTAAGAGTTTATCTGAATAACCAAACACATTAAAGCTAATATAAAGCTTCAGATATCTTTTTGGTGCCAAAGTTCTTCTTTTTGCTTCTATACATCCACAACTCAACAAGGAAGCACAAAGTGGGAATTTGGTGCTAAAAAAGAGTGTTACAGCATCAGATATTGATTTGACATTATTAATCCTCGTATAAGCGTCGGGTCTAGTCGTAAATAAAGATTTTGTCTCCTCTATCACTTATACTCAATGCATATTTTTGGGGATTTTTTAACAATCAGCATGAAAAAGGACAAAGATTTGTTCTTGCGAAAACTGCACTGCAAAAAATATCCTGTGAAAATTTCTTGCAGTGGGTGCAATAAGTCCAACAATGGCCGAGATTATCTCCTTCCTTCTATCTATTTGCTAATATCAAGTTTGTTTTCCTGGTTTTAGTCAGTTTAATCTTGTTTTCTGAAAAACAAGTTTACATTTACATTACAAAAAAATTGACTCATATTTTTGACTTTCCAACTCCCAATTTGTATTTTTCATTATATTGTTGTGTTGGACCAGTTGTACAAAACCCCATGACATTTCCACCTGATAAACTCTTTTGCAGCGTGTGAATCATCTTTTAACAACATGTACTCTTACTTTATTAGATGCTTGGTAATAACAACCGTTTATGCTCAGCGTGTCTAGTCAAACATAATTACACGTTATGCAGGCAGCAGATGCCATGATCACTGAACGCAGGGAGCCGCCTGAATATGATGCCCCGACAGAAGCAAAGCGGCACGAGGATAATGCATCATGGGATGTAAAGGCCACCAGTACAGCAGCTAGTGAGCCAGCGGCGTGTTGATGTCAGTGTTTCAGGTGATGTTAAAGCTGCTGGTCAGTGTCACTGGATCCTGACAGTGTTGGACAAGTTACTTCTAAACTGTACTGTGTTATTTATTAGTTGGTACTGCCATTTCAAAGTAATTTGTTACATCAAGGCATTACCCTACTATTACATTACTTTGAGGTTCCTCACTAAAATAGGTGTAAATGACCTTGTCAAAGCTGCTGTTAGTCAACAGGGATCTTTGCCAACAGGTTTTCTAAAAGCTGGTGATTCCACTGTTGAAAGTGGTTTTATACTTTATCACATGTCTCTCTACCTCCGACATAGGCTACAGGCGTTTAAACCCCTTTTGCACTTTTTTTTTTACCTGTCACATTTTTACCTCATACATTCTTTCAAAATTTACACTCACATGGTCTCTCATTCTATAAGACAGGAACAGACAAAACAATACACTTTTCAAATCTTCAACAACATCCACCAACACCAGTCTCCTCACCTCTAGAGGCTGAAGAATCTCCGAGCAGGAGAGCGTTCATTTTGTCTCTCATCCTCTTCTTGCTTCTCTGATAACTTGCTGCTGCTTAGTTAAATTCCTGCTGCTGTTTTTCCAGTTCTTTAGGTTCATAACACAAAGTGTTAGATGCATTCGACTATGATGTCCTTCACATTCTTATTTTTCCACAAACGTAAAGTAAAGGAGCGTATGTCCATCTGGAAAATTATCTGACATTTCTGCAGCTTCACTCAACTCTATCTTCTGTCTGACAAGGCAATAGGAATAGTAGTGAAAAATGTTATTTTTGTATGAAGAAAAACAAAAAACCCACCAGTTGAATCCAAGTTAAAAAATTGTATTGTAATGCATGTTACTGACTTTAGCAGCAGCAAAAAAACAATGCATCACAGTAACTAGCTACTTCTGTAACAGTACTTCCAACACTGTCTGAGCGTCAGGATCAAACACGGTGTTCCACTCTTTTTTTCCACCAGAACACCTTCACAGCACATAACATCACTAAAAATCTTTGGTGATTACATAAAAAAGAAAAAAAACGACATAATTTCAGCTGCTTGTTGTGATGTGAAGTATGTTTGAGATGATTTACTGGAGCCATTTCCACTAAAAATAATCTCCCCTTCCCCCCCGAGGATCAGGAGCTGTGACTATCAGGAGGCCCTCAGGCTCTCCAGGCTGCAGATAGAGGAACACTTTATCTGCCTGCAGCTCCTTGCTCGGGATTTCTCTGAGCTATAGTTCAAGGCAATAAGTAGATAACACGGAGTGGTGAACAAAGACACCCCACAATGGATCTATTCTTGGAAATGCTAATTACTCTGTAAGAAAAGGGTGTAAGTACAGCTACTGGAATATCTTGACCCCTGCTGTATAGACGTAAGAATGCTTCCTATAGGCAGCAAAGGTTTACCTGAGGGCCAATTGAGTGCGGCTAGTTTACATTAGCCGTCGTTTTTTTCCCCGTTAAACTCTGCTCCCCCCGACCCCCCCCCCCAGGTTAAAACAAATTCTGTCAGTCTGACTTCCTGCTGCCAATAAATCCCCAAATCCGCATTTTTTCATTCGCCCTCATATCTCGCGGGGAATCTCATATCAGACATTTTCGGGACAACAAACAGAAAAGGGAAACAGCATGGAAAACATCTTGGCGAGATTAAACGGCAGATTCAAAGAAAAAATGACTCCGCCCGGCGTGTGATTAGATGCTTCCTGTGCCCGTGCTCGTGTGCCCGACATGCCTCACGGCTGCTGGTTTGTGACCATAGGAGGTCCAGAGTTCATGCAGCTCAGGCCTTCTGAAATTGCCTGTTGAGTAATACCACAGCTGCCTGCAGGGAGGCATTATAAAATAATCAGAAAGCTCTAAGGCTTGTGTCTGAGAGGCAGAATTAGCTCCCAGATGCGGGAACTCCAGACGGCACAAAGCATTTACAATAAACAATCCTCCAAAAAGACTGCTCTATATTTAAAACGGATCAATCAATCAAGCTGTCTGTAGGTTGATTCTCATTCGTCGCAGGCCTCTGCGAGGTAGGTGTGCTGCCAGGAGGTCGGCTGTAGGGTGGGAGCAGCCTCGGAAACCAAGAGCAGGACCTGTAGGACCTTGTTTAGGAGAAAAAATATGTATGGTGTCAAAGGCAAGTGACAACAATCTATTTTTGGAACCGGTTTCAGTTGTGCTACGAATCACACATGGGTCAGTGATAAATCATGTTTGGCAGGATGAGAATGTCCAAAAAACCTTTTTAAATACTGTTTTAAGAAGCATTCATTAGGTCTCAAAATGTATGTTTTGTGTACATGTGGGTTTCTTGACATTTAAAAGCATTTGTTTTTACAAAACTCACAATTTTATGTGAATTTTTTTGACATGAAACGTCAAATGATTAAATTGATAAAGAATGATACATTTTAAATATTTAAAATATGTAATGATCACTATTTAATGCAAAGGTTTTGATTTTTTAAAACCTTTTAAGAGAGTTAAACTATCTGGTACCAAATTTTTACACTATATGGCAGTTTTGTCATTGTTCTGCATACAGTATGATGGTTAAATTTATACAATTATTACAAAACGTTTGATATTTTTAAAAAACTGAAGATGCTAGTATATTTGTGAGAAACTGCTCTGTCACTAACAGCATCATGGGCAGCTGGTAGAGAGTTTTCAGGGACTTTCAGGTCTGTAGTCCTAATTATGTATTTTCTCAGGCTGTCCTGAATACTACACACTTTCTGGTTTTCCAAGGACTATACAAATACTTAATGAATACTTAATAAATTGGTACCAGATTGTAGCAGAACTCTCTCAAAAAGGTTTTTCAACATTTTTTAAAAACATGCAATCAATATGTATATATATATATATATATATATATATATATATATATATATATATATATATATATATATATATATATATATATATATATATATATATATATATATATATATATATATATATAAACGGACCAGACTAGTAGAAGAAGATGAATAGATGGGTGTATACAGTAGTCTGGTGTTTCTGCAGTTCCAAACAGATTTAGTAGGTTGTAAAAAAAAAAGGTGGCTTTACGGCTTTGAGCTCTCCTCAATGTGTCCCAACTTCACCAATAATGATGGATTATTCTAAATTAGCATTTCATAAAGCTCCTGAATACTGAATTGAGCCTTGAACACCAACCTAACAAATACATATATTACTCAGACCAACCCTATTTTCACTGTGTTGTACGTATGATTTTTATACATATACAATACATATATTGTATGTCCTTCAAAATAAAAGCCCCCTTTTCACACTTAACTGTAAAAACATACATACTATATCACAGCTTTTTATGAAATGAAGGTAAAGTTGCCACATGGCAACACTATGCTGTAGAGGGTTAACTGGAAAGCAGAGGCACTTAGGCTCTCTATTACCCTTTAAACACTGTGCTACATGATCAATTTCAAGAATAACGCTGCTCATGGTCACCACACCTGTGAATGCAGATATGTCCTTGTTTGGGGAAAGTTAATAAATCAGCGGTGGGCTCCTCACAGGTCAGTTGGCTGCACAGTCTGGTCAGGAGAAAAAACAAAACCAAACAGAAAAGTCCTGCTGAATGTCTGGCATGCTGCCACATACCAGCAGCACCTGGCCCGCAGGACCAGGAGAGAGGTGAAAGGAAGCAAGGCGGCTTTTCTGAGCGCTCCCTCCAGCAGCCTTTATGCTGCTTTATGCGCTACCCGACCGCGTCCCTGTGTCCACGCGTGTTTCTGGCAGCACACTCGGAGGCCTGAGATTCCCCCGGCCCGCTCTGAGAGCAGATGTGAGCTTTTGATCTGGACAGTTCCCCCCCTGGCAGGGTGGTGTGTTTGCACAGAGGGGCCTGGACAGGGACAGGGCCTGAAACTCAAACACTTACTCAACAGTCAATTTATCAGCTCTCATAACATGAGAGGCCTGAGAAACAAGGGAGTTAGGATAAGCAGAAGACTGACCAGGAATGTCCTCCCTCCTCCTAAGAGTATTGATGGGGCCTGGTTAGGAAGCTCAGAGCATGTTGCTGCAGGTAGGTCTGTAGGCTGGCGTTTTTTAATCATTATCAGAGTCGCTGATTATAGTAAATAAGAATGCAGGGGTCATGTATGATCAATGATTGCCAAGCAAAAATGCTAAATGTTTTAAATACACGGTAAATAATGAGTAATTAAGAAGTCCATTTAAACAATTCGGTCATACCAAATAAATAAGTGTTGAGTCGCGTTAAAATAATGAATACATTATTATTATTATGTAGCTAAAATGAGTAAATGAAGAGTTCAAATATAGCAGGAATGAATGAAAAATAGTCTAAATTAATTAATGAATAAAAAGTTACTCAGTTACTTAGTTAACTCAGATTTTTCAGGACTTTTAGCCGTTTAATAGTCAAACATCAAATGTATGATTTCTACACAATTCAAACGGGTTAAAAAAAACAAACTCTTTACCTGTCTCTAGCTTACAAATGATAAACCAAACCATAGACTAATAGGCTACTACAAGTTGTCGTAAATCATCCAGGTGGAGGTCGATTCTAATGAACACTTTGAGGAGATGCCGGGTGGTGATAATAAAACTGAGTTTTTGAGTTATTCAGCCTGTGGGAGCTTGTTGAAAACAGTGGGAACCACCAGAAGAGAACAAACCTCTGTTAGTTAGGCGGTTGAGTGAATATTAACCAAAAGAAACACACGCACGTTGCCACCTGGACAATGGCCAAGCTGCCACAGAATAAAAAAAACACGACCTTTACCACAACCTCGATTATATCACTGAGACAATTGCCACTTTCCAAAGTCTGGATGGTAATTACTGTTATTACTTTGCTTTACGTCGAGCTGCACAACAGCTTGAGGTTAATACATGTCCACGGTTCTCATGGTTAATACCACAGCATTTAATCATCCCTCAATGTTTAAAGAGCATTCATTTAAAAATGTCATATTATACATTATGCGATGTTAATCATGCAGGATATAAATGATTTGTTATGTTACGGCTACAACATCCACAGGTTGCTAACCCTCTGTGGCTTGACATAATATTTAGACATGGTAAAATGTTTTTGAATGAATGCCTAAATAATAGATGTATTAAAAGTATACAGTCAGAAAAAAATGTAAGCATAGTCTCAGGATAGTTTCATGATAGGGAAGTCAATGGGGCTCTATGTCTAGGTTGTTGATCTAGGAATTTTACATATTTGCATATTGTTGCCATATGGCAAAAATCAATTTTAGCATATCAGAAAAAATTACACAAAATTGAATTAAATGAAATATATATATATATCCATGAGCAAAAGTGACTGGTCATGTGACTTCCGAAATTGCATGTTCTTCAAAATAAAAGACCCTTTTTAAAACCTAACTGTAAAAAACATAGATTTCACAGCTTTTTAGAAAAATGCAGATAAAGTAATTGTTGCCTCATGCTGGTATTCAAAGGGAACATAACAGCGAATGCTCAAGTGTGGTGATCATGTGCTGTAAAATACAGTTTTAAAATGTCAATGCTAGTACTCTTCATGTACTAATAACACACTGTGACACATATCTGTCCAGTGTGGGTTAAAAAACAGTAGCTCTGCAATGGTTAACAGTTCACATTTTGTTAAGTCGTTGCATTAAAAATGAGCACAAGGACCCCATGTCACATGACCACGCTCATATCTTCAGAATTTGAGAGCTACGAGGGAGGGGAAGTTTCACTTTCAAGACTAGATCAGAAACAAATTAGAGAAGCCTGTAGCTCCAGCAGCTTTTTTCCCCCTCTTTTTCTCTCTTCTTGCCTGTAACTGTGTCTTTGAAGATGTACAGTATTCACGGCTCCATGTCCACTACCTTCTCCCAATCCGGTTTAGACTGACAGTTCTCGCTTTTTTTAAACATGGGGGAAGTTTACTTTTTAAGGCTCTTGTGCTTGTCATTCAAAAACACATACACATACCCAGCTGCATTGTAATACATTCAGTTATTTGCTTTGCTCAGGGACATAAGTGGTGTTAACAGAGCAGAATTGAACCAGCAGCTTTCCAGTGACAGGCCTCCAACGCCAGCCTTATATTTCCTACATCACGGTATGGTTTAATGGCTCTAAAAGGTGGATTATGAAGCAATGATACTGCTATAAGCTCTCCAGGCTGCCAGCTGCAGTTCATGCTGCTAATTCCGGCCTAATTGAGCTGGGTGCCATTCATATCTGAAGTCACATTATGCTGCATGTGCGCTTAAGTAGTCTTCAACCTACTTTTAAACAAGAACGTTATTCACAGGGAGGCAATACTTTAAGAAATTAGTTATTATATTTGAAACAAAAAAGAAAAATAACACACACCATGACGTTGCACTTTTGGTAATCAGATTACAGGTGGGAGGGATTCTTAGCAGAGCTACAAAATCTGCAACAGTAATATTCTCCCAAATACAGGATGTGATTGTTCTGCTCTCTTGTTAATCTTTGCACCATTTTATGGGCTTGTGAAAACCCCTGATGTGTTTAATTAGGGACAATTTCAGAAGTCTATAGTGCTGTGATAGAAAATGCTGCATATGGATAAATATCCATTTCAGTGTCAGAGAGACAGAGAGAGAGAGAGAGAGAGAGAGAGAGAACATCAGAAGTGTGGAGAGTGTAGTGCAAATTTGCAATTCTCAGATTCCTCTGATCAGCGTTCTGTGGCGAAGGGAAAGGCCAGGAGAGAGCTGCCCATTGTGGAGCCTCCGTTCCACCAAGGAGCACATCCAAGCTGTCAAAAACCAGTAAATAAACTGCGTTTGAGATTCACATTAAACTTCAGAGCGTCTGCTTCTCCAGGGCGACCACGACGGCTTTAATTTTAACAAGCTGTCGGATTATAAAAGCCAGTTTAACTACCAATGTTTCCCGATTGCTCTTTTTTATATATTCATATACTTTTCATACTGTATATGCAGGTTAGTTGCTTATAAATGTACAATTTATAATAAAGAACATTTGTAAGTATGATTTTACATCAAACAAAAGAAAGAATGACAAAGAAGAGTATCAAAAAGTACAAAAAAAGGAGCCAGGACTGCACCCATTCACATACACGTGTTTACCCATACATGGGTTATGTATGGGTTAATGACAAATTATGGTTGGTAAGATGAGAAAGCGCAAAAATACAGTTTAAAACATTCATCAGGTATCTCAAAATGTACATTTTCTGTTCATTTTGGGTTTTTTTTGTCACTTAAAAGTTGTATAATTGTACATTTGTATACATTTTTATAAAAATATTTGCATTATTATAATGGGATACACCAGATGACAGTTTTGGCATTGTCCCATATATAAGTGCATGCATGTTAATTACAAAAAGGAGTCAGATATTCAAACACAGTCATCCGTCTGTTGGAAGAGGATCTGTGAAAGTAAAGTCATCCAAATTACATCTTTATTCAAACATCTTCCATATTCCTTATTTCGTGAGTCACATTCTCCATAAATTGCACTTTTTGAATCATACTTTTCCATTCTATTAAATCAGGGGTGTTTTTTTCCGCCCTTTTGTTATTTGCTTTAGCGCCATGATTCTCAGGATCCTGAATGAATCATTTTGATCCCAGTTGGGGGTTTTCCCAGTATATCATGGACTGTTTTAAATACAATTCTTCTATAAACTTGAAAGCTTTTAACCAAAATGTAATAATAATTAATAATCACCATTGAAGTACTTTTCCATATTTTCTCCTGGGAGGCTAATCTTTTTCTATATTTAAAAATAATTTCTGGGGGTCAAGAAATATCTGTTTTTGTTTTTCAGTGAGGTAAACACTGGAATTATGTGGATAGGATAAATATATATTTAATGGATTTCAAAAGGTTTCTCTCTGAAGTGAACGTTCTTCTCGCTCAGAAAAATACACCTGCAACCATCATAATTATGCACTCGCTGTAGGAAAAATTACAGTTTTATCATCATGCAATCTTCCCCTCCCCTCCTTCTGCAGACTATAGTGTCCAAGTATGGATCGCAGTTCCGTGGTAATTCCCAACACGATGCCCTGGAGTTCCTCCTGTGGCTGCTGGACCGCGTCCATGAAGACGTCAATCTGGCCTCCCACAACAACAACAACAAGACGACGGCTATGGGAAAGGTAAACATCCACGATCCACGGCCCGATCTGTGCAGCAGCAGAAGCAGTGAAGGACACGAGTGTTTCCTAATCGATGCACGATGCAACTGCTAAAACATGCCTCATTATGACCAAATACTTAATATATCATTGATTGCCAGTGAAGCCATTATTCACTCATTTGATCACATGGCGTTTAAAGGATCAGCTTTTCGTGCTTTATTTTAGTATTGACTCCCACTTAAGACACACATGAATTAAAATGCGATTAATTTATTTTAATTACACATGAATTAATGCATCTATCATCTAAAAGTATCTTTGTTCGTGCATTTACAGATTGCATAATCAAACGTGCTCTGCAGGAGCCGAGGCCATAGCCGCCGAATGGAGCCGATATTAACATGGAACACGCAGCACAGGCGTCCGTCTGATGTTTTCAGCGGCTCATATCTTGTTTGAGTCGTTTATTATCGTGCCGGCAGATCTAATCCTGCTGATGAGGATGTCCAGATTGATAATTTCTGAGACAGCAACATTGTTAGCTCTTCGGAAGCGACCAGAGAGCAGTGTGGCAATCTAAAGGTGTGCAATCCCCTGCTCCGTGTCTAATGTGTCGTCCGTGGACGCAGAGCCCGGGCGTAGAGATTAGATAGTGGATCTGCTCCTAGAGGGTGGGCCTGCAGGCGTGGTGCATCCTGAAACTCCCTGCCGGGAACTTTGAACCGCTCTGCTGAGAGCCATTGACGCCAAACTTTCTTGTATTGTTAAAAAATATGTTTTTTACACATGAAATAGCTCTTTTTAGTTGTTTTTTTTATCACAGTGATAACCGGTGGCATAATTTATGAGAGGGGGCTACACTTGCTGTTGGTGAGTCACTGCAAATAAATCCCCTCAGACTGCGTACCCTCTGGTTCCTGGAGACGCTAACTGCAATGATTTATTCTGTTGTTTCATTACTGTGGGATCTTGAGAGACATAGAGATCAGCAAGTCTTATGCTCCCGAGGCTGTACATTAGGTAATTTAAGGCATCACATGCCTTTTTTAAGAGAGTATTGGTATGACCGACATGCAACCTTCACTTACATCGACTACCTATTAAAGTGCTTTATTGTTTTCTATGTCTGTGGATGTAACCTTGCTTTGTGTTTCTCTGGCTCTGTATAGCTTGTGCCTGCACTTACAATCCTTGTTACTGTGTGAGAGACTGAATGAGGCGGATAGGGATAGAGTCTAACAGAGACCATGAACCACAGCATCCACTGTGGGGCTCCAGGTCTCTGTATCAATTAAAATCTTACTCCACCACCTTCACAATGTTTCTGTGGTTCAAACATAATACTCTGATATCACATGAATAACTATAACCACCCTTTTGTGAGCTGAGGGTGCCTGCAGAGGACAGGACTGGGGGCTAGGACTGAATGACAGCTCATAACGTCTTCGACGATGAGTCCACGGCATCCTGCGGAAAATGTCACGGCACCTGGTTAACAGTGGTGGGAACCAGAAAGTTGTAGAGGATGCAAACCTGATAGAACAAATGTTGACTTACTCCTGGAATCCACTTAATGGTAGTTTCAGCAGCTTGATCCATTTGACTGAAGCATCTGAAGATTCACTTGGATTTCACTGTTCTCAACGGTTAGCTTCTTCACAATTAATTAGAAGTCGAAATTCTATTATTACTTATTTGAGCAATATCCTGATTGGATAAAAGCCTTAGACGCTTGCCTGTTTTACACTGCACCAACATATATAGTCCCGTAGCAGGACTATTGCTGTTTTTAACATCTTTCTGCTTTGTATATAGTAGTTTTGCTGTTTGTGGCTGGATGACATTAAGACCTATAAGCACAAAAATGAGTTTCTGAATGAGAGACGATGCTACAACATTGGTTTAATGCCAATGCAGAATGCAGCAACTTCCTGTTTCTGTTTCAAATGTTACTGTTTATCCTCTAGACACAATTTCACACAATGACCATACATGGTTCAGCCATATGAGGCTTTGACCTAGTAGTTTTTTTTAATTTTTTTTAAGTTCAGTGTTACACACATTTTCTCCTCTCCCATTTTCTCAGGAATTCTCAGACATCCTCTTTCCAGGAACAAACCTGTTTCTTACCAAGTACTATATTGAGATTTATTGCCCCTCACTATTTTAAGACATATTTATTATCCAGCAACCGGTCACTGCTCTAACCAAGGTCTTAAACACTTTGAAGTATCCCCAATTCTTCAAAATATGAGCAATTTATTTCAACGGAGACAGGATGTAGGGAAGTTTGGTGGTTCTTTGGCCAGTGCGTGTGTTGAATTTGTTGGTGGGATATTTCAGAAACAGATTATCTAACTACAGTAGTTAAGTGTTAACTAAACAGGAACTCAGAGAGCTGTATCCATGGTGACATTGTTTGTCTGTATTGCTTGGGTGGTGACATTCGTTGCCCAGTCCAAATGGCACTCTTGGCCCGTTGCCTGGAGTTGAGAATTCATGTCCAAAATTGACTGTGCAGTGGAACAAACAAAATCAAAAGCTTTGTAGGATCTTTGCAGAGTCGCAACAACAAAAGCATGAGATACTGTCAGAAACCGGCAAATGATAACAGTCATTACCTCCACCAGCTGGGCAGGTGAGGTCACGTATCAGTGCAAACTTGGATGAGCCACCTCAGACTTTGGCCTAGCTGCTGGCTTGGCGGCTCTAGAGAGGCCATGTTAGTTTGTTCTCTCAGTAGATTGGTCGGTCTAGTCACTTTGGTCCAGACAGATTATAAATCCAAATGACTTTTCAGTAAGTGCCTCTAGCAGGTCAAAGTTGTCATTTATCCAGTGAAATGTGGTAACCTCTGACAGATGACTGACGTGGTGGTAGAGAAGGTGTTATTTGTGGTTTTTGGTGAAAATGCAAAAAATATTTGGTTAGATTGTCATGAAACTTGGTAGAGATATGCATTCATCCCCAAGAAGAAATTGTAATTATTTTGGTGATACTTAAACATTTCATCAAGTGTCATCATCACTGGAAAATCTTTGAGGCACACCATCGATTACATGTTTAGCTGCAGTTGTGCGGGATGCAAAGCTCTCTTCTTTGTTTCAAGCTTCAGACAGTGAGCAAAAGAATGAGATTGCAGTTAGAGGCAATCTTATCCTTGATGGCTTGACAAAGTATGTAACCTTTGTGGAAATTTGGACCAGTCAATAAATCTACTGACATGTTCTTAATCAGTAAACACGGGGCAGGAATGAACAGCAGCTTTTGCTGGAGGTACAACTTAGCAGAAGTAGTAGAAAGAATCTGCTGCAGTATTAGTCTCCCATGTGCAGGCTATGATTAGTCCATTCCCTTGTTAGTCTTTGCACTATTTTATGGGCCTGTGAAAACCCCTGACGTGTTTAATTAGGGACCATTATGGCGCTGTGATAGAAAATGCTGCATATATCCATTGCAGGGAAAGGAGAGAGCAGCACTGTGGCCTCTGTCCAGAGCAGAGATCTCTTGTGACAGTTGTCTCTTATGTTTGTCCAGGCCTTCTGCCATCAGCCAGTGTGGGCTTTTTTGCAAAATCCATGACACCAGGGTTGTCATGGATTTGGTTTTTTATTTATCAGAAACATGCATGTCATATAGGCCTTTGCTTAGCTTCAGGAATGGGGAGGGGAATTATTCCAGTAATGTTGTCTCTACTTGAATCAGAGGGTTACTAGTTTCACTTTTGGTCTTGCTCAGCCGTCCAGATGAACTCAGACGAATTAGTCTTCATTTTTTACACACACGTTAAGACTAAACACAAATCCTCTAGATGTGCTTAATTCTTTTCTATTATAATTCTGCCCTGGAATTGAGTTGTAGATGGATCATCTGGTATTCCATTGGTATGCTTGACAAAAGAAATAGACAGTATTCCTCAAATATTGATATAGAAGCAACAGTCTTCGTTAGAACGAGCAGTGTAGAAAAACTACATCACAACATGGATAATTCTTTGACATACACATCTGACAGCTGAGTAGCTTTTCTCTTGGTTAAACGTTTCGTCCCACTTTAAAAGGTCTGAGTCTGGTTTGTTTTGAAAAAAGACAATATGAGAAAACACCCTTATTCTCTGCCCCATCCCTGCATGGCTCTTACGTTCCCTACCTCTGTAAGAATGTACAGTAAAGCTGTGGTATGCAGTCAACTATCAGTGCCCCACAAAGGAGCTTTGTGAGGGGCAGAGAGGGGCCTCGCTGAGGCCTGGAAGAAGGGCGACTGAATGAAAAGTCTGAGTCATACTTGCGTATCCACTACATCAGCACACAGTCAGGTAACGAACGAGATGTCGTAACGCTGAAACCCAATGAAGCCGTCCGGGATTAGCTTCGGTCTGTGACTGTTTGTTTGTAAGTTCTTTCACTCCAGCACTAATCCGCCCCCCCAACAGCACCCCAGCAAGGCTGTGGTGGAGCTGGCAGAGTGGTCCGGGGTCACAGTCAGGCTGATCAGGTTGTGCACCCCTGTTTACCAGTCTGCGCACGTCCCATCTCCCCGGCCAAGGAGTCTGCACACTCCATCCTCTTCTGCCGCTCATTCAAAAGCCTCTGGACCTTTGCTAAATGTTTTGGAGCATGTGTTGTTAGTTACCACTGAGCGCAGGACAGTTAGAGGAAAGAAAAGCCTCTATCCACTGTCTCCTCGGGCCTTCTGCGTCGTCACAATCATCGAATGTCAGGCCGGCTCATAGTTGGAGCAGAAGCGCTTTGTGTTTGTAATGGAGGGTGACAGTTCAGAATCCTACACACACACAAACACACACACACACACACACACACACACACAAACACACATACACACACACACACACACACACACAGACACTACACACATTCGAGCATTTAGTGTTGACTCCCCATGGCTTTGACTCATGTGGCGTTCATTCTCTCTTTCTTGGTTTGTTGATCGTTTATCACTTAGGAAACACAGAGCAAGTGTGAAGTGCTCTCTCTCTCTCTCCTCCATGAATGTGACTCTTTGTATGTCGAAGGGAAGAAAGACACACTTGTTGTGCAGCCCCGGTTTCAGAAAGAGAGAGAGGTGATGCAGCGTTATCTGCTGTAGTGTGGCAAAGGGAACAGTGAGCAGTAGTGACAGTCAGCCAGAGAGATTGGGGAACGGAGCAAGAAATGACTTCTTTATAATCTACACCGTTGTAGTACTTTGGTGTTTCGCATTTACAAATGTTTCCGGTCAAGTAAGGACACTATTTTAAACCACGACAGAAATGGCTCAAGAGATTATGGGTCTGTGGCTCAGTTGGTCCACTTTTTTCCTATCTATCCTTTATCGGTTTTTAAATAGACAGTCATAAACCCCAGAGGATGAATATTAATGACTGTTGGTTCGTTGACTTTCCATCTGGTGCTACCAGAAGGGTGATAGTTCTTTTTTTTGTCAAATGTCTTGGAACTATTGGATGGATTGCCATGACTTTAGATTACAGCGAGTCAGTTCCAGAGCGTGTACCCTACTGACATCAGCGATCCCCTGACTTCACTTATTTAGTGAAAACTTCTACTAGAGGCATTCAGCACACACTTTTGTACAGACATTCATGGTTCCCTGTAGCCTGGCTATCACCAGACCTCATGTCAATGTACTGTAGCTACAGACCATTCATTCATTTGTTCATATTGGAAGCATGGTTCATTAGGCCCAGAGCCATTTATTGGGCATTACGAATGTCTGTCAAATGCATCTGTATGTAGCTTAGAGACAATCATATCAAACATTCCAGTGACATACGCGATACTCAATGAGTTGAGTTTCGTTTTTCAAAATAATCTTGTGGTCTAAGTTATTTTAGAACACTTCCTATGGCTGCAGTGAATGGTGAATTATTGTCTGCCACCATGTTGGATCCACATCTCTCAACAAAGTTGCTTTTGTGTTTGGTCATTGTCTTGCCGCACTCTTTCATGTTCTGTGATTGGCTCCCAAGATGAAGGGAAAATTGGGTCCAGACTGAATTTCACAGCAAAGTGAATTCATGTGCACTGAATGATGGGTAAAGCCTGACTAGATTCCTAGTTTAATGATTCCAAATGACTTTGTGATCACCTGACTTTCCTTCTATTGTCACCCTGAGGTAGATATTTGTGATTTTAAGCAACTATTTCCTTGGAATTTGGTAGAGACATTACTTTCCCCACTCAGGATGAACTGTAGTAACCTTGGAACTTAGATAATCCCTTCATTTTTTATATGGTGTCATCATCAGGTCAAAATCGTTAAGATCCCCTTCATTCATAAAAACAAAATCTCCCGAATCGATAAAAATGCAAATCTATTTCAATTACTTCACGCAAGATGTAAATGGCCTGCACTTATATAGCGCTTTTCTAGTCTTTTCGACCACTCAAAGTGCTTTACACTACAAGTATCCATTCACCCATTCACACACACTGATGGCAGTGGCGATACACAAAGCAGCCTGCACATTAGGAAACTATTTATACACTGACGGCACACGCCAGCGGAGACAAATCGGGGTTAAGTATCTTGCCCAAGGACACAACGATATACAACTCGGAGGAGCCGGGAATCGAACCACTCATTTTCTGACTAGTAGACGACTGATCTACCTCTGAGCTCATTCTCAGTGTTTGTACACTGGAGGTTTCAGGTTTCATTATCACTTTTGTGTTAGGGGAATATTGGACCAGGATTGGCTCCAAGCTATTTGTGATGTCGCAAATCATATTCGTAGGTCAACCTCTTAATATTAGATTTTCAATGAGCTGGGAGAAACTTTCTACTTTCAGCAAGCGAATGTGAAAAGTCTGCACAGACACCATTCTGCACAGTGGAGCTCAAACATCTGAACAAGAAGAACAAAATTGTATTGAGTTGAAAGGGACTTTAAATTTGTGCAATATTTCAGCTGTACTTTGAACTGTGTGCTAATTAGCAGACATGAGAATCAGGGTTTCAGACTAACTTTTTGCAATGGTTTCTGCTCCTTACTTACGTGCACCAGCAAAAAGTTAGGCAAACCCAAATTTTGTTTTACAGAACTTATATGGACAGAATTACTGTCCACATAGGTGATATTGGGTTGTAAATATTGCCTGCAAACAATCTGGTAAAACATCCACTCCAATAACTCCTTCCATCAATGGCAGGCTCTGTCTTCCCTGCCATTGTCCTTATAAAAAAGGTCTGTGGTGTCATAAATAATCTCCAGCAATCTATTATGAGAACCTCTGCCCAAATGACTTGTGAACTGTTGGCAGCGGATATGACGTAATGTGGACGTTTTATGCTGAAACTGTAATCCTGTCTGGTGCTGTTCGGTGAGCTGAGATTGGCCCGATTCAGCAACAGGTTCTGTGATAAATAGAATTGCTACGGCAGCTATTTGCAAAGTGGGAGTTAAGCTTACCTGGGAACTCACCTGTGCCACAATGAAGCATACATGTGTTTTCCAGATCACACACCTGCAGAAAACACTAGACCATGGCTAATCAGAGGCAGTCCCACCCCCTGACCTGCCCTTTACTATCTCTGATTGGTTAAGACCATGCTCTGATTCTAATGTGTGTGTTGTTGGATCGCATCAGAGTAAAGAAGCAGGGGAACCTTCAGCTGGTCACAACGGTGCGACAAAAAATATTTTTTGGTTGAAAACCACATTAATCACTCTGGAGCCCTAAGAATGCTTACATGCTAAATTAAAGATGATGAACATTCGATTCAATTCAATTCAATTTATTTGTATAGCCCAGAATCACAAATCACAGATTTGCCCCAACGGGCTTTACAGTTTGTACAAAAGCAACACAACATCCCCTGTCCTTAGACCCTCACATCGTACAATTCCCTAAAAAAAACCTTTAACGGAGAAAAAAATGGAAGAACCCTCAGGAAGAGAAACAGAGGAGGGATCCCTCTTCCAGGATGGACAGGCTGCAGAAGATGATGTGTGCAGGTGGAAACATTACAGGGAAAATTGGACATTACATAATAGCAACATAACAGAAAAACAGAAATGTAATGAATTTGGGTGTAAGTGGAGGATGAGGAGCAGGATCCATCACAGCTTCCAGGTGAACCAGGACAGCATCAGATCCTTCAACATCCATCCTTCAGTGGCAAGGGTGATATGAGACTAAGAGATCCCTAAGGTAGGATGGTGCCTGACCGTTGAGCGCTTTATAGGGGAGGAGCAAGATTTTTAATTCTGGATCAGCTGGAGAGTCCTTAGAGACTTTTTGGTGCAACCAGACAGTAAAGAATTACAGTAGTCAAGCCTGGAAGTAACAAATGCATGGATACGTTTTTCCACATCTTTTAGAGAAAGGAGGTGTCTGACCTTTGCTATGTTGTGTAGGTGAATGAAGGCAGTCCTTGAAATATGTTTAATGTGGACAGAGAATGACAAGTCTTGGTCGAAAATGACTCCCAGGTTTTTCACAGTGGAGCTAGAGGCCAGGGAGATGTCATCCAGGATAGCTATATCACTGGATATTGAGTTCCTGTCTGAATTTAGTAGAAGAAAATTGCAGGTCATCCAGGATTTTATATCCTTAAGACAAGCTCGAAGTTTAGCTAGCTGATTGGTTTCATTCGGCTAAATTGATAGATACAGTTGTGTAAAATAAATGTGGAAATAAATAGTTTGATTTTACCCAATGGGAGCATATAGAGAGTGAAAAGTATTGGTTCAAGCACAGAACCTTGTGGAACCCCATGATTAACTTTTGTATGGATAGAAGAAACATGTCAGACATGGACAAATTGGGAACGATCTGAGAGATAGGACTTAAACCAGTTTAGTACAGTCACTTTATACCAATAGGATGCTCTAGTCTCTGTATTAAGATTTGATGATCAACGGTGTCAAATGCAGTGCAAATCCTTAATCAGATGCGTTGAGAATGTTATTTGTAACCTTTACTAGAGCCGTCTCTGTGCTGTGATGCATTCTGTGAACATACTTATTTAACAAGCACTTAACATCAGCATGTTGTCATTGAGGGCATGTTCTCACTTATTTCACTTTTAAAGAATGACTCCAAACTTCCAAATTTCAACATGACATTTATAACAATGTTTTGTGTTAGGTCAGATATAAAATAATGAAGTAATAATGAGTCTACCTGTTGATGCTGAAAAACCAGTAGCAGTCTGCTGTCCGCAGCTCTCCATCAAATATCTCACTGTGGAGGTTTCTGCTTCTACTCTCGCTCTCCGCAGTGTTTCTAACTGACCGCTGAACAAATACCTCCAGATGTTGTGTCGACTGGGTTTTATTGAAAAATAGTGCCACTAACGAAGCGATTAACACGTATCATTGATTTATTTTTTTTTATCTGTTTTTTTTTTTTTTTTACAATGAAAGCCTCCTGTTAGTTTGTCAGTGGAAAGTTTTTACACATGAAGGAAGCAGCAGCAAGCAGGAAATGTTTTCGTCAGCGGGAACTTAACCCCACATGTGTCTGTGGGGGAATTTTATAAAAGGCAAAAGGCTCATAATAAAACTATATCAATATTAAATTGAATTCCCAGGAAAACCCACTTTCAAGGAAAATAGATTCGGCAAAGATTAAAATGTAGTTCCACTATAATTTGGTTGGTACACTACAAATACTGGTGTCAAATCTTTAGAGAAGTGACATGTAGTGTCATATTCACCTTTTCCTATTCTATCATATTGTTTCCATCCTGTTTGCATCATCACATCATCTATTGCAGCCTGTCCACTCTGGACGAGGAATTTTCCTTGTATGATGTGAACGTCTAAGGACAGGGGATGTTGTGTTGCTTTTGTACAAACTGTAAAGCCAATTGAGGTATTTTTGAGTTTGGGCTTTACAAAAAGTAAATCCATTTGACTTGACATGTAGTATGTTGAGACATAAAGTGAAAAATCCACAACGAGAAACAATATCTGTCTTATGAACCAGCCCCTTGATGTAGGGTCTGATGAAGCAGATCCTCGTCCTCCCTCACTGTATCAACACAACAATCACAGTGTGGCCCTCCTTTGTTTATTAGTTGTGCTCTCCACCCCTTCTCCTGCCTGGAGATTTGATTCTTACTGCGTGGGCGGCGGTACACTGAAATTAGACACACACATCCAGAGAGCGCCGCACACATTGTACTGCGGCTCGAAACCCAGTTCCTTTTTCACTTGTTTACACCCGTTAACGCACCTCTAAACCCACAGCCCGGCAGCGCTGTGCCTGTGTGTGGTCAGTGCTGCTCTGGATGCGAATGGTTCTGCTGTGTTTTCTGGGCGTGTGTGTGTGTGTGTGTGTGTGTCCCTCTCCCTCCCCTCTGCCTTTGATTCTGTCTGCCCTGCCAAGCTGAAATGGCTTCCTGTGGCTCAGAGCCACCCAGCTGGAAAAGCAGCTTGGAGGGAAGGGTCCGAATACGACCACTTTCTGTGTTCGAGCTCCTCTCTCACCTCCGACTCAGATTAGTGTTGATTGGCTAAGAGCCAGAGGCACCGCTGCGGATGTTAAGGGTTGTTTGTGCGTGGATACACGTCTAATATTACCTTAACATCTTCAGTATCTCTCCGTCAGTCATGGAGGTTGCGTTCGAGGCTGAGCTCGGGGTTGCTCACTGTAGCACAGACACAATTAAGCTGTGGCTGTCTGACTGCTCCAGACAACACAATGCATCACCGCCAGTTTAAAGAACAGTTAAAGGACATTTCTATAAATTGCACTCATGCTCTGCAGGGAGCTCAGCCCAGAAAAAAAACATCTTCTAATTAAGTTGTGGGGAGCTTTTAAATTAAAGGAAACAAGGTTACTGTTTGCTTTGAGTGTGATTTTGACTTCCCAGAGATGCTATGTGAATCCAATTACTTAAAATTCATATTCACCGGTTAAAAGTTTGAAAAAGCCACACAAAAGAAGCTTTAGTAGTCAGTGTTTGAACTCTTATGGATATGTCTTCATACATGCTTTGCAGAAGAATGGGGTGTTTTATCTTGTTTAATTATTTATGAGAAATATTGTTCAATCAACAGACCGATTATTTATTGTTGGGAAATTCCCTCACATACAAATTATCTTCCACCCAGGGTCTGATTGGCAGACAGTACCAGCACCAAACAGTTTAAGTGATTCAGATTTGCTGAGTGGAGGCTTTCCAGAGAGCGTGTCAATTCAATTCAGGCTTGCCGGAATGATTTAAACATTTGTTGGTATAAATAATTTAAGCAGCCTGTCATGCCAAGTCCAGTTTCAATGTGTTATCTTGAATTAAATTCAGTCTGCCTGTGAAGATGAATGGATTTCTTAAAAAGCAATAACTGTTAATCCAGCATCACAAACAGTTTACAGAACATGCCACCATTTTTCCCAGTTTAATAGTTTAGTTTTTGTGGTCTATTTATAAAAATGATCTTGTTTTTATAGTCCAAGTGCATCTAATAGGCCCTGTAGCAGCATTACAGTCTGCCTTCTTACACACTCAATCTGAAAACACTCCTCCACTACCCTAAGCAATAGCAGCCACTTTTAACTTCTACTCCTGTTGTGACATCACAAAGAGGGAGACTTTTCTTTTCTGCATTATGTTATTGTTGTTGCCTTTTTTGCTGCTGCAGGATAGTGGTGTGATAGTGAAATGTATGGGTTTTTATTGTTTTTTGTAAAATATATTTTATTGCATAGACGCAAAGAGATGCTTCAAAAATGGGTCTGCACTGTTTGAGGCAAGCACAGTACCCCTTACACTACTACAGCACATCTAGGGGAATTTAGGTTTTAATGATAATAATATAAGAACAATGTTTTGACTTTTCATCTATAAAACGCATCACAATAAAGGATACAATTATCCATCTGAACAATTTTACAAAAAATGAAACCCCCAATCAAGCCATGCACAAACTACATCCAAAAGTTGAGGTCACTCCCACAAAAATGAACTGACAGATGCTCCTTGTTTTATAGACAGATTAATGTTGAATGTTTTGACCTTTGTGAATAGAGAGAATCTTGGAGGTGTGGACGCAGCAACGTTAAATAAACCCTCGAAAAAAAGGAGGACCTGTCCCCGGTAACTTGTGAGCCTGGAACAGCAGCGTACATGAGTCAAACCAGTTGTGCCGTGCCCTTTGTGAAACATCCAACTGGCTTCAGAAATAACATAAATTATTGTTTTTCCACTCCAATTTCTATTCCAACAATATTATATGTTCGGTCCTCACTATTCACACTTTCACCCTGCTTGTGACGGCTGCCACATGTCTCTGGTGTTTCCAGTCATTTTATCCTCAGGAGGCTGACGGTGCAGCTCATCAGCTCAGGAGGCCGCCCGCTGTTCATTACTTAATTCTTCCCTTCTGAGTCTCCAGCTGCTCTTGTAACAGTGGGATACATCTTCTTAAGATACATATTCACCAGCGCAGTGTGCCACCAGCACATGAGTGCTTTTTAATAAAAAAACAAAAGGCTGAAGGGAGGGAAACATCCCCCCCCCTTTTGCCTGGCAACATTTCAGACGTGACAGGACTTCAGTCCCAACCCTGAAAACAACAATGTGCGTTTCTCACACTACAATTTTTTTGTCTGGATTATATAAAGGAGATGTAATGTGTTACATAAGTGGTGAGCTTGAGAGGGGCTGGTAGGTTGATTTAGTTGTGTTGAGCCTTTCTGTTAAGCTATGCTAAGTGGCTAAATTATCAGTCTGCATGTCTAACTCTCTACCAAGGAAACAATTAAGCATCCAGAAGATCAGTATACCTCGTTCACCAGCAGTGTGTGAGGGACCCGTACAGCTGGAGCTGTATCTCAGCATGCAGTGGACAAAAGACCTGAGCAGGATAGCAGTCCTCTACTGGCGGAATATCTCAACTCATACTCACATTCATACCTGGGAGCAATTTTTTGTCTATTTTTGGGATGACGGTAATAAAACAGTGGAAGCCCAACATTGTATTTAAACCCAGCCAGATGGCAGAATCAGCCCTTGTCATTTTATCGCCTTTATTCCAAGTCGTACCCTCCTTTTTCGTGTCCTCAGGCCGCAGGTGTCTATTATTTGATGACTTTCATCAGTGCTAAAACACCTTTTTGTTCCCCCGTCTTCAGAAACACTCAAAAAACACTCGGCTCATTTCTTGTTTATGCAAATGACTCATCCCTTTCGCACAAAAAAAAGAACAAAAACAGATTTGTGAGTTGCTGAGTCTCGGCACGCTTTCTTAATGTGTGTAACGCTGCACTCCTCGCGCTGTCACTCAGGAAGTGCGTTGACAGCAGATCGAGACTTTTTAGAGCCTCCCTCATGACCAGCTTCTGATCTTGGCTTCCTCTTGTCTTTTTTCCCTGTCACCGTGTCTGTCTGATGCATCACAGTTTTTTTTCCACACTCTCTTTCATTTCTCTCATTGAAAGCCCCTTTCACTTCCATCTGGATGATTCATTCTGAAGCCGGTGTTCTGTTGCCGGGCTTGTACGATGCACAATGGCTTCCTCACTGCATACCTCACCTTTTAGCTTGTGTGATTCAATAACCATTAAATCCTTTAAGGATACAGCTTCTACCAGTATGGATCAGTGAAAAGCTGCAATGCTTCGAGCAAAGAGTCCACATAAATAGTAGTATAAACTCATTTCAGTGTCATGATTGTGAAACGCTACTAAACATTTCTTATCACTTGTTGACTCTTTTAAAATATTGTTCCATTTTTTTGCAGGCAAATGAAGTCTGGATTCACTCTTTTTAGTCTGTTGCATTTAACATTTCTACATACAAATTTCTAACATGAAAATAAAGGAAGTATTAAAAATGAATACACAGTGATCATGTGATCACAGGACACCACCCATACGACTCAAGTTATCAGCAGTACATACATTGATCAGGGAAAAGAAAAAATGGAAAACATTGATTAACCCTATCCCTGCTCATTATCATAAGGATCAGACTGCCTCCCATAAGTGATCAGTGCCCTGATGAACACCTGATCTTTTTGCACTTCTCCTTATATTTTTGACTGCAGCACTCCCCCAAACTGTTTTTTCCCTCATTTTTAGTGTCCAAAAACTTTAGGTTGAGTTGGACAAATGTAATTTAACCTTCATTTTTTCTTTAGACTAAAATATTTTAAAAAATGTTGGATAGTTGGCCATGAAATATTGAACAGATGTTCGTGTTCCCCTTAGAGTAACATTTAATAACACTTATAACATTTCATCTGACGCCTAGCCTAAGTTGACCCATTTTCCCCTGAGAGAGGGAGCCAATCACAGAGCAGGGGAAGACCATGACAAAACACAGGAGACACTTTGTTGAGAACTGGATTGTGGCAACAGATGGTAATTTACATTTAGATGCAGCCTTAGAAAGTGTTTTAGGTAGTTTAGACCACAAGTTTATTTTGAAAAACAGATTTTGGTCATTTCATTACAAATAACCTCAGCATGTGTTTGATAAAATTGGCTATAAACTACATACAGATGCATTTGATAGAAATTTGTAGCTCTTTAATCAGCTCTGGGCTTTCATAAACCACTCTTTCACTAAGATCAAATAAACTGTCCCCAGACCTGGTGTTAACCATCATCAGGTCAAAAGGTCAGGTTGTGAGTGAACACTTGCAAAGCTCAGCTTGTACACTGTGTGTTTAGTGCTAATAAGCAGCTGTGACATGCTCAGCCAAGACGGTGAAGTAGCAAACGATATCCCTGCTGCATGTAAGCGTGTCTGTATCGTCGTCTAGAACACGATCAAAACAGCATTTATATGCACACTCGAAAACATGTGGTGAGTGATCTTCTCACTTGTGAACTCAACTTTTCACTGTAAACAGACCTTGTGACTTTTTATCTTTGGCGAAACTATTGATAATGTTGCGAGAAATTCATTCATTATGTTTTTTTTATTTTTTAACCTTGGCACAGGACAGTCAGAGAACAAGGGCCAGTAGGGACATTTAAAAAAAAATATTCCATTAGTACGGACGCTTGCTAGTAGGGAATCACCATTCAGATCAGAGGTAGCAAATCCGACTATAACACAACAGCTTCAGGCACACTGAAGATCTGACAGTGTTACACATATACACGCTAACAGTGGTAAACCGCTGCAGGGCCATTCCACCCTCGTCTTGCCCTGCCAGACTGGAGCCACAAAACCTAACATACGCACTGCTGCAACCATTCAGTCACAACCCTGAGGTCAGTTTGAGTCCATACGCCAATGTCAGGGCTCTTAGTGTAGCCATACAAACGCCGCCTCCCCTGCCCCCCCCCCACAGAGTGACCCCCCACTGGGAATAATGGGCAGAACGCGGAGAGGAGCTTCCTGCACTAGTATTATTGTGACTATTTATAGAGGTACGCACACGACAGGAGGCAGCGTTATGGGAGACGGTCCATTATTCATCACCACTCTGTCTGTCAGTTTTTCTGCACTACTTTGACTTTCTTAACCATTCGCTTACTCAATAACACTTTTCCCTTTCACTCTCCATCTGTCTATATCAATACTCATACACACACACATCTTTCAAGTCTCTCTCTCCCTGTGTTACGATCGCCACAGGGAATTAAGGTGCTGTTGAGGCCTGTTCTCAATCACTCCACTATAGTGCTTCCTCCACCCGCAGCACATGACCATCACTGCGTGTTTCCACGGCGTGTTTAAATTATTCACTTAGGGACCATTACTGGGACCGTTCAACCCCAACCACCACCACCACCATAAGATGTGCTTCCCCTTCATCATTTGCAAACCCATCAGTTTTAGGCAGGTGGTCCGTGCAGATGTTTCCTGGATTTTCATCTCAGTGCTTGAGTTGCTTAACAGCGGATCCACTCACAGAGATGAATCACGTTTTCTATCAACATTTCTATTTTTTTAGCTGGGGGGGGGTCATTAGAACCCTCTATGATGGGATGAGTGCATTGTTAATCTCTGTGATTTCAGGCTCTTCACGCTGATGCACAGATGACCAATAGTCAACAGTCATGGATTTAACGGCGTCTCTGGAGTGGGCTGCTCATCTGTGCCTGTATCATCTCACCGCTGAGATGGATAATGAGTAAATGCGGAGCTGTTTTTCCAAGGCTGCCAAATGTCCTCTTAATAACACTGATCTCATTGTGGGGAAAGCTAAATTAAAAAGCCTCACGGCGCGATAACAGCGTGAGCATTTGTTTTCACGGCTCTGTGGTAACTTTTATATTGAAGGTCCACGACAGACAGACAATCATTTTTAGGTTTTGTGTGTGTGTGTGTGTGTGTGTGTGTGTGTGGACCTCATGGAGCGCTTTCACACACTCAGTGCTAACAACAGGCAACTTTTTGTTGTGAAGTTGACAAATCATCTGAGTGATTCATGGTTCATGTCAAACAGGACAAGAAGATAAACTGTCTCGCTATTGACCATTGATCATTTTTTTCCACATGGAGTAATTGGGATGTAGACGAACTTAAACACTCTATACATGATTTTGAAGTAGCACACCAAGGGAAATGTGATCTGACATTAAACACAACCACTAACATGTTGTTTTTTTAATATGCACAGTGTAGAGCTGCAACGATTAATAATCCTATAATAAATTTGAGTCATTTTCAAATAGAGAATGTCCAAATTGTCTGGTTCCAGATTCTCAAAACTGTTTATTATCAGATTTCTTCTAATAGTAAATTGATGATCTTTGGGTTGTTGACAGTTGGTTTGGACAAAAAAAGGAACCAAACATACTAATAAATAGTTAATTGACTATCAAAATAGTCGTTGCCGCCCTATCACAGAAAAATGATTAACACACTCAAACCCGGTCTTCTCTATTTGAATGAAATGACCTCCTTCCTTCAGGCAGCAGCTTTGCATTTCCAGCAGCCGGCTGCACAACAATGTGCTTCTAGTGCCAGTGTTTGTCCGTCAGTGAACTCTGAACCAGCCCCCGTTGCTGAGCCAGCAGCCGGGGCCGTGGCCCGCCACGCTGCTGCTGTATCTTTGTCATTTATCTAAATCCCAGAAATCAATTACAGCACGATAGGTGCCAGGGTGAGGGATTTGAGTTTTAATTTTCTCATTGCTCTTTGGGCACCGGCAACACATCCTCTCCTTGACATTGAAGCTTA
This sequence comes from Eupleurogrammus muticus, assembly GCA_036785175.1. NCBI lineage: Eukaryota > Metazoa > Chordata > Actinopteri > Scombriformes > Trichiuridae > Eupleurogrammus > Eupleurogrammus muticus. The sequence continues at coordinate 21,027,246 of JAYKQN010000011.1, read as the reverse complement.
TGGATTAAGCAGAGGTGGACAATTCTCTGGCTTTAGATGTCTCAGATATTTTTTGTGTTCATGTTTCTCCATGCATCTTTGTTTTTTTTTCCACACAAGAGTGGCATTGATTGCAGAAAAGTGCAGCTCCATTTTTCAACTTCACTTTTTAAGTTACAACTTTCCAATGATCGTGACATTTAAATGTAGAAACCACTTGTGAGGAGTATTGACCTTCTCTCTCTGCCTTAAGCGGTTAACCTCTTTTAGGAGTCTGCGTTCAGTGAGCTTAATGTGGAAGTCAGAGTAACCTGTCCTCCTTATTCTACGAACACTGTATACACATTACGGGTCCCATTCTGTGTATTTTTGGGGGCTGCACTGCAGTTAATGTGTAAATCGCAAGAATTAAATAGTGAACAGTTTATTGGTTTGTCATAAAACTGCCCCTGAATAAAGATTCTCCTAGTCATCTCACATTTATGATATAAGTTTCTTTAAATATATATGATATTAGAGCAGCTTTCTATGTTCTTAGCGGTTATGATGATAATGATGATTCTATCTGAGGAATATGAATGATAGTTCGACTGAAGGACTGTTTGCCTGCAGAGTTTACACGTCATCTTCTTAGGCTCCCTACCCCCGAGAAATAATTAAATAATTCCACATGTTAGATTTCCTGCCCACCCTAGAAACTAACTAACTATCTAATAACTATCTTCACAGTGTAGCCACTTCCTGTGTGCCTTTAAATTGAAAGCTACATATATGTGACTTTTTGACCTTTGATTAGGTGCAGTTTTTTTTTTCTTTTACAAGTTTTCTGAAATTGTTTATTAAATTGAGGCAATACAGTTTTTTGCTGGACTGAATGAATTTCCAGTGAGAAACGTTATTGTTCCCACTGTATGACTGATACAGACCCAGAATTATTTAGGCTATAGACAGTGAAGCTGGGATAAACTTTCTGTGTCCCCAATGGCAGACTTCTCTACTTAGCACTTGCTATTTTGGGTGCGTGACTATGTTAAGTGTGTTCACACTAACAATGATAGAAATGCATCATTATGAGTACCCAGGGATTACTTGAAACTGTCAGAACCTAAGTGTGGTGTGCTCTTCTCATGTACAATGGTCATTATCTTGCCTATAATGGAAGGGGAGGGAGCAACAATCTTCTATTTTGGCTGAAAGGAAAAAAAAAAAAATAAAATACTTGAGTGTGAACAGTCTGCTGATTCAGCATACTTACCATTTGTTTAGTTAGGACTATGATGTATATAGTACAGAAGCATGTGATTTATGACCAGGCAGCAGTCTATGATGCTAGATGAACCAAGACCAATATTAAACTAACTTATCATCTGTCAAATCTCTGAGCAATCAAATAATTCTTCAGAAGGAAACAGTGTTATGTAGAAAGTGTGAGCTGTTTACAGTGTAGCAGCAAACCAAACAAGATGCAACAGCAGCTGGGAGTAATGTGACAGAAAGTTTCAGCCAGTTCATGGCATCTGGGTGGAAGTTTTAAGACAGTGGAGTTTGGTTGCACATTCAGTTGTTATGTCCCAGTCTAGTGGTGCCTGGGACACAACATGAGAAGGCCCTATCTTCTTTAAGTACCACATAGCAAGCAGTAATGCTGAGTATCAAGGATTTGGGGGAAGACTGAGGCCAAAATGAAAAACAAAATTATCCTCTCCAGACAATAAGAAACTAATCTAACCAAATTATGAAGGCAAACAACAAACTAAATAATGAACAAAGCTGGCAGCCCACCCATTCTAAGAGATACATGAAGCATGCTGGCATCTCTGCCTCTTATATAGTAGGTGGTGGCCAAAAGCCAGGCAGGTATGGCACACAGCTATTTGCATATAAAAGTGGCAACACAAACCACAGGGCGAAGACACATGCACACAGCAGGCTTACTGCAAAATTTGACTACAGTCATAAGTTCGAATCGGCCAGTCAGTTGTGTAGCAAGCAGCAATACAAATAATGACATTAAAATAAGCATTACATTTTCAGTAACAAATATTCTACCTAATTACATTTATCCAATCACTAGCAAGCTGTTACCGTTATCAACATGGAGTTACTAGGTGCTACTGGCTTGTCGCCAAGCTAAAAGTTTTTCTGAGAGATTAAGGAGGAAGGTTGTCACAATGACAGTATCAAACACCTGACAACAAGTCTGAGTCAGAGGAGTGTAAAGCAGATACTTACCAGTTAAAAGGTAGAGTATGTATGTTCTGATCTTTACCTGGTTTATCTGCTACTTTATTCCTCACTAACACAGGCTACTGTGGCCATTGCCAACGACTAAACTACAAACTTCATAAGAAAAGTTCACTAGTGCTGCATCTTTGCTTTTTTCACTCACTGCAGCTTCTTACTCCAAGACGCATTCAAAGGCCCTCAGAGAATCCCAGTACGTTTTAAACTTAAATGTAATGCAATAGTTAGTTAGTAACAAAGTTACTATCCCAATTACTTTTTGGGAGAAATAGGTAGTAACTGTAACTTAAAGTTTTTCAAGAAACATGCCCAACACTGGTTGCATTACAACTAGTCGTGGTACAAATAAATAAAAGTAAATAACCATGGACATGTGGAAGGACTTGTTTAGATGATATCTGTTATAAACTGCCACCAGCATTGGACTCTTCTGGACTTTCCGAGTAAATCAGCATCTTCTCCACTTAGCACCATTCCTGTAAATAGCTCAGACTTTGTATACACGATTTTGTAGATTTTAGTATATTTAGCATGACCAGTGGGAAAGGAACACATTGAAAACATTTTGTTGCAATTTTTTTGGAGGTTAAGGTGTTTTGTTTTTCTTCCATATATTGACTCATCCAAAACTATTCTTGTAAGAAAGAAATTGGCACACGGAAGAATCCAGTGTTTGTTTTTCACAGTGAATCGCTACAAAATAGTGAAAAAGAACAAATCAAATGAGCTGCCACTGTGTCTGCTACAGGAGGTAACAACATACCAAACCGATTAGGCCAGAGCTTATTTACTCCCTTCAAAATGTGTTTATTCCGGACACCACTTGTCACCAACCAGCTCTAAGTATGTAACAACGAGGAGAGAAAAGCCAAGTTAATTATCACTCTCATATTTGAATTATAAGCTTTTGCTTTTGCCAACAGTTGAGTATTTGTGCTTTAGGAGCAGCTTTAAAAATAAACAGCAAGTGTATGGAACCTAACAGAGTCTCAATCATTTTTTTTTATATTTTATTATTTCACAATGGCTCAATAAAAAAATGTCCCCCGATACAATATCAGTGAAAGTAAATTATGATTTTTTTTTATCATACCCACATCCCTCCTCTCCCCATAGTCCCTTGGGACAAAAGAGCTCACACATAAAAATTAATTTAAAAAAAATAGTAAAATAATCAAATAAAAAAGAGAAAGAAAAATAAATATGCTTAAAAAATATATAATTAAAAAATAAAAAATGGCAGTACAATAAATCAAAAATCTGTGTACATGCATCCATACATAGATATAAACAAGCACAGAATACAGGACAACAAACAACAAACAGAATACACAAATATATACTGTACCTGTACATGCTTAACCTTTTAAGTGTATATTTTATTTTCTGTTAAAGTATATCCAGCTATAGCGGTCACAGATTCAAATCAATGGTCTCCCCTGGAATTATTCTGGAATTATTATTATTAGTGGAAACCAATGGGAACATAATTTACAGGCAGCGTGCAATTATTGTGCAATGAGTAAACTTAAAGCAGAACAAAATAAATTAGCATGAGGCGTGAAGCTCCGAGGTATCAGTCGTGTAGGAAATGTACAAATCTGTTTATCTGATTCCAGCTGTTTATCATTCTTCACCTATTGTTGATATAGCACTCATGGCGATAATTACTGCATGGACAGTAATTTTCAGCTTTCAGGGTGTGTGCATTGTGAATAGTAAATACTGAATGTACAGATAGATGCCACAGTGTGAATGTAAAAAAAAAAACGACATTTCACACGCTGTGCATTTCCTATTTTTTTCCTCCCATGTGGTAATAGCCGGTCAGACGTTCCTGTGAAAACAGCTCCCCCGATTCCTCCGCCTCTGTCAGCTGCCTGTGTAATTTTTATCAGTTTAAAGTTGGCACATTTTTCTGACGACCCATTTCACAGATAGCATCTCGATCTCAGAGAGGCATGTGGCACCTCTGGATGGACCCCTCTTCTGTCTGGGGGGGGGGTCAGCTAACAACCTGTAAGACAATTTCCCAGAGCGGCAGTGGTGCGCTATATGTGTGATCATTTAGATTACTGAGGCCTTATCAGAACCACATGTCAGTGGGCATGTGACCTGTTCACCCGCTCGCTCTCTGTCCACATCCTCTCAACAGCTACTGTTAACACGCAGCTGACGCCTTGCAGTCTATTGACAGGGCAGAGCTGGGCCTGCATTTCTGAGTGATAAGAGCAGCCGTGTCTGCACTCGGTGGCCCGAACGCTGCTTTGTTATCTCTACATAAAGATAGTTCTGGAATCCATTATGTGGGGGAGGGGGGAGAGGAGTAAAGAACAGGGTTGGAGTAAGTGTTGGATTGAAAGACGGAAAAAGTCTGAAAGGTTGCACTCTGAATTTCTCTGGCGTCCCCTATTTGCATGTTTTACCTCAACAGGATGATCAGCTGGGTTAAATCTCCCCTTTTGGCTGCCTTTGCATTTCGTGGCAGAAAATAACAAATAGGGAAAAAAAACTTGGAGGAAAGAGTGAGAGAGGAGGTCGAGTTTTGCCATTGTACATGCCTGTTGGAACACAGTGCAGCAGGAAGGTCAGGTTTCAGTCTTCCACTCATTTTCTTTTATCTTTTTTGCTCTTAGAAGAACAGGCTCGGGATCTGAAACGGCGGTGAACTGTAAACTCCCTCCTCTCTGTCCGTCTCACCGATTTCTCAGATGGGCGTCCACCTTCCTCTCCCTTTTTAGAAATTCTAAACCTCCTTTCAGCTCCATTTGTGAGCCGGGGTCATGGTCGAGCTGCCAGCCTGGGAAACAGTGGTGGCCAGTATGGGACCGGGAGCCTTGCTAGTAATGGGAGGAATAGTAAACAGAGAGAGAGAGAGAGAGAGAGAGAGAGAGAGAGAGATAGAGAGAGAGCGTGGGTCAACAGAGGAGGCTGGGCGAGAGCTGTTCTCTTCCTGCTGTTAGAGCACCGCTGAGATGATATGATGACCTAATGCGTTCTCAAGCACCTGACTTTCACACCGAGCCGTTACGGAAGCGATAGTGTGCAGAGGAACGCTTACGAGGGGCCTGTACGCCACATGACGGCCTTTGAAGCAGCACCAGTTGCTACCTGAAAGAATCCAGGTCTTTCAGGATGTTGGAATTTTGGTTGAAGTTGATACTGTGCAGATCTGCAAAGTAAAATCATAAATGCATTGGTTCCAATCATTAAAATGGCTATACTTGACATAAATAATAGTGTTAGTCTGACTATAGTTGGATTGCAATCGGACCGAGTTGGCATTCTTGTTGTCAAATTACCACACCAAGATGAGACAATTGGAATTTGATTTTCTCTGGCACCTATAGGCCTTGAGTGACATGGTGGAGCAGTGGGTAGCACTGTTCCCTTACAGCAAGAAGGTTGTAATTCAAGTCTTGGGGCTTAGACCTTTCTTTGTGGAGTTTTTATGGTAGAAGTTAAATTGGGCTTCATGATTTATAACAATAAATAAGTGCAACATACAGTAGCTGATAACTAACTTGGTAGTCGTGCTAATGGTTCAACATAAGGAATAACCATTTTATTTATTGTCCATAGGCTACTTGTATGGCAAGTTTGCTTCCTATTAGCAACACAGTGGCATACATTTACTGGAGCTGTATTGCGGCCTTTAGAATAGTTCCGGAACAAATGTAGTTCTGGTTTTCATATTCGGTTAGCAGCCATTGGTTAGCAAGTCATCTATAATTCACAGGAAAAGACATAATGACAACAAGTGAGATTAAACCGATTCTGTTCCCGGGTGCACTTCCTGTGTCCGAAAGACTTACTGAAGCCTACACCATGAACTTACATTATGTTGAAGTTCATTAGGAGTCCACTAGGTTCTCCAGCTTCTCCCACAGTCCAAAAACATGCTGAGGTTTATTGGAGACTGTTGATTGGAGTGTCAAAGTCAATTTTATTGTCAATTTCTTCACATGTACTTGACATACAAAGGAATCGAAATTTCCTTTCTCACTATCCTATGCGCTTTACATGAGTGTGTGAGTGATTGATGTGTGTGTCCCATGATAGTCTGCTACCTGTCTGGGTGTATCCTGCCTCTCACCTGTAATGTGCTGGGATCCAGTAGACCAATGTGACCCTAATGAGGAATGGGCAGGTGTAGAAAATGGATGAATGTTTTCTCCTTAGTCAGACTCAAGCTGGACGTGGCATGAGCGTATGCTCCACAAAAGAAAAGATGGAACAAGAGGCTTTTCCTTGGAGCTGTGACCCTGTAGTGGAAGAAGACAGTGGTAATTTGAGTTAATATTGCGGGGATTAGCAAACAATGTAGCGGTCAGCAAGCAGCACAGCAGAAGAATCCTGTTTCATGCTTCTCCAACTCAAAAGGCCATCTTTTATAAGTCTATTGTTGCTGCTGCTGCTGATGTAAAGAGGTCAACCGCAAACGGCCACCAGTTGAAATAGGTATAGCGCCACCAAGACATGTACAGTTGGACAATTGCAGGTGTCCAACCAAGGGGCATTTTGGACCTATGGCTGTAATCCCACTGAGATGTGTATGGAAACGTACTGAATGTCAGAGGCGTTGTGTGCCTGCTATATTCATCACCTCACTCCCCACTTACCTTACAGCGCTCATAGTGAGTTTCAGCTCATTGTTTAGCTATTATAGTTCACTCTCAATGCTCATAGTGTTGTTTAGACAAAAGACCCACTGTAATATACCTGTTCACAACAGGTGGATATAGGAAAAAAAAAATCTTCTGTAGCTGAAAGAGAGTGAATGTATAGTACTGCTGGGATGAGAAGTTTTATTAGTCCAACCTGCAAGTGAACATCTCATACAAAAAGCCTACTGGATATTTGCTTTGGATTATTACAGAAAATTTGTTGGCCAACAAACAGGTTTTGTTCAGCGGTGTCTTCATAAATAAACACCACTTTTATGATCTTTGAAGTGTAAATAATGTCACTAGACATAAAATGCTAAACTCCTTCTTAAACCAACTCCATTATTTTACTCTCTAAGTGCTAGATGTGTAAATAATTGACTCATTAACCTAAAGGTGACAGATCAGTGTTTACTCCTTTTTCACCTCGAACAGGTGGCCACTAAATCAGTAAATGCAGGTTGCAGGAATAGTTCAGCATTTTTTTGGCTTTCTGGCTGATAATTTGACGTTCCACATACCTACACTTAGCGTATCTTAGCACAAATCTAGCTACTGTACACAGTAAAAGGTTACCAAAAATAGCCTGCCAGCACCTCTAAAGTACAGCTTATTAACCTGTTATTGTTTCTATGCAAAAAACAAAAACAAACAAATATGAAAACAACATTTTTACATTTTTCAAGCATGCATTGCCACACAATAAGCTAAACTATCCGGCTGCTCACAGTAGCATCATATTGAGTTGCATAAAGTATATTCACACTAGTAGGGAATGGGACAATGTCAAAAATGTGGTGTTACTCTAAAAAACAGGTACCAGATAGTTTAACTGACTTAAAAAGTTTGAAAAACTCCTGCTATCAACTTATTTTATATACTAGGATGATTAATATTTAAAATGTATCATTATTTTTCAGTTGTACCGTTTGATGTTTTGTGTAAAAAAAAAAAAATCACACAAAATTGTGATTTCTGTAAAAACTAATGATACAAATGATTTGAATGACAAGAAACCAACATGAAAACAAAATGTACATTTTGAGAGACCTGATGAATGCTTCTTAAAACTGAAATTTCAAAAGTTGAAAAAAATCCGTCACTGACCCGAATATATTCTGATGTAAGACCTTATATAAAGAAAAAATATTCATGGACTGTTAATGCTCTTTTTGGTGCAAATAAAGTGTCTTATAATTAAAAAAAAAAAAGTCAAGACAAAGCAAAACAATTACCTGACCTGAATACAGTATGAGACAGTAGCTGATGCAGAAGGTCATTCAGTTCACTTCTTTGTCATTAATGCACAGCAGTGTGTGTGAGGCAGACTCAGTGTGTGCCAGCCCACACATTTTTAGTGACCTTGCTAGACTTTCAGTGATTAGTCTTGGTGTGCTTTTCTTTTTTCCTCTGTTCTTTTATCCTCATCCAAGGGCAGATTTCCCTCTGTTGTATAGGTGAGTAGGTAAAAGAATAAAGGGGTCGTGTTTAGGTGAGTGTGTTTGAGCATCACTTTATTATCTGGGGAATAGGATGTTGTTCAGATGCGTTCAGATCAAGTCAAGTCAGTTTTATTTGTAGAGCCCAAACTTCACACAACTTCAACTCCTGTCCATAGAACCACACATTGTTCATCTAAATCTATAGCAGTATAAAAATCTACTAGTCCAGCCAGGGCAGCCCTAACTATTATATTCTGCAAAAAGGAAAGTTTTTAATCTGTTTGTAAATGTAGGAAGGGTGTCTGTCCCCTGGACTGAAACAAGAAGATGATTCCACCGGAGAGGAGCCTGATAGTTGGAGCCTCTGCCTCCCATTTTAATTTTAGAAATTCTGAGAACCTTCAATAGGCCTGCATTTTGGGAGCATAGTGTTCTTGATGGATGATATGGAAATATGACATCCTTAAGGAAGAATGGGGCCTGTCTGTTAAGAGTAGGTGAGGAGGAGGAGGATTTTTTAATTCTATTCCTAACTTCACAGAAAGTCAGTGCAGAGAGGCTAATACAGGTGAGATGTGATCCTCTATTCTAGTGCCTGTTAATGCACACACAGCTGCAATCTGGGTGACGTATGATGGATCTTCGAGCCTTGTGTTTACGGGTGGCATCCTATGTGTTGCAGGGCCCCGGTGGAGCGGAGGAGGTGGTGCTGTCTTTTGACCCGACCCAGTGCCAGCAGTCCAGAGTCCAGCAAAGCTTTGTCCAGGAACATTTCCAGGCACAGTACAAGTGAGTTTACCTTTTTTTTTATCATGCCTCGATCAAAACTGCCAAAAATTGAATTAGCAAATTACCACCAAATCAGCAGTATGGCTCTTGCTGTATATGTTGATGACCAGTGAGACTGTGATGATTCCATGGAAAGATTAGGTCCTTGGAGGGGATGTTGAAGAACCATAGTTATTACTTTATCTTTCACCTAAGCCTGTAAATTGACACTTGAGCAGTTTAAAATGGAGGGAAAACAATTTTGCTTTAGTTTATCAATACAAAGTATATCCCACAGTGTAATGACTATAGTATAATGTCAGCATCAGCCTTTAGATTGGTTTCTCATAAACCCCACTTTTATTATTCCAGTTTTCTCTGCCACTCGGCTCCATCTCCCAGGAAATGAAGGTTGGATTTACAGCACAAGATTAGATTAGACACTAAACTAAATGATTGAACAAACTCAGGCTTTTTCTCCTAATGTTTTTTAAAGAAGTGACTCCCCCCCAGCCCGACGCCAGCCCTGCTCAATGGTTTAAGCAACTAAGTATATTTTTCAACTAAGTAGTGTACTTAAGTACAATTTTCGGATGCATGTACTTCACTTCAGTATTTCCACTTGATGCTACTCTACGCATTTTATATATATTTTCTCTTCCACTACATTTATCTAACATTGTTAGCTACTGTTCAGATGCAGATTTGACTCAGTGGATAAAATAACAAGCTTTTACAATAACATTAACATGGATACTTCGACAATACCAATCTAATATAATCATACTCTATATAATAATAGATCAGAGGGATACAATGAGTATTTTCATTTTGATACTTTTAAGTACTTTAAATTTTAAAAAGTTTTTGACTTTCTCATTTTACCAACCATGACTTGTCACTGACCCATTTACTGATTTTTTAGGTTTACTGAAGTAAATAACCTGATAACTAAAATAGATATAAAGGGAATAAATTTGAGAATTCAGATTATAATCTTTAGATAATAATCTTTATCATCCGCCTGCTGTTACTACTTGTACCTTTTGACCTTTTTTTAATGGAAGTACCAAATATTTTCTAATGCAGATTCGGCTTCAGTAGCGAGTTTCATGCCAATCTAAACTGCAGGAATGCTCCATTCCTGAGTCACACAGCTTTGTCTATGGGAACAAATATTTTTCCTTCCACAACAGGAATTCTCCCTGAAGTAGCTCCTCCCACCACACAACCACACAACCCTACAACATTTCCTTTCACAAAACACGTGGTCTGTTATTCCTATTCAGGAAAACAGAAGAGGTTGTTTGTGTTTCCAGTTAGCTTTATGATCTACGTCATTTAATCATCTGCTATTCCAAATATAATGTGGCCTGACATAACATAGCTTTTCCTTGGGAATGTTGGGACTTCTGTATCAATCTGTTTACTGGCAGCCCATCGACTGTCTATATTCTTATCTCTCAGGTGGAAATTAGCCGTATCTTGTGAGTTTAGTTTACTGCACAACAGCTCTACTGTCATGTTGCCAGATCTAAATGTCAGACTGACCTGCAGCAGAAAGGTTATCACCCCTCAGCAGCCACTACAAATGCACGTGTAAGTGAACGGTCCTGTGTTCTGTCCGAGCATGACACTGTTCACACAGCGCCAGAATGTAATAACACGTAGACAGGCCCGGGGTGAAACTGACACTGCACATGTAACAGAGATATCCTGATTTCTCCAGATCCTCACAGATCTCTGTCTAGTAGAGCAGTAATTCAGTGCATCTGCGGTGTAATTACCGAGCAGACAACAGCAGTCATGCTGAAAAAGTTCCCACAGAGTGCTAGAAGCTCTGTGTCTCCTGGGAAATAGAAATCCCTTCAGTACAGGTACTTATTCTGAGTATTTACCCCGTGTGCTGGGTGAATTAATTGGAGGTGTTACCTGTGCCAAGGCTCAAATATTTTCCTTGTTCTGTTGTAACACTGAAAGGGGAGCCATGAGGACCTTCAGCTGGATGAGAAACGTTAGTATCGCAGTGAGGTGAAAAGCCTTTTTTTGTTGCTTTTTTGGCGGTTTCTTGTTAATCACGACAGAGAAAGAACAGTAAACAATTTAGTTTAAGACAAAAAAACTATTAATCACCCCCGTAATTATTTGCTTTAAGAAACAGCCATGACTTAGAAATGTGTTAATAATTCACTTTTAGGCCATCACTACACATATTATTTACTTTAGCGAGCTGCTGGCTCAGTGTTCCCTTGTTTTCTCATGCTTAATCACCTCTATATAGATTTTAATTTGGTCTAAATCAGTTTGTTCATCCTCCAGCCGTCCAGTGTGGTACAGAAAAACCTCTGGACTAAGCCAGGAAAAGTTGCAGAGTTGCTTATATGTGGCTTATAGGTGGTGCTGTAGCAGCATTATCTAAATAGAAAGGAAGTACTCTCTGTCTGTATGAGGGCTATAAATGCTTTTGATAGGTGATCGATTATTGAAACCATTATCTGATGAGTTGCTGGTGTAAAATGTTGATTACTGCTTCCTAAAGCCAAAACATCCAAGCTAAAATATGACTTTTTTGTCCAGTACAACAGTACACCTCCAAGACCATCAGTTTACTATTATAGAAAAAAAACTAGAAACTAGAAAATAATCAAATTTTCTTCTTAAAAATGGCTCAAATCACCTATCAAAATAGTAGTCAATTTGTAGTAGATGATTAGCTCTTATCAAGGTAGTCAATGATGATGAATGATCAAATAATCATTGCAGCTCTAGTATAGAAGACTAAAGGAAACAAGAAGACTAGATAATAGTCAGATTCAAGTACCTGACACCAAAGTATCTTGACATTTTCTTCCTAAAAATTACTCAATCTTTTAATAAAGAATGTTGATAATTAATGTTATAGTTGTCAGCTTACCAACTAATCCACCATTTTTAATTGTGTTCTTACTTCTTTATGGTGCCATGTGACATCATCTAACTTTAAAGGAAGGAATTCCTATGAGAGAGCAGAAAGAGAGAGAGGATGTACATTTATATATGTGAGTATAGCAATCAACATGCTCTGAAACTTCACCACTTTCTGATTGACAAACTGATTGAATAGGTGTTTCAGGCTCTACGCCAAGACCTTCCCTCGGTTTAATTATCACAAGTTTGGAAAAGTTAGTCTAGACTGAGGTGCTCATATCTTGTTTGCCTGTACCTTTCTCCATGTGCCAACTCCTCAGGAGTTGGCAGCTGCATGCGAGTGCCAGTAATACATCTGTCAGAGTGCATCTCTTAATTGCTACCCTCGCTGTCAAATGTTTCGGCTGTGACACCTTGGGTGTGTCTAGACAGGAAGCAGCAGTTCCAGCCGCCTGGCAGGGAAACGGGGTTCCTGTCACCCACTCAGATACGCCGCTAGACAGAGAGAGCGGGACGTGCCACAGGGCTGGGTTGGCTCAGCAAAAATTTACAGAGCAACTCAAACATCTATCTATAAAGCACCTGTCAGTCTGTGGCTTCTATCTCTCTCTGACTGTTTGCTGGATCAACCTCAACTTTTGGATATATTTGCGCATGTATCTGCGCATCTGTAGGAATACAGACCTTCTACAGGCACTACACTAGTATACAGTACAATATTTACAGAAGCTGCAGACACATAAAGCTCTGAAGGTTTTAAACAGAGATGAATGCTCTAATTGGTGGATGCAGATAAATATTTCCTGACTCCCGTCCTTCTCCTTCCCCCTGAACGCCACACGGCTGCATGTGTAACAATCAGCGATGCTGCAGACAGGAAGAATTATCCTTATAATAGCGCAGTTTGTCACTATGCAATCATCACATCCGTTGTATTAGTCCAAACAAGTTAAATCACTGAATGAACCAAGCCAAGTTTTTTTATTCTTTAATTTATGTCATGCCGCAGCTGTTCCATACTCTCTTACATTCAAGCTTCACTTTGTAATAAATATTATTTGCTTTTTTTTTTCCTCGATCAGAAGCAACTGAGATAACTGTCTTTGTTGTTATGAGAATCAGAAGCTCTGATGGGAATATCTTGTCGGTCAAGCTTTGTTCATTATGGTGATGTTAAGTGACGGGCAGCTGAATGCTTCACATTACAAATGCAGCTCCTCTTTCTCTGAGACCCTCACGTCCTCTTTTCTCAGCCGGTGGCGACCTCTGTTTTCATCCTCTCTCCCGATTTGTCATGATTTGGCAGACAAGATTGGCTACTTTAGAGTTAACAGGCCCAGGAATTGGTCTGTTTTTTTATCTATATAATTTCAATTAGTAAATAATGGGGCACAGATTTCCTTCTATTGCACAGTGTTGAGGTGTATGAGTGTATGAGGTCATTGACATTAGAGCTGTGAGCATTATTGTCTCACAAGGAAAGGTTATCGTCTATTCAGAATTTTTGAAAACTTTTAACCAAAAAAAAAAATCTAATTTGGGGGTTCGTAAATGACTTGTTCTCATATGGCATCAATATACAAATATTAAACCTGGACCTAATGGATTCCTACTGACTCACATAGCATGAAACTATCCTGAGGTTATGTTTGAAACTATATATATTTTAATATAAAAATCTATTATTTAGTTTTGGGTAAAAAAACATAAGTAATATTTCATGCAATAGAGGGGTAATGTTTATATATGTCAGATGATTAGAGTGGTGAATAAACTACTCTTCATCCACCAGTAGCTGTCACGCTTAGTTTGGAAGAATTAGCTGCCAATCCATGATATTATAAAAAAAATATATGTATATATTGAAATATCTTAAATCTTAGATTTGCCTTAAAATACAGATGTGCTGCTTCACTCAGGAAAGTTAGTAGCTCCTGAAAGCCGAGAAGAGAAGAAAGCATCAGGCTCGGAGTGTCTTCAGCTCGGCTGAGTCGCAGACAGCGGATACCTCTCAACCTCCGCACGCTTCCTCCATTAGAGCCTCACCAGAAATATCACCTCTTTCTTGGCCGCTTTTCTTTTTTTACCTTTTTTTTTATAGCAGCGCGGGGTGCATCTATGTTTTAGTGGGGCCTGAGTGTGATTTGTATGCATGGAGTGCAGCTGCCCTCACTGTTTCCTGGCGAGAATAAGACATCCGTAGGGCAGCCATTCTACTCTGCCAAGAGGGAGGGATCTACTAAGAGCCAGTGTCAGCTGGGCTCGCTTGAATAGAGCTTTATTCACTCCTCCCCCCGCCGAGTCCATCAGGTGCCTGCCTATAAGAATAGTATAAATGTATATCTTAATTTCCCATGCTCCGATGCCTTGTAAAACGCATGAAAGTCCATCAGAGATTTTTTTTTTAATTAAACGCACAATGTATCATTTTCCGATGCCAGGGTTCCAATAAAGAACCATAACAAAAGACAGAGTTTGATGAAATCCTGGGGTGGCGTGGGATCATGAGAGTTGTTCTATATTGTGCCGCAGTCAGCTTCTCGATAGCGAGGATTTCCTTCGGTGATCGTCGCTCAGGATGAATCATCCTCAGATATCTCTCTGAAACAAGCACACCCCATGATTAAAGCAGTAAAAACACTGAGAAGAAATATAGCTTCCCATTAAAAATCATTGTTTTTTTTAATGCTCTTCAGGTGGAGGGTGAGGAGGATGGTGCCGCAATTGCGGTCAAATACAACACAGGTGATCAGTGTGATCCTCTTGTGATTGACAGGTAAAACCTCCTGTTAACTTAATTAAAATTATGAATTTCGATAGGTTAGAATATTGTCTGAATCAACTGGGGTAGTGTACACACCTTAACAAAATATTTAACATAGGATTTATTTGTTTTTTTGGACATTTTAATACAGAAAATGTACATTTATTAAAACCATATAGTAGTCTCTGTCTTGATGTATGAAACGCATGATTTTTTTTTTTCTTTCCTGAGGTTAAAGCCTCTAGAGCCTCTCACATTCTATGTGACTCTGTGCGCCGATGTTTTGCTTCATTCAAGTTTATTATGATTTGATGTACAGCGTGGTGCTTTGCATACAGTTGCAGTAGCAGCAGTGATTGAACCCCGCCATCGATACAGTTCACCCCCACGTAGCTGCAGCTTTATATCTGCCACGCTGATAATGGAAGAAAGCACATGAAAAACTAAATCAGACTAATGACGTCGTGACGGATTGTGCCCTGTAGTTCACGGTATTAAAAATACTGCTCCCATGTGACGACCCACGGTGTATGTTTTTATGTATATACCGTGGTGAGGGATTTCAATGACTGTAGCAGATCTTAATTTAATGATCTTCTCTTAAAGAATCATCTTTCTGCTTTTTATGAGCTGAAACTATTCAAAAGCAGAGATCATGAGCACCTGTATCTATGTAGAGGAGCAACATCATCCTTCACTCTGACACACAGTCATACTAAACACATGCAAAGTACAACCATATTTCCCTTTCTGATCTTTGTATTATTATTTTTATGTTTTTCACTTTTTTAAATTTATGAGCTTCCATGCATGAAGTTGCCTCCCTGAACTCTCCAGAAAATAAAGTTGTTGCTTAAGGACTGAATCTTGGTCTGAATTGAAAACCACTCCACTCATTTACAAATCAGTCTGCATCCTCCTCTAATTATAATTCACACTGATGCCCATTACGCCGTGTGAGCTGGAGTAATAAGCTAAATTTCTGATTTTGCTCATAATGGTTGATAGAAAGTACCTAAAAGGGGCACTTTGCATTTGCACAAAGTTGTCTCCAGGAGATTCTAATTAATCTTAATCCTATTAAAGCTTATATACCCTAGAAAGATTTCAATTGTTTTTTTTTTTTTTTATTATAAGTAGGCTTAGTTGTTAGTGTATAAATAGTTTACTATGTCTCAAAACAATCAAAAGACCTTTTTAATGGCATGCTATAGTAGGTAAACACAGGCGTTACCAATGATACTAAATAAGGTTCTGTTCTATTTAGTGTAGCAAAGAGTTTCTAGTGAGCAAACATGCTCAATAGCTCAGCATAGAACCTTACTTAGCATCAACTGCTGTGTGACACAGTAACATTTGATCACAACATTCATAACCCTCACAATCATGGCATGACACCTGTCATGAACACTAATGAATGATTATGACAGTTGTTGTTAACTGTCATTCACTAAATTCTGTCACTTTTGATGCAAAGTTGACATTGTTCGAAATGGCTTTGTTATGACAATTTGACATAAAACATGAAGATAAAATAACCTGTCAAAAACATGACTTAGCCGACCATACTGTCAAAATTTAAAGGACAATTAAGCTCATAAACATTAAACTTTCATATGGTTCAGTCACAGTTTGACCATAATATTTGTGTCCTAAATGTTGTGCTTTTTATTACAATGTTATGTTTTCTGTCAAGTTGTCATAACAATTACAACTTTGCATCAATTTACTGAATGACACTTAACAACAACTGTCTAAGCATTCATCTATCTATCTATCCATAAAGTAAGGAGCATGTGTCAGTCTGTTCCTCTCATAGCTGTCTGACTTTTTGTCGTATTAACACCAACTTTTGCATATACTGTAGTTTGTGCATGGCATGATGGGGGGGTAATATTTTTTGTGAAATTTTTTGGATGGATATTTATGTACTATTAGTTAAGATTCTTTACATCGGGGTGCCCAATCCTGCTCCTCGAGATCGAATCTCACTACTCCATCACACCTGATTCTAATCATCAACTCACAATCAAGTAGCTGAAGCTTTCCAAGGGCTTGTGAATAATTGGGATCAGGTGTGTTGGTGTAGGGAGGTTCCTAAAACATGTAGGATAAGAGATCTCGAGGAGCAGGATTGGGCAGCCCTGCTTTACACAGAGGTCAAAACATCATTACTACATTATTATCATTAAAACTTAATGTCCTATAGGTGTTCTGTGGTGGTGTAGGGGGTAGTGTTCTTTCCTCATAAGCGGCAAACCTGTGTTTGAGTCCTAGCTGAAGCACTATTCTGCATCTATGCTACAAAATATATTTTACAAAAAACTTTCAAATAAAAGTTTATATGCTGTCGTTTTTTCTTCTTTCTTTAATAAACTATGCCGAAACTCAAAGACACATTTACATACCCTCAGGAAATCCCAACAAACTAATGTGAGTGTGAGGGACATACAGAAATCATGTTCATCCAATCTATCTACTTTTCTATAGGAATCCATACTTTCTACAGGCACTGCACTGGTTAATGTTCATGTCATGTCATAATTATGACATTCTTATGAACCCCCATTCAAGTAAGGTTTTACCAAATGCACACAGCCTGTAGTCAGAAACTGTGCTGAGCCACCACCCCCCGGTTCACATTAGTGATAATGACAGAGATGATTTTTGATTATATGTCTTGTCAGGGTTGGCTTCAAATAAAAACCCAGGAAAAGTTCCAAACATGGGACCTTTAACCCAGAATACTGGACAAAAAGACGTAATTGACTTGCAGCACAGTGTATGCAGTCAGCCCGTTAACGTCTCTGAGTCACTGTTCATAGGCTTAGCTGATAGATAACTGGAATAAGTTTTTACCCTCCTGAGAAATGGAGCAGCATTTGTAGTCCTGAACAAAAAGGAGCTTAACAGAAAAAAAGGGTTGAGTAGAAAATCGCTGCTGTGTGTGCGTGTTTGGCCGTTTCCTGTCAGCGATCGGCGTCCCCCGTGCAGACGCAGGAGAAGAAAGGCCGTCACTCACCAAAGCTCCCGCTCTCTTTCCTGTTCAGGATCCCGTTATTGGCATCACATGAGCGCCGCCGCTGAGAGTGATGTAACAAGATGGAAACAGCTCCTGCCGGTTCCTGTTTAGAGCACGCATCACCCAAGGGGGGGGTCTCTCTTTCTCTCTCCTCATCAGTTACATCACTCATCTTTTCCATCCTCTGTGGAACACTCTGTTCATTTTAAGTGCATAGTTAGCTCGTGTGAGCAGGCTGAGCCAGGCTCCACCAGGAAGACTCTGACTGCTTACTGGTTGAACTGGGATCTGCATCACGGCGGCACAGCTAGGTTTTTTTTGTTTTTTTCAGGGCTGATGTGAATCATGCTCTCTTTTCTCCCGCAGGTCTTCGCTGACATGTCCACACTGTCTGAAACAGAGCAACACCTTTGACCCCTTCCTCTGCATCTCACTCCCCATCCCTCTCCGCCAGACCAGGTGAGCCTCCATGTTGATTCTAGACCGAAACACTTCAAATAATCAGGATGATTGAAAAGTTATTATTTAAACTATAAGATGTCATTTGTTAATTACCACTGGCATTTGGTAATTACCACTGGCAAAAAATAGTACAGTGAAACTACAGCTTCTGCTTATTCACTGTGCAATTTATCATAATTTACTAAGTGATTATTCTAGTATTAATTTCCCTGTTTTTAACCTACTAAAAATTTGTGATTACCTCAAAACCATCTATTTACTTGGCAAATATCTAGAATTACAACTTTATTTTCTCTGTATGTACCTATGCTATTTATTATGAGTGGCAATTACCCAACAAGGTAGTATAACTATATATTTAGTGAGTGAATTCATAGTATATCAGCTATAGATTAATAATTTATCTATGTATTACCTATGGTAATTAGCCAATGATAATATATATATATATATATATATATATATATATATATATATATATATATATATATATATATATATACTGGGTAAGTACCATGTATGACAAAATTGTTGGTACCCCTCAATTAAAGAAGGAAAAACCCACAATTCTGTGTGTGATTTAATTGACATCACAGGTGTTTCCAAAGTCATAATCAGTCAGTCCGCCTATTTAAAGGGAGACAAGTAGTCACTCTGCTGTTTGGTGAAAAGGTGTGTACCACACTGAACATGAACAACAGAGGGTGAAGGAGAGAATTGTCCCAGGACATCCGAAAAAAAAATTATAGACAAACATCTTAAAGGTGAACTCCAAAACCAAGGTACATCAGTGTCAGATTGCACCATTCGTCGTTTGAGCCAAAGTGGAATTCATGGGAGACGACCAAGGACGACACCACTGCTGAAAAAAAAATGGGAGGCTGGAATTTGCGAAAATGCATGTTGACAAGCCACAAAGCTTCTGGGAGAATGTCCTTTGGACAGATGAGACCAAACTGGAGCTTTTTGGTAAGGCACATCAACTTTATGTTCATAGACTCAAAAACCAAGCATACGAAGAAAAGAACACTGTCCCTATGGTGAAACATGGAGGAGGCTCAGTAATGTTTTGGGGCTGCTTTGCTGCATCTGGCACAGGGTGTCTTGAATGTGTGAAAGGTAAAACGAAATCTGAAGACTATCAAGGCTTTCTGGAGAGAAATGTGCTGCCTAGTGTCAGAAAGCTTGGTCTCAGTCGCAGGTCATGGGTCTTCCAACAGGACAACGATCCAAAACACATAAGTGGCCTTCCATGAGTCCAGATCTGAATCCCATTGAACAACTGTGGAAGGAGCTGAAACATGCCATTTGGAGAAGACACCCATCAAACCTGAGACAACTGGAGCAGTTTGCTCATGAGGAGTGGGCCAAAATACATGTTGACAACTGCAGAACGTTCATTGACAAATTCAGAAATCGTTTAATTGCAGTGATTGCCTCAAAAGGTTGTGCAACAAAATATTAAGTTATGGCTACCATCATTTTTGTCCAGCCCTATTTCATTAGTTTTTTTTTTAATAATTATGTTAATCAACAATTCAATAGTAATGGCTGATTTTGATTATTTAATTTTCAATACATTTTTATTTATTGTTACTTTTGTAAGTTTCAAGTGAGTTCAGTGAGAATTGTGGGTTTTTCCAGTTGAATACCCACTAATGGGGTACAGTAAAAAGAAGGGTAACAGATGTTTCAAAGTGTGGTACATAAAACATTGAGGCCTTAGGAAAAAGTGCAGAAGAAGCACATTATAAAACAACACTAATGAAATAAAACCTAGGCAAGTAAAAACAAGATAAGTCAAACACTTGGACATACTTGTAGATAACAGAACAAGTGAAAGCAATAATAGTTGGATCAGGCCTGAGAGCTGCAGCAGCCCTGCAGTGGCTCTCTGGGAATTGACGCCCGGATGCTTCATAACGTAGCAGCAGATCAGAAAGACACTTCAATCCTGAACCATTCAGTGCCTCATGAACCAGGAAAGGACTTCAAAATCAATTCTTTGGCAGACAGGAAGCCACTGTAAAGAGAGGATCCACTTTTGTGCAAAGTTGCAGTTCCAGCTACAGAAAGCCATAAAGACCCTGTTACTGCTGAAGATAAAAAAAAACAAAAAACAAAAACACATGCAAGTTTTTATGAATCCTGCTGAGAGTCCTTTAATCCATGGTGGATTCTTCTGGTGATAATATACAGATTTTTTTAAACGCTTTATTGTGACTTGTGAGGTTCAGGACTGAGTCACAGCTATACAGAAACTTCTGGCTCGGTTCGTGGTTTTAACATCAATAATTAAAGCTAAATGCTGACTTTTAATTATTCTCCTTTGGCTCCAAAAACAATCACTTCACTTTAACCTTTGTTTAGCTGAAGACACTTCTGGCACATCCAATCATCGATTTGTTCAATGCACTCAGGTCAGTGACAAATTATGTTTGGCACGATGAGAAAGTCAAAAACTTTTTCTATAATACAGTTTTAAAAAGAATTCATCAGGCCTTTAAAAATTTATATTTTGCATTCATGTTGGTTTCTTGTCATTCAAAAGGTTATTTATACCGTCTTTTTTTTTACAAAATGATGATTCTGTGCATTTTTTGACAATGTCAAATGTTGTAACCAAAAATATTTATTCCACCTAAAATATAAAACTAGCTGTTTTTACTTTTTTGAAAAAACTTTTTAGGAGAGTTAAACCTTCTTATAGTAAGATTTTAGGATTAACACCACACAGCAGTTTTGGCATTGTTCCTGATACAGACACGGCTAAATACAGTGGATTGTTGCATTTTAGACATAATTCATTTATCCAAAATGTCACTAACATCATTCTTTTCTCTCATGCTTGATTGTTATGACACTTTTCATGCTGTAACACTCGAGGCAGCTGGACAGCAGCCAGGTTTGTTCATGCACCACATACAGTAGGATGACAAGTTATTGTGGAGTTGGCAGGCCTGGTTTCAAAAAAGGAAAATCTGGTGGAAAAGCCTCCCTTACGAAAATTTACCATGGGAAATACCGTGGTTTTACCATGGTTTTTTGGGTCATGGTTTACCATGGTTTTTTTGTGGTAACCATGGTTATACTATGGTTTTTATGTAGTAACCATGGTTCTACCATGGTTTTTGGAAGTATGAACCAAACCATAGTAATACTATGGTATCCAAAAACCATGGTAGAACCATGGTTACTACATAAAAACCATAGTATAACCATGGTTACCACAAAAAAACCATGGTTAACCATGGTGACCCAAAAAACCATGGTAAAACCACGGTATTTCCCATGGTAAATTTTCGTAAGGGCTCTCAGCTACGAAACACAATGTCTTATTCAACTTTACGTCACAGCAGCCACTCAGTTGGGTCATGGAGGGTCGGCCTGTTCAGGAAATCGTGACATTTTCTGGGAGGGAGACCCTATTCACTCTCTGTTTCTCACTTTATCCGCCGGGTTAGTCTCTTTATCTTATCTTTTGTTTGAAATTCCAAGCGCTGGCTCTCACTTAAACGCTCACAACATGCCTACACTTCTTGTTCAGGTCTCTACTGTGATCCTGCTCATGTGGTGGAAACTAAATCAGATATTTGGGCTCCTAAAGCTTCTTCTCGTGTCCTACTCAATGGAGAAAAAAACTGCCCCTAATCCAGACCTTAACCATCCAATCAGTCCAAATTAAAGCCTTTCTCCTGGCAAAGGTCACTGTGGAGGCTGCAGCTTTTCCTAATGCAGAGGACGACCTAATCTTAAAGGAAACATTCCACATTCTGGGTAATGCACTTCCTCCCTTTTTGTGCAAGCTTTTGGATGAGAAGATACTTCTCTGTGCAGTGGATATAGCCTGGAGCCAGTTAGCTTAGCTCTCTTGGCAAAGAAGTGAGCAAGCTAGTGTGTATGAATCAATGACAGATCATGGTTGGAAGGATAAAAAAGTAAAAAAAACGAATTATGAGAAAAATGATGAAATACGTGTTGGTTTCTTACCATTTAAAAGTCTGTCTGTTTTGTACCATTTATATTTACAAAAATAATTATTTTGTGTTTTTCTTAACAGAAAGTGTCAAACAGTGTAACAGAAAAAGAATGATCAATTTTATTTATTTAACCCACCTAGAATATAAAACTAGTTAAATAAGTTAAAAAAAAGCCTTAAACTATCTGGTACCATGTTTTTAGGTTATACCACATGTCATTTTTGCCATTGCCTATATCCAAAATGTCTCATACTATTTCTTAGGTGCCTGATTGGCCGGTAAGACCATGTAACAAACCCCTACATGTTGATTAATGATTATTTATTCTTTATCTAATTGATAATCTAAACATACATATTTAATTGGCAGATTTTTACAGCTGTAATGTACCTTTAATACAGCACAGTGGTGAATGTGAAGCTCCTGGTTGACACATGGGTGTCCATCACTCCACCAGGTTTCAATCCAGCCACTTATTTCCTTCCTTTTAGCTCCTAGTCTTTGAAATAGTTCATCCAGGTTCAGCTAACTTCCTTTGTAATTTGGGAAATTGTTTCTAGAAGCCTCCGCCAAGTCAAGAGCATTTAGTTGCCATCTTTTTTTTTTTTTTTTCCCTACCGTGTGGCGGATAAAGCGAGAGACAACACTTGTGAGGCGATAAACAGAGAGGAAAGCAGATGGGTTGTCTTTTAAAGCCTTTTTTTTCAATCTATTTCTCTGTGTGAGGAGATCAGCTCACTCACAGCTGATGTCATGTCTGTAAGCCGTAAGCACATACTGTTTGTTACCAAACCAACATTTGCTGCCGCCGCCAATCCACACACTGGGCTCTGTCTCCTGTTTACACTAAACGTCCCCGAAGCTTTTGGCTCTGGGAATGTGCCACAGGCATTTTTATGCATCAGAATGATGTCTTCTCGTCTGAAATCTGAAGTCATCCTCTCACAGTGATGCTGGAATTGAAGCTTTAGGTGAACAACATGGTTCCCTGCCCACTACGGAGCATGGCTGTGGGCTGCTTCATCCATATTGCTAGGAAAACCTAATTATCATGAATTAGACTCCATGAGCCATGGCTTAATTAGCGCTGGCAATTTACTCTTCTCTTCTTCTACCATGCTCTTTTTTTTCTCAAGTTTCCTGTTTTCAGCCCGAAGCCAAGGATCTGTAGCAAATGCTTTTTAGGTCTAATGTAGACTTAACATTGATTCTTGTACCTAACAAGAACCAATATAATCATCCTATTATTAAATTGGTTTCCTTTTAGAAATAGAACAATGGACTAGCTTCATCCAGCTGCTTGTCTGCAGAGTCAAGATCTCCCCTCATGCTTTTCCTCCTCTCCACATAATTTACAACAAACTATTCTTGTCCATTTTTCTAGGAAGAATATTTCTCTACTTAGTTTTATCTAAACTAATATTATGTCTATTATATGTAAGTAATATAAATTGAGATGCCTCTAATTTTTCGTTTATTTGTTTATTCATTCAAACAGATTAAGAAAATGCATCATTGAAAAGCTATGATTAGATGGTTATTAACGAATGCACAAATGAACCACATTTTTCCAAAACTATACTGTATTATTTATTTGAATTTCATTAGAAATGTGACCTTCTCAGGTCAGTTTACACAGCATCTGCCAGAAGACATAATAATTCTATCGATTTATATATCATTTTTTGTATGTGAAATACTGAAAATAGGTCTCACAGCTTATGAAGGTAAAAATATTCATATTGATGTACAGTATATTATTTCCTTTTGCTGCTGGTACATTTCAATTTCCCTGCAAGTGCTCAATAGAGTTGATCTCAATTTATATTAGTTGTAATATGCTGAGGTCCAAATTATTCTAATTTGCCGGTTGCCTTGTTACCATCAGACATGGCTTTTTTGCGAGTTTTGTTTAATGTCATTTTTTTGATTTTATAGCACTTGGTAAAGAGTATTTACAACTCAAGGTTTTTTATTAAAAGAAACTGTAAATACCCTGCCCCAGATTTTGTGTGTAGACTCCATGGTGCACTTGTTTTGTTGAGTAAAAAGATATTATTATTAAATTTAATATATTATTTCACTTTTATTGAATTTATCATGTTAGTCATTTATGCAAAGTAGGAATGACTTAAATGCAGTTTCAAAGTATGACATCTCTTTTCATTTTATTCTGCATAAACATAGTTTTATGGACACTAGGTGTGTTGTAATGTGTGTAGATTGACATTTACACACATTTGTGCATTTCTGTAAGGAGAGAAACTGGCTACTGTGGCCGTAACAACAAACAATAATCAAAATTCTACAAATTTAACCTTTATTGCAGTTAGCCTTAAAATGGGAGCTTTTATTTTTGAGGGACACACAATTTATTAGGTCACACGTCAAGCATATTCTGTTTGCCTGTCCCTTTTGCTCATGGACATTTGCCATGTGAGCATCATCACCTCTCTGTCTCACAACGGAAGGTTGTCTTTTATTCAGAATTTTGGACATTTTTCACCACATCAAAAATGTAATACACTATTAGGAGTGGGTAAACGATTTTTTTCCATATGGAAACAAAATCGTTTACTCACGATATGGCGGCAATATGCAAAGATGTAAAATTATTAGGGCAAGAAACTACTTGAGATCCATTGAATTACATTCATGAAACTATTCTAAGGCTAGGCTTAAAATTATATTTTTTGATATATCTATTATTTATTTTAACTGATAAAAACATTCATAATGTTCTCACCATGTCTAAGTAGTATTTCATACAATAGAGGGTTATGTCCAAAATATTTTTAAAGAGAAGCAGCCAATGGGATAACTCCAACACTTGACCATCTGACCAATGATGTAACTTCATCAGACAGACAGGTTTATTGGACAGACTCCAGACATATCATCACCCCTCCATTCGTCCATATAATCCCTTCCCTTCGCCACCGGCTGCAGCCTGCAGGCCTCAGAATCCCACAGGTGGCTGCCTGGCTTCCTTATTCAGTGAAGCCATTATGTCCCGGCACCCTGCTCATGTCAGTGCGGCCCCCAGGGAGGTCGGAGCCAAGTGCTCCCCGTTTTTAAAAATGCAATAGAGATTCCATTATTTTGCACACATAAAACAAGGTCCTAATGATCTATTATTGATGCTAAAATGCATTGATTTATTCATGAAAGCCTTCTTTTGTCCCTTCCTGGCCATAGAGGAGGCCACGGTGTAAAACAGAGGCCGTGCCATTTCCCAGCGTCCCCCCCTGATTGTGTGTGTTTGTGTGTGTGTGTGTGTGTGTGTGTGTGTGTGTTGGTCTGTGGCAGGCCGCTGTGTGTGATCCTGGTGTTCAGCACCAAGGGACAGAGGTATCTGCGGGTCGGGCTGCCTGTGCCACTGATCGGCTCCGTGGCCTGTCTGAGGAGGATGGTGGCGGACGAGGGGAAACTCTCCCCGGACCAGGTAACCACAGCATGAATGAGCCCTGTTGCACTTTCATTTTTATCCTTTGTGTTCTAATGTTTTCTTACTTTAAACCATAAGCACATGAGTGTGGTTGTTATACGGATCCAGTCCTGAGCTCACATGTCATTGGCTTGAATTTACTCACCAAATTATAGGTTCGGATTCTTTTCTTTTGTTATAGTCATTCCTCCTTTTTATACTGACCATTTAGAATCTTTTTAGAATGGACTCATGATGTAACAGACCCCACATCCCTTCTTCGGTGCAAAAAATGTATCTAAAAGTTTCTCTAATCAAACTAAACATATTAAAAATAATATGAAGCATCAGACCTCGAAATGAGTCAAATCTAGTAGATATCATTGATATTATGATCTTTTAGTGCCAAGGTGCCTTTTTATTACTACACCATCACCTAAATTCAACATGGGAAACACTGTGTGAGAAACCACGAAGAGGGGATTTTAAAATGTGCCAGATATTCATTTGATATGATTAACTCAGATTCCCGAAGTTTCTACAAGCTTTTTTTAGATCTACTTTTAAACAACTTGGACATTGGATATGTCCACTATATTTTACTCTGAAAGCAGATTTAACCCCACTACTATTGCATAGAGTTGCCATATAGCAAAATTTACTTTATCTTAATTTTTCTGTAGAAGGCAGCTTTTAAGGGAGCTTTTAATGCCAGTCCCTTTTGCTCATGAACATTTGACATGTAGAAGGTAAATAGTCATTATGAAGAGCAAAAAAGATTACAGTGAGGAAAACTGAGGCAAAATCAAGTGATTTAAAAGTTCATAAGGATGCATGACTTTTGTAAAAAAAAAAAAAAAAAAATTGTGGAAAAAGTATCCTTTATGCTTAGTTCAATCTGCAAGGTTAATATTTGTACAAAACAGCTGTGAGATCAAGTGGGTTAAAAGTTCAAATTTCGCTCTAATGAAGCTAACGTGTGTGTGTGTGTGTGTGTGTGTGTGTGTGTGTGTGTGTGTGTGTGTGTGTGTGCGCTCCTCTCCAGGTGATCCTGACAGAGGTTTACTCCACAGGATTCCAGCGCTCCTTCTTTGATGAAGAGGATCTAACCAGCATAGCAGAGAACGACGTCATCTACGCCTTCCAGGCCCCGCCCCTCTACATCAGAGGGGGCTCTGCACGGATCTCAGGTATATAGAACCTTATTTTTAGCCACGGCATTCTTTAATGTGCGTGTGTACACACTGATCTGTGTGCAAAGAAAGTAATTGTATTAATTTCCTTTGCTTAATGAAACCCTCAGGGAATGCAGTGTGGTGCATGAGGCCTCGGGGAGCACATTAAGAATAGTATATAGCCTCACATGGAGCTCTGTGAATTACCTGCAGATTCCCCTTGTGTTCTCAGATTCATGTCTTCAGTGAATTTTCTCCATTGCTTCGTCTCTCGGCTAGCGATGTGTGCCCCCCGCTCTGTGCTGTAAACAAATAGGCTTGGCTCCGCCATGCTCTCTGTAAATGTAGCGCGGTACCAGTGCTGCTGTTCTACCTGAAAAATGTGACTTTTAGTGTTTTAATTTATGTCGGTCAATAACCGTGCGGAGCAGTGACGCCCGCTGACAAGTCTGGAAAGTCTCAATGCTGGCACAGGCTGCATTTGTCTGCCGGCTTTTTACTGGCTCGCCTGCTCCGGTCGATATGGAGACTCTACATCACTCAACACATCTGAGAGAGGGGAAGTAGGGCTGCCTTTAAGAGACCTTTTCATGTACTCATAACAACGCACTGTCACTCATGCACTTTTGATTAATGTTTTAAATACATGATAGAGTGAACTGAAAACACTGAGCAAATAACATCAAATACCAAAAAGGCATTTCCAGCTTTACTTACTTGAACATTTTGAACATATATGTAAATAATTTAAGAAATTATTTACATATTTCTTTGAAGGGCATACAATTATGAGGTCACATGCGAAATAAAACTTTTAACTCACTATCTGCCGTAATTTAAAAAATATTCCATAGGGGATATGAAAATATGGAAAAAGTCCTATTGCAACCACTAATAGAGTCCCATTGACTTACATAGCATGAAAGTATTGATTGTAACCATGGTTACAACTTTACCTTATACTGTATATTTGTTATCTATTATTTTGTCCATTTTTACCATGTATAAGTGGTATTTCATGCAATAGAGATTTAAAGAGGCATATTATAAAAAATCACTTCTCAGTGCTTGTGTGTAAATATTTAGATGTTTGTGTCTATAAAATGTACTTTTTAACTTCTTTTCCCCTATCCAATCAAAAAAATTATATATAATGCTTTCAGACTTCTTCGTGCCTTACATAATGTAATCTTCACTTGCCTCCTGGAATTACTTAATCTAAAATGTCTGATTGCTGAGAGACCTTATATCAATTATCCATAAGTGTTTTAATGAAAATTTAGAAAAAAAAAAACGTATTCTTAGATATAGGAGATAATAACCAAACCTCACCAGGAGTCTCATTAAAGATTTGTAATCTAAGCATATTTATATGCAGTTTTAATGTAAAGGAAAGTGTATGATTATCTCCTAAAGCCATTACAATGTGGGCAATTAGAGTAAAGAATCTGAGGATAACCCAGTTTTATTATGGTTCACCATGAACATTTGTGGCCAGTTTCCTTAGCACTCGTAACACACTTGATTGATTGAATTTCACTGCCATCCACAAAGTGAATTTCGACTTAACAGTTACTCATGGTCCTAATTTAAAGCCTCCTGATGGGAACAGCATGAGGCGCTCACTAAAAAGCCGTTGAGTGTGTGCTGTGAATGAAAGAACCACGTACCCACGGATCAAGCCGAAGGCAAACCGATAGTGACGTGACCTTCCTGCTCCTGACTCCCAGCCCTCCCTCCTGAAGGGTTTAAAATTAATCTCTTACATCATCTTCGCACCACTGCTTATCTCACCTACATGCTAAAGTTATCACTTCATGTTTTTCCAAGCTCTGTTGTCCTATAAGACCCTGCTGGGTCACAGGAACACCGATCAGATGGCTCTGACCTTCTTTTGTTATCAGACAGGCTCCTAGAAAGTTGCCCTGCCCATTTTCACTTTATGCTCCAGTAACAGCGCTCCCCTTTTCTGTATGCTGAGATACACAGCTCTTCTGTGGGTAAATGAAAAAACTAATATTAGTGCCACAAAAATGCAAGATCACAATCTTCAGCCGGGTTGATTTGGACAACTTTAAGGAGATTTGGAAAAGGACATATAGTTTGGTTACTGCCATATTTTTAAGATGTGTTTATATTGACCTTTGGTGTTATTTAGTTGGAAGTCCAATGTCCTAACCGAAAACCGTTTATTTAAATGATTTGAAGTTTTATTAGGTTTTTATCACAGTGACAATAATGATTTGTCACTTGTGGGTAGCCTCAATGTACTACAGAAATCGCAAAATACTGTGTGAGTCCTTCAGATTATTGTCTGCGTCAAGTCACAGATTAACTAAAGCTGTCTCATTGTTCCTTATCATATCCTTTCTGCAGTTCAGTCTTTGCAACATCTTTTCACATGCAGTTATTCCCCTTATTTGTTCTTTCCAAAGTCTCAGTGTGGGAGTTTGAGGTTCTTTGCAGCATTTAAGAATCATCCAGGTACAAGTTTTGGGCCATATGTAACAGATAATCCAACTAATTGCTTTTCTATTTGTATATCGCTGTTACCAATACTATGCGTTACTGGCCTGCCGCCAAGTTAAACGTTTTTCCGAAATATAAGAAAAAAAAGTTCATGAGAACTTTTCTTAGACTTGCTTTTTTTTTACTCGCTGCAGTGTCTTATTCCAAGACGCCTTCACTGACCCTCAGGAAATCCCAGTACATTGTTAAGCTTAAAAACCTAATGAAATAGTTACTTTCCTTTGTAAGGACTTTTATAGTGGGGTAACTCGGTTACTAGTAACTAGAATTACTTACTTTTTCAGAGTATATGCCAATTGCTGGCTGTTAGAACTCTGAGTGCAAATTAATTGACCTGTGGTACCTTGTTTCTATCACCAAGAAGACACAATCCCCATTTACTCATGAACTCTAACATTCCTTAAACAGGGAGGAATCATTGTCCATTCCCATAATGTATGCATGTATGTACCACATTCTATCAGAAAAGTTTCTTTGGTAGAAGTTATCATAGAGTAACTTTTTTATTATTGGTGCCCAGACGGTGAAATGGAGCCAAACATGGATTAAAGTTTTCCATCGCTATGACTGATTTCCTTTACCTGAAGGCGTTGGAGGTCAGTCATGAGATTGATGCAGATCCGGGGAGAAAAAGATAATAGGGAGTGTTGGCATAGGTGATTTATTCAAGCTGTAGAGTAGTGGTGGCTGCTGGGCTTTCAAGGAGGGGAAGCTTACTCTTGACGCTTTAGTTGTGTCGGGTTATATTCAGAGATAGGTGGTTCACTCATTTCAGTGTTAGTCAAAACTAGACGAAGTCTCCAACAGATCATACAATCATTTCACTCCACATACACTCACAGAGATGCTGAGCCTTCGATGGGCAGGTCAATACCCAGAATGAGCCAATGAGTGTTTCTAGTTTCACTGACAGTCAATTGTTGAATGAGAAGAAGTAGCCTGTGTTAGTGAGGAATAAAGTAGCAGATAAACCAGGAAACTTCTTTCACTACGTTGGGCACGATCGGAGCAGAAAGACAATGAGGTTTGATTGTTGATAACATTTTGGGATGTAATCGTAGTCATGAGCTGGAGCTGTAACATTGGAACAAAAGTGTTGCTCAGCGGTAGTGATAGTGGATATGTAAGTGTATGGGTTTTTTTTTGTAAAATATATTTTGTGGCATAGACATAAATAAATACTTCAGCTCGGTTTGCTGCTTATGAGGCAAGAACACTACTCGCTACACTACAACAGCACACCTATGGGGCTACAAGTTTTAATGGTAATAATATCTGACAAACAGTCAGAGAGTCATGGGAGCCACAGACTGACAGATGCTCCTTGCTTTATAGATAGATGAAATACAAACACAATTGCACATATTTGACCATTTATTTTTGACATTTGGGAGAAGTGGAGCTTCCCTTGCTGCCATCTGAGAGCAGTCTCCACTGCTGTCGGGACACATGTTGTTGAACCGGATTTCTTTTTGTTTTGTTAAAATTGTTTTTGTGCTCATTATAAATGGGCATAAATAAGTGCCATGCTACTTCAGTGTATCAGCACCTCTGTTAGGCCTGATGAAACAATTTGGCTGTAGGCTACAATGACATCTATTACTACTAATAATTATAATTATATTAATAAATAAAAATGAACGATGGGAAAACAGTGCTAGAACATATTGCTTAAATAGCCTAGACCCCAAACCTAACATTTTTTTTACTTTTATTCATAGACACATATCTGGCAGTGCTCCTCATTTCTCACTAACAATCTGAAATGCCAACTAGTTTTGGCAGATTAAAGATACAGACTTTGGAGGAAGGGACATCTTGTATTATAAGTTTAGGAAAATGTAAGATCACACTGTTATTTCAGGCTTTTAGAATGAGGAAAAACGGATGCGTTTGGCTTACCAAAACTATCTCAGTTACTTAATGTTGGCTCAGGTTTCTAGAGTGTAACCTTCCCTAAATCCAATAAAGAGCACAGGCCTGGTATTATCTTAAACTTTGATAGAGGCGAGGACCATCTTTCACTGCATGGTAGTTATTAACTCAACAAACAAAATCTACCCAGCTTGTCATGCTCAGTCTGGCTCTCTGAAGCTATGGTTGGACTGATCACTGTTCAGCAAAGAAAAGGGTTAATGGTTTACCACCAGGCCTTCAGTCCTGATGGAGGTTCAGAGGATTTTAAAACACTCTGTTGCCACAGTTCATGTCCCCTTGATAAATGCAGGACAAAGAAGACATTCTGAAGTGCTCTACATTAAAAATGAATAATGTATACAATCTCTAAGCTTTGTTTACGAGTGTCATCAGAGAGAGGAGCCTGTTCTTTTTGGGATTTGATGGGGCGCTGACAGAAATGAAGAAGCACATCACTGTTGGGAGCAGCGGTGCCAAGACAAGACATGAATACACGATCACCTGCCAAAGAATATTTGGAAACAGATAGTTGGCTTTCCCATGGAAGTATCTATTTCACATTCTTTCATTTATGGCACAAACACAGGTTGCTCTTCATTTATCAGCCAGTTATCATCCTTCATACTGTAGTTTGGTTTCATAATCATTTCACGGACTGGTGAACAACTTTACACATGAAAAATGCGTGCATGTGTGCCGTTATGTATCAAAGGCTTTCTGTCTGGAAAAGAACACTCACGGTTTCAGTTCCAGCTTCAATCTCATCTAAGGAAACTATCTGATAATAGAATTTGATATGTTTCCAAATTTAACACGGATAACGCATTCATCACAAGTAGAAATAAATCCATCCATCCCACGGCTGCTTTGCTTTGTTCAAAGCTCAAGAACTAGCACAGGCTAGCTAGTGACACACACTCGGATACAATCAGTGGTTATTCCTAGCATTCCTTTATCCAAAAGATGACTCTACAGTAGTAGTAGAGTCTATATAGTAGTATTTATCAGCATCACTTTTGATCAGCAGAAGTGTCTAAACATATAGTTTCATCCATATGTTTATGTAGCATTAGCATGCTAGGCTAATAGCCTGTCAGTCTGTGATTTTATGTCGTATTTCAGAGCAAACAAACATCACCCAGCATGGTGCTGTTAAACAAACCAGAAACCCTACAGCTACACCTTATTTTATACAGTCTGTAAGCTACACACAGCGCAGCTAAGCTAATGATGCTAGCCATGCTTTGTACTGTTTTATACCTTTTACTAAACCTGTTTTTTCTGGCATATTGGTAAGAATAGTGTCACAGTAGAAAAATGAAAGGCAAACTCTTCTACTAGCAACATAATAAAGGAATCAGTTGCAGTTTGGAAGATTTTGTGGCATTAAGCAGAGAACACTTGTTACAGAGAACATACTGTCATAAGTATAAATTAATTTGTATATAATTCTACCAAAGTAATATTTTTTATTAGCTTAGATCAAGGGGTGTCAAACTCAGGTCCTGGAGGGCCGTTTGGGTAATTAATCAACCAATAGAGCTCTTGCTGAGGACCTTCATTAGTAGAATCACGTGTGTTACTGCCTGGTTGGAACAAAAACCTGCACCCACTCGGCCCTCCAGGACCTGAGTTTGACACACATGCAGAATCCATTCACGTTTCTTGGCCATCGTAGGTTCTCCTAAACATTTGGGAGCAATCTGCAACCTCACCACTAGATGTTGCCACAAAAGTACGTGCTGTACCTTTAAGAATAACACTGCATTACAGTATAAAAGACCTTGACTCTGCCTGAGCAGGCAACTAGTGGGATTGTGGGGGTGTAGCTGTGGGCTCAGGAGATTCCTTTACAGGCAGAGGTGTTTAATTATGGGCTTTCACATAGTCTGGCCATGTTTTGCCTGTGCGACAATGAAAGAAGCCTGAGAGTGCCGTGCAATGATGTATCCACAAGCTTCCCGTGGCTTCTTGGAATTAGTTGGAGGCTTTAAGCGATTAGGATCAGCAGGTAACATGTGTGGGCTAAGCAAAGTTAACTTTTGGTGTTTGTGCGGCGTGTGTTTGTGTGAAAGTTTCTTTTTCAGTTCCAGCTACAGGGAATTGTTCCATTGGTGTTAAAACAAGCACACGCACCTCATACCTCTGCCATCATTCATTATGTAAATATGGTTTGAAAAATAAAAAAACAGGAAGGCTGTGAAAGGAGTCTTGAAAAATGTGTATAGAAACAGTGTCGTTTATGACAATATGCCATAAAAAAATAGATTTAATGAGCAGTGAGAGGTAGGTCTCCCCCGAGCATCCCTGTGTAAATTTCAGCGGGACAGGCCAGGAGGTGACCTCTGCATTTTTACTGCTGTTTCAGGAACATCTTTCACTCGGCATTTAAAAGAAGATTTTTCTTCATGAATCATTTCACAAGCTGATGGAGGTCACAGCTCATGTAAATTGCCACGCATTATTTAAAGAAGCGTTATCACTGGCTTGATTAGTCGCACATTAATAAGTGAAAAGATGCGCATACTTAACGTTACTCTGATTCTCAGGGTCAAGGTGCTGCTCAGGGGTTGTTAAGGTAAGGCTTTGGTGGATGTAGAGTTTGATTACTTCGGAATAGGTTTTGCCCCTTCGTGCGGTGCAAAGCTCCACGTCTTCACACCCCAATTATTTCCGTGAGATCGGAGCAGCCACCCTCAGTTCCAGGACACTCAGCCATGGCATTTGCCTTTGGCAGCGGTGATGAATCACGCATCAGGTGAAAACAATTGTGTGAATGAAACGCTTGTAGCCCGGGGATGGCGGAGCCGCTCTGGCCAATCAATACCTTACCGCCTGCATCTGCCGGCGTCTAATTTACCGTGTGATTTATAACTGTGAACTGCCAAGGCTCCGCTTAAGCTGAGGTTTGAACGCTCAGGCCGACGTCACGATTCACAGAGATCTTATAATCTCAGCTTTTCACTCAGTCAATAACACTCCTCTGAGGTGTTAGTGAAGCGGAGGAGATATGGGGAGAGAAGTGGGACTGCTTGGCACCCCACTAGGCCGGGATATGGAGCGGAAGTTGCATCAGATAGGGCCTCCTGCTGAGGGTGCAGACAGCCATTGGTCCATCTGTTCTCCCCTCTGATTCACTGTTCCCCAAATAGAAAGCTGCTGTCTCGCCACTTTATAAATCTCAATTCTCCTCCTCACTCTCAGTTAGAGGTGAATGATTTTATTACATGAGGACACCAGACCTCTTCCTCTCAAGGAGAAAATGTGAAGTATCACATTATACTGTCAGGCTGTTTGTGATCGGCAGAAGCTGCGATTACAGAGAAATTATACCTATAGTTAGAAAAAAGATGTTCTTCTATCTCATCATTCTCTGCTCTCTCTCTCATTCTCCCCATGTCCTTGCTCCTGTCAGGGTACCACCACAGCCTGCCGTCATCGCCGTACTCCACCGGTCCTGAGGGTCAAAGGTTACCTGCTTCTGGGACACTGTCATCAGAGTTCCTCAACCAGGGCGCACCCGTAAAGATTCTGCTGCTAGTGTGCAACGCTGCAGGAGCCGGCAAACAGACTGTTAGGTAACCACAGAAACTGACCACTCTGAAGGAGAGTTTGGTATTTCTGATATCTAGCGCTATTTCCCACTTATCTGGCATGTATCAGAACCATCCATTCATCCATTTTCTAGACTCCGCTAGGTCTATTCTTCACTTAGACAGATCATCAGTCTACCATGGAGTGCAAACACACCATTCACTCACACTCTTATTTGTTAAAATTAAATTAAAAGATATATGACTTGAAATAAATGACCTTTTTATTTAACTGCTCATTACAGAAACATCTGTCAGTGATCAGTATCCTGAGGAGTTTGGATTGTCTGGAGCATTCGTGGCCTTAAAGCTGTCATATAGCACCATATAGCTGTCATTTGTGCTATTTTTTTAATGGCTGGACCAAGTACGTAGTGTTACCACTCCCAGGCTAGTCATCAGTTACTGTATGTTGCACTTATTTCATGTTATAAATCATAAATCCCTCCACACGAGCTGTTGCACTAGATAGAAACGTTGCTTTGTGTGCTTCAGATACATGACAGGAATGTGGGAAATTGGGCTAGACATTAAAAATACTGAACTATCTCTTTAACCCCGGACAATATCTCACTGCCTATTGATCGTCTGGGGATTTAGGTATTAGAACAGCTAACTAACAAACTAAATCCTCTGCAATAAAACAACATCTGCATGTCACTCAATGGCGCTTCCATAATATAAAGTTCCATCCTAAAGACTTTGGAACAGTTCTGCAATGCAGGATCCACAGTTTTTTGGCTAAAAAATGAGTAAACGGATGCTTATGTATACTCACTATTAATAGTTCAGTGCACTTTTTATATCCTCCCTCTTTCTGGCGGTGAAGGACGGTGAGGTCATATGAGCTCCCTGTAACAGAAAGAAGTCCTATCTGTCTCACCACGAGATGAGTTTCAAATCAGACGACTGAGGATTCTGGCACGACATAGAGATCCATCTAACACCAGAAAGATCAATATAGGTGCCGGCACAACTGCGAGGAAAAGTACAGTCCCGTCCATGAGGGGTCGGTGTGTCTCAGTTTCTCCTTCAAACGCCTCGCCGTCATTGATCAAACCGCCCACCTATCTCGCCCTCATCAGATGACAGCTGGAGGACTCGTCTGTGCCAAGAAAATGACATTGGAGTCTCATATGAGCTCCTCACTCTGCTTGTGTGGAGAGCAGCATCGTAGGTACATTTCTGGAAATAAAAAACCTCTCTGGTTTCGTATGGGTTTTATTTCAAGCTGCGACTACCAAGTTATATTTGTTGTTTTAAGAACCATACATTATCTTAATATATATAGGTCTAAGAACTGAAAAAGGCAGTCTGAGGTATGTGGACAAAATAATATTCCTTTAATGAGCAGGGATGGTGAAACAATGTGTAACTGAGTACAGGTGAGTTTATTTGAAGGGTCACACTGATCATGTGATTACAGGACACCATCCACATGACTCAAATTATCAGCAATACATAGATACATACAAGAAAAAGAAAAAAAGAGAAAATATTGTACACCAAAAAAAGATAGTTGTTTAAATTGATTAACAGTAGATTGGTTGTTATGTAGTAATTAGAGAGAAGTACCTTTAAGTATGCAGATATTCAAATGGTTAAATATTTAGAGGGTAGTTTAAAAAAATGTTTCTCAGATTAGAAAGAATGGCCGATTATAAATTGTTTTTTAAAAGTGGTTTTATGAGGAAGGTAGGTTTGGATTTCTTTGATGTTAAAACAATTAAAAGTATATGAAATGGTGTTTTTAGGGAGGAAAAAAGACAATACAATCATAGCACAATATACACAAGAAGTTTTAAAGAGTATTTCCAGCCAGAAGACCACTTGTTGAGAAATCGATGTGTATATGCAAAAATGTGCATGCACAGGGGAGGAAAGTGAAATTTTAAAAGGGAGAAAAGTTTTTTCCTCGGTAACTCTAGGCAAAGATGTGGCTCTGAACGTGTTGATTCAAAAAGTTTCTCTTTTCAGTTTCCTCCACGCACTGAAAGAGGGAAAACTTCCAAGAACGTCATTCTCAATGAGCCCGCTATCCGTGCTTTTTAGAGGATTTTTATTTTATGAGAGACTGCCTTTATCAGTTCTTAGACCCATGAATGATGAGCACCTAATCTTTTTTTCACTTTTCATTGCATTTTTGCAATTTTTTCCATCACTCCTGACCCAGACTGCAGTACTCCTCATACCTTTTCTTCCCCCTCTTATTATCTCAATATAGTTTTACATCTTCTACAAGCTTCTCCCTGGAGATCTAGAAACAACAGGTTGCTTTGCATTTGTCTTAATAATAATAATGATCTTCTTCCCTGATTGACTAAGTTGAATGGCCGTGATTGGGGAGGTGGGTGGTAAGTTGTACGGTTGTGACATCACAGGAAATCCCGGTGGCTTGTTTTAAGTAACAGTTTCTCAGTATGATCCGTGTGTATTTCTCTGCGGATCGAGTGGTTTTGAAACATGGGACAGTATTTATAGAACAAATAGAAATTCCTATAATGATAAAGAAATTAAAATCTCAACCTTTCTATGATAGGGGAGCTTCAAACAGAACATGGAGGATGAGAATTAATAAGGATTCCCTGTTTTTGCATCAGGTCTCTCGTGATGTTTCACTTGTGTCACATCTTCTGCCCGTTGTCTTGTCTCTGGAGGTAGATGAACAAATTAATATTAATATTAAGCCTATTTCACTGTGTGATTCCATTAAAAGAAATCTCACAGCACTGATTAATTGCATGGCGTTCATGTGTAAAAAGAGAATAAATTAAGAACATGTTGTGACAAACCTTTGACAGGAATGGCCCACCGTTTTTCACTGTAATCTGTGTGGAGGTTTAGGTCGATGGAGTTAAAACATTCTCCTCGGGAATGTGGAAAGAGTGTTAAGGCCCTCTGAATCATACTGTCCATTAGCCCCAAACAAGCCCATACCACAAAAGAAGGGACCTTGTTGTTGTCGCAGAGCAGTATCCAGTTGAAATGCTTGTAATTTTGGAGTCATTTTCCCTCCCGTTTGCTGTGTGTATTGTCTCTTTGTGCACTGTGGCTGCTGCAGCTGCTGCTGCTCGCCAGCCACAGAATGTTAATGTTTCCCATCCTCATCTGTGATCCAAGCTCATTTATTTTGAGGATCTCTATGGAATCGGCATATGATCTAATTGGAACTTTTAAGAAAAGGGGAAATCTAAGAAAAGCAGGAAGTTAAACAAAATAAGAGCCTCCTCGAGCAAGGCGATGCTACGTTTAAAGCTACTGATAAATTGCCAGCGTTTTATTACCACATTGCCATTCACCCTGCTTCCGTGTGCCTTTTGTGTGTCTCTTTATGCACATGCATGCTCGTGTGCTCTCATGCTAATAAATCTTACGCATACAAAGGAGGGCTGCCCTCAATTAAATGTCTATCACAATAAACGTGTCGTGTGATGTATCGTTTCAGAGGGATGTTTGTCTCGCTCCTCATCGGCTATTACCACTTCTTGTTATCTCGTCCCGTCGCTGTGTAGATACGCAGTAATGAGAGTTCTGCTCTAATGCTGCCGCCGCTGCTGATGATAAACAATTCCTTACATCTATCCATGAAGCAAGGAGGCTTCTGTCATCTGTACCTCACATATCTCTCTGAGTGTTGGATCAACCTTAACTTTCTGATAGAGCTTGCACATGGCATGATGGGGCTATTCTTTTTTTGGGAAATATTTCATTTTATGGATGGATGGATGGATGAGTTGTTGTGAAAACAATGTGAAAACCCAAGATTTATTATTTTTTATATATTTGTATTTATTATCACTTCACCATTTACTACACATACTGTGGTTTACAGAGCAGTGTGTGGGACATGAAAACCTTCATCCAACCGGTATGTACTTTTCTGTGTGGATGAGCTAAATGTGCAGTGAGCCACCATATTAAACTTGTTTTCTTGTTCCTGTTCAAGGTTCGGACCGCCGTTCCTAATGAGGGAGGACCGGTCTATTTCCTGGGATCAGCTGCAGCAGAGCATACTCAGCAAGCTTTATTACCTGATGATCAACGGAGCCCAGGCGCAGGTACTGGACAGCTACCAGTGACTTAAAGTGATAATTAATTCCCGTGAGCACATTCATTTCTTGCCTCTCTTCAGGGGAATAATCAAAAAAAAAAAACACGCCAGGAGCCGGCTGGTTTTATTGACTCATGCAGACTCTTTAGCATAGCAGATGCTCATCTGTTCACATGAATATAGATAGACAGATAAATATTTTATTAATCCCAGAGGAAATTCCTGTATGTAATATGGCACACAAGCAAAATTACCTGGCAGTTGAAGGGGACATATCATCTACACATCTACATATCAGTGTCTGCCTACTTGAGAAGAACACAATCAGGATCTTTTAAAGTGTATCATTAAATTTTTGCTTAAAGAATAAGACATTTTTCTTTAATTGCACCCTTGATTCTGCATCACAGTGTTATGTTCTTCTCACCCAAAGTGTTATTTTCGAATTTGGCGATTTTAATGAAGATTTTGTGTTATGAAGATTTCATAAAACGGCTTCCTGTGGGCAAAGTGATGCAAAACATACATTGTTTCTGATTTATTAATTATGGTAAAGTAACACTAATAATTTGTAGGTGTCATTTGTGTTTCAAAACATCCGGGTTGTTCAGTTTTTAGTTTTTTTTAATTAATTTTAGTAAATGCGGGCTGTGCGTGACATAACCAGCATGCTCCAGACTGTTGCTTGACAGCCCATAGACCAGCCCTTCATTGATTGTGCTAATAAAAACAAAAGTAAACGCATTCCTCCTCAGTTCCCAAAACTGTACAATGTCCACAAGAACATCACCAGGAAGCATCTAGTCATGGACGAGCAGCGGCAGCTTTTCTCTGGCTTGTCTCAGCTTCCTACTTTCCATTACCTCCTCATCCGTATATTCAGGCTCCAAGCAATATGGACACCAATCATATTCACAGTCGTCCGCCTCTTAATCTGAATTTCCTTCCATTTGGATAGATGACCTGATGCGAGGGCAGCGATTTAAAAACTGGATAAAAAAAAATATAATGTTAATTCATGAGTGAGTTTGACACAGTTAAAGGGGACATAACATGTACATTTCAGTGTCTACTTACATTCTGAGCCATAAGATAAGATAAGATGTATTTGCATAGTAGGGTAGATTATTGCTCATGAATTGCACATGATACATTATTGTACAGCAGCCGTAACTCTACCAGGGGGGTTTTAGCAGTGCTTTTCATAGATTACTAGAATATTAGCTTCAATTATAAAACATCAAATCATGAAATTCCACATAGGAGGAGGGGTTTCTTCAACCTGCACATTTTGAGTAAACTCTGCTATGGCCATGACCAGCCAGAACAGGATGTGAACATGATGAAAAGAAATGCCAACACAGTCAGAAAAGACGATTCATCCCAACCTCTACCTACTGAGACACTTCCTGCTGAAAACTTCCGTTTAACAGCCTGTTAATAGATGTGTTGGACGGAGCAACTGGAGACATTACTTTTAAAATTAGTTATAGTTACTAGTTATTCTCCCAAAAAGTAAGTTTGTAACTGAGTTACTCCACTATAAAAGAAAGTGGTTACCAAGGAAAGTGACTATTACTTGACTTTTCTTGAGCATGAAAGTGTTCTGGGTTTCCTGAGGGTATCCTTACTGAACAAAGTTTGCTGGTTTGGGACAGTTTCTGTCTGCATCAGAGAGTGTCTGCTCTCTTTCATCGTTTCATTACTTCTGGATGAAGCAACTTCTTCCTGTGTTTAAAAGCTCTCATGTGCTCAGTCTTCTCCCACTGTACCAGTCTCCAGCTGCAACCTGTACATGTACAGTATGTACCTGTATGAAAAGCAAATATTGAGCTTTCTCAGGAGGACAGAGGCTGTTAACACACACGCTTCAGTCTTATTAAAAAGGAATTCTTTCCTTCATGTCCATGTGATTAGGAATTACGTAATCAAGATGTTGAATGAAAACAAGGACTTTACAGTAAGTAAATAACATTACAAGACAAGCAATTCAATCAGTTAATGATTAGCCAGGGCTACACGACACAAGGAGTTTACAAGTTGGACCTTAAATTACAGTAAGCAATGTTCAGATGGCTAAGCTTAGATGTAAAAATCACAGCTCCAAATGCCTTTATTGTGGCGCTCCAATTAAAGAATTAAAGAAAAGCCTTGAATGACAATATCCACTGTCTGTGCAATGAAAAAATAAAAAGTACAAACTTTCTGTGGTAAAATATGCAGAGGAAATCTCTGGAGAAGCAGAGAAGGATACATTTAACTACAGTACTGTAATTTTCCAGTGAGCATATTTTTTGTCAGGAAAGTAGCTTAATAATTTAATTATTAATCACGTGTCCTCAAACTGTCGCCTAGTCTCAAATAAAGGCCTGGTCTGTTAAGTAATTGAGGCAAATAAAGGCCCGGCCGTTATTTGGTGTTTTACAGTACTTAAGAAAAACAAAAACAATGTTGCTGTGCTTTTGTTATTTACAACAATCACCACACAGAGACCAAAATATTAAGAAAGAATGAATTA
Organism: Eupleurogrammus muticus; assembly: GCA_036785175.1. Taxonomy (NCBI): domain Eukaryota; kingdom Metazoa; phylum Chordata; class Actinopteri; order Scombriformes; family Trichiuridae; genus Eupleurogrammus; species Eupleurogrammus muticus. Next base: position 20,985,801 of record JAYKQN010000011.1, on the reverse strand, counting down.
TTACAATCATGAAAATACAAATGCAGCAAACCTGAGTTAACTGAGTTGACCCAGCTTCTCTGCGTGATTCAAGCTTACTGAATATTTTCCGACACAGAGTAGATTTTTCATCCTTTATCGCATCATTCTGTTTTATATGTGAATAAACCTTTCGTTTTTTAGTTTAAAAAAAGGCAGAGGTGGTTTTGTTTTCACCCTGCCAGTGTTTGTGTGACTAAAACATGATGATAGACGTTCAAACAGCACAGCTTGCCTGGTTGCAGCCTGCTGTGTGTCACTGTCAAATCAATTATTCACTTCACTGAAGCCAAAGGTGACATCTTCCTGTTGGTTTCTGTTGGTTTCTTGTTCTCGTTGTAGTTGCATGTGTCTCGGCGTGTGATTGTGACCAGAAGCCGTTAATCATACAAACAAAACCATTTTACAATCAGCATCTGTGTGTGTGTGTGTGTGTGTGTGTGTGTGTGTGTGTGTGGTGGCTTGTACAGAAGGGTTGTTGACCAGCTCCCTCTACATCATTCAGAGGCTCTTTGAGAGGTGCCAGGAAGGAGCAGAGTCAGGTGCAAGGTTTTCAGTGACTGCTGGAGATCTGCAGCCTCCTTCCTGCTCCACGCCGTCAGCCGTTTAATTAAAACCACGCTCGTACAGTATAATCAGTTTGCCCCCGTCTGCCAAGAAAGGAGTGACGCTCGGAGCAGATGTTGGCTCTAAATCTTTCATCTAAACAGAATCTGTAGTTCCTTGCATCAATGAATTATACTCGCAAGTGGATTTTTTCCACCCCCGTCTAATTTTAGCATTCGGTAAAGATGCGATTCAAAAGCCAAAAAACACACACACAGCCATTTCAGCCGTTTCCGCTGCTACTGCCTGTGTAGCAGGTTAGCAGCAGCGTACGCTCATTAACCTGTCCAGCGAGGTTTTAGGTTGTTGGTGAACGGACATTTGTTACAACAATGGACGTGTTGGCGCTGACACATAAAATGCTCAAACTCTGTGCTCTTTGCAGGGCTGTAACTGTGTAACTGGAGATCTTTTGCCTCGTCAGGCACAAACATTGCGGCAAACATTCCTCTCACCCCCAACCCCCCGTCGAGCACAGGCCGATTAACCTTGGTGCATTTGAAAACGTTGAAAAAGAAAAGTCCCGGGATTTCCTCCTGGGGTAACATGGCAAAACTGTTCCATCTCCGCCGGCGTCCGCGGAGGCTTCACGCTCCTGCTCCAGCTCTGACAGGACTCTAAAATGATTGTACACGGGTTCCTCCCGCTCGGAGCCTCAGTTTGGGATGCCTCGCTTGTTCATATTTTCCCTCTCACATTTATTGTCTCTCGCATGCACCCGGCGTGTTTACACCCCTCCATTTCTGTTTCTGGTGTTACTCTCACATATTTCTCTTCATCTGTCTCTACCAGGAGGGAAATAAACACACACACACGCGCAAACGGATATACACAGAGATACACACGGCGCAGCGTTTTACTGTACAAGACTTTTTGTCTGATCCTCGATAGTTGTCTCATTAAACTGTTGGTTTGCTTGTCAAACTTTCCGTTCTCACACAGCAGTTTAGAGCAAACCTTATCAGCCCCTAATGTAGAGAGAAAAGCCCTAGGCCTCGGATGTAACCTTAACGATTGCAGCTTACGTTTTTTTTCTTTTCTTGTATTTTTGGTGTTGGCCCTGTCGCAGGTCTGACAGGTCAGGCCTTGTCACACTGGTTATTCACCCTGAAACACAGAGAGACCTGGTGGATGATCTTTTTTTCAAGAGCTTTGCAATTACAGAAGCTTTGGGATGGGCGCGCTTGTTTGGATCGCATTTTAAAATAATTTCCCTGTGGTTTTTCGAATCAGTGTTTAGGGGTAAGAAGAAAAAAAGAAAAAGCCTGAGAGGTTGGAATTAGCAGGACTCTGGGTGGTCTTCACATGTACACACAGGCCTTTTATTGGAACTCACGGGAAGCACAAGCCAGCCTGTAATGAAAGGTAAATTCGTTTTTTGGGTTCACACTTGTCATCTGGCGTTCCCGGTTGTTTTGTTTTTTTTGTGCAGCAGACAGAAAATGAACACGCATAAAAGTTGACGAGCTCTCTGGAAAAAAAAAAAAGCAACACACGTCACCTGAAACACCACAGAGAAGTTTAATGCCTGCAGTGTCCACAAAGTCCAGGAGAGAATATAGCATAGTTTGTCTCTGCGTGTGTCCTCCGAGTGAAATGACTCACCTCCCATTGTTCTGAATTTAATCCACACTGTAATTTGGAGAAGTTCTCACCATATGTCCTATGGAGAGTAAAAACAAACCTCCTGCTGACTGCCACTTGTCATACTGACTCTTTTAATACTGTATATTCAATATACTAGTGCAGTGCTGTAGAAAGCACGTGTTGCTATACAAAAGTAGATGGATTGGATGTATGTGTAGTGAATGGAGAAATTATAATACTACTAATCTTTTTGTGTTTTCACATTGTTTTTATATTCACAACCTATCTATCTGTTCATCCATCCATAAAATTATATTATCTGGATTTGCAGAGGGTCTGTGAACACGCCTTGTAGTTTATACAAGGAAGAAAAGAAGCAGCATGTGAAGTTTTCTTAGAAAGTTTGTTTTGCTGTTTGCTTTGGCCACAGTAGCCTGTGTTAGTGAGGAATAAAGTAGCAGATAAACCAAGAAACTTACTTTCACTGCGTTGGAGCATGATCTGAGCAGGAAGACAACAGAAAATGGTGGGATGTAGTAATCATCGTGATCTGTAGCTGTAACATTGGAACCAAACACTGCTGCAGGATAATGTTGAGATACAGAACATAAGCTTATGTGTAGTGTATCTATTTTTGAAAATTATATTTTGTGGCATAGACACAAAAAATGCTTCAGCACATGGGTATGTTGCTTTTGTCAAGTTCTAATGCTAATCGGCTGAAAAATTTCTCTGAAAAGTACATAAATATCCATCCAATGGTTTACAAAAAAGGATATCGTACCATATGCAAACTATACCTAGGAGTTGGGGTTGATCTAATAAACAGTCAGAGAGGAACAGACTGACACTTTATGTTGCTTTATAGATAGATGAGACGTAAGGTTTGTGCATTCCAGTGGGTTCATGTGTTAGGCATACCAGTGCTTTCCAGCAATGCTCTGTCTGCTTCGGTGGACTCCTCGTCTTCACAAAGGTCCTGTCAGACCTACATGAGCTTCCCCACAGTAGTCTGGTGGATGTTTGAGTGTGAGCCACCAGCTACACGCAAAGATTTCAGCCGGATGAGACTAATTCAGCTTTTTTGCAAAGTGCTTCTTTCTATCTAAAGCAGATCTCAAGAGTAATATACACAGGAGGAGAAAAAAAAGATATTAGTTCTTTATTTGTTCAGATTTTTTTTCACCCTTCTCATGTTGGGCTTTTCAAAACAGATGAGAATGATGCGAGAGAGAAGCCTGATTATCTACGGCTTTATTAATGTTTTCACTTTGAAGTCAAACTAAACTTTTACGCTTGCGCTCCATGCTGAAGTGATGCATGTCGGTTCAAGCTTGAACTGCTGGGAGCTCAAAACGTCAAGTGCACGACTCGGCCCACTTTGTAGAAATAAGTAGAATGAAATAGAAATTCTGAAGTAATGTGAGTATCTTAAAGCTACTGACCTGGTTGCTCCATATTAATATCTGTGAGAGTCTGTAGAATTTTACCTGATGAAGATCTGGGGGCAAAAATGTCCTCAGCAGAACAAGTAAAAGTGAGTCATTGGTTAAATGTTTGTAATAAGCATCAGTTATACCTGATGGATAATTCGTCTGGGCTGTGGCAGACCTGCAGACTGTCGTGCCGTAAAAGAGAAACACTCTTGGACTGTTAATAAGTTCATGTTAATAAGACGAAGCCTGAGGACATGAGATTTGCTGCCTTTATACCCTCTGCTTTAATCAAAATGGAAAAAAGGAGACACATCAGTACTTAACACAAACTATTATCCTAAACTATGGTAGTTAATCTTTAGAGTGTGCACGTTGGATTCATAAAACCACTTCAGCCCATATTTATTATACGTCCTGACGTCTCCAGTGGTCGCGTGGCCTCGTCGCAGAAAAAAAATATCCAGAGCCGCATGCTTTATGTTCTCATTTTGCATTCATGAAACTATCAGATCATAATTTCGTGAAACCGTGATGGGTGAATAATGACCAGGAGCAGCAGCGTCACTCATGAAACACGGTGAGTCAGTGTGTGTGGCGGCAGCGTTCTCTTCAGACCTTAACAATCAGTGATAAAACACTTTCTGACAGAGCCTGACAGCACATGGAAAATAAGAAAAGCCACTGTGTTACAGTTTTCAATATACTAAAGTTATTTTGCCAGTATGTTGGGTGACATAAATACACTGGTGACTGTTTGCATTGGACCACAAGCATCCTTAAGGCTCTCAAATATAGAAAGTCACAATAAAATATCTTCGAGGTAATAAGAACATTGAGATGTTATATAATATAAATAATGTCCTGTGTTTCATAATAGTGGCTCCACAGAGAAATACACACAGTCTGTATTCAGAAACTGAGCCTTAAAACAAAACGTTACCATAAATATTTAAGTCCCTGAAGTCTCCTGCTGCCACACAAACGGTGAAATAGGACCACCTACTCACTCTGTAGCGTTGCTGAAACCTGGCTGAACACAAACTATTTAGAAAGGGCTCCTGTCGTGATGTCACGAGGAGAGCGTATTTTAGTAGTAGCCGCCCCCTCCTTCTGGAGCTTTTCACTGCAAAAACTGAAGTCTTAACAGGTGAAGATGTTGTGTTTTTAGATCAATTAGTCCAAAATTGAGTCGAATTATCATATCCCATTGGCAGATAATTTATCTTATTTATGATTTTCCTGCTTTGCGTCAGTTTGGGCTATTAAAATTTTGACCAACCTCAGCTTTCAGATGTAGTTTGCACATGGCATAACGGGGGGTCTGCGTAGTTAGAATGTGTGGTGGTGTAGGGGGTAGTGTTTTTGCTTCATAAGCAGCAAACCTGTGTTCGAGTCCTATATGAAGCATTTCTTCTGTCTATGCCACAAAACTAATTTTACAAAAAAAAAAGTTAAAAACACATACACACAGGCCCTGCAACACGCAAATATACAAGAAACATGTTTGCTGATGCATACTATGCCTGGTATACTGTTTTTTTTTTTACTGTTACTGTTTACTTTTTTACTACTTACATTTTTATGCTCCGATTTAACTGTTGTTATTTATTACTATGCCACAATGCCGCTACTTGTATGTCAGCATGTCACTCTTGAATAATGTAAATATGTGTACAACAAAAAGGAAAAATCTATTTTTTAATTTATGTTCTTATATATGTTTCCTGTTGTCTAGTCCTTGCAGTTTACTGTCTATGTCCTGTTGTCTATGTCTTGTCTATATCCTCAGTATGTTTGCATGGGTAAAGCAAGACATGTAATTTCAAATTCTATGACCAGTTCATTTAAACAAAATTGACAATAAAGCCGACTTGACTCCACTTGATACACTTGCTTATCACATTTAGGCGATTTTGTGTAGGAGCTTTAAAGACCAGAACTTTTTTTGTTGTTGTTGTTATTTAAAGCATAAAGAACTTGGATTTTTCTCTTCTCTTTTTCTTCAGAACACCAGGGTGCTGTTCAACATCCGCGTGGTGGGAGGATCTGCGTTCTACAGCTACCTGTCGCCTCAGGACGGGCGGCCACTCCACCACCCGGCGGTCGACAGGTGAGAGCTGCAGAGGTCATTCTGGCAGGGATCACACACACACACACACACACACACACAGTGTCATCAATGGGCTTTTGAAGCTTCTTTAGGAATGGAAATTGATTTTCTATCACCGCAGCTCCCTCTGTGCTAATAACCACACAAAGAATTTCTATTTGTCAGTGCATTGTGTGTATCCCATAGTAAAGACTGTCAGCTTCTCTCCTGCACAGACTGACTCCTCTCTGCAGCTTTGGGGAACACCAAGTTCCAGAGCCTGTTATTCTAAATAAAAGTGAATCACAATTCATGCAACAAAAAAAAGTCCTCTGATGTAAGTGCATCTGCTAGGAATGTTTTTGAACATTTTTTCTGGAGTAGATATACAGAATACATGTTATTTCTGGCAAGTTTAGACGAAACATATCTCTGCAGGTGTGGCCACAGAAAGCATGCAAACTGTGTGTGTGTTGTTTCTGTCTGGCCACTACAATTTTGTATTAGTAGAAGAATAGGTTTTGTGATGTGGTCATTTGCACTGGCGATTATGTTCAAAATTGAAATGACCCAATTTCCCCACATGCTCATTCAAATTTGATCAAATTCAATCAATCCTTGTGCAATTTAAATCAGCTCTAATCTAAACTAACAGAGCATTTCTTGAGAAACTACAGGCTGATAGCCAGGAGACAGCACATGTCACCCACCAGTATGGCTGCTTAAGCATTTTTAAATGATTACTAATGCTCCATTTATTTAAAAACTTCATTTTCAGCAATTGACTTGTTGTGCAAATTCTCAAATTAAACAATAAAGCAGGCTGAGTTCAACATTTCTTCATCGTACACACATGAAAGGCAGCACGTCACTGCAGGCTTCTAATAATAAACATGTCAGTAATTTATATAACTTAAAGATCCCATAAGTAATACCTTTCCTTGAAGGTATATACCTTTATTTAAAGTTTTGATATCCCTAACAAGATATTTAGATTAAAGGAATTAAGTAACAAAATCGTCAGTATAGTTTTACATCTTAAGATTCACTGTGCAGCCCTAGTAACAACATGTTGTTATGTCATCTCATTATTATCAATGAACCTCTTCTTTGATTGGCTGATTAAAATGGTGACTGTATAGCTGTGACATCACTACTTCATGTCGGTCTTGGAGGCTTATTTTAAGGGACAGTTTCTGATTGGGGGTGGTGTCTATTTCTCTTTGGAATATGGTATAATATTTATATAGCAGATGATCTTATAAAGCAATTAAAACGTCACTTTCTACAACATAGGACCTTTAAACTATTTAAATATACTATATTTGCGTCAACTCCTGTGTGACGAAAGTTTTACTTATTGTAAATTTCACCTCCTCCTGTGTAATAACGATGTGTTTGAGTCGTCATGTGTGTCAGTAAATTGAGTTGAGGTTTTTTTGATTCTCCTTATGTAACTGGCGAGACAATAATTTTACTTACGCAAGGCAAAGAAAGTGATCTGGAAAGACTTCAACACAAGACAAAACAACGTGATTACGGTATGAAAAGGTCACAGATCATAAAGTAGGCAGTAAAATGAATTACTTCATTCCCATATGTGTTTAATAAGCATGCTACATAGTCTAACAATCTGATGTGTTTCCACCACGGACTAAAATATGCAGTCATTTTATCCCTTTTCACACACGCACATCTCTTGAAAAAGTGAATTGCCGTTTCAAGGAGGCATTTTGGCAACGTCTTGAAAGGACGTCGTCTGTGTAGTTGCTATGAACAGTTCATTCATTCACTGAATGGTGCTGATGAGGGCAAATGCCGCTGGAATCTTTTGAAATGCAAATGCACGGCACACGGTATCCTAGAAACTAATGTGATGATAATGTTTGAACTCTAATGATGCAGAAATATTCTCTGTCCCCAAGTCAACCCACAGTAAACAGTGGAAGAATGTAGGAGTGCTGCACTTCCCCTTCATCAACCTCAACTCTCTGTGCCCACATGTGCACTTACACTTCCCTGTTTCTCAGGAACAGTCAAGTATGACTATGAGCATCAAAAGGTTCTTTTTTTTAAGGAACTTGGAGTCCTATGTTATGAAAATGTTTTTTTATTACATAAATAACATGATTCCTTAATCTTGAACTTCGAAATTATAGTAAAATCTTAACTCAAGGTTGGTTTACAGCTTCTCCTTCTTTACCTTGAGCAGTCACTAATAATAAAAAGACTCCACCCTCTCAAAATGTGACAAAAAATGTGCTTTGTTTATCCTTACTTGAGCTTCTCTCTGCACAATGAAACATGTGCATGTGTTGTTTTCATATTTAGCTGCCAAGGAGGGAGTTTCTCTGTCTTTACGGAGGCCTGACTTGTGACATCACTATTCCATTATGTTCCAATATCTAAATTTCACAAGCATGAGTTGGAAACGATCTTCAACACTTCATCACTTTGTTCATGAAATGTCAGAAAATAGTAAAAAAAATATCATTAAAGCTCCAGAGTTGCATCCTCCAACATCTGCATGTGACTAACAGTCCAAAACCAGAGATAATTATTTCATCATCATGTTCCCTCAAGTTCTATAAAAAGTAATTGATCACTGCAGAATTTTAACATGTATGCTTAGAATGATGACTGAAATGATTATTTGATTATAAAAATAGTTGCTGATTAATATTATTAACAAATAATAATGAATAATAATAATAACGACAACTAGATGCCACAGTAGACGACAACTAGATGCCACATTCCGTCTATTGTGTTGTTTGGGTCACTACTTCACTTATTTGTCACTAGCAGTGGGTGTAGTGTGAATGTGGGTGTAAACAGGTATGTAAGATCGTAGGACTTATCACAAAGAAGATCTCCTGTAATATGCTGCTTTCCAGCCAGAAGCCAGCTGCTCATACCTGTCATGCTCATTGTTTGCTTTGTTGGTGAAAAATACAGAAAATCCACATTCAAACAAAAATAGGCAGAAAGCTTAAAAAAAAGTCACAATTTTATGTTAATGTCCTTTCTGCATTCATTATCCTATCCTGTCCGATTATATTGTGACCCGTTAGAATGATGCACTGACCCTCAGTCTGGAATTCAGTGAAGTAAAAGAGACACTTTGCATCCAGCCGTTAAACTTTGTAAATGGAAAACATTTACATATTCATAAATTTTGTCGTTTTATTGCCAAAGAATGCTTCAACAATTAGAGGCAATAGTAAGTAAAAACTTAGCGCACATTCTTCTACCAAGAAGAATATACTACTACACATCTTTAAGATATGCTTGGTAAATGGACCTTGAGTCAAGTTTTTTTATTCAATTCATTGTTTTGAAACTCAGCTCTGAAATATGTGAATCATGTAAATTTATGGGTGCAGTAGACTGTACCTTTATTTTGCAGTAGTATAACATTTTAGTTTACTGAAAGCACGCTCAACTAAACCCTCAATAAAAATCCCTCATGTGACAAACAAGCACAAAGCAAATAGTCAGTGACAGGCTGCTCATGATTGATTCTGACCTGCAGTAGCGCTGACACCCAGTGGTGAAACACAACTGATGCATGCAACAGGCCTGTTGCAGCACACGATTCAGTGAATGTGTTTCTGTTCAGAGGTGATGTGAGGCCAAGTGTGAGAAGTCAGTCTGTGCAGGTGCTCATTCTCCTTTGACCCTCAATGACCTTTCCCCCGGTGTCTTTCAGAGCTCTGAAACTCTGCGGCTCGGGGGGACCTCCGCACGTGAAGCTCATCATCGAGTGGGAGTACAGAATCAAAGACTGGTAAGTGTGAGTGTGTGCATCACGCAGCACCTACCTCTGTGTGTTTGTGCAACTGACCGTGTGTGTGTGTGTGTGTGTGTGTGTGTGTGTGTGTGTGTGTGTGTGTGTGTGTGTGTGTGTGTGTGTGTGTGTGTGTGTGTGTGTGTGTGTGTGTGTGTGTGTGTGTGTGTGTTTCGGGGCCACAGCCTGTTCGGTAACATCCAGGAGGAGGTGGTGAAGGATGCCGAGAGTGTGAGGAACCAGCAGCAGCAGCACGTCCAGCAGTACAGCTGCACCCTGGATGAGTGCTTCCAGCTCTACACCAAAGAGGAACAGGTGTGTTGTCATCCCTTTGAAGGGATACTTCTTTTGGAAGTTACAGTAATAGGTGCTTTATCTTTTTTTGTCGTTACTGGCTGTTTCCAGACCAACGGAGCAGAGCCGTGAGCTGCTCAGTTGCTGCTATGAGCTAATAGTATTTTTGGTTGAGATGTGACCTGCACTTTTACCACGCTATGAGATGATAACAGAACCTTACGAGACAGAATTGTTTTCAATGTTAACTAACGCAGTGCCGCTGGTAGTGTATTTCTATAGAAAAGTGGATAGATGCATTTCTGCATTACCCACACACTGCTCTGCTAACTAATGTGTAGTAAATGATGAAAATCTTTTGCATTGTTTTATTATTCACAACGTATCTATTTATCCATCCATTTATAAAACATTAGTGTCTGGGTTTCCTAAGGGTCTGTGAACGCGTCTTGGCGTTTCAGTGTAGTTTATGGGCAGCACTTGAACTTTTCTTATTAAGTTAGTAGTTCAGTGGTTGGCTACGGCCACAGTAGCCTGTGTTAGTGAGAAATAAACCAGAAAAACTTACTTTCATTACGTTGGCGCATGATTAGGAAGACAACGGAGGTTTTAATAAATTAAATTTGGGGATTTATTTGTCATGGTGATACAGAGCTGTAACACTGGAACAAAAGCACTGCTGCAGGATAGTGATGGGATATGTAAGTGTATGGGATTTTAACTTTTTTTTCATTTGAAATGTAACAAAGAAATTATTCAGCTCAGCCTCAAACACAGTTCTGATGTTTATGAGACAAGACCACTACCCCCTACACTACAAAACTACACCTACAGGACTTCAAGATTTAAGGATAATAATATAAGAATGATGTTTTGGGGTTGATCTGACAGAGATCTGAGAGATATGAGAGGAACAGACTGACAGGCTTCTCAGTATACTGCCTCTTGGTGAAGGTGTGGGTCACACCACAGCGTTTGGGAGTTGCTGGAATGTGTATTTGCTGAATTTGATGAAGGACACCAATAAATATCATTAGTAGCTGAGCAGCTCAAAGCACCGCTCTGCTGGTCTGGAAACAGCTTGTATCGACAAAAAAGCTAAAGCACAATTATTATGACTATGGGAATCATGATGATGGGTAAATTTAAAAAAAAAAAGAAAAGTTGAACTCTCTCTTTAAGATGCTGTGGCTCAGGGCAAAATACATAAACTGCATCATAAATTGAAAGTTGTTAAAATGTCACATAAATGTTGCTACACATTATATTTTTATCAATGTAATTTACCGTAGTTCTAAAAGTTTTGCCCTGTTGACTACTGTATGTGTTTCATTTTTCATTTATATATATAACTTTGTCAAGGTTAGATTTCATTTTAGATCAATTTGAACATCATAGACTGTTAAACAGGATCAGTGAAGAGTATCAAAATGTTGTTAAAGGCATGAAATGGGAAACAAAATCTCTTTAAACGCTTTAAACTTGTTCCAACATGTATTCCAAAAAATAGTTAATTTGCATTTTTCTCATCAAAATTCAACAAAATTTTCTACCACTTAAAAAACAAAAATTCATGCGGCGATCTTGCTAATTTCAACACTTTCAGCCATTAATATCATTTCATCCATCCATCAATCAAGGTGAGTGGATGGAAACTGAACATTAGCTGTTGCTGAATGGTCCTGCAGATTCACTCTTTTCATTTATTTTTAATTACAAATGTATTGTTAAACAAATAAGAAATTATCTAAGCAACACGTGTCATTGCAATGAAGAAATATTCAACGTGGATTTTGGATCATATTTGTGCTGCAGTGATGCTTGTTCACTTGGCGTATAATGGATGTACAGGAAAACCTCCTCAGAACAGAAAGCTGCGCATGGATTATTGGAGTTATGTGGCTCAGGTGCACACGTGGACAACATCGGAAATGTCAAAGGCTGTGTGAGAATCAGCGAGGAACAGAGTAAACGGCGCGTCAGGCTTCGAGTGGGCCGTGGCCACCACGCAGAGCACTGTGATTCAAAGAAAGAACTGCTGGAAAAACAAGCATGAAGGCGTTTAGCTCCACCAGATATCAGCCGCCGCTGCATTCTGCAGCCTCTCAGCACCTCTTTTATCACTTGTTTTATTAGCTCCCTGACACCTCATCACAATGTCTGCTTAGTTTTATTTTTGGCTGAGACGTGTTGCACAGATATTCTGAATGTGTTGGTTGGTTTCAATTTAGAATTTGCAGGCTCAGTATAAATAATGTATATATAATATAAAATAATGCAACGCCACACATCAAAGACACAAAAGATTCCACACAATTTGCAGGTTCTTTTCCAAGGGAGGGACCTGATGCTTTAACTTAAGGGGGACCATGTTTTTAGGCAAAAAAAAGGCCTAAACCAAACTAAAATCCTTCTCAGTCTCAGTTATTTGTATTAAACTCTGGATGAAGAGGTCCAGAAAACAGTAAAACTGAGTGACTTAATAAATATATCAAAACATCTATTGGTTGTTATAGATGCACCAGTAGTGTGTTTTTTAACTGGATAAAGTGAAACTGCAGCTCTGTGAAACCACTCACTCAGGTAATGTCAAAGGAGTTACTTGTAAGCAAATGGATGTTTCCTTGTAGCTTAAAGATTTTTCACCTTTTATCCTAAAGGCTTCTTCAGTTCAGAAAACTCCAGTTGCTTGCAAGTAACTCCTTTGACACTACAATGACCTGGATGAGTGAGAATCTACACAGACATCACCGAGGTTGAGGTTGTGTGAAAATGTCAAATAAATAACACTAACATAGAAGAGATGATAATAAGATAATCCATGTGATGAAAAGTATTCTAATTCTATGGAAAATGGCAGCAAGACTTGATATAAGCTTCAGCTTCTTCTGATTTTTTTTCGGCCATGTTCAATGTATAGTGAAGCTATGACAATGTGTGATGAGATGCATCTCTAGTATTATTGTGGCCATTACTACTACTACTACTACTAGTACTAGTAGTACTACAGTTTGGACACAACAGTCCTCACATAGTAAATTAATGATGTTGTATTACTGCAGATACTGCTGTTCCCTTGTGTCACCAGATAGTGGAGCTGTTACTACGACTACTACTACTACTACTACTACTACTACTACTACTTCTACTGCTACTACTACAACTACTACTTCTACTGCTACTGCTGTGGTTACTGACATGTCTTAAAATATAGAAAAAAGAATGTGTGTCTTATATACATTTTCCAACAGATTAATTATATTTAATTAATGTTCAGGTCCTTCTCTCCCAGAAACTCTGATTGTGCAGATTTTGTGAACAAGTTACATTGCTGAACACAACAAGCTCATGCTCAGCATTTGTGCAGTGGAGGCTTCGAGTTTCCACATCACACTTATGTAAATTGATTACTGGACCAGCTCTCTAACCATCCGAGTGTCACAAAATGTGCCCCTTTAAAAATCTGATTTTCAATGAGTTTGAGTACTTTCAGCAGAATCTGCTGGAAGTGGAACATTTCTCAATCTGCTGAGCAGATGAATGTGAACGCAAATTCTAGTCTGTGCATTAATCATTCTGCACAGTGCAGCTAACGCATCCAACAGTACGAACAAGAATGGAAAAAAAAAAGTCAAAATAAAGTCCCTCAGAGCGTTTTTATAGATGCTTTATTGATTCTTCACGTCCACAGTCCATACAAAACAACCACAAATAAAACAATAAACATGTACCTACCCACAGGAAAACTCCAATAAATGACTCACCATGTTCAAAATAATGCTACTAACAATAAAAACAAAATATAAATATATGTAATGTAACAAATTACCATAAAATACTTGATGTGCAAATTTGCTGCCCAATAAATGAAGAGTCTTGTACCATCTAGTGGCAGCTGGCAGGAAAAAAGCTCCCGCTGCGTTCTGACCTTTAGCTGAAATGTTCTGCAGATGCTTGAGGTGGGTAAGTGGGCTTGTTGGTGTTGTAGTTCATTACTGGGAATATTCCTCTTTCAGCCCCCCGCTGTGTTCTTCCTGCTGCCGCTGACGGAGCCTTTTTGATGAATATGTTAACCCTTCTATTGCACAGTGTTGCCATATGGCAACAATCACTTTGGCTGAGTATTAATGTAAAGCAGTAATGTAAATTCCATGTATTACTGTTTAGTTGCAAACTTAGCATGGTGTTGCCATATGGTTCTATGACTAGAAGGTTCTTTCTGATCCAGGCAACAACCCTAGACATTGCACAACAGGTGATAATTTCATCATCACTTTTTTGTGTACATGTTGGTTTCTTGTCAATTAAAGGCCCTTTATGTGCAATTTTTTTGACGAAATATCATAGTATAAAAAGAATTCAATATTTATTCCACCTAGAATATAAAACTAGTGGATTCCAGCATCTGTTTAATTCCCTCCTCCTGTCTTGGTGCTCTCAGCTGGCCCCGGACGACGCCTGGAAGTGTCCCCACTGCAAGCAGCTGCAGCAGGGCATGGTGAAGATGAGCCTGTGGACGCTGCCGGACATCCTCATCCTCCACCTGAAGCGCTTCAGGCAGGTGGGTGAGCGGCGGAACAAGCTCACCACGTTTGTCCATTTCCCCATGGCGGGCCTGGACATGACGCCCCACATGGTGAACCGCAGCCACGGCGCCGCCCACCAGCCCCCGCCACAGCCAGGCTGGAAACCGGCCCGGAGGCCCGACCTGGCTCCTCCCGACTTCCTGTATGACCTGTACGCCGTGTGCAACCACCACGGAGGGATGCATGGCGGCCATTACACAGGTCTGACAGCCGCAGCTTTCTGAAAAAAAAATTCAAGATGTATTTTTAAAGGCCCTGTGTTTGACACATTTGAAGATACACTATGTTGCCAAAGGTATTCACTGACCCGTGCACAAACTTTGTGGACAGCCTTCCCAGATGAGTTGAAAATTAAAAAAAAAAATCATATTCAGGTGAGTGAATACTTTTGGCAATATAGTGTCTATTTATGGTTCCAAAATAAGAATCTAGAATCAGTAGAATTTCACAGCTCCTCCGTCAGCTTCTCTGGAAACAACAGGTGGTTTTGTGTCATCTATCTATAAAGCAAGGAGCCTCTGTCAGCCTGTTCCACACATATCCTCCTGAGTGTTTGTTGGATCAACCTCAACTTTCAGATATAGTTTGCCCTCGGAACAATGGGGGGTATTGTTTTTTGTGAAATTGTTTGGATGGATATTTATAATCTTTTCAGTGCAGGTTGTTGTGCTTGCCTCATAAACAGCAGACCTGTGTTTGAGTCCTAGCAGAAGCATTTCTTCTTCTTCTTCTTCTATGCCACAAAACATATTTTACAAAAAAACAATACACTTACGTATCACACTACAATCCTGCAGCAGCTCTGTCATGTTTCTAGAACATATAAATCATCCTTCTTATGATCAAAAAGTAATTCAGCTTTTCTGTGATGTTAGTGTTTTTTCTCAGAAAAGTCAGACTAATACTATCCAAAGACTTTTTATTATATGACTAAATCATAGCTAAAACAAAACAATGAATAAAATGTAACATTATTTATGTAAGCAACTATGACTTTGGGAAACAGGAAACAGGAAAGTGTCAATTTGTCCTACAAATCCTTACTCATTATCATCCTTTTCTCGTTCTTTCACTAAAGTATGTTTAATAATTACAGAGCAACACAAAACCATAGGTTTCAATCTTTGAAAATGCATTAAAAAAGAAATGATTATTAGTGGTTATCCGCACATTTTTGCCTAAGTCTCTAGATTCTGATGATTTTCCATGTTTCATTGCAGCATTTTTATTAATATGCTGAAATCATTACAATAAAACATTAATTTCTGCATTGGCATATTGTTATTAAAAAACTTAACTAAACTAAATTATTAGTTACAATTATTCAGACACCACTATGAATTTATAAGGGAATTATCTCGTATAATAACAAGTAGAAACACATGATCTTAACAGTCGGCCCTTTGAGGCAAAACTATAACGCTGGTTGAAATAGAGTTTGATGCCCCTGTGTGTCTCTGAAGGTCATGAAGCTGAGCAATTATGACTACAATTTAAACTGTTCTATTGACTAAATCTTTTTTGAAATAAAAGCAAAACAAGAAGGCTATAACAAATTTGATTTGATACACTTTTCCTGAAAAATACCATGACTAAATAAAAAATCCAGAATTGGGACCTTTTTTTTTTAGACATAAATCTTTGGCATTTTCCTTTTTTTCCCTTGTTTTTTGTCACATGAGGCGTTTCCACTTTCTACTGTGATTGCAGCGTTCTGCAGGAACTCGGTGGACGGCCAGTGGTACAGCTACGATGACAGCAGTGCTGATCCCGTTCCTGAGGGGGAGGTCTGCACACGAGGAGCCTACATCCTCTTCTACCAGAGGAGGAACAACATCCCGGCCTGGTCCGCCAGCTCCTCCGTCACTGGTCAGCCCTTTAAATATAGAAATAATAGAGGAAACATGACACTTATTACATCATCATCATCATTATCTACAGTATTTTGCTTTTTATTTGATCTTCTCATTTTCACCTTTGAGCATGTTCAGTGGGATCTCAGATTATTTCAGGCCATATATTTGAAGGCTATGATTGGTTGTAGACAGTAGCAGCCCTGTGTAAGCAGAATGAGGACAGGTGGAAATGTAATTGTACTGATGTGATTTTACAGAGTGGATGGATGGTACCAGTAAATGCTGCTGCAGCATCTATTAATAAAACATTGACAATCTAATGTTAAAAGGACAAATTAGCAGTTTATAGGGACAAAACTTGTGACAGATGGAGCTTTCTTTAAATTTGGATTATCAAATAACACAAAAAGCAACCCTAGCTTCATTTACAGATAACCCGTTTCTTTGCTATGAATCCTTTGGACATCACTTTCCATGCTTCTGGACTGAAACATTCTCTACAAATAAAATATATTGAGAATATATGATATATGATATATTGTTGTGTTTCCTTGCAGGGTCCACCAGCTCCACGGCCTCTGACCACTGGCTGGTCCGGCTGACCGGGGGCAGCGAGAGGGGCAGCCTGGTGTCAGCGGGGCCCACCTCTGGACCCCCGGGGACCACACAAGCCCCAGAGTCCCCTGAGCTGCCAGTGTTTGGAGACGAACCCCCCAAAACAGTAGACATGAGTAAGTGTATGGACCAGCATGTTTTAATATGCACTGTTAATAATAAAAAACATGTTCAAATGCTTTAAATCTTTCTTTGAACATAAGCTAAAGTATTGTTTGGTGAATCCAATGCTGTGTACATTTTCCAGTTTTCAATCTAAGCTAAGCTAACCACTGTCTGGCATCAGCTACATCTTTAGTATAAAGAAACAAGATCATGGTCTAAATCAGTTTAAGAAAACTAATGAGCTTTTCTCTAAATGTTTACTTTTGCAAAAAGTAAAATAATTCACTCATATTATCCTATTAGTTTTATTTTATTTTATCCTGAGAATTTAACAAATGTTCATGCCGATGTGCTTAAAGTGTCTGCATGCAACATTTCACTGATCGTCCACAAGCAGTGGCTATCGTAACCTGTTCTACTCTGTAGGAGCAGCTAATGTATCATGTCTTTTCCTGTAGATGGATTTGACGCAAAGCCGTTTGTCCGTAGAACTCAAGGCAGGAGTGTAAGCATGAGATCGCCAACTAAGCCCAAAGAGTCTTTGAGCAAAGTTCTGCCCCTGCGGTGGTCCTTTGGCTCCAAGGACCGCATCAAACACGCAGCCCAGACCCAGCCCGGGGAGCTGGTGGAGTATCTGGAGTCGGGGCGCCGGCCTCGATGTACCAAAGACCCGATCATAACGCTGGTGGCCACGCCCCCGCAGAGGAGCGTCCAGGGCCACCCGCTGGACGTGGGGCAGGACTGCAGCTCCCCCGGGGGCAGCAGCCTGAGCTGCACTGATAGACTCAGCTTGGACACTTGTTACTCCCCAAAAATCCCAGAGGGACAGAGCAGACCCGCCGGCGGCGCCATCATAGGACGAGACGACGGCTCTCTGAGGCTGAGGACGTCTAAGAGGCAGAGGCAGGACCAGGGCCGGACCCTGGACCTGCAGCTCCAGAGAGCGGCTCTCCTGGGGAGCCACATCAGCCACAGCGCGCCACCCAGCAGGGACTCCACGCTGAGGAGGACCCGGCTGCAGGCGGGGGCGGCGTCCAGGCAGAAAGACTTGCTGCAGGTCCTCCAGTCGGCGGACAGGGGGGGACACAAGGGGCAGGAAGGCCGCAGCCACGACAGCCTCCTGTCCTTCTTCAAACCTGGCTTCATGAAGAAAGATGTTCCAAGGTCACCGCTGCCGGGGCCGGACCGGCGCGCCAACGGCCACGGACATCTGGGGAACCTGGCCTGCGGCAACCTGGCCAAGATGTCCCTCTCCAATGGAACTCTGGCCGCAGCGGCGCCAGAGGAGAGGGGGGCCAGGGCCCCACCCGGCTGCGGCGGCCGCAGCTGCAGATCGCAGCTGGCCAACGGGAAGGCCGGTGGCCACGAGCCCGCTGACATCAAGCGCGCCCACAGCTCCAGCAACATCCAGACCAAGCTAGACCCGGCGTTCCACAGGTACGCTTCGCTGCAGAGGAACGGCGAGGTCGCCGCCCACCCGGCCCACCGCGTCCTGCTCCCGGACAAGCCGGGCTACGCCACTCTGCAGCGGACGCGATACAGTACCACCTCCCTGGGTAGGCACAGACCCGTCCCCGAGTCCTGCTTCTGAGGGCGGGCTCGGCGCGGGGTTCGCTCTGTGTGTGTGTGGCCGCAAACTGGAAAACACACACGAGGGCAGAGTAATGGCTGGAGTTCTGCTCCTGGTGTCAGTAAATAAATAACATTCACTTGTTTTCTGCTGTCTGCTTAATAGAATTTGATCAGGTGCTGCAGGAATGAGCGATGCAGTAATTGTTGTTAATAAATAACAGTGTGATATCAGTCTTGCAGAATTAATAATCCAGTAAATACAGTCAGTTCTCATAAACAACCTGTTTTTTAAGGATCATCATTATGTTAATAATGTGAGTGGTTACCATGTGACTGATGGATTTGTTGTTGTTGTTTTTTTTCCATCATAAGTGCCTCTGTGACAGCCCCAATGACTGTTGAACACTAGGACCTCTCTACTGAGCTCTACACGCCGCGCCAGGAGAAGCCGCCAGCAGGAGGCCTCGCTGGGAACAAAGACAGAAAGTACACCTCCTCTCCCTCCATTCATAGTACTGTTATGAGTTCCTACCTGTGTGTGTCTTAAACTAAATCTATGCAGAGTTGAAATACTGAGGAGAGACACTGCTGTGACGTGATATTGCTTCCTAGGTTTGATTTTGCAAATCGGTCGACTGTTGATACAAGAGTTCACGAGATCAAGAGTTGAAAAGAAGTTGGAGGCTGATTTGGTAACTTCTTACATGGTTTCTTTTAGCCCATTATGCATAGAGATAGATTTTATGACATAAAACCTATATAAAGGTAGGAAAGGTATATTTTGGATGTGTTGGACATATATAATTTATAGATAATGGGCTAAAACATGTAAAGTTGTTCTTAAACACTGCAAAAGTACTAACACCTGTACTATAAATTGGCTGTTATAACAACATGCATCATTTGCTTCATCATTTATTGTCATTTTTCTGTTATATCATCACTGCACACTCTTTGAAAACAGTCATTTTGATATATATGACTCAAGAGTATATGTTTTTTGATATGTGTTTCTTATTTAGGAATGATTGCACTGTACCAAAACTTGCAAAAAAGGGGGGGGGGTCTTTGATTCATACGGCAATTAAACTACAACCTGTAACTGACAGATCAGTAAAGTGTGAGAGATGTTTGTGGATGTAGAGATTAAATACGTAAGGAGAATCTCCTGCGCGAAAAGCTCAGCTTGGTTAGTTCGAACATTAAATGTTAAAAACCATCCAAGCCTTTTTTTTCAAAAGGGAAATGTGGATCTCAAAATGATTCTGATCGTTTGTTTTTTGGTCAGCTTTGTTTTTGTGAGAGGGATGAGCAACATCTTTGGCTCGAGTCAGAAAACACGAGAGGTTGCTCTGACGAAAAAAAAAACAGAAAAAATTCTTATTATTAAGCACCTCAGTAGCTTGCAGGGTAATGAAATAGAGAGAGTTGAAGTTTGGTTTTCAAACTGTGCTGATAAAATATTTGTACAGTACACAAAAACAAAACTCAGCTTGTAGCAGTTCTCTTATTCCGAATCAAACAGAAGATTCCTGCTCTGAATACAGGACACTATATTATTTCTCCACAGCCACAGGAAAGCAAGGAGTCCCGCTCATATCCGCGCTTTGTCACACTCACACACACTTTGATAACACTAAGACTAAGAAAGTCAGCGGTGTACTCTCGTGCAGCATGTGTAATGTATATTTGATTCACAGCCGTCATCAGTCATAATCGCCACTACTGTATCTGCAGCACGCCTGGGGAGGAAGAGGAGCCCAAACTCTGAGGAAACACCATTTAAAATGCTCCATTTCAACCTGGAGGAATTAATGTTCCACTTGGCAATTTGTTTCTGCTTTTTTTATTTTTAATTTACCAATAAACTGTTTTAGATGCTCTTTTGTTTAACTTATGCATTGTAACTGTGTCACTGGGGATCATTAGGGCGTGCAGACGTATCCGGGCCCTTCATGAGAGAAGAGTCCGGATCTGTTGGCCCACACACTGTTATCGTGCTTCATGTTGTTGTGTCATTCAACATTACTGTTTAACAACACTTTACCAAATTGAAATGGTAGTAAATGAAGGATGTTTCTGAGACATTATTTGGAAATATGGCTAGATTATATTTTATTATTAACTTTTTTAAAAGTCTACATTTTTGTACCTGATGTGTAATTATGTAATTTAAGTACCGGATTCAAACACTAGAAACTATATGTCTGAGGTTATGAGGTCAGAGTGACACAGCGAGTGGGGTTGATTTGGACACAACACACGAAAGTCCCTGTACTGGACTGTCTGTAACGTCTGCTTAATGTACTGCAAGTTGTATGGGTTGCAAATTAAACACGGCTTTTCACACAAATGGATGACGTGTAGCTGAGTGATTTATGGCAGGAGTTTCTATCTGAGTGGCTCAACTTCTGTCTGGCTCACATCAGTGTTTTTTCAGAGTGAATTGGGCGCTATGCTAAAGTGGAGCAATTTATCAAACCCAGGTATGATGAAGGCTAGAGAGAGTGTTTTTTTAAGAGTAGTGAATAAAAGATGTTTGATTCAATGTCGTCAATGTTGTCAAGAAGTCTTGGAGATGGACGCTGGGTGCTAAACATTGTCATTCAGTGACCATGTTTGCTGCTCTGCAACAGAACAGCTGCTAGCGTGACTGTAGTCCTATTTCTGCCTTCCTTTAATAGAAATTTGATCAAAAGCATATTTTCATTAGTTCGGGCTGGTGCAGCCAGGCCAACTCTCGGCACAGTGCACAGAGTGCACTCGCCGAGAGTTGGGCTGGCGAAGCCAGCCCAACTCTTAATCTTTCTCATATTTATTATATCTATCTATCTATCTATCTATCTATCTATCTTCTTCCGTAAAAAGTTTGGCTCGCTTCTCCTCCTAGGGAAAAGGACAAACCCCCACAATAGTTATATCAAATCGACCGGCTCGGCCGGGAATCGTGTGGTATGTCTTTTGGTGGCGATATTGGTTACTATGGCGACGTAGTCGCCATTTTTGTGCGAGATTTTGGCGCAATGCATTCCGGATGGGGACTCTAGAGTGGTGATGTCATCGGCAGAGTGCGAAAGAACAAAAAATTCCTTTGAAAAAAAAATTTCTAACTCGCAGCCGTGGCCACAGTTTTCACCGCACATTAATAATTTTTACATCAAAACGTCGGCACGACCCTCCCGATCGCTCCAATGTGAGTAAAAAAGCATAGACTTGTACGGTTTTGACGCTATGAGCCTCCAAGCGCAGCTTCGCGCTCCTGCTCTTCCTATCTCTCCCATTATAAATTTTCGCTGATTCACCCTGCATTTTTCTAAAACATTGAATTTCTAACCTGCTCCTGTGCGCACATTTTTCAAGCTACAGAAATAAAAAATACATCAACACGACCAGGAGACCCCCACCTCTCACACGATATGCTCATTTTGTTATCATGATTCACGCTTTCTGAGTTATGAGCAGTTGTTCGGGGTCTATTTTAAATGAAACAGCCGTTTCTCCACACACATTCAAAGCAGACTTTGTCAGTTGGGACTTTGATGGCTCGTTTACATCAAAGAGCTTTACAGATGTGTAGGTTGCCTAGCAACGGTCCCAGATAATGCTGCATGACAGACAGAGCATTTTGGCTGTGGTTTTTCCTTAATAACTTTTGATATAAAGGTTGCAGGCTCACCAAACTTTGTGAGAGAAATAAAATTAAGGCTCTGCACTATTATAAGCTAAGTTCTGTCCACTACAGCGATGTCTTCACTGTTTCAGTGCAAATTCATTCCCCATTTATTTCTATGGAGGTAGTCTGCAGCACATTTAATTTGTGTTAACAGATACAGTAATTGATATCATAACCACCACAGAAAACACACAGCTTGGTGGCTGAGCTGTTTATTCCATCAGGCTGAAAGCTGATTGGCTGTTGGATTTTCCTTAATAACTTTGGATCTAAATGTCCGACACATACCAAACTTGGCAGTAATGACCAGAGGGACCCCAGGATCACATCTCTGGCATCAAAATGTTTTAAAAAGCCACAGGAACGTCCCGATGCCCAGTCTGCAGCACATTTGATTTGTGTTAACAGATACTGTAATTGATATCATAACCACCACAGAAAACACACAGCTTGGTGGCTGAGCTGTTTATTCCATCAGGCTGAAAGCTGATTGGTTAGTGGTTTTTCCTTAATAACTTTAGATCTTAAGGTCCTAAAATTACCAAACTGATGACCATGGTAATTCAAGCAATATGACAGACTGACAGCTGATTGGCTGTTGGAATTTCCTTAATAACTTTGGATCTAAATGTCCGACACATACCAAACTTGGCGGTAGTGACCAGAGGGACCCCAGGATCACATCCCTGGCATCAAAAGGTTTTAAAAAGCCACAGTAGAGTCCCGACGCCCAACGGCCCAGCCCGAACTCTCACAATTGCCGCGGGAATTGTCTAGTTTTTCATTATTATCTTCGTATAACAAACAGTATAGGGCATCACCTACATAAATAGGTAAATTGTGCAAAGCATCAAAGGATCCAGGTAGGACTACTATTTATTAACTTCAAGTCCTGTTGTGACATCACAACAGGAGCCATTATTAAACACCTTGTCACAGTGTCCACTAAGGATCATTCAGAAGTAGACAATCCTGGTCCTGGAAGACCGGCGTGGGTGAAGTATTTTTGTTTCACTAAGCAGTAAAACAGAGTCCTTGCTACGGACCTCCATTAGTAGAATCAGTTGTGTAGCTGCTTGATTGAAACAAAAGCTGCACCTACACCGGCCCTCCAGGACCAGGATTGCCCAGCCCTGGCTTATCTGTCTTCTATCTATAAAAGCACAGAGCATCTGTGTATTTGTGTCTCACTTATCTCTCTGACTGCTTGTCACATCAACCTAAACTTCTGGATATACACTATATTGCCAAACATATTCGCTCACCTACCTTGACGTGCATATGAATTTAAGCGACATCCCGTCTTTAATTGACTTTAAAATGACGTTGATGTATGAAACATCCCTTTTTGTGGACATTTTTAGATAGATATTGAAAATATTATTATTATCAAATTATTACAAGTTAAACCCCATAGGTGCACTGCAGTGGTGTAGGGGTAGATCTCTCTCAGGAAATCCCAGCACTTATCACCTGAGAGAACATAATCTGGGCCTAACAAAAAAGTAGCAAAAAACACAGGCGGGCAAAAGGAAAAAAAGTCCAGATCAAGAAAAAACTTCTAAGAAAAAACAGGCAAAAGAACCAAGAAAAGCGAAGCTGGAGTCAGAACATGTGACTGAAGTGATTTCCTGAAGTGTTGTATGAATGCGACCACCTCCTCTAGTTTGCTTGGGTTGTCCTTCTTATCAAACACAGTTTCCAAACACAGTCTTTTATGTCCTGACACATCATGACGCTGTGCTTGTATGATAAAAGAAAAAATTCCCTTATTGCTGAAGCTGATTCTGAAGCACGATCGAATCAAAGCATGAGTAGAGGTAGAGGCAGCAGGTTTTTTTCGCCTGGCCCTAATACCCTTTCAACACAACTTAAAAACCAATATGTAGATTGATATAAAATTGTTAGGACTCGTACGGGAACACAGGGACCCAAATGCAGATCAGCTCCGATAGGGTTTATTTAAAGCCACAGAAAATGCTTTTCCAGTTCATAAACAAAAATCATCCACAAAGGCAGTAAGCAAAAATGCTTTTCAAGTTCACAACAAAAATCATCCACAAGGGCAGTAGCAAGAATACTTCTCAAAATACAAACGAAAGGTGTCCACAGGAGCAGGGGCAGGACTGTTAGGACAGGAGCAGGAGCAGGAGCAGGACTGTTGGGGCAGGAGCAGGAGCAGGAGCAGGACTGTTGGGACAGGAGCAGGAGCAGGACTGTTGGGACAGGAGCAGAAGCAGGACTGTTGGGACAGGAGCAGAAGCAGGACTGTTGGGACAGGAGCAGAAGCAGGACTGTTGGGACAGGAGCAGGAGCCGGACTGTTGGGACAGGAGCAGGAGCAGGAGCAGGACTGTTGGGACAGGAGCAGAAGCAGGACTGTTGGGACAGGAGCAGAAGCAGGACTGTTAGGACAGGAGCAGGAGCCGGACTGTTGGGACAGGAGCAGGAGCAGGAGCAGGAGCAGGAGCAGGACTGTTGGGACAGGAGCAGAAGCAGGACTGTTGGGACAGGAGCAGAAGCAGGACTGTTGGGACAGGAGCAGGAGCAGGACTGTTGGGACAGGAGCAGGAGCAGGAGCAGGAGCAGGAGCAGGAGCAGGAGCAGGAGCAGGAGCAGGAGCAGGAGCAGGAGCAGGAGCAGGAGCAGGAGCAGGAGCAGGAGCAGGAGCAGGAGCAGGAGCAGGAGCAGGAGCCAGAAACCTCACACACGGGGGAACACAAGCAGACGATCGGACACAGAGGGAAGGACTAGCAGGGCTTAAATACAGGTTGACACACAGGGGTAACGAGACACAGCTGGACAGGATCACAATCAGGGAAGACACAGGAAGGGAGGGGTAGGCCATGCAGAGTGATCTGTATTTGCCGCTGCTGACCAGCAGGGCGGCCAGAGTCACGGTCCCGGATCCTAACATAAAATTGTCTTATTATTCTAACCTATTATCTCATTGTCATATGTCCATGTCTTATCCAATGTACAATTTGTCCATCAACACTATGTAACAGTCCGACATCCTCATTAAGCTTAAGTCTCATTAATCTCCCTAAGCTTCCAGTCGTGTCATTAGTTTAACAGTTGTGATTTATTTTCTGAGTGCACAGATCAATCACCATCAACAGTTTACACAGAGCAATAAATGGCCGCTCGCGCCTGGTGTAAATGATGTGCAGCAGATAATAAGCAGCCGACCAGCGGCTCCTACACCGGCTGAATACCAAGCGTTTGGACCAAACCGCTCAACCTGTGTGTTGCTTAATCAGACTCTAATGGTGGTCATTACATGACCGATCAAGCTTCCAAACACTCTCTCAGTCCCTGTGAAGTATATCGGTTGATGTCACATTTCAAAATGCAATTTTAAGAAGCAGATGCTGCAAAACTAAATCAGGAAAATGTGCTCTGTAAGTAACTGTTAGCAAAAGGTTAACACTCACACAGCTAGAAACAACATAACGCCTAATAACCCGTGTATTGTTACAATATATGGTTTCGATAAGTCATAGAAGTAGGCAGAGGTTATGTTCTTTCTTTATTATAGTCACAAATGTGCAGCAGGGGAGCTGATAGTGCTGCTGCTCACGTGTAAAGTAAAAACTGATTTATTCACATTACCAGAGGAGCTTTCAGAGAAAATATGGAACCTAACAGAGATGAGATGTGCTGCAGCAATATATTCATCACCATATGTAGTCCCTGATGCCTCCTTTGATGTCTGTTGCTGGAAACACACACACACACACACACATATGCACACACAATACAGTGACCTACATAGAGCTGAATGCTGTTTATTTGAATGTGGTCAGACACTGGATAAATGACGCTCCTGCTGAGCAGTGTGGAATTTTGACTCCAGGACGTGTCATCCTTGTTAAATCCTGGGTGTCATCTACTTTTCTCGCTGCATCCTTTAACTCCTCTTTTTTGTCATTTGTTTCTTAGTTATTTCATAGAACCATGATGGACAGAAAATTCTTCCTCTTATATTCGTTTAATGAGGTAATTGTCCGTTTCTCAAAATGAATGACGAAATTACCTAATTAGGATTCCCCATGTGCCGATGTGTGATTTAAGAGGAAAAATAAGGATATTGCTAATTGCACAGGCTTAATGCATGTCATTGCACATTATTATAGATGTTTAAATCAGCCTGCATATAACTGATGCTGTTCACCGGCAACTTGTGCAGAATAATAATGTCAATTTTAACTTGTCTCTGGAGACATGTTGACGTTGATAAGTAATTCAATTAATGTGAAGTCCATTTAAAAAGGCGGAGGATGTGTAACAATTTATTAATCATTGAGCTTCCTTCAACATAAGCAATCAGTGATGCATGCGAATGGGAGTTGTTTGCTTTTAATTATTTTGTTGGATGTTCTGTAGCGTACTAAGAAGAATCACTAATAAATGGACTGTTACCTCAAAATTTATAGTAACTAACTGGCACCAATTATCCAGAAAGTTACTGCAATATTTTTCACAGTGGAGATACTGTACTTCTGTTTAGAGTACTGTGTCTTTTACTCTAAAGTAAAAAAAAAATAATAATCATACTGTGTTTTTGGTTGTATTTATAGTATTATAACACAGTAACTGATTTATTGTCAAATATACAACAATCTATTAATAGTTTATAGTAACATTACTGTTTAACATAGTAAGTAACTGCAGATTTCACAGCAAAGCTTTACAGTGGGATTTGCTATTTTCAGCAGGTATCTGATTATGATCACTTCCTGTCTGATCATTACAATAATAGTTACACCTTACATGGGGTTTTGCATAAATGCTGCAGCAGGACGAGTGATGGAAGAAGAAAAAAACGGGGGTCTTTATGTTCCTCGGGATAATTTTACTCTGTTGGAGTAATAGCCCCCCCACTGCAGGGTAGGTACTCCATAGGTTCCTGGAGACATTTCTATGCCCTCCCTTTACCAGGAACTCCATGGCTATACTAACACGTCTGATTTGAGCCATGTAACATATTAAAAAGAAAGATCCTGTCCACATGTCTCCACCAGTAGTAGCACTTTGTTACTGAGATGATGAATGCATTGAAACGCTGCTAGTTACAACAGAGAGGTCTGGTTTGGCCTGTACATGACCATTGTCTGGAGGGGGGCACACAGGGATCAGGTTCGAGTATAGGAAGCGGTAAGTTATCAGTTATCAGTTCAGCGTGATCAGCAGCTACAGAGACTGGAGGGATCATCATTCATCCATTCATCTGTTATCAGGGTAAAAGCAAACACATGTTCTGTCATTAATTTGCATTAGGGACGATACCACAACTGTCATGTGGTGTAACCCTTAAAACTGGCTACCAGATAGTTTAACTCTTTAAACTAACTTTTAAAAGACAATAATCTAACATGAACACAGCATGTAAACTCTGAGTGACCTGATGAATGCTTCTTAAATCTGTATTTTAAAAGGTTTTTCACTTCCTCATCCTGCTGAACATGACTTGTCACTGACCCATTTACAGATTCTTTGGGCAACTTTTGTCAAGAAACGGGGAAAAAAAGTGTGAACAAAAGTTTATTGTTGCTAATTCATACTTCCTACTACTCTGCAGAGCAACATTATCAAATCCAATATGTTTGTGCTCTCTACCGACCCCAAAGGGAAATACCTTTTGCTGCCAGCTGTGAAAGGAAAAAAAGGGATAAAGAGCAGAAACACAGCTAACTTTACATTTTGCTGTTTGATATACAATTAATATTATATATATATATATATATATATATATATATATATATATATATATATATATATATATATATATATATATATATATATATATATATATATATATATATATATTGAATTGTCATTCATGTGGCTGAAAGAATGAAGTGGTCTAGAGATTCTACACAGACCCTGGCAACATCTTTACTGTCCTTAGGAGAAGGACAACACAACATTTGAATTATTCATTCTGATGTTTGCTCACACGAGTCCACGATGTCAGCGCTTCTTTGCATGTATGAGTTTGGTGTGATAAAAGCCTGCTTTGTTTCTCTCATCACTCTGTGATAGTTACACTGAGGATGGAGATGGACTCCTCTGCTGACCCTGCTGAGGAAGCAGAACTCCACAAACAGGCCTGGGTCAGGCTTTTTCTTTTTGCTGCGTCCTATATAGAGTGTAATGTTATGAGTGTTTGACATTATGTGAAGTGATGAGATGTGTGACGTGTTGACTGTGTTAAAACCATGAATACAACACAGAGAGCTCTATAGACAGAAGGGTGTCAAACATGCGGCTTGGGGACCTGAACCAGCCCACGCTAAATGGATGATGATACACCAGTTTCTTCCTTAGATTCTTTGAGAGCTCAAAGGATAAGGATAAGGATTAGATGTATAAATGGTTTGTAGAGCAAAAATTAAATATTGTTCAGGGACTAAATCTTTCATGTTGAAATGCAACATTAGACTGACTAAATATAGAATAACTGAGACATCATATTGTTAAAATAGTTACACCTTACATGGATTTTTGCATAAATGATGCAGCAGGACGCAAGATGGAAGAAGAAAAAATGTTTTTATTTCCTTACATGATTTAGACTTCCCTGTTAGTCGTGGAATTCAACAGATCATCAGGATGGAACAGGTGTGACCGGGGGTCTTTATTTTTTATCTTCTTTAGTTTTTCTTTTCTTTTCTTTTATTTTCTTTTCTTTAATCTGTACGCTGCAGTAACAGACAAATTTCCCCATTGTGGGATCAATAAAGTCTTCTATCTTAAAGCACATGGGGCACAGGTTATCATCATGGCATGTTTTGGGCGTTAACTCAACCAATCAGAGCGTCAGCTTCCATCTCTTTTAAAAAGCCACATTGCATGTCGAGCTGGCGTGTTGATATTTGGCAAGTTATAGATACATTACCTTATGATGTACAGTAACTAACTGGCAGCAATTATCCAGAAAGATACAGAAACTATTATTTTACAGTAGAAGTACTGCGCTTTACAGCAAAATAAAAATAGAATATATGTATTATAAAATAGAAATACATTGAAATTATAAAGCAGTGTACTGTAATAACCACAGTAAAATACTGCAGATTTCACAGCAACGTTTTACAGCGTGTGTTAAACAACAGAAGGACGTCAACATGCTGTGGACGGTACAGTTATTCACCCGAGAAGGAACATAATCAGTTTAAAATTGGCAAGAACAGTTGGTAATTGTCTAAACTAATCACACGTCTTCTACCTCATTTGCAAAGATGTGCTGAGCTATTGACAACTTGTTGGGAGGAATAGAACATTCTCTCATACTGCTGTGAACAACTTCCCGTTGGTTTCTAACTAAACGAATTAGACGCTATTATGTATGTTCTGTTTTCTTCAGGATTACTGAGAGATTGTTTTTGACAAAAAACAAAAAATCTGAAGTCTTTGTGTCGGGAGGCATTGTGGGTGACGTAAGAATTGCTGTTGTCTGAAAAGACAAAACTTTGTCTGTGAATCTATTTTCTTTGTTTTCCAGCTCCAGGACAGACTTAAGAGAAAAAGGAGTGAGTGGAGTAAACTATAGGCTCCTCTACCTGACAGGTGAACACATATTCTAAAGCTAAAGCAGGCCCATCTAGTGGAGGTAAATGATCATTAAAATCACTGGTGATGCAGGTGTCTTCTCACCAGGCTTGAAACACCACGTTTCCCAACCATAAAACTCTAATACTGGTTCCTCTAAGCTCCAGGTACCCACCCCCACTGGAAATCTGACCAATCACCATGCTCAAACAGTGACATTTGACATTTGGCCAAGTTACTTCAAAACTTGAATGTGTTTAGAATGACTTGTTACTGTCATTTTTAAAGTCATTTTCTACATTATAATATGTAAATGTATTCAAAATGTAATACATTACACAACTGTTGTGTTACTTTAAATTTACCCTACCATAATAACTGAAATGACCTGGTCATTATCGCACATTGCAGACAATAGCTTTTAAAAGAAACATGAACTCTGCAGAGTTAAGATGTGTTCTGAAGTAAATAGTACATCAAAGGCTACAATACAATACAAACAACTTTATTGATGAACACAGGGGCAGCTGCTTTAGAGCGGCTTGTTGCACACAAAACACAGTGGTGAGATAACTACAATATACAGAACACGAAAAGCTGCCATTTTCTGTGATGATAACGTGTTGTTACATTGATCTCTGTGATGTGAGTATTGCTGGACAACTCTCATCATACCAATGCTGTCCTTGGTCATGCTGAGATTGTTATAATGGTGTTTTTTGTTGTTCTGAAGCCATCAACAACGGATGGAGGGCCAGCTATTGTTTAATATTATGTATGTGATATGTATTTTAATTATAAGTGTGGTCTGGGCGTCCTCTAAAACCATCCAATGAAAGGTTTATTATCCTCATATACTGCACATTCCATCAGAAAAGACCCGTGCTTGGTGTCTGTCTGTTTTGCTTTTTAATGACCGCCTACAGGTAATGACAGAGAACGATGGGCGACAATTCACAGAGATAATTCTCTGTCCATCAATCCACTCGATGGCGTCGTTTTTCTTTGGCCTCAATTGACATTTAAACTGTTGATCCAGCAGAGGAATCAGAAGCTTGTGAATGCTTGATGCTGCTGTCTGAGAATAATGAAACATCTATCAATCTATTGATAATTATTTTATAATAGCCAATGCTGTTATTTAGAGGTCAGTTTGACTTTTATTATGTCTCATCATAAAGGGATTATTATTATTTGGTGACTTCATCTCTGTGGTTAACACCAACAACAGTTTACAGGTTCTGTTGCTGGTAAAGAGGCTGAAGGTGTGCTCTGAAAGATAGAAATCTCTAAGCTTTTCACATCAAGAGTGCCTGGTGTTTATCTGTAAAAAAGAATATGTCATTTACGCTGTGGTAGAGAATTAAAACATAAAAGCTAGTTCTAGGATGACTATTCTTTACATCTTAGGAGTTAGAAAATGCACGTTCTGTTGTATCCCACATCGGTTTTACAATAAATGTCAGATATAATTATGTGTCAACACATAACAGGTTTTTCTTCCATTATGTTTTGCCTGAATAAAAACATGAAATGTCAGATTTAAAAGTAAGAATGTGACACGGAGGTAAACGGTGACTCGCATTTCTCTCAACATCACTTCTATTTCTTGTCCCATTTTAATAAAAGCTTCAGGCTTTTCTGTCTGTCGCAGCCTTTTACTAAATGAAAGCTCTTGAATTATGTTTTGTTTCTTATACTGCACTGTAACTTTTATACTATTCATTTCTATTTCCTATTTTCATCTCTCTTTTTATTCTTCTCCACCTGAATGAATTTCTGTTATTCTATCTAATGTATAGTTTCCATCCTGTTCACATCGTCTTTATAATCTTTCTCTTTTTTTCCTATCAAAGTTTTTTGAGAAGTGTTTCCTTGTATGATGTGAGGGTCTAAGGAAAAAAACATTTGCAGCTACAATAGTCATTTACCACATTAACAACATATAGGGTGTATTTCTGATTAGTTTGATGTTGTCTTCAATGAAAAAACAATGCTAAGGTCATTGATATGGTCATTTCTAAGTGACCCCGAACTTTTGAACAGTAGTGTACCATGCTGTTGAAATGCACTGTGCAAAAAAATGATCTGCCTTTCCTTACTTTGGAGGCTTTTCTCCCTTTTATTTGACATTCCAGTAGAGACAGAAAGGAAGTGGAGGCAGAGAGAGGGGATGACCTGCAGGAAAAGGCCAGTTAAACTATCAGGTACCAAGTTTTTAGGTTAAGACACATGGCAGTTTTGGCATTGTCTCTTAGGCTACTTCAAGAAAATCTCTCGTTAGGGTTCAGAATGAATAACTACCTCACTATTTCTGTGTTTTCGTGGTATGAGGGTGTGAAGGGGATGAAGGAATGATGTCATTTTTGAGATAATGGGAGATATATACCATCTGACATTTGGATCTGAGATGTGCTGCTAAGTCCTCCCACTGTGACAAGCTGCAGGAACAAAAAGCACTGGAGCCATTGCCTTTCCTTAGTAGGATCAGGTGTTACCGCTCTAAAGTCCCTGGGAAAGTCACGACAAACATTCTTATTTCAAGCGTTTCCCACTTGATGTGTATAGGATGACCTTGAAAACAGTTGAATGGAGATATTTAAAACTTTATTGGCACAAAGTTACAAACACAAAGAAACATGTACTTCAAGAGATTGCCGACAAATATCTATATAAATAAATAATCTGTATGACCTTACATATTACACTATAAACACATACACAAGTGATAGTATATGTATGTATGCATACATTTGTGGTATACACTATGTGTACTGTATGTGTAGTAAAGGTTAAGAGGGTTACACATGACTCGTTTTCAACACAACGTTGTCCCTTATATACTACAATCCCCAATTCACAGTTATTGTAAGGTATTGTAATGTGTACAATGTATATAGATTGAATTCCATTCCAAGTACTTGACTTGTTTAGTTTGTATATTTTATTCTATAATCTCATTTCCTGCACTTCTGCAACTGCATATTTCCACTCTGAGGATCAATGAAGTCTTGTCTTATCTTCAATCTACTTTGAACGGGAACATGTTAATTAGCATTAAGTGAAAGTGACCTTCTAATAAGACAAGTCCTTCAGGTTTGAGCTGGGAAACTCTCTCTCTTGTATCTCATTAAGTATCATTAACCAGACAAGACACACAGCAGGATACAACATTATAATATACACATGATACACAGTAAGCATAACTGTATCACAGTGCATCACAATCCTAACATGCATGGAGATAGGGTAAAATGACACTTTGAGCAACGTGAACAATGAGTGTGCATATAGAAGCAAAGTGCATCACCACCTGCTTTAGCATCAAAATACACTGATCATAAAATACAAACATTTTGTCCCTGTTTGCAAGTGTGTAACTTTGCTTTGTCTTTACTTACAAAAACAGATTATACAGGGCTGAGACGATGATTGTTTCCCCACATCAAACACCAGGAAATGTCTTCCTATTACCTTGTTATTTAGATCCTAGCCCTGAAAAGAGACTCAAATTGTCATCTACCAGATACAAGATGTCATTTTTCCCCTCTTATTGATGAAAACGGAACACTTTTTCTCACATTGTGCAGTTTTTTTTCTTATAGTGAAAAAAATCCTTAAAATGACATCTCCTCCTCCTCCCTCCCTCATTGTGAATATGTTTCTTTTGAAGAGGATCTGTGCTTTTGTGATTTTGGGCTATACAAATAATATTGACTTGACTTGTAATGAGAGGTATCTCTGTTTTTCTATTTGTGCAATGTGTGATGTGTGCATTTATCTAAAACTACCTCAGCTACTGTTACTCTGATCTGAACAAGCTCTTCAAGTATCACTGTATACTTGTATACAAGTATGACAATAAAGGCTTTCTATTCTATTTTACTTAAATTTCCAGTGTCTATAAATATGTAAATATATTTTAACTTTAAGTTGAAGGTTAGGTTAACTAATATGTCTACATTTGTATTTGTTCTGTAGTTTCTTCCCTCAGACACATTTGTTCTTTTAACTTGTACAATTGAGTTAAAGATACTGAAATTAATAACATCTTCTCATTCTGATCTGAACATTTTTTTGCTTTTCTGCGTTGGGATAAAACAATAAAAACATATATTAATATATCAAAGCATGTCTTATTGAAAATGTCAGTGCCACGTTACTTTGAAAAAGTAATTAGTTGTTACTTCTTCCAAAAAGATCGAGAGAGATACTCCCCTATAAAAGTAGGTAGTTACCAAAGAAAGTAAGTATCGGGTTACTATTAGTTTAAAATGTACTGGGATTTCCTGAGGGTCAGTGAATACATCTTGGAGTAAGAAGCTGCAGTGAGTGAAAAAGGCAAAGATGCAGCACTAGTGAACTTTTCCTATGAAGTTTGTAGTTTAGTCGTTGACTACGAACACAGTAGCCTGTGTTAGTGAGGAAGAAAGAACTTAACTAAACAAAATGTTGTATCTTGGCCGTGGGCCAATAACACATAGTAACAGTGTGTTATACTGATAGAAAAGGTGATTGATTAGATAACCCATTACTGAAAAAAGTAACACTGTTAGTAACAGTGTTTATCTGGACGGCGTTACTCGTGTCATTGCTCAGTGCCCAGTGACAGCCACTGTGCTGTAGCCGTCCTCTGGAGGACTGACGTTGTCCCGGCGCCGCCCTCACACCCTTGCTGCCGTCAGCCTCAACGGGGGCCACCCTGAAGACCCTGTGGGGGGGTCGGACAGCCACAGTGAACCGCCTCTTGAAGGTTTCGCCCAGTAAAATGTAGAGGAAGGGGTTGATGCAGCTGTTGGTGTAGCCCAGACTGATGGCGATGTTGTAGGCGTACAGGAAAGCGAAGGAGGGTCTCTGGACTCCCAGGTGGACCAACTGCAGGACATAGTAAGGGGCCCAGCAGATGAAGAACGCCAGGCATATGGCCACCGCCATGCGGGTCACTTTGCGGTTGCGCACCCGCAGGCTGCAGTGGGGCAGTGGTCCCACTGCGGCCGACATGGTCTGAAGGATCTTGAAAAAGACGCCACAGATCAGCACCAGGGGCAGAGCGAAGGCCAAGAAGAACTGGTAGAGGGTGAACCAGAAGGTGTCCGTGGCCGGGTTGGGCAGCAGCAGGGCACAGCCCACAGAGCCCCCCTTCAGGTGCATGAGACCCGTATACATCCACACAGGCGTGATGGAGACCAGCGAGAAGAGCCACACTAGCGCCACCGCTGCCGCCGCCATAAAGGGGGTCCGGATGTGTCTGAAGCGGATGGGGTGGACAGTAGCCATGTAGCGGTCCAGGGTCATTACTGTCAGGATATAGGTGCTGGCGGTCTGGCTGTTGGAGTCCAGCGCCGTGATCACGGTGCACATGGTGGCGCCGAAGCACCACGACCCGTTCCCCACCAGCTGGTGGATGAGGAAGGGCATCCCCAGGAGGAAGAGCAGGTCGGCCACGGACAGGCTGAAGATGAAAATGTCCGGGACAGTTTGCTGGGAGCAGAAGTTGGTCTTTTTCAAGATGGTGTAGAGAACAATGGTGTTCCCAAAGATCCCGAAGAAACAGATGACGCCAAAGATGCTGGACATGAGCACGTTGTTGTGCTGTTCACCATCTGGAGAAAAAGAACACATAGATATCCTGCTGCCTGGGGGTCATTTAAATACACAGGTTTTCTTTACGTGTATGCGTGGGACAATGTCAAAACTGTCATGTGTAACCCTATACCAGATAGTCTAACTCTCTTATAAAGGTTTTAAAAATTCAAAACACATGCTATCAACTAGTTTTATATTCTAGGAGGATTTAATATTGAAAATGTATCATTTGGCAATTCATATAAAAAAAATCACACAAAATCATGATTTAAGTAAAAAAGAAATGTCAAATCGTGATTGGTAAGAAGAGGTGTTTTAAGAAGCATTCATCAGGTCATTTTTTTTCTTCTTTTTTTGTGTTGTTTGATTTTTTAAGAGACTTAAACTATCTGGAAGTAAGTCTTTATGGTCACATCAAAGGGTAATTTTGCCATTGTCCCATAAAGTCTCACATCATATAATTGAAATTTTAATATTCTTTTTAATTGGATTTTAAGAAGTACTTAAACTCTCTCAAACTCTGACAAAGAAATACACACGGCTGAATATTGGGGGGAGGGTGTTATAAAGCCTATTTATTAAAAATCATTTCACCACATCAAATTACCTAAAGCGTCTGAATTTTGTTCATTCATCATTTTGTTTTATCATTTTTTTGATTTTATTACAGCTTTGACGTGACAGGAGCATCGTGTGCTCGACAAAAATGCAAATGCTCTCAGTGCGATGAAAAAGCGAAAACAAACTACTGACCTTCTGCTGTGATGGATGGAAAGGATGAATTAAAGACAAAGTCCATCCCCAAAAAAGCTTCCGAGTGTTCCTCTTAGTGATCTTCAGTGTGCAATAATAATAATAACAGTAATAATGTTATCATTTTCACACACATTCCGAGCAAAATTAAGTTGCAGTTAAGATTAGAAAGGTGTTTAAAAAAGTGAATAAATAAAAACATCGGCTCATATTAAGTGCGACGCTGCGGACGTCTGTGGGTCATTATTGTATAGTTAACTTCATCCACAGCTTAAAGGGAAAAGCTCTGGTCGCTCGACATCCAGCATCAGTCCGAGCAGAAATTACACAGACTGATCTGAGCTGATGAGGCAGCTTCCACCCGCTGAGCCTGAGCCACACACCGAGATACACTTCTCTTCTGTTTCTTTGCTTTTTTTTGCACATTAGTTCAGCTAATCAGCTGCAGATTTTCTCTCAAATGTAAGGGAGACCGGGGTTGGATGGCACATGGATGTATTATAGACATGGATGTGGCTCCGCCCCTCAGACTACACAATTATTATAGACCTGGTGTGGCTCCGCCCCTCAGACTATATATTTATTATAGACCTGGTGTGGCTCCGCCCTTTAGTACATGTTTGTATTATAGACATGGATGTGGCTCCGCCCCTCAGACTACACATTTATTATAAACCTGGTGTGGCTCCGCCCCTTAGTACATGTTTGTATTATAGACATGGATGTGGCTCCGCCCCTCAGACTACACATTTATTATAGACCTGGTGTGGCTCCGCCCCTTAGTACATGTTTGTATTATAGACCTGGATGTGGCTCCGCCCCTCAGACTACAGATTTATTATAAACCTGGTGTGGCTCCGCCCCTTAGTACATGTTTGTATTATAGACATGGATGTGGCTCCGCCCCTCAGACTACAGATTTATTATAAACCTGGTGTGGCTCCGCCCCTTAGTACATGTTTGTATTATAGACATGGATGTGGCTCCGCCCCTCAGACTACACATTTATTATAGACCTGGTGTGGCTCCGCCCCTTAGTACATGTTTGTATTATAGACATGGATGTGGCTCCGCCCCTCAGACTACACATTTATTATAGACCTGGTGTGGCTCCGCCCCTTAGTACATGTTTGTATTATAGACATGGATGTGGCTCCGCCCCTCAGACTTCAGATTTATTATAAACCTGGTGTGGCTCCGCCCCTTAGTACATGTTTGTATTATAGACCTGGATATGGCTCTGCCCCTCAGCAGCAGCTGATTTTCCCCAGTGGTCACTAGTGGTACTGCAACAAAAGAATTTCCCATTAACCATAATTGTAAAAGAGAAGTCTGTAGAACTTCTGACAGATCACCCATAGCTATAAAACTGCCAAGTCATGGACTTTGTATCTGTCAAAAACCTTTCTGATGGCCAGAAAAGCTCTGGAGTAGTCTGTTTCCCCAGCGTGACACACAGAGCTGAGTTTTTAATAATTTGCTTTTTTATTTACTTATTGACTCAACATCAACATTTTTCAGTCCGGTATCCATCCAACCAGCTAAACTATTTCCAGCTGTTCTAATGTAATAGCACAAGGGTTTTCTAATGATCCATTAGCTTCTATCAAAATGATCAAACAG
Source organism: Eupleurogrammus muticus (assembly GCA_036785175.1). Taxonomy (NCBI): domain Eukaryota; kingdom Metazoa; phylum Chordata; class Actinopteri; order Scombriformes; family Trichiuridae; genus Eupleurogrammus; species Eupleurogrammus muticus. The sequence goes on along the minus strand of JAYKQN010000011.1, from coordinate 20,948,056 downwards.
AATGTACCATTAGAACACTGGAATGATAGTTGTTGGAAATAGGCCTCTAGACTCCTATGTAGATATTGCATTAAAACATTAAAAAACAGAATGTATTTCTTATTAGTTTAATGTTATCTTCCTTAAAATTGTCCCTTTCTTTCAAAAAAAGGACATTTCTAAGTGACTACAAACTTTTTAAACACCTTGAGTAGTTCAACATTATATTGCAATATACTTGCAAATAATTACATTTTAGAGGGAAATATATATTCTATTATCAATATGCTATGTATTTGTTTCTTTTTTCTAATGTGCTGTGCACTTTAAGTTAAAAACAACATATCATAAAGTACTATAACTAATAATCTACCCAAACTATCTAAAAATGGCTCCTTGTTAACAAACTAAACATTACAATTATCTTTTGTGTATTTAGTATTTAAGCAGCTAGTTTAATGTACTAAAATATACTGTAACACAGTCTGAACCTTCGATACTTTTGATAATAATACTTTTACAACATGTTCATTACAGAATTTTTACTTTTTTTCTTGTGGTCAAGTCATGTTCAAAGTTGTTTAAATATTACTTTGGATATGTTAATTTGTCTTTGACTTCTGTGTTTTTTCCTCACACCTTTAGTTACATCAGATAAGTGACTGTATATGCTTACATGTACAGAGTCTGAGCTCTGATGACATGAAGTTATAAAGTAACTGAAGCCTTCTCAGGAACACAAGTGGAGTCAAGCGTGGTTTCTGCTGCCACCAGATACAGTCAGGAGACACATGGAACTGCAGTTTTACTGATTTCTGCTGTTCTGTATGTTTTGCTGCTGGTTTCAGCTCCAACTATTAGTTAGCATTAGTTACCAAACCCGCATATTTTCTAATAAAGATATTATGTCTCTGGCAAATTTGTGTTCGTATTGTGCCATGATTCTTCATTCTAACTTTGCTTTTAATTTCAATATAAAGGCAAAGTTATGTTTGATTGATGTTTCAGGTGGAGCCTGTAAGGACATTGAATATTGTCAAATTACCCTCAAAATAATTAATTAGTCTGAAAGAGTTTAGATAGAGCCCTTGTATTGTTACAGAAGTGGTTCTTTGACAGTAAGAGCACTCTAAAACTGGGTAGTCATTAGGATATGAAAGCAGTGCAGACTTTGTGTATGATTATAGTTTTTTTTTTGCAGACTATTCCATGGAACATCTACAGCAGCTTGTCATTGGTGTTCTGTCTCAACCAGCACACACACTACTCTGACAATGTCAGGTCAGTATGTCTCTATCGTCCTCCTGAAGCCATGGTGGCGGCAGTAAAGTTTAACGGACTTTCCTACACTTATTTGTTGGACTAGGAAGGAGTGTGTAGGACTGATGCGCTGGCCCCTAAAGACAACATGGGGGGGCATGGCTCTCCCAGTTCGACACAGGCCTCCCCCCAAAAGACTCGCCATACTGACACCTGCTGAACCCCAGCATCTGGCTGTATTTTGCAGACTTCTACTGTATGTACACAGCCTACCACTATGTGGTGCTGCCGCTGGCCCCCTATCAACAGCTTCTGTCGACACCGCCCCCCTTTGGCGGACTTGGCTTCCAACCCTTTTCCTGACGTACACCTCGCCACAGAGGTCGGGGGAGTAGGACCCGTGCTGCCACACCAGAGACGTCATCCTCGAGGTGCTTCTCCCTTTGGACCAGGGCCACATGGAGCAGATCGGCGGGTGCCACCAGCTCATTAACAAGACCACGGCCTACACCAAGCTGCAATGTGTGCAACATCAGCGTGGGCCTCTGGGGAGGAGTGTGAGCTTGAAACAGCTGGAAAACACACCGTGCTGCGGTCAAAACAAAGTGGGAACAGCCCAGCGCGTGGGGGTGTCTGCATGCTGCCTCCTGCCTGGACTAGAATAGTGGGTATTCAGTGGAAGACTTGTATAACACAATTCGCAGAACAACCATTATTCCAGCTGGAAACGCTGGAAACCTCCATCCATGACAGCTCTAACAAAACTGAAATGACGATAGGCTTGAGAAGTTTGGAGTTTGCTGTGCTGCTTTGAAAGTATTTAAAGTGCAAATGAAAAATAAAAGAATGCATCTTTAAAGTCAGCATCATCATAGCCATTGTGTTCTTTCTATTTCCAACATCTGAACTGTTACTTAACTACTTCTATTGGGAAAAAAGGCATAGTGCAAGGTTCCTGCTACGAGTCACCAGGCCTAGTCTCTATAAACAGGGTTGAACTATGATTAGCTTCTCTACTGCTATGGTGTTTGCGTAAGTCCCTGCATAGTGATGTCCGGGCCTATTTAGGGAAAACCCAAAGTGAAAAGGATCCTCCTCTGTGAGCAGGCCTAATGCTACCACTGAGGATGCATATACACACACACACACACACATATATATATATATATATATATATATACATATATACACAAATATATATATATATATATATATATACATATATATACATATATACACACTGGAAAAAAAGCTAAATCACATACACCTGTATAGTTAAATATGCTGCACTTACTAACACGCATGTCATTATTTAAATGAATGCATACATTTTTTTAACTATTTTTTTGTCTTGCATTTTTATGTTGTGGTTCACTGGTGCTTTTAAGACTCATATCTTTATTTAGCTCTGCCCTTTGTTGTAGAGGTTTTAGATTACATGTTATTGTTTAGATGATCTTGAGTACAGTGAGAAACTGAACTGGAATCATTTCAAATTGAGCCATTCGTGACTTATGCGTTGGATTCTCGTCCAGTTCCCATCTATATTCCATCGGTGAATATTGCTCTTGAATTGCAAAAAAATTCATACATTTAGAACTACTAGTTAAAATTATATTTACACATATTAAAAACAACTGGAAAAGACAATGCCAACAACATATTTAGTCTTTTTTTCATGGATCAGCAATGACTAAGATCTGGAAAGATTCATGAAAAACAAGTAGCCTTCCACTTCAGAGTCAAAACGATGCTAAATAGTCACTTCAACTTAAGATGTGTTTAATAGGCTATGATTGAACAGGAATCCTCTCTTTGCTGGGTACTCATGGCTTTTCGCATCTATTTATTTTCCTCCACGACAGAGGTGTGAGCTCACACACACGACGATGCTGTAATTGTGTCCGTCGTTGTTGTCCCAAAAGGTCTCATTCTGCCCTCCTGGTGAATAGCTCAAACAGAATTCTATCTTCCTCTTGGCGTCGAGCACTTTGGGAATGGCAATGTCAAATTCAAAGATGTCCGTCTGTGGTCCCCCGAAGCGTTTTTGCAGGTACGTGCACGGCACGTCTTTGAAGCTCCGCCACGAGTCGAAGGTGATGCGCACACGCACGTCCTTCTGGAAGCTGACGTTTCTGACCCTGAGGGTGCCGCGCAGTGCCACCTCTGTCACGCTGCAGCTCTCCAGGATCACCATGCTCTCCGCGAGCCTGGCGCGGAAGGCCTGGAAATTTTCCGAGGGCTGCGGGAAGCCCAGTTTGAGGCGCGTGCCCGGGCAGCAGGTGCTGACGGTGCAGCTGTAGCCGTCCTCCGTCATGCTCCCCAGGCCCTGCAGCGACGGCAGCAGGTCCAGGTCCGGCTGCTCCTCTCCCTCAGAGAAGACCCGCACGGCCGCCAGGGACAAGCCCTTGGAGTCGGCGAACACCACACGCTTGTTCTTGACCGGAATCCAAATGTCATCTTCCGGGCTGTCGTCCAGGTCATCCAAGAATCCAGAGAAGTGGTGGATCAGATAGGCTTGATCCAGGATGTCAGAGGATATGTGTTCCGGGACCGCAGGGCGGATGCAAGGTCTCATGGGCTTCAGGATGGGAACCCAGACGTGGGGACAGAGCTGCTTACGCTGGTTCAAGCTCAGCATCACAGCGATCTCCACGAGTCCGGCTGAGTGGGCCCTCGACCCCGGGCCGACCGCTGGCAGGACACTAGCAAGAGAGAAACAGCCATTACAACCATAGAAATAATGAAGATTCATTTTATTTGTACAAAGCAAAAAGAAAATATTGTATTGGGTGAAAATATCTTATTTGTCCAATATTGAGCAGAATTATTTTAAATTATCTTATTCTATTCACTTGTTTGATGAAACAATACTCAATATGGGACTTACTCTACCAAAAACAATCTATATTTTCACTTGTTCAGATTTATCTCTTGCAGCTGTTTAAGTAGTGCTTCAGTACTTAACATAAACAGGTCAGTGATAAATCATGGTTGGTAACATGAGAAAGTCACAAAAAAATTTAAAAGATTGTTTTAAGAAACTTTCATCATTCTCTCAAAATGTAAATTTCATGTTCCTAAAATGTATCATTCTTTTTCGTCATTTAAAAAAAAAAGAAAAAAAAATAACAAATGGAATTTTATTTGAAAAGAATAATAAATTGTATGCATTTAATACACCTAGAATATAAAAGTAGTTAATAGCGCGTTTATACACATTTGATAGTTTTAGCATTGTCCCAAGTACTGCTTCCTTTTTAACATACTATAAATGTGAATAAGTTGATATATCAAAAAGTAATTTAGACTTTGCCTACAATTTTTGTGGTATTAGTTTGTTGTGTAAGTGATGTAACAGCCCACATCCTGCAGCACTAGAATCACTAGATCAGATTTGCATCGCGCTCTTACGTTGTACTGGACATGTCTGCAGTGGAAGTCTGGTCCTCAGTGCTTGAATGGAGTTCTAGAACAAAAACAGAGCATGTCAGTATTAAAACAAATGGTATTTTCCCAGTAGGCCATTATAATACATCTATAAGGAATCTAAAATGTCTTACTTACAAACTCTTATTCAGGACAGTTGTAGTCTGCAGGCTCAGTTATCCCTTTGCCCGCTGGAGAATCTGGCACAAGTTCTATTTATACTACCTCAGTTAGGATGTCATGTCGTTCCCTCCACCTTCTCTACTCTCCCGACCAATCAGATCAATACTGCGGGTTTGGGTTTGTCCGCTGCTGTCTCCAATCTGCTTGCATGTCAGGTTACTTATCCTGTTAGCACTCATATGAAACCTGAAGGATTGTGTGACTTCAAATATTCAGTGTTTCACTGCCATTACAAAAGTAACAGTATTGTAGCTGTGGAGATTTATATGGAATTGTGTTTTATCGTCACCAGACGCGACGATGAAATTCGTATAGGTCAAATGTGTGTAATTCTATACTGTGCACATACTGCATTGTGGAAACTATTCCGGTAAGAGAGGGCTGTACTTCCAGACCTGTTAGTGATCTGTGCTGGCTCCTGGAGTGAGCTCTCTGTGTTACTGACTGCTATTGGAGTTATTTGTTGATTTTGTTCCCTGTAGAAATGTTGTGCACAAGACAAACATGCACCGCTACCAGGATTTGCACACATAGTGACATTTTTTTATTTTTAAAATCCTTTACAAACATTTGAACACTTACGTTGTTTTACTTAAATCCACAATTTCAAACATTCTCAAGGTCTAAGTGATTATATTTTCACAGGGGTTCTTTGCCTTTAATGCTGCTTGGATCTGTTCATTAAAGAACTAGTTTTATTCAAAATGTCCTGATAATAAATACTATAATTCAGTATTATCAGTAGTTTAAGATGACAAGTGGTTTACTTCACTCCCTCAGACTATTATCAGTTAGGAGGGCAAACAATGAATGATGATTGGTTCCAATGAAACACTTTTTACAAAACTAAGCTACTGTAACAATCTCTTGTCAATCAATAGAAACCCTTAAATGTGCATGCACACGTGCATCGGGTTTGTAAACACTGCGATGCGCTGATGAACTTTCACCTTTAAGTCATGTGAAGCATGTTGGCACTGAGCAGCAGACAGGCAATCCAACAATTTAAGTCATCTGGATGTAATAACAGGGTGAGCAGCGATGACTTAACAGATCAGACGTGACCTTTGCCAGCTCCACACACGCCAACACAACAGAATACACTGTAATTATGCAATCAAACTCATGTTATTAAGTAAGAGGAGTTGGTTGAATCCTACAAACAATTTCTTCTCACAACACTGGTCGCCCTCAATGTCTGTATCCCACAAATGTTGCTTGATTCTGACTACAGTAAACAAATAGGATCTCTGTAGGTTAAACTGTCAATCTCTTTGAGACAAAAATGTCCACACCAACACCTTTAAGAAAATAAACATACCCTGAATTGCATTCAGTTCTTTACTATAGTCAAACCAGTGAACTTCTACCTTAACATGTTGTTATTAAGAGAGATACTAAAAGACTACTACTACCTAAACTAAAGAACTAAAAACAAGTCCAGATGTCAACGCACAGCAGCGCTTCCTATGCAGGATCTGCTGAAATGAATTGGCAGATGTCTGTACAAGAGGGAGTGAGGGCAGAATTAAGCTAATGGAGGAAAAGATGACGCGGTCAAGTTTCCTGTTACTTACCTCCACGTTTAAATTAAGGGCAGAGCTCCACTTGAAACGAGTGGCGCTATGGTTCAATAGCACATTAGATGCTGAGAGCCCTCAAGGTCCACAACGTACTCTCTGAGAGAACAGACAAAGCAGAGCTTGGCTGAAGGAACATAACGGCACTGGGTGTAATATTAAAAAAAAAAAAAAAAAAAAAAAAAAGTAATGCTGCCACCTACTGAATCATGAAAACAGTGGCAACACATTTATGGAAAACTGATGAATAAGGCACCTCTGATCGTCTGCACCGGTGAATAGCGACCTGACCCGGTCCCTTGAACAGCCTCGAGGCAAGGTGGAGAAGAAGCTGGAGATCATCGCCTCATTCAAAAACAGAGACAATTCAGGAAAATTTGGAAAAAAGCCTCGGAGGTGGAAAAGGAAGGCCTAAGCACCCTCCAAGCTGATATTAAAGCTCGTGTGGCCTCCCTCCGCCGAGCAGAGAACTTACGGAAACGAAGGAGGAAGAAAGAACAGACAAGAACAAGGTTCGACATGAATGGAACAAAAATGATCCAACTGTTAAATAAGTTGATTTATCAAGTATCATTTTTTTGTTTTAGAGTTCTTCTTGGTGTATCACCTCTCTGGACATGGGTGGAAGGTTCCAGATGCTGCAGATGATGGCCCAGCTGCTCATCATACGCATATAGTTGACCATTCCAATCTTGCTGCTATTCCAGAAGGCAGCCCCCAAATCCGGGATCGTACTGGGATGAGCAAATATCACCAGAATGAATCAATAGAAGGGCGGCATGGTGGAGAAGTGGGTAGCACTGATGCCTCACAGCAAGAAGGTCGCAGGTTCAAGACCTCCTTGGGCCTGGGTCTGGGACCTTTCTGTGTGGAGTTTGCATGTTCTCCCCGTGCCTGCGTGGGTTCTCACCGGGTACTCCGGCTTCCTCCCACAATACAAAACATGCTCAGGTTAATTGGCAAATCTAAATTGCCCGTAGGTGTGAATGTGTGTGTGAGTGAATGGTGTGTGTGCCCCACGATTGGCTGGCGACCATCTGGGGTGTATCCCTGCCTCTCGCCATAAATGCGCTGGGATAGGCTCCAGCAGACCCCTGCGACCCTGAAAAGGAATAAGCGGGATAGAAAATGGATGGATGGATGAATCAATAGATTCATTGATTCATAGATAGCGATTTTAAAGGAGCACAAATCTCGAAGCTGCCATTCTTAAACATTATCAGTGACTTGTTAATGCAGGGACCTAGAGAATCAGGAGTTCTTTTATTCAACTACACTGATTTTATGCTTTTTTTAAAGGAAAGTAATTGTGTAGTTTGTTCTGATAGTTTAGTGAGATATCAATAAAAAAATATTAAAAAACATACCTTCTGGAAAAATGAGAATGGGCAAATTAGTTTTTTTCTTGAATGTGGTCGTTCAATCTGTGAAATAAGAAGAGATTGCCAATATATAATTAATTTTAAGACGCCTCAACTACAAGTTTTTTCCCATCAATATCTTACAAAGGATTGATGACAAAAACAGTACTAAAAAGTGACAGTAAATAGGAAATCAGTGATCAATGTATTGAATAAAAATGTAAATGAATAAAAAAGAAAACATGCAATGTTACCTTTTTGCCACTAGTGTGTAGTCTGTCTTTGACCTCAGAGCATCACAGCAAATGTGTGGGCAGGTTTTGACCATGGATCTCTGAATGGACCCTATCAAGCAAATTTGGCCCACACACCCACCCACCTTGGGTTTATTCTCGCTGGGAAAGTAGAAACAGAGATCCAGCATTTTAAATACTTGCTGGAGAATTCATTATCATATGCTGAAACAATATAGTTGCGACCATGTAAAACCCAGAAGGCCACGAGTCACTACAACAAAAAAATATGGATACGCTATGGTCTATTGGTTTTCTAGGGAGAAGCAAAGCAGCTCATGGTGTCAAATGGTAAAGATTTAACTGCCTGGGCATGCAGGACGTGAACATACGGAGTCCACATTCCAACGAGACATACAATCTTAAATAAATAGAGAGAGTGTCATACTGTATGTCACAAGTGTATTTTAGTCCCAGTCTAAGCTAGATGATACAGAGCGTTTATCGGGACAGGAGTAATGTTATCTGGGAAAGTGGGATTCCTGTTATAATTCTGAAATATCTTGCTCTCCTCTATGCCATGCCTGCTCCGATGGAGTTATTTACAAAGGATTTCGAATAGTAGTACCCCCTTCTCTACAAAAACACATGCTCGGACTGATACACCATTCACACTTAGGGATGGTGAAAAGCAAGCAGCGAGCCCGGGAAGTACTATACTGGCCAGGTATGAGTGCAGAGGTGGAGGAAGTGGTCAGAAACTGCAGCAAGTGTGCAGACTTCCAGAATAAGCTGCCCAGACATCCATTAAAGCCAACAGAAACACCTGAGCTACCATTTGAGACAGTAGTGTCAGATCTGTTTGAGTTTGAGGGTAAACACTACATCCTGCTAGTGGACTATTACTCAAAATTCATTGAAGTGGATGAGCTGAAAGACATGCGCAGTCGCACAACCATCAAAGCCTTGAAAGCACAGTTCAGCAGACATTGCATCCCTTCAACGCTGCGGACAGATAATGGAATGCAGTACTCCTCAGAAGAGTTTAAAGACTTCTGTGAGAGCTACGGTATCTCACACAAGACGTCGTTGCCACACACACCACACTCAAATGGTGAAGCAGAGCGTGCAGTGCAAACTGTGAAGAGACTTTGGTCTAAAGCACCAGACAGACACCTTGCCCTGATGGATTACAGAACTACTCCACTTGAGCAAGTAGGCCTGTCGCCTGCTCAGCTACTCATGGGTAGGAGGCCTTGCAATAAACTGCCTACAGCGCGTGTCCTTCTTGCACCAACAGCTTATGACCCCCTCAAAGTCAAGCACCTACTGGATAAAACCAGCACTGCAGCCGCCAACCAACCTCGCCACTGGATACGTGCTGAGCCATGGACTGAGCCAGCAGAGCCGCCTGAGAAGGAGCAGAAACATCCGGCTCCTAACATGCCGCCTCGCTCTCCGCCCAAAGTGCCTGTGAGCCCCTCTCAAGCCCAGCCAGCGGGACAGTTCACTACTGGACTGGGCTGAGTTGTGAAACCTCCCGATAGACTGAATTTGTAATCGATTGAATTGATTGATTGAGTTTATGTTAAGAGTTAAGGAGCTACTATAACTGTAGACATATACAGTATATGTGAGAGTTGTTTACTTGTTTACAGTTTGATGTTAATGTTAAGTGCAATATATACTGCATAAGGATGTTTTCTTTCTAAGAAGGGGAGATGTAATGTATTGTGTTGATCAGCACTAGTTTATTTAGTGCTTTGCGTTTATACCTACAGTCTGTTGTCCCTGCTGACTTCCCGTAGCCCCGGAGATGAAGAAGATGTCTACTGGCTAACATCGTGTCTGGCGTGACGTACATTACAGACAGCACACGGCATGGCTGTGTATACATAAGGGAGGGCAAAAACCACCTGGTTTACCAATAACTTTTGTCTTATAGTACTGTAATAACATAATTGATTTAAATATAGGAGGTTCATCGTTTACATTATTATTATCAGCATTAAAGTTGAAATCCTCTGATTTCTATAAAGGCATCTTCTAGTGGGGCGGCTGTAGCTTAGAGGTAGAGCAGCCGTCCACCAGTCAGAAAATTGGCGGTTAGATTCCCGGCTCCTCCAAGCTGCATATCGTTGTATCCTTGGGCAAGATACTTAACCCCAATTTGCTTCCGATGGCATGTGCCGTCGGTGTATGAATGTGGTGTGAATGGGTGAATGGACAGTGTAGTGTAAAGCGCTTTGAGTGGTCAAGAAAGACTAGAAAGGCGCTATATAAATGCAGGCCATTTACCATTTACCATTTAGTGGCCTTGCAAATCCTGATGTTCACTTTAAAATACTAACCTATAATTCTCAATGTTATGCAATATATAAACAACTCATCTCAAAACCACTACTACTTTGCTAGAGATAGAATATTAATTTACCACATTAACAATGTATAGTCTATTTCTGATTAGTTTATTATTTTCATTAAAAAATGAGGGCACTTCTAAGTGACCCCAAATATGTAACATAAGAGATAAGATATATATAAATATACATATTACACATTTTTATTTCTTCTTCTTTCTGAATCTCTAACATTCAACTCAGCAACCTCAATGCTAATACTGTATATTATTAAAGATTAAATTTTATTTTGTAATGTGAACAATGAAAAGTAAATATAAAATAACAAGTTATTGAAATATATTTATTTATTTGAAGAGTTAAATTCACAGTTCAAAAGTTCACATACATTCAATTCAATTTCAATTCAATTTATTGGTATAGCCCACATCACAGATTTGCCCCAAACGGGCTCTACAGTTTGTATAAAAGCAACACAACATCCACTGTCCTTAGATCCTCACATTGTACAAGGTAAAACTCCCTAAAAAAACCTTTACCGGGGGAAAATAAAACGAAGAACCCTCAGGAAGAGTAACAGACAGAGGAGGGATCCCTCTTCCAGGATGGACAGGCTGCAGTAGATGATGTGTGCGGGTGGAAACATTACAGGGAAAATTGGATATTACAGACAGAAAAACAGAAATGTATTGAATTTTGGTGTATGTGTAGGATGAGGCGCAGGATCCATCACAGCTTCCAGGTGAACCAGGACAGCATCAGATCCCCCAACATCCGTAGATCCCTCAGTGGCTGCACTGCAGCATGCTCTGTGAATGAGAAAACACAGGGCAGGACTCCGGAACCACAGCAGATTTAAAAGAACAATAGTGGAGCCTGCATATTGGGAGCATAATGTTCTCGATGGGTGATTTAGGACTAAGTGATCCCTAAGGTAGGATGGAGCCTTACCATTGTGCGCTTTATAGGTGAGGAGCAGGATTTTGAATTCTATTTGAGATTCCACAGGAAGCCAGTGTAGAGAGGCTAATACAGGTGAGATATGCTCCCTTCTTCTAGTGCCAGTTAATAAACGTGCAGCTGCATTATGGATCAACTGGAGAGTCCTTAGAGACTTTTTGGTGCAACCGGACAGTAAAGAATTGCAGTAGTCAAGCCTGGAAGTAACAAATGCATAGATATGTTTTTCTGCATCTTTCAGAGAGCTATTTCATCTGTCTTTACAATAACTGCATTTGAGGGCAAATTAGTGCCAGTGGATGGGACAAGGTGATAAATTCTGTCCCTAATTGTCAGAATTCTGTCATTAAAGAAGCCCATGAAGTCATCACTGCTGAGGGTTGTAAGAATACATGGGTCAATAGTGTAGTTACATTAAGTCAGTGAAGCTAACATGCTGAAGAGGAACTTCTTATTGTTTTTCTATCAGTGAGGAGTAATAAGCAGCTCTGGCATTACATAGGGCCTTCCTGCACATCCTGAGACTCTTTTTCCATGCATGTAAAGCTTCTTCCACTTTGCTGGAGCGCCATATTCATTCATGTCTCCAAGAGGTTAACCTTAGTTTACGGGTGAGAGAGTTATACCAGGGTGTGACCCTTTTGTTTAATTAACTTCTTTTTTCGGAGAGCGATGGAGTCAAGGAACGTTCGCAATGAACTTGCAGCGCTCAACAAATTGATCTATTTCAGATGGACAAGCAACAGCATATAAATCCAAAGCTGTGGTGAGGCAAGGCAGTGAATTAAATACTGAGGGACTCACCTTCTTGTATTTAGATATAGAACTGTCAGTTAGGTATCAAGTCAGTATGCTTTTTTTTTTTTTTTAGGTGGTGAGTAATTTATTAGCAGGAATTCAAAAGTTATTAGATAATGATCTGACAGGAGGGGATTCTTTGGGAAGACAGATGAGTGTTCAACCTTAATGAAAATTGCAGGTCATTCAGGATTTTATATCCTTAAGACAAGCTCGAAGTTTAGCTAGCTGATTGGTTTCATTCGGCTTAATTGATAGATACAATTGTGTATCGTCTGCATAACAGTGGAAATTAATAGAGTGTTTCCTAATGATTTTAAGCACATCAAGCACTTTAACATCCACGTGGATATTAAAGTCACCTGCCATGATTATTTTATCTGTCCTGAGCCTTCTCTTGCTATCAGACCAGGTTTCCCCCAGAACGTTGAATTGTCCATGAAACCCACATTATTATCTGTGCACCAACCCGACAACCAGCGGTGGAAAGACCTCATGCGACTAAACATGAGATCACTAGTCATGTTCGGCAGGGACCAGAGAAAACTACAGTGTCCGACATGGTCTTTGCATATGTAGCGCCCCCTACTACTGACTACGCCACCCCTTGACTTTACACACAGAGCAAGAGGAACTCAGTAACTTCAGACAACAACAGTACAAATTTATTAAATATACATTAAAATTCCCAGAAGTGTTGCGCAGGTCAAAAGTAAGAACAAAGAAGAAAACAAATAAACAAATTCATAAACAGGACATAAGGGACCATAAAAACCCCCACCCCAATCTCTGGCTCAGCTACCGACTACTTAACTGAGAGGTGGCTGCACCAGGGCCCAGCCTCCGTAAACACACGTGGAGGGAAGTCACACCCCTAGGGCAGAACACAAATAGTTCAAAATATTTAGCACTGCAACCCTTGTCATCAAAAAAAGGGGGAAAGAGAAAACCCACCCCTGGTCTCACACAGTCAAAAGGTAAAACAGCCACTTAGGCAGATTGCACACGTTCACACAGCTACACTAAAGTGACACACGGGAGGCTGTATGCCCTGCTTAGGCAGGTACCAACAGTAAATAGGGCAGGGAGCCAGAGAGGTGTTGAGGGAGCACGGCTGATTGGGAGGGGGAGACTAACAAATCAAAGAAACAAACAACAAAAAAAGAATAGTAAATCCCTCCTCAACCTGAGGCCACCACACAATCGGTAATGCAACCCTCTGGCCACCAGGACAGAGGAGGGAAGGGCAAAGTCAACTCAACTAATACAAAAAAAAGGGGCAGCAGCAGTTCACCACACTTGCACACACTTCATACAATTGTCCGGAAATTGACTACATAGAGAACAGCAGCTGAGCGACGCCAGCATACGGATCTACACATAAAATATTACAAAAGAAACACATACAAGACAAGCATTAGTAGCTGTACAGTCATCACATATCATCAAATGTTTGCAGCAGTATGTTCCCTTAGACACCCGTTTAAATACCAAGGCGAATCACAGAGTTACTATAACCATTAAATAAATACACCCATTAAATAGTTTAAATATAATTGCTCAATTACTTGCTCAATAAACAGTGCGAGAAAGGGACCTAAAACATGGTACTAATCCTCACGTAATGTGCAACATACCTGCCGCTACAAATTACAGACACACACAGGCTGAAAGGGCTCCGAATCCAGACCCCACTACTCAGGTCGCCACTGCACAAGCAGAGATGGAGAGAGATAGAGAGAGAGCGAGAGAGCGAGAGAGAAAAAGAAACACGCGCGCATTATTCCACCGAAGGTACACACATACCGTACAAACACACAGGTATTGTAACGGACAAAAACAGCAGCATACCTTGTTGCACACGGTCACTGATGGCCACGGTCCATCTTCCCACATGAGCCCCCGGACACAACAGTGAGCCTCTGGATACAACACAGCAGGCGCGGGCAGTTTCACAAAACTACTACCTTACGGGAGAAACGCCACACACACCGCCAGCCACACAGCTCGGAGCTAACGCCAGGTGGAAGCTGCCTGCTAAGGACCCTGAGGTGTCTATACAGGTGCCGGGCCTATTTATGGACCAATCACGTCCATGCTCAAAACAGCACACGCCGGGGAGGCGAAAAAAAAAAAAAAAAAAAATAGAAGAGGAGAACCAAGACAGGGCTCCTAGTCCTACATGCTACACATAGGTGCATACCGACTCCACATTAATCTTCATAACCTCTCACTGACGAACACGGGCGTCGTTACCGCCGACGTGTATAATAATCCTATCAAATCTAGGCCTGGTCCTAGCTAAAAGCTTCAGGTTGGATTCGATTCTCTGGCCCCTGGGATGCAGCTAACTATGCACCCTGGTGTCGCTAGCTTCACGTATCGGACTGCAGAGCTGCCAATTAGTTAGTTACTGAGTGAGAGAACTCTGTTCGATGCGTGAACAGCGTTGTTTAGGACGCTTATTCCCCTTCGAACAATCACCAAGTCGCACTGTTTTTCCGGCTGCTCGGAAATTGCCGGGGAGCTAGCGCTTAAGCTAGCGTTAGCACGGCCCGGGCTAATAACTCGGACCGCGGCGGTTACTACCGGGGTCCTGCGAGTTACGCTGGGGGGGTCCGGGGAGAGAAGGGGCCGTCTAGCTAAACTAGCATATGACTGGCTATCTAACATACGGAGCCGAGCTTCTACCTAACGAACCCCCGCCTCCAAGTCTAACATAACATTACATTACATCATTTCAGTGAATTCAACACTCGGCATTCAGCAACTTTACTGTATATTTCAAACTCTGGTGAAATGACCATGTGACACAGCACAATGCCTTTTGAGTTATTTGAACCTATTTATAGTAAATAAAGTTGGATGGGGCATTTTTCCAATTTTTTACTAGGGCCAAGGCTAAAGGAAAAATTAAAATGCAGCAAGAGCAGGTTATGTTGGATTTGTAATTCTAACGTGATTTGAGCTCCACAAACAAAATTCTCTAGGCATTCATTGTTTTTTGATGGTGACAGATTTACACAAAACTTTGGCCAGTTAAAACAAAAATGTATTTGCATGTCTAGATAACACTAGGTGATTGGTCTGTTTTGTATCAACACTTTAAGGCATTTTACAGCAACATAGGGTCATAACAAAAATGTTTTATTTATTCACACATTTACATCTATGTCCAGTCTCTCATTATTTTAGATAAAGAAAAAAAGGGCCCTGAAATTTGGCACAACATTCCTCATTTGAATCCTGAATTATTATTCCTATTCCACAATAAGAATATGATTCTTCATATATAGTGTACTTAAGAATGATATTCAGTCAGTTTCAGTTTTCATAGTGCTTGTATTAGATGTCATGTTTCAGTCAAACAACAAATTCAACAAGAATGGATCCTCCAGCATGAAGAGGGTGAAGAGCATCAAGCGCTGCCTTCCAGTAGAGCCTCCAAGTCTGGTGAGCAGACAATTTTGTGTTTGACATTCCGTAACACAGTCAAGTCACCCGTTGGTCCCTCTGTGCTGATAGACACCAGCTCCTGAGAAAACGGGAGAAAAGAATGTCAGATGATGATATTTAATTTCTCTCTTCTTTTGCTTTTCGGCCAATTATGTTGGGCAAACATTTCCTAATAATAATAAGTTATTTAAAAATGCATTTTACACCATCTATTCATTTTAAAAATTCTTTACAGCTTGGTTTGTTCAAATTGCTGTGGAGTTTACTTTCACTGATTTTACATTGTTATCATTTTATACAATTTTTTGCTATGGTATATTACCTTCTTCACTCCCCGAGGGTGAGGTCTCTGGAAGGCATCGTGGGAAGACGGCCTGGGTTGATGGTCTCATACAGATATCCAGCAAAAAAAACATGGTACGACTGTCTTTATGGTACCTAATTAGGTCAGTTAATTATTGTTGTAAAAAAGCCTTAGAGTGGTTATACCAATTTGGTTACATTAATGAAAACATGGACAGGAAAAATAGGTGTCATCAACTCAAAAGCACCCACAAAATTTCTGATATCAAGATAATATTAATACATGCTTTTATACTGTATTAAAGGGAACGTTTCAGTTCGTGTGGTCATTCAGGTTTACTGGTAAGTGATATAAAGTTAGTTTTAACTTACCTTAGTTTGGTGAAATCACCTATTGCACTCTGAGGCAAAAGTGTGTGAGTGTGAAGAGCTTACCGACCCCACCAACATAGAAGAAGCAAGTGTTGGTTTACTGGTAAGTGATATTAAGTCTTTCAGGATACTTTTTTAATGTAATAATGACAACATCTTTTTCAAATGGGATCAGGATGATCCTCGTCCTCTCGACTGGTGAACCTACTCTTTTATGAATATATGATATGATATATTTACTGATGAGTGATTTGATGATACTTTTGTTAATGTTAAGTTTAACTTATCATTGTCTGGTTAAACCATCTACAGAAGAAAACAGAAAAAACAACTAGTAATCTACAAATAACAACTAATCTTGAAGAACTTGTATATAACTTTGTAATATGTATTTCTCTAAAGTTTAGAGAAATACATATGCACAGAAATAAATAAATAAATAGGGAAAGTAAAGGGTGGAAAATAGTCTAGAGTCTAGACTATTTCTTCACCCTTTTCTTTTATGGCGTCACTACAGATTAAAGCAGTTTCAGTCCTCTAAAACCTATCATGATATACTGTACCTAACAAATGTCACAGAATGAGGGACGTGTCAATAAAACATCACTGAATGTACCAATAAATATTTATCTTGACATGGCCTATTCAACTTTGCACAATCTAATCAATGTAGCCACTGTACAGAAAATGTGTCTGTAGTAGTTAATAGAGCATGTTGAGGAATATCTGATAATTAGCTTAACAATGTGACTTATGGTGAAAAGACTCCGACTACATGTTTAAATCAACTAAGCTTCAACAGTAAGTAAAAAAACGCAGTTCAGGGATTTACATGAAACGAACATGGAGCGGACTAGTTAGCATACGTAGCGTACGTGATGACGTGAACACGTTCTGGCGTAGAGACGAGTAATATTTATCATTACTCTTTTCTCCATGGAGATGGAAAAAAACATATTTTGGCATTTCTTGAAGTTTGATGGAAGAGTCATTCCAATGCAAAATTGTTAAAGCTCTATAATATATAGCTATAACTTTATCCCAGAACTAAATAGAACCTAATTACAAGTAAAACACAATAAAATAAAAAAATACTAACCGACTATAATGATGATTTAAATTGACTAATACCTTAGAAAACCGTGTCAAAATGAACACTGAGGAACTATGATTGAATTATTCTTGTTAGCATCTAGGCTATGATAAGCTAGTATCCCAATACAGCATCAATGCTACAGTATCATTAAACTCTGAGGAAATTCAGATTAAAACAGACTTAAATTCATTTAAAACATAAAATACATTATAAAATATAACAAAACAACTAAAAAGTAAACAAATTTGATATCTGTCGTACCTGCCATCCGAGGCAAGTGAAGAATCTCAGCTTGCGTCACTTAGTTACGTTTCGTCACATGGATACGAAGGAAGCGTGTTTTAGTAAGTTTAGTTTTTTAGTAAAAAATGAAAGGAAAGGAGTATTTCACATTGACATTAAACCTCAGTATATTTGAAATTATTAAATAAAATAACATGCATTTTACACAATATAACCACCTACCTACATTTATTATAAGGACAAATGACATTGCAGTCTATCTTAGTTTTCATTTTAAGGCCATAATGGATCCGTATCAATAATGATTATATATATATATATATATATATATATATATATATATATATATATATATATATATATATATATATATATATATTACAACAGAGTAAGTAAAATTATTATAATAATTGTTGGTTTACTAGTAAGGGATATTATTTCTTATGTCTTTCATTATGTCTAACACTTTTGTTAATGTCTAAATGTAAAGTTTAACTTGCCTTAGTTTGGTGAAATCATCGACAAAAATGTGTGAGTGTGAGGAGCATCCCGACCCCACCAGCGTAGTTCTTCTATAAGGGAAAAAAAAGGGTAAGTGAGATAAAACAATGAATGAATTATTAAATAATAAATGGGATGGCAGAAAAAAGAAAAAAACAGCTTACCTTGGTGAGTGGTCACGTTCCTTTAAATACATTTTAACATGCTATATAATCACGAAACGGCACAATACTAGAATAAAACACTATAATAATAATAATAATAATGATAAAATATTTTTTCTATGGAAAAGTATTTTTATTGTTTTTTTATATACAGTATTTTACAGTTCAAGTTCTGTTTACAAAAGTTGCTCTGAGATGGACACCACCAACAAAAAGAAAACGGGAAGGCCAAAAACCACCACAGAACTGTGACACAAGAGCTGGAACAGATACGAAAATAGAGAGAAGACCAGCTTCCTGCAATGGAAGGAATGCAATGGAGAGAACTTATTATCCTGTCCCTGTTGGTAACATTGTCTGTCAACATGTTCTCTAGTTCCACCGTTCCTCTCCATTGAACTGAACATCAATGAAATCATCAGAATTGCCTTTTCTCCTTGAATCCTCCATTGACATCAGTGGTGCTGCTCTCTCCAGGCTCAGATCATAACTCTCAAAAAGAGAACAATTTCTCCTTCTCCATCACTCTTGTGTTCCAAAGCATTCCATAGGGTCCAGTGCTAGGTACTGTCCCCGTTGGAAACCTTATCCATCAACATTGCTTCCTTCCTTTCAACAGAACATCAATAAAATTAAGTCATAACTCTCCTTCTCCATGACCAAAGGGCTGCCGATCCTAATCAGAGTCGCTGTCATTAGGCAGCCATTGAGGAGGGGGGCGTGTCAACCCCAGCCACGGGCGCTTGGCATGACCCTCCTCCCGGCTGTCCAAGCTCCTCTTCATGGACGAGCTAAGGCTGGGGGACCTGGCTCTTCGGGCTCTTCGGACGATGGGGGTTGTGGTGGAGGGTCAGGCACACCACCAGTGATACAACCACCAGAAGGAGTGTTAGCACCTTTATCATTTTCAAGATTTTTGTTGTTTTTTATATACAGTATTTATAGTTCTAAATTCTGTTCACAAAAGTTGCTCTGAGATGGACACCACCAACAAAAAGAAAACGGGAAGGCCCAAAACCACCACAGAACTGCAACACAAGAGCTGGAACAGGATAAATAAAATAGAAATGTACAACTTGCTTGGTCCTGTCCCCATTGGTAACATTATCTGTCAACATGTTCTCTCCATTGAACTGAACATCAATGAAATCATCAGAATAGACTTCCATCCATCCATCCATCCATTTTCTATCCCGCTTATTCCCTTTCGGGGTCGCAGGGGTCTGCTGGAGCCTATCCCAGCGCATTTATGGCGAGAGGCAGGGGGATACACCCCAGATGGTCGCCAGCCAATCGTGGGGCACAGAATAGACTTTTCTCCTTGAATCCTCCATTGACATCAGTGGTGCTGCCCTCTCCGGGCTCAGGTCATTTCTCTCAATTTCTCTCAACAATTTCTCCTCCTCCATCACGCTTGTGTCCCAAAGCATTCTGTAGGGTCCAGTGCTGGTCCTGTCCCCGTTGGTAATGTTATCCATCAACATTGCTCCCTTCCTTTGAACAGAACGTCAATAAAATTAACTCAGATTAAGATCCTAATCTGAGTCGCTGTCATCAGACAGCCATTGAGGTTGGGGGCGTGTCCACCACAGCCACGGCCGCTTGGCATGACCCTCCTCCCGGCTGTCCAAGCTCCTCTTCATGGACGTGGTGAGGCCGGAGGAGGAAGGACCTGGCTCTTCGGGCTCTTCAGGCCATGGGGGTTATGGTGGAGGGCCAGGCACACCACCAGTGGTAGAACCACCAGAAGGAGTGTCATCACCTCCCCACCACAGCTGTGGCCGCTTAGCATGACCCTCCTCCCGGCTGTCCAAGCTCCTCTTCATGGACACGCTGAGGCTGGAGGAGGAAGGACCTGGCTCTTCGGGCTCTTCGGGATCTTCGGGATCTTCTTCCTCTTCTTCTTCTTCTTCTTCACTCAGAGTGTCATACCCTGAGTCCTCACTGTCCCAATCCACATCTTCGTCCTCCTCCTCCACGTCCACATCTTCATCCTCTTCATCATCAAAGTCAATGGGAGGAATAACATGAATATCCAAACCTACCTGTACATTACCTACCTCATCCTCCCCCTCTTCTTCGTTGGATGAAATGTAGATAGGGAGGTTGTGGACGTCGTCCTCGTCTAGGATCCAGATTACTTCAGTCAGTCTCCTGACGGTCCTGAAGGACGCTCAACGAAGAAGTCCTCACCTGGAGGGGAAAAAGGATAAAACTCATGAGAGAATTATTTCAAGTCCTAAGCATTTCCAAAGATGAAACATAACATCCAATATTTGAGACTAAATAATCAACCATTACACATGCCAATTGTTATGCAGGACTACAACTGCCATAATCAAAAGCTATAAAAAAAAAAAATGTGCAGGTTAAAATAATAAGAACAGAAATAGAAAAATAAAATAAGTAAAATGTATTTATACATCTGAAATATTATTTAATTTGTCATTAGTTGTTTTTCACCCAATTTATACTTTTCTGTTTACATTTATTCATGTTTCATTTATTTATTTCTCTATTTATTCATTTCTGTGCATATGTATTTCTCTAAAGTCTAGAGAAATACATATGCACAGAAATAAATAAATAGGGAAAGTAAAGGGTGGAAAATAGTCTAGAGTCTAGACTATTTCTTCACCCTTTTCTTTTAGGGCGTCACTACAGATTAAAGCAGTTTCAGTCCTCTAAAACCTATCATGATATACTGTACCTAACAAATGTCACAGAATGAGGGACGTGTCAATAAAAAATCACTGAATGTACCAATAAATATTTATCTTGACATGGCCTATTCAACTTTGCACAATCTAATCAATGTAGCCACTGTACAGAAAATGTGTCTGTAGTAGTTAATAGAGCATGTTGAGGAATATCTGATAATTAGCTTAACAATGTGACTTATGGTGAAAAGACTCCGACTACATGTCTAAATCAACTAAGCTTCAACAGTAAGTAAAAAAACGCAGTTCAGGGATTTACATGAAACGAACATGGAGCGGACTAGTTAGCATACGTAGCGTATGTGATGTTGTGAACACGTTCCGGCGTAGAGACGAGTAATATTTATCATTACTCTTTTCTCCATGGAGATGGTACTAATGGCACTAATGGAGTTCCATTGACTTATCTAGCAAACTATCCTGAAATTATAATTTATATTTTTAATGTATCTATTATTTAGGCCATTTAAAATAATAAAAACATTTTAAACATTTTGTACCATGTCTAAGTAATATTTCAGGCAATAGGGGGTTGAGTATAACTAATTTGTTTTTCAAAGTAACATGCCCAACACTAACACTAATAACTAACTAATAAACTGTCAGTCCTTGTAAAGCAGCTGTGTTCATATGACAACCTCACCTGAAATGACTTGGAAGTCTTAAAACAACTGCACACTTTGTTATAAGGTACCTTTTTATTTGTAGTTTTGTCATGATCTCATCATCAGACTCAACACAACTTTTTTGTCTTTTCAGCTGAAGATGTTGTTTCCATGGTCGACTCCTCAGTCACAGTTGAGGACATTGAAGATGAGCTGTTCAAAATCAAGCGGGTCCAAGACATACTTGTGCGAAATCAATCGGAGCTCAGATAAATGTAGGAAGAAAGCAGGTAGCTCGAAGGAGCTCATACTATTCATGGAGGGGTCTCACATATGGATAAAGAGCAGGAGCATTAAACCCAAGAGGATAATACATGCTCCTCTTCTGTCATGTGAAGTTCCACTGTTTGTTCTCCTGCACCCAAACACACACACACACACACACACACACACTGCAGCTCTGCTGTACAGAGACCTGAATGCACAGAGATGCTGGTCTTGTTGTGTTTTGCCTATTTATGTCTTTTTACAGAGAGAAAGACCAAGACAAGAGAGCAGATAAATAATGTGGTGTGTTTTTTTCTTATTCTAAGTATATTCTGTATTTTCACACAATGGTTACCAGCAGCTATATTTCAGATGTTTGTCCTCTTGCAGTGATTCTTTTTTCATGAACTGTCCATTCTATCAAGCTGCTCTGAGATGTGTCAGTTACTTCTAGTCATGGTCAGTCACTATTTTGTTTCTCCTTGTGTTTCAAATCACGTACATCCAGTCTATCTACTTTTCTATAGAAATACATACTTTCTACATTGACTGCACTAGTAATATAAAAACAAAGTAAAGATGATTGTAGAGAGGCTTAACAAATGCAGTGCAAAAGACAATTTATGATCAATAGAATATTGTTTAATATATAAGAATGGAACTGAACATGTAAAGTAATGAGGTTTCTGTGAGTGTTTATCTTCAGCAGCCTTGTAGCTGTCAGTCTGTCCAACTGATGCTACTAAACTTTCTCCTGTGACCTGTCAGGGAGTCTGCGACACTAGAATGACAGGATCTGTGCTGCTAATGCAGGGATGTTATCGCTGTAATGGAGCAAATAAAAAGGTGTTATCAGTGAAGATCAGCCTTACAGATATGGATTGGATGGGGCCTGCTCCACCTGCTGGTATGTTCTACAAGGCTGTTATCATCCATTCATGAGCGTTGCCACCTTGTGAACATTGTCATTCTGACCCAGGGAAATAATGTAGGTTATAATTATTCATTTCTTTAGCAGGAGGTGGCAGTTAGAGAGGATGGATTGGCATTAGTTAGATAGAAAAATGGTGAGAGTTGCAAAAACAAAAGAAAACCACTTTTTTTCTTTTCTTTTCTTTCTGTGTAACTGAACAGTTTTTACCATAATGCCTTGTCCGGAAATTATTACTGGATATTATAGCATAATGTGGGGAATTTTATAACTACATTTTAATGCAGTTCAACAGCTTTTTCCTAACATATATTCTTTAAAATCTACCTTGATGACAAGTTGCATTAATTGACATGTGGAGCTATTGATACTATTAGTTGACATTGCTCTGGGCAAGTTTATTAATGTCAGTGTTTTTTTGTTTTTTTTACAGGAAGAAAAGTATGATTGAATATTGATATAAAATACAAAGAAACAATGATGTTTTTGTAGTTTTGGTTGAAAATTAAGTTAAATAGATAAACAATATATATTTTGAATATATATTATATTCAAATATATTCCACAGGAGAGGAGCCTGGAAGTTGAAGGCTCTGCCTCCCATTTTAATTTTAGAAATTCTGGGAACCTCCAATAAGCAGCATTTTTGGGAGCGTAATGTTCTCAATGGGTGATATGGGACTATGAGATCCTTAAGGTAGGATGGAGCCTAACTGAGTTTTGTAGGTGAGAAGGAGGATTTTGAATTCTATTCATGATTTCACAGGAAGCTACTGCAGACAGGCTAACAGATATGATGAGATATGATCCCTTCTTCTAGTGCCAGTTAATTTAGGTGGAGTTGCATTCTGGATCAGCTGGAAAGTCCTTAGAGACTTTTTGGTGCAGCCAGACAGTAAAGAATTGTAGTAGTCAAGCCTGGAAGTAACAAATGCATAGATACGTTTTTCTGCATCTTTAGGAGACAGAAAGTGTCTGACCTTTGCTATGTTGTGCAGGTGAACAAGAATGCCCTAGAAATATGTTTAATATAGGCAGAGAATGACATGTCTTGGTCGAAAATGACTCCCAGGTTTTTCACAGTGGAGCTAGAGGCCAGGGAGATATCATCCAGGATAGTTATATCACTAAATATTGAGTTCTTCGGGATTTCGGGCCCGAGTACAATGATTTCTGTTCCGTCTGAATTTAGTAGCAGAAAATTGCAGCTTGAAGCTTGGCTAGCTGATTGGTTACATTCGGCTTAATTGATAAATACAGTTGTGTATTGTCTGCATAACAGTGTAAATTAATAGTTTAAATTAATAGTGTTTCCTAATGATTTAGGAAGTGTTTCCTAATGATTTAGGAAACACTAATGGGAGCATATAGAGGGTGAAAAGTATTGGTCTAAGCACAGAACCTTGTGGAACCTCATGATTAACTTTGGTATGGATAGAAGAAACATTATTGATATGGACAAATTGGGAACGATCTGAGAGATAGGACTTAAAGCAGTTTAGTGCAGTCTCTTTTATACCAATAAGATGCTCTACTCTCTAATAAGATTTGATGGTTAATGGTGTTAAATGCAGCGCTAAGATCTAACAGAACAAGGATGGAAATAAATCCTTTATCAGATGCTTTGAGAATATCATTTGAAACATTTACTAGAGCCGTCTCTGTGCTGTATCCTGACTGGAAATCCTCATATAAGCTAACGTGTGTAAAAAGTCACACGGCTGTTTAGCAACTGCTTTTTCCAGATTCTTAGAGAGGAAGGGAATGTTGGAAATGGGTCTATAGTTGACTAAAATGCTTGAATCAAGTGTAGGTTTTTTTTAAAGGACTGTGGTACATAACCAGATAATAAAGACATGTTGACCATTCCTAGTAAGGAAGGGCTAATTAGAGGGAAAATTTCTTTTAGCAATCCGGATGGAATAGGGTCCAAAAAACAGGTTGAAATTTTAGAGGAAGACATCAGTGAAGATAATTCAGAAAAGTAGATTGAAGAAAATGTGTCAAAGTGAATATTAGCTATTTCATCTGTCTCTACAATAACTGCATTTGAGGGAAGATTAGTGCCAGTGGATGGAACAAGGTGATAAATTCTGTCTCTAATTGTCAGAATCTTTTCATTAAAGTCCATGAAGTCATGGTTTAATTAACTTATTTTTTGGGGGAGCGATGGAGTCAAGAGTTGTTCGCAATGAACTTGCAGCGCTCTCAACAAGTTGATCTATTTCAGATGGACGAGGCAGTGAATTAAATGCTGAGGGAATCACTTCCTTGAATTTAGATATAGAACTATCAGTTTGACATCTAGTGAATATGTTTTTTTTCAGGTGGTGAGTAATTTAATAGCAAGAATTCAAAAGTTATTAGATAATGATCTGACAGGAGGGGATCCTGTGGGAAGACAGATAAGTGTTCAACCTCGATGCCGTATGTCAGAACAAAGTCAAGGGTGTGGTTAAAGCAATGGGTGGGCACATCTCTGAGAAAAGCCCAGAGAAAAGGCAGAGCCAAGGCTATCACCGTCAACATCAACGTGAATATTAAAGTCACCTGCCATGATTATTTTATCTGTCCTGAGAAATAGACTCAAGAGATACTCTGAGAATTCTGATACAAATTCAGAATATGGGCCCAGAGGGCAGTTTGAGTGATAAATCAGACTGATTGTAGTGATTTCCAAGTTGGGTGAGAGAGACTAAGCACAAGACTTAGAGTTAAAAATGGCTGCAACTCCACCACCTCGGCCAGTGTCGTGAGGAATATGAGTGTTAATATGGCTGGGAGAATTCATTCAGGCTGACATATTCATCAGGATGCAGCCAGGTTTCAGTAAGACAGAGCAAGTCAATATTATAATCTGATATCATATCATTCATAATACAGCTTTGGATGACAGAGATCTAATGTTTAAAAGTCCCCATTTCACTCTCCAGTCCTGTTGCTTTATGGCTGTATTAGTGCTAATATTAATTAAGTTGCTGTGGGTGACTCGTCTCCTACTGTTTGATATAGAGGTTTTAAATAAATTGAATGGTCGGGGGTTAGACACCGTCTCTATGTAGTTCTGAGAGGGTGACTGCTCTGAAGGAGACACAGAGAAACGTGTAGGACTGTGACTCTGCCTCCTGGACTCAACTCTGTGTAGTCAAGGATTTCAGGTGATTAAGTCTGTCATGTTCCTGGATAAGAGAGAGGCTCCATCCAAAGTGTGATGTGTGCCGTCTCTCGCCGTCAGACCAGGTTTTCCCCAGAACATCGACCAATTGTCCAAGAAACCCACAATATTATTCTTCAAAATAAAAATCTATTATTGTTTTGTTGTCACCATTTAGCTCTACCACTGTACATGTGTGTTTATATTTTCTGCAGGAAGCTGCTGCTTTGCTGCATTTGGTGTGAATGCAGCGTTACATGTAACAGCGGTACTACAACTAATTTGCTTTGCTTCACAATTGTCATATTATCATTTTTAAATCTTACACAGACATAAATAGACACATAACTTATTTCTATGCATCCTGAAATGTGTTTATAAAAACTTTTCACGTGTGTCCACTAAAAGCAACACAAGATGAATGTTGCTTGTAGTAAAATACTTCAACATGTGGGGAACTGCAAAGCACATATGTGAGTATTATTTCTAAACTGACTCCATCTGTGTGAACAAGCTGTGGTGACTGAGTCTTGACACAGTTGCGTCTCTTTGTCATTTAGGTGCTTTGCAACATCAAAACGTTGCGTCCAGATTGCAGCAGACGTCATTTCTCACGAAAACTGGGCTCACGCTGCTGAAAGACTGCTGCAGTTTCACCTGCTGTGTGTATGTGTGTGTGTGTGTAGATGTGTGTGTGTGTGGGTGGGTGGGTGTTTTTTTTTTAAAGTACTGTGTTTGTTTGTCTTGCAGCAGAGAAGCATGCATATTCTAATACTTCCTGTCCTGTGAAGGATATTAGATATTATAACTGCTGCTCAGAAAATGTACAATTTTGCATTTGTGATGTATTAGACACAGTAAGTGTAGACGCCCCTCAGAAAAATAAACTACACTTGGTAACCTTCCTTTACCACTAGCTAGTGATTATTGTATTTATCAGTATAATATTATAATTATTCTTATTACCACTACGATTATGTCAAATGTGCAGCTTTTCTTCCATACATCATTTCAGTGCTCGGCATTCAGCAACTTTTACTGTATATTTCAAACTCTGGTGAAATAACTATGCGACAGCACAATGCCTTTCAAGTTATTGAACCTATTTATAGTAAACAAAGTTGGATGGGACATTTTTACAATTTTTTTTACTAGTGCCAAGGCTAAAGGAAAAATTAAAATGCAGCAAGAGCAGGTTATGTTGGATTTGTAATTCTAAAGTGATTTGAGCTCCACAAACAAAATTCTCTAGGCATTTATTGTTTTTTGATGGTGACAGATTTACACAAAACTTTGGCCAGTTAAACCAAAAATGTATTTGCATGTCTAGATAACACTAGGTGATTGGTCTGTTTTGTATCAACACTTTAAGGCATTTTACAGCAACATAGGGTCATAAAAAATGTTTTATTTATTCACACATTTACATTCATGTCCAGTCTGTCTTAGATCATTTAACATAAAGAAAAAAATGGCCCTGAAATTTGGCACAACATTCCTCATTTGAATCCTGAATTATTATTCCTATTCTATTAATAAGAATATGATTCTTCATATATGGTGTATTTAAGAATGATATTCAGTCAGTTTCAGTTTTCATAATGCTTGTATTAGATGTCATGTTTCAGTCAAACAACAAATTCAACAAGAATGGATTCTCCAGCATGAAGAGGGTGAAGAGCATCAAGCGCTGCCTTCCAGTAGAGCCTCCAAGTCTGGTGAGCAAACGATTTTGTGTTTGACATTCCGTAACACAGTCAAGTCACCCGTTGGTCCCTCTGTGCTGATAGACACCAGCTCCTGGGACAGGAGGGGGGGAAAGCATGTCAGATGATGATATTTAATTTAACTTTTATTTAATGACAAAAAACACTATACACACCTGGAGAAAAGAGCATGATGCTCCTGAAGACACATCCAGAGGCTCGTGTCCCAGTATGAGCTGAACCCGGGCCACACTTCTGTACCACCATCTTTCCTACAAGACCCTCCTGCAGATCTTTCAGATTCTGTAATTTCCAAAAAATATTTTGTTTCCTCATTGTGGCCCTAATGCTCCATCATACACAGATATAGCATTGAGCTCATCATTTATTTCAAATATAGACGAGTGCTCCATGTACCTGCGACTCTGTTTTCACCAGCCTGTGCTCTACGGTGGGCGGCTAGTTGGGCAGCGAGTCGGCCAGCTGCATGAAGAACAGCTCCTTTTGCTCAGACTCCACCAATGCAGCAGGTGGGGCAGAACTTCAGGCTCGGGTAGAGCAGGAACCTCGGCAGCGATCCGCATCCTTCCTATCTCTCCTCTGTCCTCTTTCAGCTTTTGTTCTGTCGTAACATACAGTTATCTGTCAACATTCAGAAAAGTTCTCTTCTTTTGCTTTTCGGCCAATTATGTTGGGCATAAACATTTCCTAAAAACGTAAAATAAATGAAGTAATTTAAAAATGCATTTCACACCATCTATTCATTTCAAAAAATCTTCACAGCTTGGTTTGTTCAAATTGCTGTGGAGTTTACTTTTACCGATTTTACATTGTGATAATTTTATACAATTTTTTGCTACGGTATATCACCTTCTTCACTCCCCGAGGGTGAGGTCTCTGGAAGGCATCGTGGGAAGACGGCCTGGGTTGCTGGTGGGATCACCAGAGCCTGAATCAGCCATCATAAAAAACACCAGACATGACTGTTAGGAATGAAAACCTTAGGAAATGGGAGCATCAAAAAACATGTCAAATATTCCATATTATTTTCACAATGTAATCCCATACAGATATCCAGCAAAAAAAAGATGGTATGACTTATGGTACCTAATTAGGTCAGTTAATTATTGTTGTAACAAAACCTTAGAGTGGTTATACCTATTTGGTTACATTAATGAAAACATCGACAGGGAAAAGTAGTCATCAACTCGAAAGCACCCACAAAATTTCTGATATCAAGGTAATATTAATACATGTTTTTATACTGTATTAAAGGGGACGTTTCAGTTCATGTGGTCATTAAGGTTCAGGTTGCTTTTGTTAATGTTAAGTTTTAACTTACCGTAGTTTGGTGAAATCACCTATTGCACTCTGAGGCAAAAGTGTGAGTGTGAAGAGCTTCCTGACAAAACAATGAATGAATTATTTAATAACAAATGGCAGAAAAAAGTACAAAACAGCTCACATCAGTGTGTGGTGGTCGCATTCCTTTAAATAATACATTTTTAAGGTTTACTGGTAAGTGATATAAAGTCTTTCAGGTACTTCTTTAATGATAAAGATTGATGATACTTTTGTTAATGTTAAGTTTAAACTTATTATTGGTTAAACTATTTACAGAAGAAAACAGAAAAAACGTGACAACTTATCTTTTTCAGCTGGGATCGGGATGATCCTCGTCCTCTACACTGGTGAACACACTGTTTTATGGAAATATACATATATATTACAACAGAGTAAGTAAAATTATTATAATAATTGTTGGTTTACTACTAAGGGATATTATTTCTGTCTTTCATTATGTCTAATACTTTTGTTAATGTCAAGTTTAACTTACCTTAGTTTGGTGAAATCATCGACAAAAGTGTGTGAGTGTGAGGAGCATCCCGACCCCACCAGCGTAGTTCTTCTATAAGGGAAAAAAAAGTGTAAGTGAGATAAAACAATGAATAAATTATTAAATAATAAATGGAGAAAAAAAACAAAAAACAGCTTACCTTGGTGTGTGGTCACATTTCTTTAAATACATTTTTAACATGCTATATAATCACGAAACAGCACAATACTGGAATAAAACACACCAGAATAATAATAATAATAAAACATTTCTATGAAAAAGGTATTATTTTATATATATATATATATATATATATATATATATATATATATATATATATATATATATATATATATATATATATATATATATATATATATATATATATATATATATATAAAACAGAACTCATTGAAAGCTTAGGTCCCACAACTTGCTTGGTTAAAATTGAAATGTCCACAATGTTCCTGATTAGAATAGAAATGTCCACAATGTTCCTGGTTAAAATAGAAATGTCCACAATGTTCCTGGTTAAAATAGAAATGTCCACAATGTTCCTGGTTAAAATAGAAATGTCCACAATGTTCCTGGTTAAAATAGAAATGTCCACAATGTTCCTGATTAGAATAGAAATGTCCACAAGGTTCCTGGTTAAAATTGAAATGTCCACAATGTTCTTGGTTAAAAGAGAAATGTCCACAATGTTCCTGGTTAAAACAGAGAGATGTTCACAATGTTCCTGGTTAAAACTGAGAAATGTCCACAATGTTCCTGATTAGAATAGAAATGTCCACAATGTTCTTGATTAAAATAGAAATGTCCAGCTTTCTTGGTCCTGTCCCAGTTGGTAACATTGTCTGTCAACATGTTCTCTAGTTCCACTGTTCCTCTCTATTGAACTGAACATCAATGAAATCATCAGAATTTCTTTTTCTCCTTGAATCCTCCATTGACATCAGTGGTGCTGCCCTCTCCAGGCTCAGGTCATATCTCTCAAAAAGACAACAATTTTCTAATCAGCAGCATTTGGCTGCCAATGACTGTCTTACAGTCCTAAAATCTCATAGTTGATCATTCGAAGTGAGGTTTTTTGTGGTTTGTTATTTGACTGCTTGACAGACAAAGACAAGTCCAAGGAGGAGAGGCTTCAGGAAGAGGAGGTGCTGCAGCAGATCAACAAGCAACTTGACACAGTTGTGTGTCTTTGTCAATCTAGTGCTTTGCAACATCAATACGTCGCGTCCAGATCACAGCAGACGCCATTTATCACGAAAACTGGCTCACGCTGCTGAAAGACTGCTGCAGTTTCACCTGCTCTGTCATGTAACAACACACCATCCTGTGTGTGTGTGTGTGTGTGTACATGGGAACCCTTTCTTGTCTGTATTGTATGTCTGCCCTATTAATAAAGATATCCTGCATCAATCTTCATATCATGTAAAGGATGTATAACTCTAAATTTATGTGATTTGTTACTGTGAAATACTGTGTTTGTTTGTCTTGCAGCAGAGAAGCTGATGTATTTTCTAATACTTACTGTCCTGTGAAGGATATTAGATATTATAACTGCTGCTAAGACAATGTACAATTGTGCATTTGTGATGTATTAGACACAGTAAGTGTAGACGTCCCTCAGAAAAATAAACTACACTTGCTAACCTTCCTTTGTTACTTGATTATTAGTATAAAAACATTGCTAGCAGTTCAACTAGTAATTATTGTATTTATTATTATTATTATTATTATTATTATTATTATATAATTAGGTCTGTCAGTTAATTACTGTTGTAAAACAGCCTTCGAGTGGTTGTACCTATTTGGTTACATTAATGAAAACAAAGACAGGAAAAAAAATCGATGTCATCAACTCAAAAGCACCCACAAAAGTTCTGATATCAAGGTAATAATACATGTTTTTATACTGTATTAAAGGGGACGTTTCAGTTCATGTGGTCATTAAGGTTTACTGGTAAGTGATATAAAGTCTTTCAGGCTGCTTTTGTTAATGTTAAGTTTTAACTCACCTTAGTTTGGTGAAATCACCTATTACACTCTGAGACAAAAGTGTGTGAGTGTGAAGAGCTTCCCGACCCCACCAGCATAGAAGAAGCAAATAGTGACAACTTCATCTGTGCAGGTGGAATCGGGATGGTCTTCGTCCTCTTGGCTGGTCAACACAGTGGGTTTCCTGAAAAAGAAAAAAATATAAAAACAGAGTGAGTAAAATTATAATAATTGTTGGTTTAATGATGAGTGATATCAAGCATTTGATGATACTTTTGTTAATGTTAAGTTTTAACTTATTATTGGTTAAACTATTTACAGAAGAAAACAGAAAAAACGTGACAACTTATCTTTTTCAGCTGGGATCAGGATGATCCTCGTCCTCTACACTGGTGAACACACTGTTTTATGAAAATATACATATATATTACAACAGAGTAAGTAAAATTATTATAATAATTGTTGGTTTACTGATGAGTGATATGATTGATGATACTTTTGTTAATGTTAAGTTTAAACTTATTATTGGTTAAACTATTTACAGAAGAAAACAGAAAAAACATGACAACTTATCTTTTTCAGCTGGGATCGGGATGATCCTCGTCCTCTACACTGGTGAACACACTGTTTTATGAAAATATACATATATATTACAACAAAGTAAGTAAAATTACTAATACTTCTAATAATTCTAATACTTTTGTTAATGTCAAGTTTAACTTACCTTAGTTTGGTGAAATCATCGACAAAAGTGTGTGAGTGTGAGGAGCATCCCGACCCCACCAGCGTAGTTCTTCTATAAGGGAAAAAAAGTGTAAGTGAGATAAAACAATGAATAAATTATTAAATAATAAATGGAATGGCAGAAAAAAAGAAAACAGCTTACCTTGGTGAGTGGTCACGATCCTTAAAATACATTTACAACTTTCATACAATCACGAAACAGCACAATACTGGAATAAAACACACTATAATAATAATAATAAAAAAATATTTCTTCTATGGAAAAAGTATTTTGATAGTTTTTTATTTACAGTATTTTACAGTTCTGTTCACAAAATTTGCTCTGAGATGGACACCACCAACAAAAAGAAAACGGGAAGGCCCAAAACCACCACAGAACTGTGACACAAGAGCTGGAACAGAGAAACCGAAAATAGAGAGAAGTCCAGCATCCTGCAATGGAAGGAATGCAATGGAGAGAACTTATTATCCTGTCCCTGTTGGTAACATCGACTGTCAACATGTTCTCTAGTTCCACTGTTCCTCTCCATTGAACTGAACATCAATGAAATCATCAGAATAGACTTTTCTCCTTGAATCCTCCATTGACATCAGTGGTGCTGCCCTCTCCAGGCTCAGATCATAACTCTCAAAAAGAGAACAATTTCTCCTTCTCCATCACTCTTGTGTTCCAAAGCGTTCCATAGGGTCCAGTGCTGGGTCCTGTCCCCGTTGGTTACGTTATCCATCACATTGCTTCCTTGCTTTCAACAGAACATCAATAAAATTAGGTCATAACTCTCCTTCTCCATGGCCAAAGGGCTGCCGATCCTAATCAGAGTCGCTGTCATTAGGCAGCCATTGAGGAGGGGGGCGTGTCAACCAAAGCCACAGGCGCTTGGCATGACCCTCCTCCCGGCTGTCCAAGTTCTCTTCATGGACGAGCTGAGGCCAAGGAGGAAGGACCTGGCTCTACGGGCTCTTCGGACCATGGGGGTTGTGGTGGAGGGCCAGGCACACCACCAGTGATACAACCACCAGAAGGAGTGTTAGCACCTTTATCATTTTCAAGATTTTTGTTGTTTTTTTATATACAGTATTTACAGTTCTAAGTTCTGTTCACAAAAGTTGCTCTGAGATGGACACCACCAACAAAAAGAAAACGGGAAGGCCCAAAACCACCACAGAACTGCGACACAAGAGGTGGAACAGATACGAAAATAGAGAGAAGACCAGCTTCCTGCAATGGAAGGAATGTCCAACTTGCTTGGTCCTCCTCCTCCATCACTCTTGTGTCCCAAAGCATTCTGTAGGGTCCAGTGCTGGGTCCTGTCCCCGTTGGTAACGTTATCCATCAACATTGCTCCCTTTCTTTGAACAGAACATCAATAAAATTAACTCAGATTAAGATCGGCAGCCAAAGGGCTGCCGATCCTAATCTGAGTCGCTGTCATCAGACAGCCATTGAGGGGGAGGACGTGTCCACCACGGCCGTGGCCGCTTGGCATGACGCTCCTCCCAGGTGTCCAAGCTCCTCTTCATGGACGTGGTGAGGCCGGAGGAGGAAGGACCTGGCTCTTCGGGCTCTTCAGGCCATGGGGGTTGTGGTGGAGGGTCAGGCACACCACCAGTGGTAGAACCACCAGAAGGAGTGTCATCACCTCCCCACCACAGCCGTGGCCGCTTAGCATCACCCTCCTCCCGGCTGTCCAAGCTCCTCTTCATGGACACGCTGAGGCTGGAGGAGGAAGGACCTGGCTCTTCGGGCTCTTCGGGATCTTCGGGATCTTCTTCTTCTTCTTCTTCTTCTTCGTCCTCTTCTTCTTCTTCCTCTTCTTCTTCTTCTTCACTCAGAGTGCCATACCCTGAGTCCTCACTGTCCCAATCCACATCTTCGTCCTCCTCCTCCACGTCCACATCTTCATCCTCCTCCTCCTCCACGTCCACATCTTCATCCTCTTCCTCTTCGTCCTCAAAGTCAATGGGAGGAATGCCATGAATATACAAACCTACCTGTACATTACCTACCTCATCCTCCCCCTCTTCTTCGTCGGATGAGATGTAGATAGGGAGGTTGCGGACGTCGTCCTCGTCTAGGATCCAGATGACTTCAGGACCATCTCCTGACGGTCCTGAAGGACGCTCAACGAAGAAGTCTTCACCTGGAGGGGAAAAAAGATAAAACTCATGAGAAAATTATTTCAAGTCCTAAGCATTTCCAAGGATGAAACATAACATCCAATATTTGAGACTAAATAATCAACCATTACACATGCCAATTGTTATGCAGGACTACAACTGCTATAATCAAAAGCTATAAAAAATAAATGTGCAGGTTAAAATAATAAGAACAGAAATAGAAAAATAAAATAAATAAAATGTATTTATATATCTGAAATATTGTTTAATTTGTCGTTTGTTTTCACCCAACTTATACTTTTCTGTTTACATTTATTCATGTTTCATTTATTTATTTCCCTATTTATTCATTTCTGTGCATATTTATTTCTCTTATTCATTTCTGTGCATATTTATTTATCTAAAGTCTAGAGAAATACATTTGCACAGAAATAAATAAAAAGGGAAAGTAAAGGGTGGAAAATAGTCTAGAGTCTAGACTATTTCTTCACCCTTTTCTTTTATGGTGTCACTACAGATTAAAGCTGTTTCAGTCCTCTAAAACCTATCATGATATACTGTAGCTAACAAAAGTCACAGAATGAGGGACGTGTCAATAAAACATCACTGAATGTACCAATAAATATTTATCTTGACATGGCCAATTCAACTTTGCACAATCTAATCAATGTAGCCACTGTACAGAAATGTGTTTGTAGTAGTTAATAGAGCATGTTGAGGAATATCTGATAATTAGCTTAACAATGTGACTTATAGTGAAAAGACTCCGACTACATGTTTAAATCAACTAAGCTTCAACAGTAAGAAAAAAAACGCAGTTCAGGGTTTTACATGAAACAAACATGGAGCGGACTAGTTAGCATACGTAGCGTACGTGATGACGTGAACACGTTCCGGCGTAGAGACAAGAGTAATATTTATCACTACTCATTTCTCCATGGAGACGGAAAAAACATATTTTGGCATTTCTTGAAATTTGACGGAAGAGTCATTCCAATGCAAAATTGTTAAAGCTATATAATATATAGCTATAACTTTATCCCAGAACTAAATAGAACCTAATTAGAAGTAAAACACAACAAAATAAAATACTAACCGACTATAATGATAATGTAAATTGACTAATACCTTAGAAAACCGTGTCAAAATGAACACTGAGGAACTATGATTGAATTATTCTTGTTAGCATCTAGGCTATGATAAGCTAATATCCCAATACAGCAACAATGCTACAGTATCATTAAACTCTCAGGAAATTCGGACTAAAAGAGACTTAAATTCATTTAAAACATAAAATACATTATAAAATATAACAAAACGACTAAAATGTAAAAGAATTTGTTATCTGTCGTACCTGCCATCCGAGGCAGTTCGCGGTCGTCGTCCATCCTAGATTCCGTCCTCGGTTCCGTCGGCTACAGGTCTTCAGAAGATTGGAGTAGACTTCGGTTCGTTTTCCAAGAAGAAACAAAGTTCTTTCCGGAGTTGTGTAAAAATAAATTCTTTCTCTCAGCGATCAGGCAATGCAGCAGGTGCTCGTCTTCAAGTCCAGGTGCAAAGTGAAGAATCTCAGCTTGCGTCACTTAGTTACGTTTCATCACATGGATACGAAGGAAGCGTGTTTTAGAAAGTTTAGTTTCTTGGTAAAAAAAATGAAAGGGGTATTTCACATTGACATTAAACTTCAGTATGATTGAAATTATTAAATAAAATAATGTGCATCTCATACAATTTAATCACCTACCTACATTAATCATAAGGACAAATTATATAAAGCCTTTATGGATCAAGATATTATGTAACATATATATATATATATATATATATATATATATATATATATATATATATATATATATATATTATCTATATATGACTATATATGACTATATATGACTATATATATATACATACATATATATGACTATAAATATATAGTCATATATATATATATTTGACTTACCTGGAGAGTGAGTTTAATTTCTGGTAGGTACAGGTGCTGTTGATTAATCAAAACAACCACATTTTTAAGGTAAGTGTGGGCATCAAAATATACTTAGCTTCAGTTACTTTTCATTTAATCATTTAATGTTGTTATTATATATCCTCACATAAATTGTGTCAGTGTTATAGCAGGATGTGAAAAAGTGTGCCAACCCAACCAGGTCTCCCCCTAGGTTTGATCATTGCTTCATGTGTCTACAACTATTTATCCACTGTCAGACTTCTGTTATATTCATAGACTAAAACATAAATAAATAAATACATAAATAAATAAATCCAATTATATATTTAATTTATGTTTTGGTTGACTAGTACAACATGTTGATCCTTTCTTTTGGCTGGTAAATCTTTCCACTTGGTGGCAGCATTGTCAAGGTATTTGTGTGGTGTCACAGCCCTGAAGGACATTACTGTAAAGTCGTGTTTAAAAGAAAAATTAAATGGCCAAAATGCCAAATAATGGGCTTTGTAGTGAAGTAAAGCTGAAGGAAGCATGAAAAATGTATGCATGTGTGTGTGTGTGTGTATGTGTGTGTAGATCATGAATCTGTCAATATGTGATGTGTGTTTTTTTTTCAATAAGGCAAACCAGCAGAGTTCCAGTTGAATTGCAGAGAGCTTTTTAATTTTTTGTTTACTTTTTATTTATTTAGCACATTTTCTAAAAGAAGGAACTAAAACCGTTTTACCTCAGTAGGATCATATCAGCTCATTCATCAGGGAAGTCTGCTTAATGTAGTTCACTGTAAAGCATTTTCCTGTCTGTTTATCACCCAACTAATAAAGTTAATTGTTATTGGCCATATGAATATTTCAAACATTGTTGTGGCAGTCGTCTGAGATTATTTTACTCCCATGAATCTTAAAGCATTAGGATGTGCTCTATCCAGTGTATTTCCATGTCCCAGTTCACCTTATATGTTTCCTTCATTTATTATTTAATGAGAGAGATGGATTTTTGTCTGTGGTTTCAATTAAATTGCCAATTGTAATCTCCTTGATGCAGATAGACCGTAAACAGACTCAGACAGGCAGACGCACACACACACACACACACACACACACACACATAGACACACAGAAAGATAGACACACAAACACACATATACAAACACAAACAGACACACATACAGAGAGACAGACACACACACACACAGTTTGCCAATAAAGATATTTTGAATTGAATTGAACTGAATTTAATTGGTACATCTAATTTTTTATCATTATTTCCACCCTGAAACAATTGCAAAGATTGTTTTTACACATGAGATTAGCCAGTGGATCAATCTATCTGTCAAATCTCATCCTTAATTGTAATATTATGACTCATTAAAATTATTTTATTTTTCTCTTAGTGTGTACTAATACTTAATTGCAGAAAATAACTATGTTTGTATTTTTTTATTCACTTTTTAATGATTTTTCACAAATACAATATTTGTGAATACAAAAACAAAGATAGAACATCCACAAGTGAACAGGGAGGACCACAGGCAGATATCAACTAACAAAGTTTTACACTATATATAAAGTGTAAAAAAATATATATTATTTATGCACTTGTACATCACTGAATCTCAGATTGTCATCATAATAACAAAAGGGGAAAGAAAGAAGGGAGAGGAAAGAAGTAAATAATAATAATAATGATAATAATAATAGAACCAATAAAAAAATAAAAATAATAATACATATTCGGAGGTTTGGTGGACATTCAACCCACTCCCCTGTGGTATACCCAAGAGAAATAGTAACGGTTGGCATATCAGAGCTTGTTGATAAAAGACTGGACTCCCAGGTGGACCAACTGCAGGACATAGTAAGGGGCCCAGCAGATGAAGAACGCCAGGCATATGGCCACCGCCATGCGGGTCACTTTGCGGTTGCGCACCCGCAGGCTGCAGTGGGGCAGCGGTCCCACCGCGGCCGACATGGTCTGAAGGATCTTGAAAAAGACGCCACAGATCAGCACCAGGGGCAGAGCGAAGGCCAAGAAGAACTGGTAGAGGGTGAACCAGAAGGTGTCCGTGGCCGGGTTGGGCAGCAGCAGGGCACAGCCCACAGAGCCCCCCTTCAGGTGCATGAGACCCGTATACATCCACACAGGCGTGATGGAGACCAGCGAGAAGAGCCACACTAGCGCCACCGCTGCCGCCGCCATAAAGGGGGTCCGGATGTGTCTGAAGCGGATGGGGTGGACAGTAGCCATGTAGCGGTCCAGGGTCATTACCGTCAGGATATAGGTGCTGGCGGTCTGGCTGTTGGAGTCCAGCGCCGTGATCACGGTGCACATGGTGGCGCCGAAGCACCACGACCCGTTCCCCACCAGCTGGTGGATGAGGAAGGGCATCCCCAGGAGGAAGAGCAGGTCGGCCACGGACAGGCTGAAGATGAAAATGTCCGGGACAGTTTGCTGGGAGCAGAAGTTGGTCTTTTTCAAGATGGTGTAGAGAACAATGGTGTTCCCAAAGATCCCGAAGAAACAGATGACGCCAAAGATGCTGGACATGAGCACGTTGTTGTGCTGTTCACCATCTGGAGAAAAAGAACACATAGATATCCTGCTGCCTGGGGGTCATTTAAATACACAGGTTTTCTTTATGTGTATGCGTGGGACAATGTCAAAACTGTCATGTGTAACCCTATACCAGATAGTCTAACTCTCTTATAAAGGTTTTAAAATTTCAAAACACATGCTATCAACTAGTTTTATATTCTAGGAGGATTTAATATTGAAAATGTATCATTTGGCAATTCATATAAACAAAATCACACAAAATCATGATTTAAGTAAAAAAAAATGGAAATGCTACAAATGATCTTTTAAACTGAGAGGCATGATGAATGCTTCATGAAAATGTATTTTAAAAAGTTTTTGACTACAAATATGATTTGTCACTGACCTAGAGACAAATCGTGATTGGTAAGAAGAGATGTTTTAAGAAGCATTCATCAGATCAGTTATTTATTTATTTATTTGTGTTTTTTTTTTCAAGAGACTTAAACTATCTGGAAGCAAGTCTTTATGGTTACACCAAAAGGTAATTTTGCCATTGTCCCATAAAGTCTGATATCATATAATTGAAATTTTAATATTTTTTTAATTGGATTTTAAGAAGTACTTAAACTCTCTCAAACTCTGACAAAGAAATACACACGGCTGAATATTGGGGGGAGGATGTTATAAAGCCTATTTATTAAAAATCATTTCACCACATCAAATTACTTAAAGCGTCTGAATTTTGTTCATTCATCAGTTTTGTTTTATCATTTGTATGATTTTATTACAGCTTTGACGTGACAGGAGCATCGTGTGCTCGACAAAAATGCAAATGCTCTCAGTGCGATGAAAAAGCGAAAACAAACTACTTACCTTCTGCTGTGATGGATGGAAAGGATGAATTAAAGACAAAGTCCATCCCCAAAAAAGCTTCCGAGTGTTCCTCTTAGTGATCTTCAGTGTGCAATAATAATAATAACAGTAATAATGTTATCATTTTCACACACATTCCGAGCAAAATTAAGTTGCAGTTAAGATTAGAAAGGTGTTTAAAAAAGTGAATAAATAAAAACATCGGCTCATATTAAGTGCGACGCTGCGGACGTCTGTGGGTCATTATTGTATAGTTAACTTCATCCACAGCTTAAAGGGAAAAGCTCTGGTCGCTCGACATCCAGCATCAGTCCGAGCAGAAATTACACAGACTGATCTGAGCTGATGAGGCAGCTTCCACCAGCTGAGCCTGAGCCACACACCGAGATACACTTGTCTTCTGTTTCTTTGCTTTTTTTTGCACATTAGTTCAGCTAATCAGCTGCAGATTTTCGCTCAAATGTAAGGGAGACCGGGGTTGGATGGCACATGGATGTATTATAGACATGGATGTGGCTCCGCCCCTCAGACTACACAATTATTATAGACCTGGTGTGGCTCCGCTCCTCGGACTATATATTTATTATAGACCTGGTGTGGCTCCGCCCTTTAGTACATGTTTGTATTATAGACATGGATGTGGCTCCGCCCCTCAGACTACACATTTATTATAGACCTGGTGTGGCTCCGCCCCTTAGTACATGTTTGTATTATAGACATGGATGTGGCTCCGCCCCTCAGACTACAGATTTATTATAAACCTGGTGTGGCTCCGCCCCTTAGTACATGTTTGTATTATAGACCTGGATATGGCTCCGCCCCTCAGCAGCAGCTGATTTTCCCCAGTGGTCACTAGTGGTACTGCAACAAAAGAATTTCCCATTAACCATAATTGTAAAAGAGAAGTCTGTAGAACTTCTGACAGATCACCCACAGCTATAAAACTGCCAATTACTAA
Organism: Eupleurogrammus muticus; assembly: GCA_036785175.1. Classification (NCBI taxonomy): domain Eukaryota; kingdom Metazoa; phylum Chordata; class Actinopteri; order Scombriformes; family Trichiuridae; genus Eupleurogrammus; species Eupleurogrammus muticus. The sequence continues at coordinate 20,907,357 of JAYKQN010000011.1, read as the reverse complement.
TCTATGTGTTTTTAAGTCATGGACTTTTTATCTGTCAAAAACCTTTCTGATGGCCAGAAAAGCTTTGGAGTAGTCTGTTTCCCCAGCGTGACACATAGAGCTGAGTTTTTAATAATTTGCTTTTTTATTTACTTATTGACTCAACATCAACATTTTTCAGTCTGGTATCCAGGTCTGATAAAACATCCATGGTTCGACAAACCCCTGTATTCTGGAGCCCTAGCAGATCATTCCATCCAACCAGCTAAACTATTTCCAGCTGTTCTAATGTAATAGCACAAGGGTTTTCTAATGATCCATTAGCTTCTATTAAAATGATCAAACAGAATGTACCATTAGAACACTGGAGTGATAGTTGTTGGAAATGGGCCTCTAGACTCCTATGTAGATATTGCATTAAAACATTAAAAAACAGAATGTATTTCTTATTAATTTAATGTTATCTTCCTTAAAATTGTCCCTTTCTTTCAAAAAAAGGACATTTCTAAGTGACAACAAACTTTTTAAACACCTTGAGTATTGCAACATTATATTGCAATATACTTGCAAATAATTACATTTTAGAGGGAAATATATATTCTATTATCAATATGCTATGTATTTGTTTCTTTTTTCTAATGTGCTGTGCACTTTAAGTTAAAAACAACATATCATAAAGTACTATAACTAATAATCTACCCAAACTATCTAAAAATGGCTCCTTGTTAACAAACTAAACATTACAATTATCTTTTGTGTATTTAGTATTTAAGCAGCTAGTTTAATGTACTAAAATATACTGTAACACAGTCTGAACCTTCGATACTTTTGATAATAATACTTTTACAACATGTTCATTACAGAATTTTTACTTTTTTTCTTGTGGTCAAGTCATGTTCAAAGTTGTTTAAATATTACTTTGGATATGTTAATTTGTCTTTGACTTCTGTGTTTTTTCCTCACACCTTTAGTTACATCAGATAAGTGACTGTATATGCTTACATGTACAGAGTCTGAGCTCTGATGACATGAAGTTATAAAGTAACTGAAGCCTTCTCAGGAACACAAGTGGAGTCAAGCGTGGTTTCTGCTGCCACCAGATACAGTCAGGAGACACATGGAACTGCAGTTTTACTGATTTCTGCTGTTCTGTATGTTTTGCTGCTGGTTTCAGCTCCAACTATTAGTTAGCATTAGTTACCAAACCCGCATATTTTCTAATAAAGATATTATGTCTCTGGCAAATTTGTGTTCGTATTGTGCCATGATTCTTCATTCTAACTTTGCTTTTAATTTCAATATAAAGGCAAAGTTATGTTTGATTGATGTTTCAGGTGGAGCCTGTAAGGACATTGAATATTGTCAAATTACCCTCAAAATAATTAATTAGTCTGAAAGAGTTTAGATAGAGCCCTTGTATTGTTACAGAAGTGGTTCTTTGACAGTAAGAGCACTCTAAAACTGGGTAGTCATTAGGATATGAAAGCAGTGCAGACTTTGTGTATGATTATAGTTTGTTTTTTGCAGACTATTCCATGGAACATCTACAGCAGCTTGTCATTGGTGTTCTGTCTCAACCAGCACACACACTACTCTGACAATGTCAGGTCAGTATGTCTCTATCGTCCTCCTGAAGCCATGGTGGCGGCAGTAAAGTTTAACGGACTTTCCTACACTTATTTGTTGGACTAGGAAGGAGTGTGTAGGACTGATGCGCTGGCCCCTAAAGACAACATGGGGGGGCATGGCTCTCCCAGTTCGACACAGGCCTCCCCCCAAAAGACTCGCCATACTGACACCTGCTGAACCCCAGCATCTGGCTGTATTTTGCAGACTTCTACTGTATGTACACAGCCTACCACTATGTGGTGCTGCCGCTGGCCCCCTATCAACAGCTTCTGTCGACACCGCCCCCCTTTGGCGGACTTGGCTTCCAACCCTTTTCCTGACGTACACCTCGCCACAGAGGTCGGGGGAGTAGGACCCGTGCTGCCACACCAGAGACGTCATCCTCGAGGTGCTTCTCCCTTTGGACCAGGGCCACATGGAGCAGATCGGCGGGTGCCACCAGCTCATTAACAAGACCACGGCCTACACCAAGCTGCAATGTGTGCAACATCAGCGTGGGCCTCTGGGGAGGAGTGTGAGCTTGAAACAGCTGGAAAACACACCGTGCTGCGGTCAAAACAAAGTGGGAACAGCCCAGCGCGTGGGGGTGTCTGCATGCTGCCTCCTGCCTGGACTAGAATAGTGAGTATTCAGTGGAAGACTTTTATAACACAATTCAAACAACGATTATTCCAGCTGGAAATGCTGGAAACCTCCATCCGTGACATGTCAGGTCCTTGGGGTGGACTTGGCGCCCCCACCTGAGATCTGCAGGAACTACATCCAATCAGCTAATGATCCCCACCTGGGACTCTGGGTATATAAGCACCACATGTTCCACTGCTCGCTCTCTGGTTCTCCGTTTTCGACTGCTTATTTATGTTGTCACTACGAGAAGCCTCCCTGCCGAATCCTGCCTGCTGAACCCTGCCGAGAATAAAGTCATTTTTGATCTGCACTTGGGTCTATCCTTTCTTGAGAAAGCCTAACATGACAGCTCTAACAAAACTGAAATGACGATAGGCTTGAGAAGTTTGGAGTTTGCTGTGCTGCTTTGAAAGTATTTAAAGTGCAAATGAAAAATAAAAGCATGCATCTTTAAAGTCAGCATCATCATAGTCATCATGTTGCACATTTTCTGTTGCCGTTGTTGCCATTTCTACTTTTGATTATGCTCTGTCTACAGAGTCACTGCCAGATGTTCCCTTTACTGCCACGTCTGATCAGTAATGGCGCATTGTAGCTTTCTTTCTATTTCCAACATCTGAACTGTTACTTAACTACTTCTATTGGGAAAAAAGCATAGTTCAAGGTTCCTGCTACGAGTCAACAGGCCTAGTCTCTATAAACAGGGTTGAACTATGATTAGCTTCTCTACTGCTATGGTGTTTGCGTAAGTCCCTGCATAGTGATGTCCTGTCCTATTTGGGGAAAACCCAAAGTGAAAAGGATCCTCCTCTGTGAGCAGGCCTAATGCTACCACTGAGGATGCATATACACACACATACACATATATATATATACATATATATACACACATATATATATTTATATATATATACATATATACATATACACACACTGGAAAAAAAGCTAAATCACATACACCTATATAGTTAAATATGCTGCACTTACTGACACGCATGTCATTATTTAAATGAATGCATACATTTTTTTAAACTATTTTGTTGTCTTGCATTTTTATGTTGCGGTTCTGGTGCCTTTAAGACTCATATCTTTATTTAGCTCTGCCCTTTGTTGCAGAGGTTTAAGATTACAGCTTATTGTTTAGATGATCTTGAGTACAGTGAGAAACTGAACTGGAATCATTTCAAATTGAGCCATTCGTGACTTATGCGTTGGATTCTCGTCCAGTTTCCATCTATATTCCATCGGTGAATATTGCTCTTGAATTGCATTAAAATTCATACATTTAGAACTACATTTAGAACTACTAGTAAAATTATATTTACACATATATTTAAGGATCACATATTAAAAACAACTGGAAAAGACAATGCCAACAACATATTTAGTCTTTTTTTCATGGATCAGCAATGACTAAGGTCTGGAAAGATTCATGAAAAACAAGTAGCCTTCCACTTCAGAGTCAAAACGATGCTAAATATTCACTTCAACTTAAGATGTGTTTAATAGGCTATGATTTAACAGGAATCCTCTCTTTGCTGGGTACTCATGGCCTTTCACTTCTATTTATTTTCCTCCACGACAGAGGTGTGAGCTCACACACACGGCGATGCTGTAATTGTGTCCGTCGTTGTTGTCCCAAAAGGTCTCATTCTGCCCTCCTGGTGAATAGCTCAAACAGAATTCTATCTTCCTCTTGGCGTCGAGCACTTTGGGAATGGCAATGTCAAATTCAAAGATGTCCGTCTGTGGTCCCCCGAAGCGTTTTTGCAGGTACATGCACGGCACGTCTTTGAAGCTCCGCCACGAGTCGAAGGTGATGCGCACACGCACGTCCTTCTGGAAGCTGACGTTTCTGACCCTGAGGGTGCCGCGCAGCGCCACCTCTGTCACGCTGCAGCTCTCCAGGATCACCATGCTCTCCGCGAGCCTGGCGCGGAAGGCCTGGAAATTTTCCGAGGGCTGCGGGAAGCCCAGTTTGAGGCGCGTGCCCGGGCAGCAGGTGCTGACAGTGCAGCTGTAGCCGTCCTCCGTCATGCTCCCCAGGCCCTGCAGCGACGGCAGCAGGTCCAGGTCCGGCTGCTCCTCTCCCTCAGAGAAGACCCGCACGGCCGCCAGGGACAAGCCCTTGGAGTCGGCGAACACCACACGCTTGTTCTTGACCGGAATCCAAATGTCATCTTCCGGGCCGTCGTCCAGGTCATCCAAGAATCCAGAGAAGTGGTGGATCAGATAGGCTTGATCCAGGATGTCAGAGGATATGTGTTCCGGGACCGCAGGGCGGATGCAAGGTCTCATGGGCTTCAGGATGGGAACCCAGACGTGGGGACAGAGCTGCTTACGCTGGTTCAAGCTCAGCATCACAGCGATCTCCACGAGTCCGGCTGAGTGGGCCCTCGACCCCGGGCCGACCGCTGGCAGGACACTAGCAAGAGAGAAACAGCCATTACAACCATAGAAATAATGAAGATTCATTTTATTTGTACAAAGCAAAAAGAAAATATTGTATTGGGTGAAAATATCTTATTTGTCCAATATTGAGCAGAATTATTTTAAATTATCTTATTCTATTCACTTGTTTGATGAAACAATACTCAATATGGGACTTACTCTACCAAAAACAATCTATATTTTCACTTGTTCAGATTTATCTCTTGCAGCTGTTTAAGTAGTGCTTCAGTACTTAACATAAACAGGTCAGTGATAAATCATGGTTGGTAACATGAGAAAGTCACAAAAAAATTTAAAAGATTGTTTTAAGAAACTTTCATCATTCTCTCAAAATGTAAATTTCATGTTCCTAAAATGTATCATTCTTTTTCGTCATTTAAAAAAAAAAGAAAAAAAAATAACAAATGGAATTTTATTTGAAAAGAATAATAAATTGTATGCATTTAATACACCTAGAATATAAAAGTAGTTAATAGCGCGTTTATACACATTTGATAGTTTTAGCATTGTCCCAAGTACTGCTTCCTTTTTAACATACTATAAATGTGAATAAGTTGATATATCAAAAAGTAATTTAGACTCTGCCTACAATTTTTTGTGGTATTAGTTTGTTGTGTAAGTGATGTAACAGCCCACATCCTGCAGCACTAGAATCACTAGATCAGATTTGCATCGCGCTCTTACGTTGTACTGGACATGTCTGCAGTGGAAGTCTGGTCCTCAGTGCTTGAATGGAGTTCTAGAACAAAAACAGAGCATGTCAGTATTAAAACAAATGGTATTTTCCCAGTAGGCCATTATAATACATCTATAACGAATCTATAATGTCTTACTTACAAACTCTTATCAGGACAGTTGTAGTCTGCAGGCTCAGTTATCCCTTTGCCCGCTGGAGAATCTGGCACAAGTTCTATTTATACTACCTCAGTTAGGATGTCATGTCGTTCCCTCCACCTTCTCTACTCTCCCGACCAATCAGATCAATACTGCGGGTTTGGGTTTGTCCGCTGCTGTCTCCGATCTGCTTGCATGTCAGGTTACTTATCCTGTTAGCACTCATATGAAACCTGAAGGATTGTGTGACTTCATATATTCAGTGTTTCACTGCCATTACAAAAATAACAGTATTGTAGGTGTGGAGATTTATATGGAATTGTGTTTGTATCATCACCAGACGCGACGATGAAACTCGTATAGGTCAAATGTGTGTAATTCTATACTGTGCACATTCTGCATTGTGGAAACTATTCCGGTTAGAGAGGGCTGTACTTCCAGACCTGTTAGTGATCTGTTGCTGGCTCCTGGAGTGAGCTCTCTGTGTTACTGACTGCTATTGGAGTTATTTGTTGATTTTGTTCCCTGTAGAAATGTTGTGCACAAGACAAACATGCACCGCTACCAGGATTCGCACACATAGTGACATTTTTTTATTTTTAAAATCCTTTACAAACATTTGAACACTTACGTTGTTTTACTTAAATCCACAATTTCAAACATTCTCAAGGTCTAAGTGATTATATTTTCACAGGGGTTCTTTGCCTTTAATGCTGCTTGGATCTGTTCATTAAAAAACTAATTTTATTCAAAATGTCCCGATAATAAATACTATAATTCAGTATTATCAGTAGTTTAAGATGACAAGTGGTTTACTTCACTCCCTCAGACCATTATCAGTTAGGAGGGCAAACAATAAATGGTTGGTTCCAATGAAACACTTTTTACAAAACTAAGCTACTGTAACAATCTCTTGTCAATCAATAGAAACCCTTAAATGTGCATGCACACATGCATCGGGTTTGTAAACACTGCGATGCGCTGATGAACTTTCACCTTTAAGTCATGTGAAGCATGTTGGCACTGAGCAGCAGACAGGCAATCCAACAATTTAAGTCATCTGGATGTAATAACAGGGTGAGCAGCGATGACTTAACAGATCAGACGTGACCTTTGCCAGCTCCACACACGCCAACACAACAGAATACACTGTAATTATGCAATCAAACTCATGTTATTAAGTAAGAGGAGTTGGTTGAATCCTACAAACAGATTCTTCTCACAACACTCGTCGCCCTCATGTCTGTATCCCACAAATTGTTGCTTGATTCTGACTACAGTGAAATGGATTGTATCAGCAAATAGGATCTCTGTAGGTTGAACTGTCAACAATCTCTTTGAGACAAAAATGTTCACACCAACACCTTTAAGAAAATAAACATACCCTGAATTGCATTCAGTTCTTTACTATAGTCAAACCAGTGAACTTCTACCTTAACATGTTGTTATTAAGAGAGATACTAAAAGACTACTACTACTTAAACTAAAGAACTAAAAACAAGTCCAGATGTCAACGCACAGCAGCGGCTTCCTATGCAATCCGCTGAAATGAATTGGCAGATGTCTGTACAAGAGGGAGTGAGGGCAGAATTAAGCTAATGGAGGAAAAGATGACGCGGTCAAGTTTCCTGTTACTTACCTCCACGTTTAAATTAAGGGCAGAGCTCCACTTGAAACGAGTGGCGCTATGGTTCAATAGCACATTACATGCTGAGAGCCCTCAAGGTCCACAACGTACTCTCTGAGAGAACAGACAAAGCAGAGCTTGGCTGAAGGAACATAACGGCACTGGGTGTAAAAATGTAATGCTGCCACCTACTGAATCATGAAAACAGTGGCAACACATTTATGGAAAACTGATGAATAAGGCACCTCTGATCGTCTGCACCGGTGAATAGCGACCTGACCCGGTCCCTTGAACAGCCTCGAGGCAAGGTGGAGAAGAAGCTGGAGATCATCGCCTCATTCAAAAACAGAGACAACTCAGGAAAATTTGGAAAAAAGCCTCGGAGGTGGAAAAGGAAGGCCTAAGCACCCACCAAGCTGATATTAAAGCTCGTGTGGCCTCCCTCCGCAGAGCAGAGAACTTACGGAAACGAAGGAGGAAGAAAGAACAGACAAGAACAAGGTTCTACATGAATGGAACAAAAATGATCCAACTGTTAAATAAGTTGATCTATCAAGTATCATTTTTTTGTTTTAGAGTTCTTCTTGGTGTATCACCTCTCTGGACATGGGTGGAAGGTTCCAGATGCTGCAGATGATGGCCCAGCTGCTCATCATACGCATATAGTTGACCATTCCAATCTTGCTGCTATTCCAGAAGGCAGCCCCCAAATCCGGGATCGCACTGGGATGAGCAAATATCACCAGAATGAATCAATAGATTCATTGATTCATAGATAGCGATTTTAAAGAAGCACAAATCTCGAAGCTGCCCTTCTTAAACATTATCAGTGACTTGTTAATGCAGGTACCTAGAGAATCAGGAGTTCTTTTATTCAACTACACTGATTTTATGTTTTTTTTAAAGGAAAGTAATTGTGTAGTTTGTTCTGATAGTTTAGTGAGATATCAATAAAAAAATATTAAAAAACATACCTTCTGGAAAAATGAGAATGGGCAAATTAGTTTTTTTCTTGAATGTGGTCGTTCAATCTGTGAAATAAGAAGAGATTGCCAATATATAATTAATTTTAAGACGCCTCAACTACAAGTTTTTTCCCATCAATATCTTACAAAGGATTGATGACAAAAACAGTACTAAAAAGTGACAGTAAATAGGAAATCAGTGATCAATGTATTGAATAAAAATGTAAATGAATAAAAAAGAAAACATGCAATGTTACCTTTTTGCCACTAGTGTGTAGTCTGTCTTTGACCTCAGAGCATCACAGCAAATGTGTGGGCAGGTTTTAACCATGGATCTCTGAATGGACCCTATCAAGCAAATTTGGCCCACACACCCACCCACCTCGGGTTTATTCTCGCTGGGAAAGTAGAAACAGAGATCCAGCATTTTAAATACTTGCTGGAGAATTCATTATCATATGCTGAAACAATATAGTCGCGACCATGTAAAACCCAGAAGGCCACGAGTCACTACAACAAAAAAATATGGATACGCTATGGTCTATTGGTTTTCTAGGGAGAAGCAAAGCAGCTCATGGTGTCAAATGGTAAAGGTTTAACTGCCTGGGCATGCAGGACGTGAACATACGGAGTCCACATTCCAAAGAGACATACAATCTTAAATAAATAGAGTGTCATACTGTATGTGTATATGTTGTGTGTCACAAGTGTATTTTAGTCCCAGTCTAAGCTAGATGATACAGAGCGTTTATGAGGTCAGGAGTAATGTTATCTGGGAAAGTGGGATTCCTGTTATAATTTTGAAATATCTTGCTCTCCTCTATGCCATACCATCACTGATAATAGGGAAGAGAAACTGGTAGGAGGGCATATTAGGAGGTGGTCAAGCAGGGTTAACCAACTTAATCTGGATGAACAAAATGATCCCTGGTGGAAGAAGGTGCTGATTAAATTGGGGGGCTAATGCATGTAGCAGCGGCCATTTAAAGAGGAGGAGCTCAAATTCCATTCCCAGTCTTAATGAACTGTGTTTGACTGTGCTAGATCAAGCAACTTCAGGATTGCTGGTGCAATAGATACCTGAGAAGCAACAGGAAGTCGTAGCGGATCAGCAGGCCCACCCCCCCATAGGACCGCCAGCCTCAGGCTGATGTGGTGGAAGTTGTTGTTACTGCGGGTTAGCAGATTCCAGGACTCCAACTTGTCGGCAGTGAACAGTTTGGTCATCTCATCGACTCCTTGCTGGGCAAAATACAAGATATCAGAGTCCAGGTCGAATCTTCTTGATCTACTCCTCCAAGGAGGTGGACTCCTTGGCAATGATAGCTGGCACAGTCCAGACAGAGACAGGGTGTCAGAAAAACACAATGATATAGATCAAAGCTGCCCAATCCTGATCCTGGAGAGCTGCTATCCTACATGTTTTAGGACTACTCCAGTGCTTCTCAATTATTTTTTCTCGCGCTCCCCCTATGGAAGAAGAAAACATCTCGTGGCCCCCCCACCGGACTATAAAGATTTTGTCTATATTGCTGATACATTCCATTTGTCTATAAAATTGTTATAAGTACCTCTGCATAACACTGTATCCTTATTAACGTATAAGAGAATAAAAAAGAAAGAAATATGGACCAGCTTACAAAAAAGAATAGCTTTAAAAACTGTAACAGAAAAGATTTAAAACATTTTTTGACTGACCACGTCAAACCATATGATACTGAAAAATAAAATGACATAAAATGGGCTTATCAGTATGATTGTGGTGTAATGTCTTTAATTTATTTGTCTTCATGCTGTCCACTGCCAACATTTTAGACACAGTAACACACAGGTCTTTCACAGTGAACCAAGCGCTACATACACTTCATCATATTTCCTCGTCTTAGCTTCAGGAGACTTTTGTTTGCCTCTTTATCTCCATCTCTCTCCGCCTGTCTTCTCATCCCTGTAAAATCTGTTTTCATGAAATCACGTGAGGGTCTGTTACACTTCGTGTCTACACTTCATACTCTGTGCTGTGCTGCTGGAGATTTGTGAAACTTGGGTATATGCCCTGCGCACTTTATTCTAGGATGGTTCCCGAGGTCAAAGCGGGAAGTCCTGGAGCGGGGAGCTCACACACACACACACACACACACACACACACACACACACACACACACACACACACACACACACACACACACACAGGGAAACAACAGGTGGTGGGGATCAGAGGCTCTACTGCCCAGTCACACACCTGCAAAGATGGACAATGACACCGTCAGGAGTTACACCTCCTCTACATGCATTTTACATACCAGCGTGTATGGTTCAAGCTAGCCTTTACATGCTGTTCTGTCTCTAATCTTGATCTTGTTTGTTCTGACGTTACATTATTCTGTTTTGTTTTTTTCAGCCTTCAGATAAGGACTAACACGTTCAAACACGTCGGCTCATCCTTCTCCACAGCCCGGCTAACTAACGCTTTTCCAGGGCCTTACGAAGCATTCAGAAGCAACAGAACGGGTCGTCTGTGCCCACCGCGTTTTTGTCCTAGCCCTAGTTTTTGGTTTTAAGCGTGAATTTGTTTACTTCCCCGCCGTCGCGTCTTCCAGCACGAACGCATTCCGAAAGCAGGTCGCGTGCATTGTTGTTAGGTTTACGCCGCGGGACAGACGGACTAACCTCCAGTCACGTTGTATCGCTCCGCGCTGGGTAGCGCGTCTCGCGGACCGTTGCCAAACTCCACCCGGCGGACTTGAGCAGACAGCGGGGCGGCGACGCGCATTAAACGGGCAGCCTCTGCCCGAGCTCCCAGCAGCCCGCCGCCGCCTGCCGGCCGAACGGAGATACTACACCCGGAGATTTGTGAAACTTAGGTATATGCCTCGTCTGAATTTAGAAAGTTTAGAAGCCTAATTTAATCTCTTGCCTTATTTGATTCTAATAATTACATGGTATAGAGCACCAAGAAAACATGCAACGACAAACATAAAAATGATAGTGTAATGTATTGTGTTGATCAGCACTAGTTTGTGTAGTGCTTTGCGTTTATACCTACAATCTGTTGTCCCTGCTGACTTCCCGTAGCCCCGGAGATGAAGACAGGTTAATAAAGATGTCTACCGGCTAACATCGTGTCTGACGTGACGTACATTACATGGTGTCAGAAATCTGTCAAGAACAGAAAAAACAATGGCAACCTCTCAGTTCGAACACCCGAAAATTGACTGGGACGCTCCGGATTTGTACCAGGATTTCGAAAGGTTCAGGAGTCACGTCATGTTTGTCTTTGACGGTCCGCTATCAGAGCTAGAAGCTAAGCAACAAGCCGGCTGGCTAGGAACGTGGATTGGCGAACAAGGTAGAGAAATCTACAAGACATTGAGCTGGGATGGTGGTGAAAAAAAAGACCCGGTTAAAGTACTGGATAAGTTTGCCGGCTACATACGGCCGAGGAAAAATAAACGAATAGCCAGACATCGCTTTAAGCAAAGGAAACAAGGATCAACGGAAAGTTTTGACAACTTTGTGAAGGACTTGAGACTCATATTAATGGATTGTGAGTACGCAGACCCAGACGACATGTTAATTGATGTCATAATTGCGGGAATGAGAGAAAAACGTGTCCAGGAAAGGCTACTAGATAGAGGTGAAGACCTAACGCTAGCTAAAGCTCTGGAAATCTCTCAGCAGTTTGAAAGGTCACAGAGACAAATGAAAATCGTCAGAGAAGATGATTTGCAAGTATCTATTGTTGCTAAAACTAAACACTCTGCATCAAACAGTTATGTTTACAACAAAGGACATAAAAGAAATACATATCACAAGCAAGCTTCAGCACACCAAGAGAAAAACTGCCCAAGTTGTGGCAAAGACTCAAGCCACAAGTGGAATAAAGGACAGTGTCCAGCTAAAGGATCAGCATGTTCATATTGCCACAAACCAAATCACTGGGCTGCTGTGTGTCGCAAGCGTGCAATAAACTCAGTGGGTGTTGAGCCAGTGTTAAGTCAGGATCCACCTGAGGATGAAATCCTGGACATAAATCTGACACAGACAGATAGTGTAGAAGAAGACGAATAGACGGCATGCTTACAGATTCTGTCGCAGCAAGTACGATTTAGAATAGATACAGGTGCCAGATGCAACACACTAACTCTGAACAGTTAGCTGAAGCCAGTAGCTGCAGTCCATCTACAGGTAAAGTATAAAACCTGCGAAGTGAGTGCCGAGTTTGAAATTGTGGACATTGCACAGGAGAACGTGCTCAGTGGAGCCACAGCTACAGCTCTAGGTCTGATTGCTCGTCTCGTCTCACTACAGACTGCTACTGTAAAAAAAAACAGTTACGCAGTAGTGATGTCAACTTCTCAACACAGAGTGCACCTGATGGGTTGGCTAAATTTCCAGAACTGACACACACCACTGGGACTCTGCCAGGTGTGTACAAAATCAAAATTGATCAAGATGCTAAGGGTGTGGTCCGCCCTGCCCGTCGCCAACCAGCTGCACTCAAAGAAAAGATTGTAGAAAAATTACAGGAGATGGAGAAAGATGGACACATCACGAAAGTCGAACAGCCTACAGAGTGGGTGAGTTCCATGGTAGCCACACTACGGAATAGCAAAATAAGAATCTGCATCGATCCAAGTGACCTAAATAAAATAATTAAGAGAGAACACCACCCAATGCGCAGCATAGAGGATGTAGTCTCTGCGATTCCAGGTGCCAAAATCTTCTCAGTTTTAGATGCAAAGTCAGGGTTTCTACAAATAAAACTGGATGAAGAGTCGTCACTCATCACAACCTTAAATACTCCAATTGGCAGGTACAGATGGCTGAGACTTCCATTTGGACTGAAATGTGCACCAGAAATTTTTCAGCGCATCATGGATGAAATGCTCAAGGGCATTACAGGTGCTGTAAGTGTCATGGCCGATATTCTCGTAGCAGCCCCTACATGGGAGGAGCATGATGCAATTCTGTCCTGTAGAGAGCAACAAGCTACAATCTGAAGCTAAACTTCAGTAAATGTTACATCCGACAATCAGCTGTATCATATGTAGGTCATTTAATAACAGCTCAAGGACTGAAACCAGACCCAGCAAAAGTGGAAGCAGTACGCTACATGACACCGCCAGCAGACAAGGATGGTGTCCGTCGTTTCCTTGGCTTTGTCACGTACCTGTCAAAGTTTATACCAAACCTCAGCGAAGAGGATGCTCCACCGCGTCAGCTCCTTAAAAGTGACGTAGAGTTCCTGTGGCAGCCAGCGCAGCAACGAGCCTTTGACAGACTCAAGGAATTATGTACATGTCCGCCAGTGCTGAGATTCTTTGATCCATCGAAGCCTGTGGAAATTTTCAGTGATGCTAGCAGCAGTGGGCTGGGGGCAGTTCTGCTACAGGAGAACCAGCCTGTCGCCTTCTCGTCAAGATCACTGACAGATACAGAAACGGGTTACGCGCAAATTGAGAAAGAGACACTTTCCATTGTACATGCTTGTGTCAAATTTCACAACTACATATTTGGGAAACATGTCACAGTATACAATGACCACAAACCTCTCGAAGATATATTCAAGAAACCACTGCTCTCCACTCCTATGCGCAGCCAGAGAATGCGTCTGCGCCTGCAGTGGTATGATCTAACTGTCAGATACAGGAGAGGTAAGGACATGGAGTTGCCTGACACACTCTCTAGAGCACAGCTTCCAGAGAAAAACACAGAGATGGATGGGCTAGAGTGTATCTCTATGCTCAACTTTGTCTCAGTTAGTGAACAGAAGTACACTGAACTGCAAGAGCGCACCAAAGAGGAGCTAAGTTGTCTCCAGCAACAAATACAGCGTGGATGGCCAGAAAGCAGAAGGGAAGTGGCAAGTCCTGTTCAGTCATATTGGGACTCAAGGAGTCAGCTCGTCTGCTCCGATGGAGTTATTTACAAAGGATTTCGAATAGTAGTACCCCCTTCTCTACAAAAACACATGCTCGGACTGATACACCATTCACACTTAGGGATGGTGAAAAGCAAGCAGCGAGCCCGGGAAGTACTATACTGGCCAGGTATGAGTGCAGAGGTGGAGGAAGTGGTCAGAAACTGCAGCAAGTGTGCAGACTTCCAGAATAAGCTGCCCAGACATCCATTAAAGCCAACAGAAACACCTGAGCTACCACTTGAGACAGTAGTGTCAGATCTGTTTGTGTTTGAGGGTAAACACTACATCCTGCTAGTGGACTATTACTCAAAATTCATTGAAGTGGATGAGCTGAAAGACATGCGCAGTCGCACAACCATCGAAGCCTTGAAAGCACAGTTCAGCAGACATGGCATCCCTTCAACGCTGCGGACAGATAATGGAATGCAGTACTCCTCAGAAGAGTTTAAAGACTTCTGTGAGAGCTACGGTATCTCACACAAGACGTCGTTGCCACACACACCACACTCAAATGGTGAAGCAGAGCGTGCAGTGCAAACTGTGAAGAGACTTTGGTCTAAAGCACCAGACAGACACCTTGCCCTGATGGATTACAGAACTACTCCACTTGAGCAAGTAGGCCTGTCGCCTGCTCAGCTACTCATGGGTAGGAGGCCTTGCAATAAACTGCCTACAGCGCGTGTCCTTCTTGCACCAACAGCTTATGACCCCCTCAAAGTCAAGCATCTACTGGATAAAACCAGCACTGCAGCCGCCAACCAACCTCGCCACTGGATACGTGCTGAGCCATGGACTGAGCCAGCAGAGCCGCCTGAGAAGGAGCAGAAACATCCGGCTCCTAACATGCCGCCTCGCTCTCCGCCCAAAGTGCCTGTGAGCCCCTCTCAAGCCCAGCCAGCGGGACAGTTCACTACTGGACTGGGCTGAGTTGTGAAACCTCCCGATAGACTGAATTTGTAATCGATTGAATTGATTGATTGAGTTTATGTTAAGAGTTAAGGAGCTACTATAACTGTAGACATATACAGTATATGTGAGAGTTGTTTACTTGTTTACAGTTTGATGTTAATGTTAAGTGCAATATATACTGCATAAGGATGTTTTCTTTCTAAGAAGGGGAGATGTAATGTATTGTGTTGATCAGCACTAGTGTTTAGTGCTTTGCGTTTATACCTACAGTCTGTTGTCCCTGCTGACTTCCCGTAGCCCCGGAGATGAAGAAGATGTCTACTGGCTAACATCGTGTCTGGCGTGACGTACATTACAGACAGCACACGGCATGGCTGTGTATACATAAGGGAGGGCAAAAACCACCTGGTTTACCAATAACTTTTGTCTTATAGTACTGTAATAACATAATTGATTTAAATATAGGAGGTTCATCGTTTACATTATTATTATCAGCATTAAAGTTGAAATCCTCTGATTTCTATAAAGGCATCTTCTAGTGGGGCGGCTGTAGCTTAGAGGTAGAGCAGCCGTCCACCAGTCAGAAAATTGGCGGTTAGATTCCCGGCTCCTCCAAGCTGCATATCGTTGTATCCTTGGGCAAGATACTTAACCCCAATTTGCTTCCGATGGCATGTGCCGTCGGTGTATGAATGTGGTGTGAATGGGTGAATGGACAGTGTAGTGTAAAGCGCTTTGAGTGGTCAAGAAAGACTAGAAAGGCGCTATATAAATGCAGGCCATTTACCATTTAGTGGCCTTGCAAATCCTGATGTTCACTTTAAAATACTAACCTATAATTCTCAATGTTATGCAATATATAAACAACTCATCTCAAAACTACTACTACTTTGCTAGAGATAGAATATTAATTTACCACATTAACAATGTATAGTCTATTTCTGATTAGTTTATTATTTTCATTAAAAAATGAGGGCACTTCTAAGTGACCCCAAATATGTAACATAAGAGATAAGATATATATAAATATACATATTACACATTTTTATTTCTTCTTCTTTCTGAATCTCTAACATTCAACTCAGCAACCTCAATGCTAATACTGTATATTATTAAAGATTAAATTTTATTTTGTAATGTGAACAATGAAAAGTAAATATAAAATAACAAGTTATTGAAATATATTTATTTATTTGAAGAGTTAAATTCACAGTTCAAAAGTTCACATACATTCAATTTCAATTTCAATTCAATTTATTGGTATAGCCCACATCACAGATTTGCCCCAAACGGGCTCTACAGTTTGTATAAAAGCAACACAACATCCACTGTCCTTAGATCCTCACATTGTACAAGGTAAAACTCCCTAAAAAACCCTTTACCGGGGGAAAATAAAACGAAGAACCCTCAGGAAGAGTAACAGACAGAGGAGGGATCCCTCTTCCAGGATGGACAGGCTGCAGTAGATGATGTGTGCGGGTGGAAACATTACAGGGAAAATTGGATATTACAGACAGAAAAACAGAAATGTATTGAATTTTGGTGTATGTGTAGGATGAGGCGCAGGATCCATCACAGCTTCCAGGTGAACCAGGACAGCATCAGATCCCCCAACATCCGTAGATCCCTCAGTGGCTGCGCTGCAGCATGCTCTGTGAATGAGAAAACACAGGGCAGGACTCCGGAACCACAGCAGATTTAAAAGAACAATAGTGGAGCCTGCATATTGGGAGCATAATGTTCTCGATGGGTGATTTAGGACTAAGTGATCCCTAAGGTAGGATGGAGCCTTACCATTGTGCGCTTTATAGGTGAGGAGCAGGATTTTGAATTCTATTTGAGATTCCACAGGAAGCCAGTGTAGAGAGGCTAATACAGGTGAGATATGCTCCCTTCTTCTAGTGCCAGTTAATAAACGTGCAGCTGCATTATGGATCAACTGGAGAGTCCTTAGAGACTTTTTGGTGCAACCGGACAGTAAAGAATTGCAGTAGTCAAGCCTGGAAGTAACAAATGCATAGATATGTTTTTCTGCATCTTTCAGAGAGCTATTTCATCTGTCTCTACAATAACTGCATTTGAGGGCAGATTAGTGCCAGTGGATGGGACAAGGTGATAAATTCTGTCCCTAATTGTCAGAATTCTGTCATTAAAGAAGCCCATGAAGTCATCACTGCTGAGGGTTGTAAGAATACATGGGTCAATAGTGTAGTTACATTAAGTCAGTGAAGCTAACATGCTGAAGAGGAACTTCTTATTGTTTGTTGTATTGTTATCAGTGAGGAGTAATAAGCAGCTCTGGCATTACATAGGGCCTTCCTGCACATCCTGAGACTCTTTTTCCATGCATGTAAAGCTTCTTCCACTTTGCTGGAGCGCCATATTCATTCATGTCTCCAAGAGGTTAACCTTAGTTTACGGGTGAGAGAGTTATACCAGGGTGTGACCCTTTTGTTTAATTAACTTCTTTTTTCGGAGAGCGATGGAGTCAAGGAACGTTCGCAATGAACTTGCAGCGCTCAACAAATTGATCTATTTCAGATGGACAAGCAACAGCATATAAATCCAAAGCTGTGGTGAGGCAAGGCAGTGAATTAAATACTGAGGGACTCACCTTCTTGTATTTAGATATAGAACTGTCAGTTAGGTATCAAGTCAGTATGCTTTTTTTTTTTTTAGGTGGTGAGTAATTTATTAGCAGGAATTCAAAAGTTATTAGATAATGATCTGACAGGAGGGGATTCTGTGGGAAGACAGATGAGTGTTCAACCTTAATGAAAATTGCAGGTCATTCAGGATTTTATATCCTTAAGACAAGCTCGAAGTTTAGCTAGCTGATTGGTTTCATTCGGCTTAATTGATAGATACAATTGTGTATCGTCTGCATAACAGTGGAAATTAATAGAGTGTTTCCTAATGATTTTAAGCACATCAAGCACTTTAACATCCACGTGGATATTAAAGTCACCTGCCATGATTATTTTATCTGTCCTGAGCCTTCTCTTGCTATCAGACCAGGTTTCCCCCAGAACGTCGAATTGTCCATGAAACCCACATTATTATCTGTGCACCAACCCGACAACCAGCGGTGGAAAGACCTCATGCGACTAAACATGAGATCACTAGTCATGTTCGGCAGGGACCAGAGAAAACTACAGTGTCCGACATGGTCTTTGCATATGTAGCGCCCCCTACTACTGACTATGCCACCCCTTGACTTTACACACAGAGCAAGAGGAACTCAGTAACTTCAGACAACAACAGGTTTTGGAAAAGTATAAAAGTACAAATTTATTAAATATACATTAAAATTCCCAGAAGTGTTGCGCAGGTCAAAAGTAAGAACAAAGAAGAAAACAAATAAACAAATTCATAAACAGGACATAAGGGACCATAAAAACCCCCACCCCAATCTCTGGCTCAGCTACCGACTACTTAACTGAGAGGTGGCTGCACCAGGGCCCAGCCTCCGTAAACACACGTGGAGGGAAGTCACACCCCTAGGGCAGAACACAAATAGTTCAAAATATTTAGCACTGCAACCCTTGTCATCAAAAAAAAAGGGGGAAAGAGAAAACCCACCCCTGGTCTCACACAGTCAAAAGGTAAAACAGCCACTTAGGCAGATTGCACACGTTCACACAGCTACACTAAAGTGACACACGGGAGGCTGTATGCCCTGCTTAGGCAGGTACCAACAGTAAATAGGGCAGGGAGCCAGAGAGGTGTTGAGGGAGCACGGCTGATTGGGAGGGGGAGACTAACAAATCAAAGAAACAAACAAAAAAAGAATAGTAAATCCCTCCTCAACCTGAGGCCACCACACAATCGGTAATGCAACCCTCTGGCCACCAGGACAGAGGAGGGAAGGGCAAAGTCAACTCAACTAATACAAAAAAAAGGGGCAGCAGCAGTTCACCACACTTGCACACACTTCATACAATTGTCCGGAAATTGACTACATAGAGAACAGCAGCTGAGCGACGCCAGCATACGGATCTACACATAAAATATTACAAAAGAAACACATACAAGACAAGCATTAGTAGCTGTACAGTCATCACATATCATCAAATGTTTGCAGCAGTATGTTCCCTTAGACACCCGTTTAAATACCAAGGCGAATCACAGAGTTACTATAACCATTAAATAAATACACCCATTAAATAGTTTAAATATAATTGCTCAATTACTTGCTCAATAAACAGTGCGAGAAAGGGACCTAAAACATGGTACTAATCCTCACGTAATGTGCAACATACCTGCCGCTACAAATTACAGACACACACAGGCTGAAAGGGCTCCGAATCCAGACCCCACTACTCAGGTCGCCACTGCACAAGCAGAGATGGAGAGAGATAGAGAGAGAGCGAGAGAGCGAGAGAGAAAAAGAAACACGCGCGCATTATTCCACCGAAGGTACACACATACCGTACAAACACACAGGTATTGTAACGGACAAAAACAGCAGCATACCTTGTTGCACACGGTCACTGATGGCCACGGTCCATCTTCCCACATGAGCCCCCGGACACAACAGTGAGCCTCTGGATACAACACAGCAGGCGCGGGCAGTTTCACAAAACTACTACCTTACGGGAGAAACGCCACACACACCGCCAGCCACACAGCTCGGAGCTAACGCCAGGTGGAAGCTGCCTGCTAAGGACCCTGAGGTGTCTATACAGGTGCCGGGCCTATTTATGGACCAATCACGTCCATGCTCAAAACAGCACACGCCGGGGAGGCGGAAAAAAAAAAAAAAAAAAAAATAGAAGAGGAGAACCAAGACAGGGCTCCTAGTCCTACATGCTACACATAGGTGCATACCGACTCCACATTAATCTTCATAACCTCTCACTGACGAACACGGGCGTCGTTACCGCCGACGTGTATAATAATCCTATCAAATCTAGGCCTGGTCCTAGCTAAAAGCTTCAGGTTGGATTCGATTCTCTGGCCCCTGGGATGCAGCTAACTATGCACCCTGGTGTCGCTAGCTTCACGTATCGGACTGCAGAGCTGCCAATTAGTTAGTTACTGAGTGAGAGAACTCTGTTCGATGCGTGAACAGCGTTGTTTAGGACGCTTATTCCCCCTTCGAACAATCACCAAGTCGCGCTGTTTTTCCGGCTGCTCGGAAATTGCCGGGGAGCTAGCGCTTAAGCTAGCGTTAGCACGGCCCGGGCTAATAACTCGGACCGCGGCGGTTACTACCGGGGTCCTGCGAGTTACGCTGGGGGGGTCCGGGGAGAGAAGGGGCCGTCTAGCTAAACTAGCATATGACTGGCTATCTAACATACGATCCGAGCTTCTACCTAACGAACCCCCGCCTCCAAGTCTAACATAACATTACATTACATCATTTCAGTGAATTCAACACTCGGCATTCAGCAACTTTACTGTATATTTCAAACTCTGGTGAAATGACCATGTGACACAGCACAATGCCTTTTGAGTTATTTGAACCTATTTATAGTAAATAAAGTTGGATGGGGCATTTTTCCAATTTTTTACTAGGGCCAAGGCTAAAGGAAAAATTAAAATGCAGCAAGAGCAGGTTATGTTGGATTTGTAATTCTAACGTGATTTGAGCTCCACAAACAAAATTCTCTAGGCATTCATTGTTTTTTGATGGTGACAGATTTACACAAAACTTTGGCCAGTTAAAACAAAAATGTATTTGCATGTCTAGATAACACTAGGTGATTGGTCTGTTTTGTATCAACACTTTAAGGCATTTTACAGCAACATAGGGTCATAAAAAATGTTTTATTTATTCACACATTTACATCTATGTCCAGTCTCTCATTATTTTAGATAAAGAAAAAAAGGGCCCTGAAATTTGGCACAACATTCCTCATTTGAATCCTGAATTATTATTCCTATTCCACAATAAGAATATGATTCTTCATATATAGTGTACTTAAGAATGATATTCAGTCAGTTTCAGTTTTCATAGTGCTTGTATTAGATGTCATGTTTCAGTCAAACAACAAATTCAACAAGAATGGATCCTCCAGCATGAAGAGGGTGAAGAGCATCAAGCGCTGCCTTCCAGTAGAGCCTCCAAGTCTGGTGAGCAGACAATTTTGTGTTTGACATTCCGTAACACAGTCAAGTCACCCGTTGGTCCCTCTGTGCTGATAGACACCAGCTCCTGAGAAAACGGGAGAAAAGAATGTCAGATGATGATATTTAATTTCTCTCTTCTTTTGCTTTTCGGCCAATTATGTTGGGCAAACATTTCCTAATAATAATAAGTTATTTAAAAATGCATTTTACACCATCTATTCATTTTAAAAATTCTTTACAGCTTGGTTTGTTCAAATTGCTGTGGAGTTTACTTTCACTGATTTTACATTGTTATCATTTTATACAATTTTTTGCTATGGTATATTACCTTCTTCACTCCCCGAGGGTGAGGTCTCTGGAAGGCATCGTGGGAAGACGGCCTGGGTTGATGGTCTCATACAGATATCCAGCAAAAAAAATATGGTACGACTGTCTTTATGGTACCTAATTAGGTCAGTTAATTATTGTTGTAAAAAAGCCTTAGAGTGGTTATACCAATTTGGTTACATTAATGAAAACATGGACAGGAAAAATAGGTGTCATCAACTCAAAAGCACCCACAAAATTTCTGATATCAAGATAATATTAATACATGCTTTTATACTGTATTAAAGGGAACGTTTCAGTTCGTGTGGTCATTCAGGTTTACTGGTAAGTGATATAAAGTTAGTTTTAACTTACCTTAGTTTGGTGAAATCACCTATTGCACTCTGAGGCAAAAGTGTGTGAGTGTGAAGAGCTTACCGACCCCACCAACATAGAAGAAGCAAGTGTTGGTTTACTGGTAAGTGATATTAAGTCTTTCAGGATACTTTTTTAATGTAATAATGACAACATCTTTTTCAAATGGGATCAGGATGATCCTCGTCCTCTCGACTGGTGAACCTACTCTTTTATGAATATATGATATGATATATTTACTGATGAGTGATTTGATGATCCATCCATCCATTGTCTATCCCGCTTATTCCCTTTCGGGGTCGCAGGGGTCTGCTGGAGCCTATCCCAGCGCGTTAAGGCGAGAGGCAGGGATACACCCCAGATGGTCGCCAGCCAATCGTGGGGCACACACACCATTCACACACCATTCACTCTCACACTCACACCTATGGGCAATTTAGAGTTTACCAATTAACCTGAGCATGTTTTTTGTATTGTGGGAGGAAACCGGAGTACCCGGTGAAAACCCACGCAGACACGGGGAGAACATGCAAACTCCACACAGAAAGGTCCCAGACCCAGGCCCCAAGGCGGGTCTTGAACCTGCGACCTTCTTGCTGTGAGGCAACAGTGCTACCCACCGCACCACCGTGTCGCCCTCTGATTTGATGATACTTTTGTTAATGTTAAGTTTAACTTATCATTGTCTGGTTAAACCATCTACAGAAGAAAACAGAAAAAACAACTAGTAATCTACAAATAACAACTAATCTTGAAGAACTTGTATATAACTTTGTAATATGTATTTCTCTAAAGTTTAGAGAAATACATATGCACAGAAATAAATAAATAAATAGGGAAAGTAAAGGGTGGAAAATAGTCTAGAGTCTAGACTATTTCTTCACCCTTTTCTTTTATGGCGTCACTACAGATTAAAGCAGTTTCAGTCCTCTAAAACCTATCATGATATACTGTACCTAACAAATGTCACAGAATGAGGGACGTGTCAATAAAACATCACTGAATGTACCAATAAATATTTATCTTGACATGGCCTATTCAACTTTGCACAATCTAATCAATGTAGCCACTGTACAGAAAATGTGTCTGTAGTAGTTAATAGAGCATGTTGAGGAATATCTGATAATTAGCTTAACAATGTGACTTATGGTGAAAAGACTCCGACTACATGTTTAAATCAACTAAGCTTCAACAGTAAGTAAAAAAACGCAGTTCAGGGATTTACATGAAACGAACATGGAGCGGACTAGTTAGCATACGTAGCGTACGTGATGACGTGAACACGTTCTGGCGTAGAGACGAGTAATATTTATCATTACTCTTTTCTCCATGGAGATGGAAAAAAACATATTTTGGCATTTCTTGAAGTTTGATGGAAGAGTCATTCCAATGCAAAATTGTTAAAGCTCTATAATATATAGCTATAACTTTATCCCAGAACTAAATAGAACCTAATTACAAGTAAAACACAATAAAATAAAAAAATACTAACCGACTATAATGATGATTTAAATTGACTAATACCTTAGAAAACCGTGTCAAAATGAACACTGAGGAACTATGATTGAATTATTCTTGTTAGCATCTAGGCTATGATAAGCTAGTATCCCAATACAGCATCAATGCTACAGTATCATTAAACTCTGAGGAAATTCAGATTAAAACAGACTTAAATTCATTTAAAACATAAAATACATTATAAAATATAACAAAACAACTAAAAAGTAAACAAATTTGATATCTGTCGTACCTGCCATCCGAGGCAAGTGAAGAATCTCAGCTTGCGTCACTTAGTTACGTTTCGTCACATGGATACGAAGGAAGCGTGTTTTAGTAAGTTTAGTTTTTTAGTAAAAAATGAAAGGAAAGGAGTATTTCACATTGACATTAAACCTCAGTATATTTGAAATTATTAAATAAAATAACATGCATTTTACACAATATAACCACCTACCTACATTTATTATAAGGACAAATGACATTGCAGTCTATCTTAGTTTTCATTTTAAGGCCATAATGGATCCGTATCAATAATGATTATATATATATATATATATATATATATATATATATATATATATATATATATATATATTACAACAGAGTAAGTAAAATTATTATAATAATTGTTGGTTTACTAGTAAGGGATATTATTTCTTATGTCTTTCATTATGTCTAACACTTTTGTTAATGTCTAAATGTAAAGTTTAACTTGCCTTAGTTTGGTGAAATCATCGACAAAAATGTGTGAGTGTGAGGAGCATCCCGACCCCACCAGCGTAGTTCTTCTATAAGGGAAAAAAAAGGGTAAGTGAGATAAAACAATGAATGAATTATTAAATAATAAATGGGATGGCAGAAAAAAGAAAAAAACAGCTTACCTTGGTGAGTGGTCACGTTCCTTTAAATACATTTTAACATGCTATATAATCACGAAACGGCACAATACTAGAATAAAACACTATAATAATAATAATAATAATAATAATGATAAAAAAAAATTTCTATGGAAAAGTATTTTTATTGTTTTTTTATATACAGTATTTTACAGTTCAAGTTCTGTTTACAAAAGTTGCTCTGAGATGGACACCACCAACAAAAAGAAAACGGGAAGGCCAAAAACCACCACAGAACTGTGACACAAGAGCTGGAACAGATACGAAAATAGAGAGAAGACCAGCTTCCTGCAATGGAAGGAATGCAATGGAGAGAACTTATTATCCTGTCCCTGTTGGTAACATCGTCTGTCAACATGTTCTCTAGTTCCACTGTTCCTCTCCATTGAACTGAACATCAATGAAATCATCAGAATTGCCTTTTCTCCTTGAATCCTCCATTGACATCAGTGGTGCTGCTCTCTCCAGGCTCAGATCATAACTCTCAAAAAGAGAACAATTTCTCCTTCTCCATCACTCTTGTGTTCCAAAGCATTCCATAGGGTCCAGTGCTAGGTACTGTCCCCGTTGGAAACCTTATCCATCAACATTGCTTCCTTCCTTTCAACAGAACATCAATAAAATTAGGTCATAACTCTCCTTCTCCATGACCAAAGGGCTGCCGATCCTAATCAGAGTCGCTGTCATTAGGCAGCCATTGAGGAGGGGGGCGTGTCAACCAAAGCCACAGGCGCTTGGCATGACCCTCCTCCCGGCTGTCCAAGCTCCTCTTCATGGACGAGCTAAGGCTGGGGGACCTGGCTCTTCGGGCTCTTCGGACGATGGGGGTTGTGGTGGAGGGTCAGGCACACCACCAGTGATACAACCACCAGAAGGAGTGTTAGCACCTTTATCATTTTCAAGATTTTTGTTGTTTTTTATATACAGTATTTATAGTTCTAAGTTCTGTTCACAAAAGTTGCTCTGAGATGGACACCACCAACAAAAAGAAAACGGGAAGGCCCAAAACCACCACAGAACTGCAACACAAGAGCTGGAACAGGATAAATAAAATAGAAATGTACAACTTGCTTGGTCCTGTCCCCATTGGTAACATTATCTGTCAACATGTTCTCTCCATTGAACTGAACATCAATGAAATCATCAGAATAGACTTTTCTCCTTGAATCCTCCATTGACATCAGTGGTGCTGCCCTCTCCGGGCTCAGGTCATTTCTCTCAATTTCTCTCAACAATTTCTCCTCCTCCATCACGCTTGTGTCCCAAAGCATTCTGTAGGGTCCAGTGCTGGTCCTGTCCCCGTTGGTAATGTTATCCATCAACATTGCTCCCTTCCTTTGAACAGAACGTCAATAAAATTAACTCAGATTAAGATCCTAATCTGAGTCGCTGTCATCAGACAGCCATTGAGGTTGGGGGCGTGTCCACCACAGCCACGGCCGCTTGGCATGACCCTCCTCCCGGCTGTCCAAGCTCCTCTTCATGGACGTGGTGAGGCCGGAGGAGGAAGGACCTGGCTCTTCGGGCTCTTCAGGCCATGGGGGTTATGGTGGAGGGCCAGGCACACCACCAGTGGTAGAACCACCAGAAGGAGTGTCATCACCTCCCCACCACAGCTGTGGCCGCTTAGCATGACCCTCCTCCCGGCTGTCCAAGCTCCTCTTCATGGACACGCTGAGGCTGGAGGAGGAAGGACCTGGCTCTTCGGGATCTTCGGGATCTTCGGGATCTTCTTCCTCTTCTTCTTCTTCTTCTTCACTCAGAGTGTCATACCCTGAGTCCTCACTGTCCCAATCCACATCTTCGTCCTCCTCCTCCACGTCCACATCTTCATCCTCTTCATCATCAAAGTCAATGGGAGGAATAACATGAATATCCAAACCTACCTGTACATTACCTACCTCATCCTCCCCCTCTTCTTCGTTGGATGAAATGTAGATAGGGAGGTTGTGGACGTCGTCCTCGTCTAGGATCCAGATTACTTCAGTCAGTCTCCTGACGGTCCTGAAGGACGCTCAACGAAGAAGTCCTCACCTGGAGGGGAAAAAGGATAAAACTCATGAGAGAATTATTTCAAGTCCTAAGCACTTCCAAGGATGAAACATCCATCCATCCATCCATCCATTTTCTATCCCGCTTATTCCTTTTCAGGGTCGCAGGGGTCTGCTGGAGCCTATCCCAGCGCATTTTATGGCGAGAGGCAGGGATACACCCCAGATGGTCGCCAGCCAATCGTGGGGCAGGATGAAACATAACATCCAATATTTGAGACTAAATAATCAACCATTACACATGCCAATTGTTATGCAGGACTACAACTGCCATAATCAAAAGCTATAAAAAAAAAATAAATGTGCAGGTTAAAATAATAAGAACAGAAATAGAAAAATAAAATAAGTAAAATGTATTTATACATCTGAAATATTATTTAATTTGTCATTAGTTGTTTTTCACCCAATTTATACTTTTCTGTTTACATTTATTCATGTTTCATTTATTTATTTCTCTATTTATTCATTTCTGTGCATATGTATTTCTCTAAAGTCTAGAGAAATACATATGCACAGAAATAAATAAATAGGGAAAGTAAAGGGTGGAAAATAGTCTAGAGTCTAGACTATTTCTTCACCCTTTTCTTTTATGGCGTCACTACAGATTAAAGCAGTTTCAGTCCTCTAAAACCTATCATGATATACTGTACCTAACAAATGTCACAGAATGAGGGATATGTCAATAAAAAATCACTGAATGTACCAATAAATATTTATCTTGACATGGCCTATTCAACTTTGCACAATCTAATCAATGTAGCCACTGTACAGAAAATGTGTCTGTAGTAGTTAATAGAGCATGTTGAGGAATATCTGATAATTAGCTTAACAATGTGACTTATAGTGAAAAGACTCCGACTACATGTTTAAATCAACTAAGCTTCAACAGTAAGAAAAAAAACGCAGCTCAGGGTTTTACATGAAACCAACATGGAGCGGACTTGTTAGCATACGTAGCGTACGTGATGACGTGAACACGTTCCGGCGTAGAGACGAGTAATATTTATCATTACTCTTTTCTCCATGGAGATGGTACTAATGGCACTAATGGAGTTCCATTGACTTATCTAGCAAACTATCCTGAAATTATAATTTATATTTTTAATGTATCTATTATTTAGGCCATTTAAAATAATAAAAACATTTTAAACATTTTGTACCATGTCTAAGTAATATTTCAGGCAATAGGGGGTTGAGTATAACTAATTTGTTTTTCAAAGTAACATGCCCAACACTAACACTAATAACTAACTAATAAACTGTCAGTCCTTATAAAGCAGCTGTGTTCATATGACAACCTCACCTGAAATGACTTGGAAGTCTTAAAACAACTGCACACTTTGTTATAAGGTACCTTTTTATTTGTAGTTTTGTCATGATCTCATCATCAGACTCAACACAACTTTTTTGTCTTTCAGCTGAAGATGTTGTTTCCATGGTCGACTCCTCAGTCACAGTTGAGGACATTGAAGATGAGCTGTTCAAAATCAAGCGGGTCCAAGACATACTTGTGCGAAATCAATCGGAGCTCAGATAAATGTAGGAACAAACAGGTAGCTCGAAGGAGCTCATACTATTCATGGAGGGGTCTCACATATGGATAAAGAGCAGGAGCATTAAACCCAAGAGGATAATACATGCTCCTCTTCTGTCATGTGAAGTTCCACTGTTTGTTCTCCTGCACCCAAACACACACACACACACACACACTGCAGCTCTGCTGTACAGAGACCTGAATGCACAGAGATGCTGGTCTTGTTGTGTTTTGCCTATTTATGTCTTTTTACAGAGAGAAAGACCAAGACAAGAGAGCAGATAAATAATGTGGTGTGTTTTTTTCTTATTCTAAGTATATTCTGTATTTTCACACAATGGTTACCAGCAGCTATATTTCAGATGTTTGTCCTCTTGCAGTGATTCTTTTTTCATGAACTGTCCATTCTATCAAGCTGCTCTGAGATGTGTCAGTTACTTCTAGTCATGGTCAGTCACTATTTTGTTTCTCCTTGTGTTTCAAATCACATACATCCAGTCTATCTACTTTTCTATAGAAATACATACTTTCTACAATGACTGCACTAGTAATATAAAAACAAAGTAAAGATGATTGTAGAGGCTTAACAAATGCAGTGCAAAAGACAATTTATGATCAATAGAATATTGTTTAATATATAAGAATGGAACTGAACATGTAAAGTAATGAGGTTTCTGTGAGTGTTTATCTTCAGCAGCCTCATAGCTGTCAGTCTGTCCAACTGATGCCACTAAACTTTCTCCTGTGACCTGTCAGGGAGTCTGCGACACTAGAATGACAGGATCTGTGCTGCTAATGCAGGGATGTTATCGCTGTAATGGAGCAAATAAAAAGGTGTTATCAGTGAAGATCAGCCTTACAGATATAGACAGTTAGAAGGGGCCTGCTCCACCTGCTGGTATGTTCTACAAGGCTGTTATCATCCATTCATGAGCGTTGCCACCTTGTGAACATTGTCATTCTGACCCAGGGAAATAATGTAGGTTATAATTATTCATTTCTTTAGCAGGAGGTGGCAGTTAGAGAGGATGGATTGGCATTAGTTAGATAGAAAAATGGTGAGAGTTGCAAAAACAAAAGAAAACCACTTTTTTTCTTTTCTTTTCTTTCTGTGTAACTGAACAGTTTTTACCATAATGCCTTGTCCGGAAATTATTACTGGATATTATAGCATAATGTGGGGAATTTTATAACTACATTTTAATGCAGTTCAACAGCTTTTTCCTAACATATATTCTTTAAAATCTACCTTGATGACAAGTTGCATTAATTGACATGTGGAGCTATTGATACTATTAGTTGACATTGCTCTGGGCAAGTTTATTAATGTCAGTGTTTTTTTGTTTTTTTTACAGGAAGAAAAGTATGATTGAATATTGATATAAAATACAAAGAAACAATGATGTTTTTGTAGTTTTGGTTGAAAATTAAGTTAAATAGATAAACAATATATATTTTGAATATATATTATATTCAAATATATTCCACAGGAGAGGAGCCTGGAAGTTGAAGGCTCTGCCTCCCATTTTAATTTTAGAAATTCTGGGAACCTCCAATAAGCAGCATTTTTGGGAGCGTAATGTTCTCAATGGGTGATATGGGACTATGAGATCCTTAAGGTAGGATGGAGCCTGACTGAGTTTTGTACGTGAGAAGGAGGATTTTGAATTCTATTCATGATTTCACAGGAAGCTACTGCAGACAGGCTAACAGATATGATGAGATATGATCCCTTCTTCTAGTGCCAGTTAATTTAGGTGGAGTTGCATTCTGGATCAGCTGGAAAGTCCTTAGAGACTTTTTGGTGCAGCCAGACAGTAAAGAATTGTAGTAGTCAAGCCTGGAAGTAACAAATGCATAGATACGTTTTTCTGCATCTTTAGGAGACAGAAAGTGTCTGACCTTTGCTATGTTGTGCAGGTGAACAAGAATGCCCTAGAAATATGTTTAATATAGGCAGAGAATGACATGTCTTGGTCGAAAATGACTCCCAGGTTTTTCACAGTGGAGCTAGAGGCCAGGGAGATATCATCCAGGATAGTTATATCACTAAATATTGAGTTCCTCGGGATTTCGGGCCCGAGTACAATGATTTCTGTTCTGTCTGAATTTAGTAGCAGAAAATTGCAGCTTGAAGCTTGGCTAGCTGATTGGTTACATTTGGCTTAATTGATAAATACAGTTGTGTATTGTCTGCATAACAGTGTAAATTAATAGTTTAAATTAATAGTGTTTCCTAATGATTTAGGAAGTGTTTCCTAATGATTTAGGAAACACTAATGGGAGCATATAGAGGGTGAAAAGTATTGGTCTAAGCACATAACCTTGCGGAACCTCATGATTAACTTTGGTATGGATAGAAGAAACATTATTGATATGGACAAATTGGGAACGATCTGAGAAATAGGACTTAAAGCAGTTTAGTGCAGTCTCTTTTATACCAATAAGATGCTCTACTCTCTAATAAGATTTGATGGTTAATGGTGTTAAACTCAGCGCTAAGATCTAACAGAACAAGGATGGAAATAAATCTTCTTAAAGTTAATGGTGTGTAAAAAGTCACACGGCTGTTTAGCAACTGCTTTTTCCAGATTCTTAGAGAGGAAGGGAATGTTGGAAATGGGTCTATAGTTGGCTAAAATGTTTGAATCAAGTGTAGGTTTTTAAAGGACTGTGGTACATAACCAGATAATAAAGACATGTTGACCATTCCTAGTAAGGAAGGGCTAATCAGAGGGAAAATTTCTTTTAGCAATCCGGATGGAATAGGGTCCAAAAGACAGGTTGAAGTTTTAGAGGAAGACATCAGTGAAGATAATTCAGAAAAGTAGATTGAAGAAAATTTGTCAAAGTGAATATTAGCTATTTCATCTGTCTCTACAATAACTGCATTTGAGGGAAGATTAGTGCCAGTGGATGGAACAAGGTGATAAATTCTGTCTCTAATTGTTAGAATTTTTTCATTAAAGAAGTCCATGAAGTCATGGTTTAATTAACTTATTTTTTGGGGGAGTGATGGAGTCAAGAGTTGTTCGCAATGAACTTGCAGCACTCTCAACAAGTTGATCTATTTCAGATGGACAAGGCAGTGAATTAAATGCTGAGGGAATCACTTCCTTGAATTTAGATATAGAACTATCAGTTTGACATCTAGTGAATATGTTTTTTTCAGGTGGTGAGTAATTTAATAGCAAGAATTCAAAAGTTATTAGATAATGGTCTGGCAGGAGGGTATTCTGTGGGAAGACAGATAAAGTGTTCAGCCTTGATGCCGTATGTCAGAACAAAGTCAAGGGTGTGGTTAAAGCAATGGGTGGGCACATCTCTGAGAAAAGCCAAGAGAAAAGGCAGAGCCAAGGCTATCACCGTCAACATCAACGTGAATATTAAAGTCACCTGCCACGATTATTTTATCTGTCCTGAGAAATAGACTCGAGAGATACTCTGAGAATTCAGATACAAATTTAGAATATGGGCCCAGAGGGCAGTTTGAGTGATAAATCAGGCTGATTGTAGTGATTTCCAAGTTGGGTGAGAGAGACTAAGCACAAGACTTAGAGTTAAAAATGGCTGCAACTCCACCACCTCGGCCAGTGTCGTGAGGAATATGAGTGTTAATATGGCTGGGAGGATTCATTCAGGCTGACATATCATCAGGATGCAGCCAGGTTTCAGTAAGACAGAGCAAGTCAATATTATAATCTGATATCATATCATTTATTAATACAGCTTTGGATGACAGAGATCTAATGTTTAGAAGTCCACATTTCACTCTCCAGTCCTGTTGCTTTATGGCTGTATTAGTGCTAATATTAATTAAGTTGCTGTGGGTGACTCGTCTCCTACTGTTTGATATAGAGGTTTTAAATAAATTGAATGGTCGGGGGACAGACAGCGTCTCTATGTAGTTCTGAGAGGGTGACTGCTCTGAAGGAGACACAGAGAAACGTGTAGGACTGTGACTCTGCCTCCTGGACTCAACTCTGTGTAGTCAAGGATTTCAGGTGATTAAGTCTGTCATGTTCCTGGATAAGAGAGAGGCTCCATCCAAAGTGTGATGTGTGCCGTCTCTCGCCGTCAGACCAGGTTTCGCCCAGAACGTCGACCAATTGTCCAAGAAACCCACAATATTATTCTTCAAAATAAAAATCTATTATTGTTTTGTAGTCACCATTTAGCTCTACCACTGTACATGTGTGTTTATATTTTCTGCAGGAAGCTGCTGCTTTGCTGCATTTGGTGTGAATGCAGCGTTACATGTAACAGCGGTACTACAACTAATTTGCTTTGCTTCACAATTGTCATATTATCATTTTTAAATCTTACACAGACATAAATAGACACATAACTCATTTCTATGCATCCTGAGATGTGTTTATAAAAACTTTTCACGTGTGTCCACTAAAAGCAACACAAGATGAATGTTGCTTGTAGTAAAATACTTCAACATGTGGGGAACTGCAAAGCACATATGTGAGTATTATTTCTAAACTGACTCCATCTGTGTGAACAAGCTGTGGTGAATGAGTCATGACACAGTTGCGTCTCTTTGTCATTTAGGTGCTTTGCAACATCAAAACGTTGCGTCCAGATCGCAGCAGACGTCATTTATCACGAAAACTGGGCTCACGCTGCTGAAAGACTGCTGCAGTTTCACCTGCTGTGTGTATGTGTGTGTGTGTGTAGATGTGTGTGTGTGTGGGTGGGTGGGTGTTTTTTTTTTTTAAGTACTGTGTTTGTTTGTCTTGCAGCAGAGAAGCATGCATATTCTAATACTTCCTGTCCTGTGAAGGATATTAGATATTATAACTGCTGCTCAGAAAATGTACAATTTTGCATTTGTGATGTATTAGACACAGTAAGTGTAGACGTCCCTCAGAAAAATAAACTACACTTGCTAACCTTCCTTTACCACTAGCTAGTGATTATTGTATTTATCAGTATAATATTATAATTATTCTTATTACCACTACGATTATGTCAAATGTGCAGCTTTTCTTCCATACATCATTTCAGTGCTCGGCATTCAGCAACTTTTACTGTATATTTCAAACTCTGGTGAAATAACTATGCGACAGCACAATGCCTTTCAAGTTATTGAACCTATTTATAGTAAACAAAGTTGGATGGGACATTTTTACAATTTTTTTTACTAGTGCCAAGGCTAAAGGAAAAATTAAAATGCAGCAAGAGCAGGTTATGTTGGATTTGTAATTCTAAAATGATTTGAGCTCCACAAACAAAATTCTCTAGGCATTCATTGTTTTTTGATGGTGACAGATTTACACAAAACTTTGGCCAGTTAAACCAAAAATGTGTTTGCATGTCTAGATAACACTAGGTGATTGGTCTGTTTTGTATCAACACTTTAAGGCATTTTACAGCAACATAGGGTCATAACAAAAATGTTTTATTTATTCACACATTTACATTCATGTCCAGTCTGTCTTAGGTCATTTAACATAAAGAAAAAAAGGGCCCTGAAATTTGGCAAAACATTCCTCATTTGAATCCTGAATTATTATTCCTATTCCACAATAAGAATATGATTCTTCATATATAGTGTATTTAAGAATGATATTCAGTCAGTTTCAGTTTTCATAATGCTTGTATTAGATGTCATGTTTCAGTCAAACAACAAATTCAACAAGAATGGATTCTCCAGCATGAAGAGGGTGAAGAGCATCAAGCGCTGCCTTCCAGTAGAGCCTCCAAGTCTGGTGAGCAAACAATTTTGTGTTTGACATTCCGTAACACAGTCAAGTCACCCGTTGGTCCCTCTGTGCTGATAGACACCAGCTCCTGAGAAAACAGGGGGGAGAAAAGCATGTCAGATGATGATATTTAATTTAACTTTTATTTAATGACAAAAAACACTATACACACCTGGAGAAAAGAGCATGATGCTCCTGAAGACACATCCAGAGGCTCGTGTCCCAGTATGAGCTGAACCCGGGCCACACTTCTGCACCACCATCTTCCCTACAAGACCCTCCTGCAGATCTTTCAGATTCTGTAATTTCCAAAAAATATTTTGTTTCCTCATTGTGGCCCTAATGCTCCATCATACACAGATATAGCATTGAGCTCATCATTTATTTCAAATATAGACGAGTGCTCCATGTACCTGCGACTCTGTTTTCACCAGCCTGTGCTCTACGGTGGGCGGCTGGTTGGGCAGCGAGTCGGCCAGCTGCATGAAGAACAGCTCCTTTTGCTCAGACTCCACCAATGCAGCAGGTGGGGCAGAACTTCAGGCTCGGGTAGAGCAGGAACCTCGGCAGCGATCCGCATCCTTCCTATCTCTCCTCTGTCCTCTTTCAGCTTTTGTTCTGTCGTAACATACAGTTATCTGTCAACATTCAGAAAAGTTCTCTTCTTTTGCTTTTCGGCCAATTATGTTGGGCATAAACATTTCCTAAAAACGTAAAATAAATGAAGTAATTTAAAAATGCATTTCACACCATCTATTAATTTCAAAAAATCTTCACAGCTTGGTTTGTTCAAAATGCTGTGGAGTTTACTTTTACCGATTTTACATTCTGATAATTTTATACAATTTTTTGCTACGGTATATCACCTTCTTCACTCCCTGAGGGTGAGGTCTCTGGAAGGCATCGTGGGAAGACGGCCTGGGTTGCTGGTGGGATCACCAGAGCCTGAATCAGCCATCCTAAAAAACACCAGACATGACTGTTAGGAATGAAAACCTTAAGAAATGGGAGCATCAAAAAACATGTCAAATATTCCATATTATTTTCACAATGTAATCTCATACAGATATCCAGCAAAAAAGGTGGTATGACTGTTCTTATGGTACCTAATTAGGTCAGTTAATTATTGTTGTAACAAAACCTTAGCGTGGTTATACCAATTTGGTTACATTAATGAAAACATCGACAGGGAAAAGTAGTCATCAACTCAAAAGCACCCACAAAATTTCTGATATCAAGGTAATATTAATACATGTTTTTATACTGTATTAAAGGGGACGTTTCAGTTCATGTGGTCATTAAGGTACAGGCTGCTTTTGTTAATGTTAAGTTTTAACTTACCGTAGTTTGGTGAAATCACCTATTGCACTCTGAGGCAAAAGTGTGAGTGTGAAGAGCTTCCTGACAAAACAATGAATGAATTATTTAATAACAAATGGCAGAAAAAAGTACAAAACAGCTCACATCAGTGTGTGGTGGTCACATTCCTTTAAATAATACATTTTTAAGGTTTACTGGTAAGTGATATAAAGTCTTTCAGGTACTTCTTTAATGATAAAGATTGATGATACTTTTGTTAATGTTAAGTTTAAACTTATTAATGGTTAAACTATTTACAGAGGAAAACAGAAAAAACGTGACAACTTATCTTTTTCAGCTGGGATCAGGATGATCCTCGTCCTCTACACTGGTGAACACACTGTTTTATGAAAATATATATTACAACAGAGTAAGTAAAATTATTATTATTATTATTATTACTTACATTATGTCTAATATTTTGTTAAGTTTAACTTACCTTAGTTTGGTGAAATCATCGACAAAAGTGTGTGAGTGTGAAGAGCATCCCGACCCCACCAGCGTAGTTCTTCTATAAGGGAAAAAAAGTGTAAGTGAGATAAAACAATGAATAAATTATTAAATAATAAATGGAGAAAAAAAAAAAAAAAAACAGCTTACCTTGGTGTGTGGTCACATTTCTTTAAATACATTTTAACATGCTATATAATCACGAAACAGCACAATACTGGAATAAAACACACCAGAATAATAATAATAATAAAAACATTTCTATGAAAAAGGTATTATATATATATATATATATATATATATATATATATATATATATATATATATATATATATATATATATATATATATATATATATATATATATATATATAAAAAAAAAACAGAACTCATTGAAAGCTTAGGTCCCACAACTTGCTTGGTTAAAATAGAAATGTCCACAATGTTCCTGGTTAAAATAGAAATGTCCACAATGTTCCTGATTAGAATAGAAATGTCCACAAGGTTCCTGGTTAAAAGAGAAATGTCCACAATGTTCTTGGTAAAATAGAAATGTCCACAATGTTCCTGGTTAAAGTATAAATGTCCAAATGTTCTTGGTTAAAATAGAAATGTCCACAATGTTCCTGGTTAAAGTATAAATGTCCAAATGTTCTTGGTTAAAATAGAAATGTCCACAATGTTCATGGTTAAAACAGAGAGATGTTCACAATGTTCTTGGTTAAAATAGAAATGTCCACAATGTTCCTGGTTAAAATAGAAATGTCCACAATGTTCCTGGTTAAAATAGAAATGTCCACAATGTTCCTGATTAGAATAGAAATGTCCACAATGTTCTTGATTAAAATAGAAATGTCCAGCTTTCTTGGTCCTGTCCCAGTTTGTAACATTGTCTGTCAACATGTTCTCTAGTTCCACTGTTCCTCTCCATTGAACTGAACATCAATGAAATCATCAGAATTGCCTTTTCTCCTTGAATCCTCCATTGACATCAGTGGTGCTGCCCTCTCTGGGCTCAGGTCATATCTCTCAAAAAGACAACAATTTTCTAATCAGCAGCATTTGGCTGCGGATGACTGTCTTACAGTCCTAAAATCTCATAGTTGATCATTTGAAGTGAGGTTTTTTGTGGTTTGTTATTTGACTGCTGGACAGACAAAGACAAGTCCAAGGAGGACAGGCTACAGGAAGAGGAGGTGCTGCAGCAGATCAACAAGCAACTTGACACAGTTGTGTCTCTTTGTCAATCTAGTGCTTTGCAACATCAATACGTCGCGTCCAGATCACATCAGACGCCATTTATCAGGAAAACTGGCTCACGCTACTGAAAGACTGCTGCAGTTTCACCTGCTCTGTCATGTAACAACACACCGTATTGTGTGTGTGTGTGTGTGTGTACATGGGAACCCTTTCTTGTCTGTATTGTATGTCTGCCCTATTAATAAAGATATCCTGCATCAGTCTTCATATCATGTAAAGGATGTATAACTCTAAATTTATGTGATTTGTTACTGTGAAATACTGTTTGTTTGTCTTGCAGCAGAGAAGCTGATGTATTTTCTAATACTTACTGCCCTGTGAAGGTTATTAGATATTATAACTGCTGCTCAGACAATGTTCAATTATGCATTTGTGATGTATTAGACACAGTAAGTGTAGACGTCCCTCAGAAAAATAAACTACACTTGCTAACCTTCCTTTGTTACGTGATTATTAGTATAAAAACATTGTTAGCAGTTCAACTAGTAATTTTTGTATTTATTATTATTATTATTATTATATAATTAGGTCTGTCAGTTAATTACTGTTGTAAAACAGCCTTAGAATGGTTGTACCTATTTGGTTACATTATTGAAAACATAGACAGGAAAAAATAGATGGCATCAACTCAAAAGCACCCACAAAATTTCTGATATCAAGGTAGTATTAATACATGTTTTTATACTATATTAAAGGGGACGTTTCAGTTCATGTGGTCATTAAGGTTTACTGGTAAGTGATACAAAGTCTTTCAGGATGCTTTTGTTAATGATACGCTTTAACTCACCTTAGTTTGGTGAAATCACCTATTACACTCTGAGACAAAAGTGTGTGAGTGTGAAGAGCTTCCCGACCCCACCAACATAGAAGAAGCAAATAGTGACAACTTCATCTGTGCAGGTGGAATCGGGATGGTCTTCTTCCTCTTGGCTGGTCAACACAGTGGGTTTCCTGAAAAAGAACAAAAATATAAAACAGAGTGAGTAAAAATATAATAAGTGTTGGTTTACTGGTAAGTGATATTGAGTCTTTCAGGTTACTTCTTTAATGTAATAATGAAAACATTTTTCAGCTGGGATCAGGATGATCCTCGTCCTCTACACTGGTGAACCTACTGTTTTATGAAAAATATATATATATATTACAACAGAGGAAGTAAAAATATAATAATTGTTGGTTTACTGATGAGTGATCTGATTGATGATACTTTTGTTAATGTTAAGTTTAAACTTATTATTGGTTAAACTATTTACAGAAGAAAACAGAAAAAACGTGACAACTTATCTTTTTCAGCTGGGATCAGGATGATCCTCGTCCTCTACACTGGTGAACACACTGTTTTATGAAAATATATATTACAACAGAGTAAGTAAAATTATTATAATAATTGTTGGTTTACTGATGAGTGATATGATTGATGATACTTTTGTTAATGTTAAGTTTAAACTTATTATTGGTTAAACTATTTACAGAAGAAAACAGAAAAAACATGACAACTTATCTTTTTCAGCTGGGATCAGGATGATCCTCGTCCTCTACACTGGTGAACACACTGTTTTATGAAAATATACATATATATTACAACAAAGTAAGTAAAATTACTAATACTTCTAATAATTCTAATACTTTTGTTAATGTCAAGTTTAACTTACCTTAGTTTGGTGAAATCATCGACAAAAGTGTGTGAGTGTGAGGAGCATCCCGACCCCACCAGCGTAGTTCTTCTATAAGGGAAAAAAAGTGTAAGTGAGATAAAACAATGAATAAAATATTAAATAATAAATGGAATGGCAGAAAAAAAGAAAACAGCTTACCTTGGTGAGTGGTCACGATCCTTAAAATACATTTACAACTTTCATACAATCACGAAACAGCACAATACTGGAATAAAACACACTATAATAATAATAATAAAAAAATATTTCTTCTATGGAAAAAGTATTTTGATAGTTTTTTATTTACAGTATTTTACAGTTCTGTTCACAAAATTTGCTCTGAGATGGACACCACCAACAAAAAGAAAACGGGAAGGCCCAAAACCACCACAGAACTGTGACACAAGAGCTGGAACAGAGAAACCGAAAATAGAGAGAAGTCCAGCATCCTGCAATGGAAGGAATGCAATGGAGAGAACTTATTATCCTGTCCCTGTTGGTAACATCGACTGTCAACATGTTCTCTAGTTCCACTGTTCCTCTCCATTGAACTGAACATCAATGAAATCATCAGAAAAGACTTTTCTCCTTGAATCCTCCATTGACATCAGTGGTGCTGCCCTCTCCAGGCTCAGATCATAACTCTCAAAAAGAGAACAATTTCTCCTTCTCCATCACTCTTGTGTTCCAAAGCGTTCCATAGGGTCCAGTGCTGGGTCCTGTCCCCGTTGGTACCGTTATCCATCACATTGCTTCCTTGCTTTCAACAGAACATCAATAAAATTAAGTCATAACTCTCCTTCTCCATGGCCAAAGGGCTGCCGATCCTAATCAGAGTC
This sequence comes from Eupleurogrammus muticus, assembly GCA_036785175.1. Classification (NCBI taxonomy): domain Eukaryota; kingdom Metazoa; phylum Chordata; class Actinopteri; order Scombriformes; family Trichiuridae; genus Eupleurogrammus; species Eupleurogrammus muticus. Next base: position 20,868,399 of record JAYKQN010000011.1, on the reverse strand, counting down.
GCTGTCATTAGGCAGCCATTGAGGAGGGGGGCGTGTCAACCCCAGCCACGGGCGCTTGGCATGACCCTCCTCCCGGCTGTCCAAGCTCCTCTTCAAGGACGAGCTGAGGCCGAAGGAGGAAGGACCTGGCTCTTTGGGCTCTTCGGACCATGGGGGTTGTGGTGGAGGGTCAGGCACACCACCAGTGATACAACCACCAGAAGGAGTGTTAGCACCTTTATCATTTTCAAGATTTTTGTTGTTTTTTATATACAGTATTTACAGTTATAAGTTCTGTTCACAAAAGTTGCTCTGAGATGGACACCACCAACAAAAAGAAAACGGGAAGGCCCAAAACCACCACAGAACTGCGACACAAGAGGTGGAACAGATACGAAAATAGAGAGAAGACCAGCTTCCTGCAATGGAAGAAATGTCCAACTAGCTTGGTCCTCCCCCTCCATCACTCTTGTGTCCCAAAGCATTCTGTAGGGTCCAGTGCTGGGTCCTGTCCCCGTTGGTAACGTTATCCATCAACATTGCTCCCTTTCTTTGAACAGAACATCAATAAAATTAACTCAGATTAAGATCAGCAGCCAAAGGGCTGCCGATCCTAATCTGAGTCGCTGTCATCAGACAGCCATTGAGGGGGAGGACGTGTCCACCACGGCCGTGGCCGCTTGGCATGACGCTCCTCCCAGGTGTCCAAGCTCCTCTTCATGGACGTGGTGAGGCCGGAGGAGGAAGGACCTGGCTCTTCGGGCTCTTCAGGCCATGGGGGTTGTGGTGGAGGGTCAGGCACACCACCAGTGGTAGAACCACCAGAAGGAGTGTCATCACCTCCCCACCACAGCCGTGGCCGCTTAGCATCACCCTCCTCCCGGCTGTCCAAGCTCCTCTTCATGGACACGCTGAGGCTGGAGGAGGAAGGACCTGGCTCTTCGGGCTCTTCGGGCTCTTCGGGATCTTCTTCTTCTTCTTCTTCTTCTTCGTCCTCTTCTTCTTCTTCCTCTTCTTCTTCTTCTTCACTCAGAGTGCCATACCCTGAGTCCTCACTGTCCCAATCCACATCTTCGTCCTCCTCCTCCACGTCCACATCTTCATCCTCCTCCTCCTCCACGTCCACATCTTCATCCTCTTCCTCTTCGTCCTCAAAGTCAATGGGAGGAATGCCATGAATATACAAACCTACCTGTACATTACCTACCTCATCCTCCCCCTCTTCTTCGTCGGATGAGATGTAGATAGGGAGGTTGCGGACGTCGTCCTCGTCTAGGATCCAGATGACTTCAGGACCATCTCCTGACGGTCCTGAAGGACGCTCAACGAAGAAGTCCTCACCTGGAGGGGAAAAAAGATAAAACTCATGAGAAAATTATTTCAAGTCCTAAGCATTTCCAAGGATGAAACATAACATCCAATATTTGAGACTAAATAATCAACCATTACACATGCCAATTGTTATGCAGGACTACAACTGCTATAATCAAAAGCTATAAAAAATAAATGTGCAGGTTAAAATAATAAGAACAGAAATAGAAAAATAAAATAAATAAAATGTATTTATATATCTGAAATATTATTTAATTTGTCATTAGTTGTTTTTCACCCAATTTATACTTTTCTGTTTACATTTATTCATGTTTCATTTATTTATTTCCCTATTTATTCATTTCTGTGCATATTTATTTCTCTTATTCATTTCTGTGCATATTTATTTATCTAAAGTCTAGAGAAATACATTTGCACAGAAATAAATAAATAGGGAAAGTAAAGGGTGGAAAATAGTCTAGAGTCTAGACTATTTCTTCACCCTTTTCTTTTATGGTGTCACTACAGATTAAAGCTGTTTCAGTCCTCTAAAACCTATCATGATATACTGTAGCTAACAAAAGTCACAGAATGAGGGACGTGTCAATAAAACATCACTGAATGTACCAATAAATATTTATCTTGACATGGCCTATTCAACTTTGCACAATCTAATCAATGTAGCCACTGTACAGAAAATGTGTTTGTAGTAGTTAATAGAGCATGTTGAGGAATATCTGATAATTAGCTTAACAATGTGACTTATAGTGAAAAGACTCCGACTACATGTTTAAATCAACTAAGCTTCAACAGTAAGAAAAAAAACGCAGCTCAGGGTTTTACATGAAACGAACATGGAGCGGACTAGTTAGCATACGTAGCGTACGTGATGACGTGAACACGTTCCGGCGTAGAGACGAGTAATATTTATCACTACTCATTTCTCCATGGAGACGGAAAAAACATATTTTGGCATTTCTTGAAATTTGATGGAAGAGTCATTCCAATGAAAAATTGTTATAGCTATATAATATATAGCTATAACTTTATCCCAGAACTAAATAGAACCTAATTACAAGTAAAACACAACAAAATAAAATACTAACCGACTATAATGATAATGTAAATTGACTAATACCTAAAACCGTGTCAAAATGAACACTGAGGAACTATGATTGAATTATTCTTGTTAGCATCTAGGCTATGATAAGCTAGTATCCCAATACAGCAACAATGGTACAGTATCATTAAACTCTCAGGAAATTCGGACTAAAAGAGACTTAAATTCATTTAAAACACAAAATTGTTATAAAATATAACAAAACGACTAAAATGTAAAAGAATTTGTTATCTGTCTTACCTGCCATCCGAGGCAGTTCGCGGTCGTCGTCCATCCTAGATTCCGTCCTCGGTTCCGTCGGCTACAGGTCTTCAGAAGATTGGAGTAGACTTCGGTTCGTTTTCCAAGAAGAAACAAAGTTCTTTCCGGAGTTGTGTAAAAAGAAATTCTCTCTCTCAGCGATCAGGCAATGCAGCAGGTGCTCGTCTTCAAGTCCAGGTGCAAAGTGAAGAATCTCAGCTTGCGTCACTTAGTTACGTTTCATCACATGGATACGAAGGAAGCGTGTTTTAGAAAGTTTAGTTTCTTGGTAAAAAAAAAATGAAAGGGGTATTTCACATTGACATTAAACTTCAGTATGATTGAAATTATTAAATAAAATAATGTGCATCTCATACAATTTAACCACCTACCTACATTAATCATAAGGACAAATTATATAAAGCCTTTATGGATCAAGATATTATGTAACATATATATATATATATATATATATATATATATATATATATATATATATATATATATATATATATATATATATATATATATATATATATATATTCTTCTATTCTATTCTATATATATATATATATATATATATATATATATTATCTATATATGACTATATATGACTATATATGACTATATATATATACATACATATATATGACTATAAATATATAGTCATATATATATATATTTGACTTACCTGGAGAGTGAGTTTAATTTCTGGTAGGTACAGGTGCTGTTGATTAATCAAAACAACCACATTTTTAAGGTAAGTGTGGGCATCAAAATATACTTAGCTTCAGTTACTTTTCATTTAATCATTTAATGTTGTTATTATATATCCTCACATAAATTATGTCAGTGTTATAGCAGGATGTGAAAAAGTGTGCCAACCCAACCAGGTCTCCCCCTAGGTTTGATCATTGCTTCATGTGTCTACAACTATTTATCCACTGTCAGACTTCTGTTATATTTATAGACTAAAACATAAATAAATAAATACATAAATAAATAAATCCAATTATATATTTAATTTATGTTTTGGTTGACTAGTACAACATGTTGATCCTTTCTTTTGGCTGGTAAATCTTTCCACTTGGTGGCAGCATTGTCAAGGTATTTGTGTGGTGTCACAGCCCTGAAGGACATTACTGTAAAGTCGTGTTTAAAAGAAAAATTAAATGGCCAAAATGCCAAATAATGGGCTTTGTAGTGAAGTAAAGCTGAAGGAAGCATGAAAAATGTATGCATGTGTGTGTGTGTGTGTAGATCATGAATCTGTCAATATGCGATGTGTGTTTTTTTTCAATAAGGCAAACCAGCAGAGTTCCAGTTGAATTGCAGAGAGCTTTTTAATTTTTTGTTTACTTTTTATTTATTTAGCACATTTTCTAAAAGAAGGAACTAAAACCGTTTTACCTCAGTAGGATCATATCAGCTCATTAATCAGGGAAGTCTGCTTAATGTAGTTCACTGTAAAGCGTTTTCCTGTCTGTTTATCACCCAACTAATAAAGTTAATTGTTATTGGCCATATGAATATTTCAAACATTGTTGTGGCAGTCGTCTGAGATTATTTTACTCCCATGAATCTTAAAGCATTAGGATGTGCTCTATCCAGTGTATTTCCATGTCCCAGTTCACCTTATATGTTTCCTTCATTTAATATTTAATGAGAGAGATGGATTTTTGTCTGTGGTTTCAATTAAATTGCCAATTGTAATCTCCTTGATGCAGATAGACCGTAAACAGACTCAGACAGGCAGACGCACACACACACACACACACACACACACACACATAGACACACAGAAAGATAGACACACAAACACACATATACAAACACAAACAGACACACATACAGAGAGACAGACACACACACACACAGTTTGCCAATAAAGATATTTTGAATTGAATTGAACTGAATTTAATTGGTACATCTAATTTTTTATCATTATTTCCACCCTGAAACAATTGCAAAGATTGTTTTGTCTTCTGAAGAAAACATTTACACATGAGATTAGCAAGTGGATCAATCTATCTGTCAAATCTCATCCTTAATTGTAATATTATGACTCATTAAAATTATTTTATTTTTCTCTTAGTGTGTACTAATACTTAATTGCAGAAAATAACTATGTTTGTATTTTTTTATTCACTTTTTATTGATTTTTCACAAATACAATATTTGTGAATACAAAAACAAAGATAGAACATCCACAAGTGAACAGGGAGGACCACAGGCAGATATCAACTAACAAAGTTTTACACTATATATAAAGTGTAAAAAAATATATATTATTTATGCACTTGTACATCACTGAATGTCAGATGTCATCATAATAACAAAAGGGGAAAGAAAGAAGGGAGAGGAAAGAAGTGAATAATAATAATAATGATAATAATAGAACCAATAAAAAAAATAAAAATAATAATACATATTCGGAGGTTTGGTGGACATTCAACCCACTCCCCTGTGGTAGTACACCCAAGAGAAATAGTAACGGTTGGCATATCAGAGCTTGTTGATAAAAGACAGCATCTCAGACCATAGGAGATCTATTATGGAGAAAGAGTATAACATATGTAAAAGAGTGCCACATTTTTTATTTTAATTAAAAACAAAGATAATACTAAGAAGAATAATTAGTATCATCATGAGTTTATTTTTATACACATTACAACTATTTTCAACATTACAACTTTATTTTTCTAATTTTAAATTAGATTAGTAATTTTTTAGGAGAATTGATTTTTTGATCTAATAAATGGTAATGCAACATTTTGCAGAAAAAACATATAAAACGTGAAGTATCACTCAAATCAAAATGAGGACTTTATTCTTGATATATTATGACTTTCTTCTCATAATTTAAAAATGAAAAGGAAATTACTTTCATTCATCAATCCAATAGATGGCGGTAATGCACTATTATGTATTCAAACCGCGTCAAAAACAGTGGAGAAGAAGAATCAGGAGGCGGGCCCACTGATAGGGGGCGGAGCTTTGTCATCTGCGCTGGCCCCTCCCAGCTGTGTGGAAGGAAGCGGAAATAAACGTCGCAAACCTTCTGCTAGTAGCTAGATTTCAGCTTTGAGGACGGGGTGGAAGCGACACAAGACATATATCGTTAGTTGCCTCTCAAAAGGGAATTGGATAATTACACGAGAGGGGTTTGTTTTTGACAGTGACATAATCCAAAACGGAATATCTCTAGTGGTGAGTTTCCTGAATGCTTTCTCTTGATAAAAGTTGTGTAGTGTTTCCTTTCGCGACGCAGGCTAGTCAAGTTCAGTAACGCTAGCCGTGCTAACTGCTAGCAGCAACAACAGCTTGCGCTATGAAAAAAAAGGTTTTCTTCCTTTTCATATTTGCCAACGTGAAGCTTGCTAGCAGGCCTCGGCGTAAAAATGACATCTCTTGTTCACTGCGAACTGTTTTTTTGTGTTGATTAATGTCACCGTTATTCTACCAGTTGGTTAACAATAACCGGGTTAAGTTTGATAATCACTCGGCAGCGCAGTTATTGTTACCCGACCGTTAGCCGGCGTGCTAGCTCGGGCGGTCAACACTGGGCGCAGTCCGTCCGCTGGAACGGAATCGATCCACTTCAACTAGCGTGAAAATTGTTAAAACGCGTTTTGATGTTAAACAAAAATAGAGTTTGAGTACGTGTTGTAATTCGACATTAATCTGGCATTGAAAGAGCAGAATAAGGTTGGTTAGATTCTAGAGGATAATTGCAGTCAGCAGCTTTCACCTTTCATTACTTTGTTTCACTACTTCTGTCAGAGATGAGTTATTGTCAGTGGTGTAATCTACCATACTTTGAACCTTTACCCATACTTTTTGGAGAGTATCTGTATTTAACTTTAGTTTGTATTTTCTATCAACTTCCACTTTTGCTCCGCTACTCTTTCCCTGGAGCTTTGTTACTTAGTTGCTACAAAATAAGATTCAGATTTGGTTGAAACTGACTGCAAACGACGTGGAAATGTTTGAAAATTCTGATTCATTATTCATTTTAAAAAGTATGATGTGGAAACCTGAAACCACCAGTGATGCAAAACTATTTGAATATACATTCTCGATATTCTAACTTTTATCTTTTTAACTAACAGCATTTACTTTTGGTAAGATGTCAGTACCTTTACTCAATTGTGAAGTACTTGAGTACTGAGGATAACGTATTTGTACTATTAAGTAAAGGCAAAAGTTCTGGCATCAAACAAAAATACAAAATAACAAGTAAAAGTTCTCCATGAAATGTTACTTCTGTGAAAGTGCAGAGGTATTACTGAAATGTAAAGTGTCAAAGCTAAAAGTACTTATCACTATACTGTATAATGCAGATTTTTTAAATCACTATATACATGTGGGGTATTTTTTATGATTTAGTGGAGCTAATTTAAGATACTTGGACTAAATAATTTGTACCGCATCTTCATGTAAAATGTAGAGAAAAGAAAAAGATAGAAGAGCAGCAATTCCATAAAATATTATGTGTGTTCACATAATAAGTACATTTTATTTAAGATATTAAGCTGGGAGTACATGGTACAATATTTTCATTAATGTAGTGGAATGGAAGTGTAACGTAGCACTCAATGAATAGAAGTATCTTGAAATTGTACTGGTAATGTTGTAGGGTCATATGTTGACTTCCACTTGTGTTACTGTAAACTGTGGCTGATAAATTGACATCCTCATCTGTTCTGGCTGACATATGAATGGATATTCCACGATGAGGACTCCTTGTTTGATTAAGCATTGACATCCTAAAGTTTGAATTTGCAGATAATTTTTCAGCTCCTCTTTTGTGATCTGTCGTGTCCCTTATGTTTAATGGTTTAATTAGACGTAGAGTTTAGCAACCAACTATAATGAGATAACACAGCTTTATCCATTTAACTTGGCAACTGTACGTTTAACCTACTGTAAGTCAATCCCCGTAAGCTCTGCAAAAATACACTTATCTCTGGTTTGGACAGGTAGGATACTGTCAAACAAAGTGTGTATGATTTGTAGTGAACTAAAAATCTAAATTTCACCAATATACTGTTGCTCGATGGTTGTTCTCTTTTGTTGGGAGCAGTAGCAGCAACAACATGCCGACAATGAGCTCTTTCACACAGGTTTGCCACTGGAGATGTCCATTAGTACTTCTGTGCTATTTTTTTGTGGATATTGTTAGATCTAAACAGAACAAGACTGTGATGCTTAGATCACTAAATAGCTTTCTCGTGATTACAGCAAAACCATCACAGAAAAAAAAGATCAGATTAAAAGTCCAGGCTTTGTGTTTGGTTTTTGTTGGGCCGTTGTAATTAAATTTTATGCTTGTATGAGGATTTTCATGTCTCAGGGTGAACTATGAGCATTCTTGCTTCTCCTCTGTGCAATTACCGTACACTACATTTCCCGTTATTTCTTGCCTGCAGGTACCCTACTGTGACCTTTATGTGAGGTCAAAGACCTAAAGGAACGGGTCACAGACGGGAGGAGAGACTCGGAGAAAAGCACCTGGCCACAGCAGCCTGGATACGTGTTTTTATTTTTTATTCAGCCCCTGAACCAAAATCACAGCCTAGCAGTTTTGCAGCACGCGACAAGAACCATGGAGGCCATTGCCAAATACGATTTCAAAGCCACTGCTGACGATGAGCTTAGTTTCAAGCGTGGAGAAGTCCTCAAGGTACGTTACAGCTATTTTGTGATTTAGTGTCAAGGCTTGTCTGTATTACTCATAACTATGAAATGGCTGAAAATCCTTTCTTGCAATGTAGGTCTATTTCTTGTGTATTTAATTGTTCAGTGCCACCATCATTTAGTATTGATTTCAGTACATAAGTATCAGTAGGTTCAGGTCAAAAATCCTGAACATGATGCTGCATCATATTATGGCACGCATGCTAATTAGATATGGCAACAAAAAAACAAGATTTTAGGCCTGTATGATGTGGCGTTCTCTATGATAATATAGTGTTTTAAAGACAGGCTTTTGTCATAATACTGAAAGCTCAATGTTTTAAAAGGCAAAAGATTTTTACTCTGTTATGATCTGCTCTCTGTCAAACTTCAGGCTTGTCCTGGCCCCTCGGGCACGAGACCCTTTCTTATTGAATGAAAACTGTTCGTGTCACCCCCCTTCTTTGCTGAGATAGATATCCAAGACATCAGAAACTGCATACAGCAATTTTCTCTACACTGTGGTCCCCTTTGGATTGAAATGCAATCATCATAAATCCCTCTGTCTAAAGTCATAGTTGTGTCAAGGTCGGTTTGCAGAGGCGACTGTGCAGAAAGTGCTTGTGTCAGAATATTTAAAAAACAAAAAAAAACTTTGGATAATGCAAAACTTTAAGGATCCTTTTTTTCCTCTCCTCCTTTTGCTTTAAGGTCACTGAGTTCTTATTTTACTAAAACGTGGTTCCAGGAAAAACATAGCTCCTCAGCCACTGGCTGTTTACAGATTGAATAGCCTTTTATAAATTATATAGTTCTAAAGGACCACACAACTTTGTGAATCTTCAGTGTTACCTGTCTGTTTTGATCATAATAATAAATTGTTTTCATGGGCAACACCAGCTTTGTTTTGACATGCAGGTAGATGGATGTGGCTGTACCCATCTGATTGTGTGTCAATAATATAATTGTTAAAACTTAATTATCTAGTGTGGAGAATTGATTTTGTCACAAATACCGTTTTACTCATAACTCACTTAGAATTTTGAAAGCAATTTGGTCAACTGCACAGCACATCTGTAGCTAATTGGAAGGGATTATTTGGGACTAGTAAATACACGTTTCACATAGTGTTACTGTCATTCCTTGCAGTCCATGTGAGATGAGACTCACCTGGTACTTCTAATTCATAGCGTGCAAGCTTCTTGATCTATTAACTTATTACATGCTATGGATGAATAATATAAGAGTCAAGTAAGCTCTCATGGATAATTTGGCTGTGCTATCAGATTGTGCGTGCAGTTTTTTTTCTTTCTCTGAATGAATGTATTTGAGGAGAGAGTTTAGAAAAGACTTATCTCGCCAGGGTAGAGGGGTGGAGAGAGGGGGAGGGGGGGGGGGGAGTGTGAGTTTCTGCTCAGGAAACACTGAGCTAAATATAAGCTCAGATTAAATTTGCATATCCGAGGAGAAAGTGATGTACTTTTCCTCTAATTTTCACAGCCAGCTGTCTTGATGGGGGATCTCAAGCTTTTTTCTCTCGATGTCAGAGTTGCAGCCAACATGTTGATGGGGAAATACCACTTTTTTTTAATGTTCTTAAATCCAAAATTGTCACTTCTCAGTTCCCCATGTCTGTCATGTCCTTGGTCTCATTTCTGTTTTTTTTCTCCTTCCTTGAAGAATGTTATTCAGATGCTCTTTTGCACAGTAGCTCGGGCTGGCCTCATTGAAAGTGTGAGGCCTGTTAAAAATGTAATAATTTTACAGAATCACCCATATTCCTGTTATGAGACAATCTAGTTTGGCAGCAAAGTTCAACAAAATCTGTTATCTTAATCCTCTTGTCCACAGTGTATATCTTTTAGCCCAACATAAGGCGTGCGTGCGTGCGTGCGTCTGTGTGTGTGTGTACATGTGTACATCTATACCTACCCTGGCTTTATTTAACCTGGCTAGTGCGTAACATACTGTAAGTGCACAATCTTAAGAGCTACCAAAAATTGCTTTCCAGTTTATTTTTGGACCGTATGAAATGGGGAAGGAAAGCCTGCATGAACATTGCCTCTAGCACTGTCCACATTTCATCTGAAACATTTGTGTTGGTTGCTGTGCCCGAAGGACCAGTTCACTTTTTGAGTCAGAATGAATTGGCACGGTGTTTGTTCTACTGTCAGATACCATCCCCCTCCCCATTTCTTTCATCTTCTTTATACTGTTTTCTCTTTTGTTCCCCCTCACAGACGGTACAGTACAGTAGTTTGAATGCCGGTATAAGAAACAGGATGGAACATGTGCCTGTCAACTTGATACAGAGATGTACATATACACAGGTGGACCCCTGTTACACTTTATGTAACTAGAAGACTGGAGATTTTTGGAACTTCCACAGCAATACTTGTGTTCAGGGAGCTTATCAATACCTCAAACTTTGCCCACAGGTAGCCAGGCATTAGGTGTGTATGCCCCACTACCTTCGTGACTGCTAACATTTTCTATCTGCTTTAGGAGTTTACTTCAAAGAACTGAGCATTAAAAGCAGCTACACCACTTGAGTCCATGTTCACACACTATTTGTGTGTTAACAGTATGTTTGTCATTATGTGTGTATCCGCATACAAAATTAAAGTCCTGTCATATCGACAACATTACTATTTGTGGTAGAAATTGTTATAAAAGTTGTAAAAAAGCCTTTTGGTGTGTGGTGGAGTGTGTTCACCGTGGCTCCTTTGCTTCCATCACCAGTGCTATCTTGTCTGCTGATACTAATACTAAACAGCTCTGCTCTCAGGACAAAGGGGCCCTCTCATGAGAGAGAGCAGGCCCGTGTTCAGGCTTTTGCTTAATTGAGCATCCCTACACTTTCACCACTTTCCCTATCAAACAGAGACGGTGGCTGTGTTTTCCCGTCGCTTTCTCCGGCCCTCCCACTGGCACTCAGGAAAGGTTGTGTGTGTGTGTGTGTTGAGGTTTCCAGTTTTCCACTTTGTTCAGCTGCTGCTGCTTTCAATTATCACTGGCTGTTACCACACAAGGGCTGGATGATTATCTGAATGTTTACAATACACAAATGATAATTGCTGTAGACCCATTAAAAGCCAGTAAGGCATTGTTGTCGATACCACAGACATTTCAATGCCCCCCTTTTTTTCTAAATCTGTATTTAGTATACACAGAATCCTTTGTAGCAAGTATGACCAGCACCAGCAGTACATCTAGCTACAGTCTGACTGCCTCATTAAACTCACAATGTTCAAGCCTTAATATTAGACAGATCCAGATCTGGCTTAGTGTCACATAGCAGTTGTCCTCCTTGTTCCAAATACTTTAAACCCCCCCCCCCGAAAAAACTCCTAATGTATGTGTTTATCTTTGTGTCTGCCACTGAGGGGATGAAGGGGTGGTAATGAAGGCAAGAAACTGATTCACCATCCAAGTTTTGTGATGTGTATATTCTAAATTCAATTGTCTTAATAACCACAGAGGTATGTGATCACAAATAGGATGTATCAGTTTAACCCTCAAATACCCATACACGGCTTTTGTCTTGATTTAGCGGCCACGAGTCCGTCGAAAAACATTTATTTCTCCTATTTGCCGGCAAACATTGTAATAGAAACTCTTCACATATGAACCTGTTAAGCAACAGATTGCAGTCTCCTTTTTAATTTCCAAGGTGTTGAATCTGTTATACATACATGCAGTATAATATATCTCATCTTGTTGAAATAAGGTGTGTGCTTTTCTGCATACTCCTTATCAGTAACTAACACGGAGCTGTGCACCTACTTTCTTTTTTTTAATCTTTTACAGACAGTTTGACGTTTAACTGTTCTCGCTTATTCTACAAGTAGAGCCAGATTTATTAGATAAAGGGGAAAAAATGGATCTAAATATGTTTGGTGTGGGCACAAGACACATTTGCATACTGCAGACTTTATCTTCACAAAGTCATTTCCCATCATGCATAGACAAAAAGAGGAAGGAGCCACTGGTGTCTTTTCTCTTTTTGAACGGATGCAGTAAGACATTTCTTCTTCGTCAAGCCTCTAAACTGCTGAGAAGTTCAGACGCAACACTGAACAGTATAGGCTTTCTAACAAAGCCAAATGTTAGACCGTTTTAGTGACATTTTTCCTTGATCATGGTTGTTAATTTGATGTATTTTCATGTTGTTACATAAATCCTTTTGTTAAAACGGCTCCCAGATATAGGTCTTGATTGAGTCTTGTTTATGCGACACATTATTTCTGCTCATTTTCCATGTCAGAAAGCAGATCTAGAGGAAAAGTGGCAGCCATGTGGAGGCCACACTAGAGTCGGGCCGTTGCCCAAAGCACTGTGCACTTGTTCTCATTTCCTCCTTAAATAAAGATTTACAGCACTGCTAGCTCGCAGAATTAGCTCCCATCATCAGATCTTTGAACTTCGCTCATGATGTAGGTCCCGCCTTTTTACCTCATGCTTCTGAAAACTGCTGCCTGCAGATTCATAGCGTTTGTTGTACAAACTCTGACAAAGTCACACTGGCTCTGTCAATATTATACCGGGGCCAATAATGAAATATCATGCCGTAAAACAATTTAGAGCCACCTTAGGAGAGAATAAGAGCTTGCCAATAGATCGCCAATAGAACCATGACCTTTGTGGAACATTAAGACACTCAGTCGTCATTATGGGAGGTAAATGTGAGCTTGTAACGGAGCAAAAGCTAGCTGTAGCTACACTATAAAAAATGAAATACTATATCCATGAAATGGCTTTAAAACAAATTACACTAAAACATAAAAGGACTAGAATAAAAACTGCGCCACACATTGTACAATTAGACGAAATGCAGACAAAGAAGACTTTTGACAGGCCTTGCAGGCTTTAAGGTTCATGTAGCAGCTTGAAAACCTTTATTAAACATTAAAACTGTGTAGAAGCCTGCAAGGGATAGGAAATATCAGAACAGACTGCAGTGGGGTAAAAGTATGTTGGACTAACAGACACACAGTTTGTCATAGGATTAAAAAACTTTGGTATTATTAATCACATTAAAGAAGATATGTTCTGTTAATTGCTCCCAGTAAATTGTGACAGTACATGAGTGATACCAGAACCCTGAAACCAGTGCAGCTAAATGGAACTAACTCATTGTATTACTTGTACCTGTTTGCACTGCAATATGACAACCTGCCTCCTGTTGGCATGACCTCACGTTGTGGTGTGAAATGTAGAATGACGAGACCGGCCTTTTCCTTCAGAGAGTCAGAGCTGTAAACCACCACCTCCCACTCAGCCTGCCGCCACAAAACCTTTTTAAGCCCATAGTCAAATCTGAGGTAGGCTCGTCTAGTCCGCCCCAACATTACTGTGTCCTTGTATCTGCGCGCGCTTGCATTACTGCCACAGCTTTGCTGTTTTCACATCCTGTTTGATGTCTTCCCACCCCCCAGTAACTTCCTGTGTCTCCCCAGCCAACACCAGCGACCGTAGTCTGTGGCAGTGCAGAGAAGCACAAGAGTCGCGTAGTCTCATCCTTTCACGCAGTCGGAATATGATTGTAGTAAAATCGTATGGTTACAGCAGGAACTCTGAACTGTGACACCCAGTTTCCCTCTTGTTTTGGAAGAGGAAAAACAGAGCCACCCAGAGTCACCCGGCCCCTCCCCGATTAATTGCTCCCTCATCGCCTATTATTGCTTAGAGCCTATTGATTTCCCGTCTGCATCCACTTGCGCGCGGTGAAGGGAGAGTTTTATCTGCGCTGCCATGCGATTCCCGAATCTCTTGAAAAATACAAAACACTCACTCGAAAGACTCTTAAGCCGTCATTAGAGCTGCTGAGGACTTGTCCTGAGCTCCACACCCAAATCCCACTATTTGTTTTTTTCTGCTTTTTTCTGTTTTAAACACCAAGTTAAGTTCAAGGCAGCAGTGGTTTACAGTGGATGTCTTTGCGGATGTGTAAAACGGCACTGCAGTGTACTATGTGAAGGCTCAATAAATCCCTGCAATGTTGCTCCTTCTGTGGCATATCTGAAACTCACTGGAGTTACTCTGCTGGAGGCTCACAGGATCTCACTTCAGTCAGATACTGTCACATTTGCATAGGAGCTCATTGGCAAATTCATCTTTCTAATTCAGTGCTGAATATCTGGAGAGAAATTGTAGATAAATGCATTTTATGTTGCAGTTTCTCTCTTCTTTCATTTGTCTCAAACACTGTGGCCTTGTTAAGACAAGGAGGAAAAAAACACAACACTGTTAAAAATGCCATTGGTCATGCTGTCCTTTTTCTTCACAAAATCAGATGAGAGGAAGCTAGGGGTGATTCTGTTATGGCTCAAGAAGACTGTAAATAGTGCAAAACCTCCTAAAGGCAAAAGGGTACAAGGTAGGCTTTCAAGTTACAGAATGTAATCTAACCAGAGGAGGAACCAGACAACTACACATAGCTTCAAACACACAAAGAAACCAGAGAGTCAGTTAAGTGAAGCACAGTGTTCCAGCTGCTGTTTTTATTTACATAACCTGTATTTGTAAACTTATATTTCCATTAGTGAATCAGTAGTAGCCACTACTTTCAAATAATAGGAATGGCAGCCTCCCTGTCATCTGGTGACGCCACTAGCAGCGTGCTGCTGCTCACAGCAGCAGGAGATGTGGAAACTGCAAATATTGCCTTACCTTAGTAATGGAGGAAAGTGTGTTTGCATGAACCAACTCTCCTGTTATTCGTCCTGTTTCGTGCATCCGAAGGGTTGACTTCATGTCAACAAACAGTGTTGGGCCTTTATCCTGGCAACTACCTGCTCTGGCCTAATAGCTGCCCAACCAGGCAAGGTTTAATCTGTCAGTGCCGGCCCCTGCCGAGGACACACAGGCTGAAACCGCTGAAGCTTATGCAGCGAGGTCATTCAGCCTTAAGGCAGGTATGTAGCTGTTTTATCATGGTGACTTGTAAAATGTTAGAGTAGGATGCAGGGGAAATGCAATCGAGTGCGGTGACTGTTGAAAGTCAGACGTTTCCTGATGAATTTTTGGATGCCTGTTATATTGGTACAGATTGTACTGGGCGTTAACCAGGTGACAACTTTTGACACTTTTAGCTGGCTGTTGGATGTCAGATGCAGATTACCACACACAGTGCAGCTTCTAGTGCTTCTACAATTATAAGATAATATACTGAGCAGTTGGTGAGGCTCATTAAATCAGCAGTTTAAAGCAGGATTTAGGATGATCTTGTAGAACACCACCTCTGGACACAAAACATCCAAAAAGATGCCATTCAGGGTACTTTCATACCACTAGTTTGATTATTTGGTCTGCATAAGGCAATTCATTTGTACAGTGTAGCAAACTGACTCCAACATGGTCCTCAAACCAAAAATTCCTTATTCCTTACCACTGTGGTACAAGGCTTTACACTTGCACAGGGGCTCCACCCCAAGGGTACTGGTCCTGTGTGTTAGGTACCCCAACAAAGGATCACTAAAATTGTAATGTGTACCATTGGACTGGTACACAGCCATGGTAATGGAAATGCTAAAATAAGCATACCACACCACATAGAGGAAATGGGACATTTGCTGCGCACCCACTGTTGGTGTGAAAGCACCCTGGGGCTCGCTGTCAAAAAAAAAAAAGGTCACAGAATTTCATGTGGTTCTTCATAAGAGACTAAAACAGACAAAAGAGCTGTGTTGTGTGGAATCGAGCAGCTTTTCCTCTTGGGATTGATGGGCTATCGCAGAAAGACATTTAGCGAGCCAACCACCACAAATGGAGGACAGCGCGAGCCACAGAATAAAACATAGCTAGTTTGGCTGCTCTGAAAAAAAGATGCCCCCATTTTATGTTATTTGCCCTTGAGGAGTTTTCCTAAGATGATCACAAGGAGTGTGATTCTTCAAAGTGCTCCTCTGTCTCCTCCCTCGGTCTCTCTTCCTCTCTCTCTCTGTCCCTTTCTCTTGTATTGCTATTCATCTTTCTTAATCTGTCCTCTGTCATTGTTTGTAGCTTTTAGTTTTCTGCTCGTCCTCTCTGCATCTATTTCTCACTGCTTTGCCTTTGTAGCAGTGTGTTGAGTCAGAGTTGTAATTAGGTCTCGCTGCTTTTCATCACCCATCACTCCCTTCTGATGTGCCATAGCGACTCTGACAGCTGTATTTAAACCAAATATTATCATTTTCCCTCTCTGCTTCACTGTAGTTACCTCTGCACAGTGTATGAGTGGAAATAGTCAGAAATGGGCCATACTGCCCTATATCCCGTGACAGAAGTGAGACAGTGATAGCTCATAGAACAGATTATGTGCTACATAAATACATTCTCCATAGAGGTGGCAGTTTGCTTAATCTCTTCGATGGCAGCCACTGAAGCTCATCAGGCCCTCTCTTAATGCCGTACACCTACTCTGCTTCCTGAACATGCACACTACCACATCTGTTGACTGCACCAGAGATTTCCTCGCTTTTTTCCCCTAATTTTCAGATTGAGCCATTAGAGGGGAATTGCCTAAATAAACCGCACCGAAACGTCAAGCTGTGATAAACAACATCATCATGTAAATGAGGGTCTGCCCCCTCACTGCTGTAGTCAAATTAATGTTGGAGGAAGGAGGCAGTGCAAAAATGATCCCTTTCAATTTTAGTTTCCACTTGCCTCTTTGGCTGGTGGGTCCATTTTTATTTATAACATTTTTTTTGTTTGTTTTAAATGTAGAATTTGGATAATGCATCTTTCCACCAAATATGATTCATTGATTGAAAGGCTGGTTTGGACTACTAAGATTTTGTCTTGATTCCTTGTGATGTTACTTGCATTCTTTACGGTTTACAATTGTCTTGATATATATTCACCAGTCACTCTTTTTTTTTTTTTTTTTTTTTTTTTTGCTGTAACTAATGTAATAATGACACATGATAGTTAAAATTTAATAAGTGAAATTGTTATTTGAACAATTTTGACTCTTTTTCAGTGGCTTAATAGGTTTCATTTCCAAAAGCCTATTGACTTGTTGCTTGATCAGATGTGCACCGTGTGCTATGAAGCAGCAGTTTTCTGCTCTATAAGGGAGGATCCACATGTGTTCGTGGCCTCAAACATCATTTTAATTACAAGTGTTACAAGCCGTCATTTACTGGAATCCGATGTAATCCGTGTGTTTCTGAATTAGGGTGGCGCTCGCCGCCTCGCTGGCTTGAACCTGTCCTGAATCAAAGCTGTTGACTCCCCACTGCGAGCAAAGGAGGTCACAGTCATTTTCATGGTTTTACTCTTAAAAAAAAAAAAAAAAAAAAATTGAAAAAATAACTTTTGTCAACGCCCAACACCTGCTGAGATAATAACTCGTAGTATTATTAAAGGTGCTCCATGTGTACTCATTTTCTGAGTATATACAATCATTACACAATACTTTGTCCCTTTTTATATTTCACAACCCCTGCATATTATCCAAGATACCAGGATCTGTGCTGTTCAGGGTGTTTGTCCCCTCTGTGAGATGCAGTGCCTCAAATTCCATTCCTGCAGGACAGTCACACATTAATCACACATAGATGTGGCTAGGCATCTGTTATTACAACTTCTTTTTCTTTTTCTTTTTTTTGGGTGTGAGCCAGGCCCAGCTAATGGCTGAATATCTACTACATTTCTGTTCAATTCTGACTTGAGACATGGCCTCCATGGGGACATTTGGGTCTTTTAACTTCTTCTTTCTTGGCTAGAATTATCTGTGCTAATGAATTGCTCCATTTGTACCGTTTCAGGTGATTTGTGTAGTTTCTCATCTTCCTTAGTCAGTGTCTGCACAGGACCTGAGGACAGATTTATCCTTGAGTCATGAAAAATTACTTCCTTATCTGATTCTGTGGAGTTGTTTCCCAAAATTAAATTTGTACACCTAGTACATTTAAAGAGAAACTGCATATAATGAAGCTGCTGCCCTCCATTTATCAGTCTGCAATAATAACTTAAGTTTTAACATTAAACGATTTAGGTGTTTTTACCATTCTCAACAACACCTTTATACATTTAAACATTATATTCATCTTGCAAAAATGGCCTCACTACATGAATTATAAGCCTTATACTCCTTTCCAGACATATGTGGGTAGACGCATATCATCATATGTACTGATTTATATCATGTTTTTCTGACTTTATGGGAATACACATGTACAAGTTCAGTATCTCTGTCCAGGTCACAAAAGCTTGAAGGAAATAAGTCACCATAAATTAGAAAATTAATGTTTACCGTCCAGAATCAAAGTACATGGTATAATTAGTGTCTAATGTCATCATGGCTGCATGTCTGGTATGTGACCAGACGTCCTCTACATGAGGTCTGGTGAAGGTTTGTTGCAGACCCAACATGCTCTGGGCCTCCGAGGTTCTGATGAAGCTTTCTCATCTGTATTTTTCCTCGGCCGGCCAGCCTCACGCACAGATTATCTCACTGTGGCGTAATCCCTGCTCCTGATTTATTACAATCCCGGGCGGACTGTGTGGACATGTGGTTTATTTAGCATCTTATTTTCTCTGCCCCCACTGTCCCATCTCTCACTATCTCCATCTTGTGTCAGTGTTTAATGAGAAGCTCCTGTATGCGTTATCCAATCCCCTTTATCAAAAAAAACGTACTTTTATACAAAAGGTTTCTTGATGGTCATCAAAGGGAAAGGATCTAATCTTCTTCTGGTCATCAAGAATGTTCAGTTATGTTCTTCCACATTAAAGCAAAAAATCAATTTATTGCTATGATACAAGTAGTTGACAACAAATTCTTTTTGTCATAGTTTCTGTTGAATAAAAAGTACTTGAACCTGATCATACAAAACGAGTTGACTTTTCATACGATGACAGAATGAAGTAGAAGAAATCGCATTGTATTACATGAGTTTCTCCACATCTGCTTAGATAAATCTTCTTTTGAATAAGAACACAGCCAGGGAAGATTAATAAGATGTGGTAACTCAGCAGGAATTATACATGGTATTGTATGTGAGTTGTAGGCCTGTGTGTGTCGTGTGAATGACAGCTATCCATGTTTAGTCTCACACATGAGTTTGTGTGGAAATAATTGTGTGTTCGGCAGGAGGAGGAGGAGGAGGAGGAGGGAGACAGTGGCAGCTGTGGAGGAGATAATCCCCGGCCTGGACCTCAGCCTCTCAAATAGAAACTCCTACAACTATTGTGGCTCAATCAGATTAAAAGACAAAAAAAGCGGATCTTCAATGAGAGGGAGGGAATGCGTCTCGTCCACAGAAGATCGGCCGGGAACACAAAACCCCAGCTCAGTCAGACACAATGCTGCGGTTGTCTCCTTATGGTTTAAAAAACTGCCAGCCAAGCAAATATTTTATTTCTGCTTTTCCTCATGGGCTGCCTTTCTTTCGGTTTGAGAGCCGCCAGTCAGACCTGTAAGCATTTAAGCTAAAAAAGGCAACCTCGTTCACCGGGATTTATTTAATACACATTTCTGTCAGTCTTATCTTTTTAAACAGTTTGAAGTTTTTCTGCCACGATTAGCATAGGAACAGTCTTCTTTGACATGTATATTCATATGTTAGACTTGACATGAAATTGAGACTGAAAGCTGTCAAATGGATAATGAGTAAAGCTAAATATGCAGCCACTTATTTGATCCAACATACACTGAAACCCCTCTTTTATTAAGAAAGTAGCTTGAAGTAGCGGCTCAGGGCTCCACAATCATGCTGCCAGCATTAGACACACAGAAGCACAGCTATTCCTGTTGTTGGAAAGCAGACGTTTTGTCCTGTCATAGGAATGAAAGCTTTGTAATTAAAAACTAATAATAATATGAATTCACATTTTCACTAAACACCAGGGCTGCTTAGTGAAATGTTTCACATTGTTTGCCTGTTAAAGTTGCAAAAAAATGTCTTATGTCATTCCCATGTTTGATTTATTTTCCATGTGTGAAAGCCCCTGATTTGATCTTGATATGATCTGAACATGCCCAGCTTTAAGTGATCGTATGCATGTTCACACGTGTGGTTACCCACGCTGAGTTTTGTTCCGGCAGAGACATCTGTGGCTTACAAGTTTCACTTTGTTTTTTGCTGCTGCAATGTGACAGGTTTGAGTTGATAACGAAGCCTAACGTGATTATAACAAGCACTTCCAGATATCAGACACTGGAAAACTTCTAATGCAAACGGCGGCTGGGTTTGTGTGTCCCAGTAAATTAACTTAAGCATCTCGGCAATTCCTATAAGCTCCAGGCATCGAGTATAATGCAGCACCTGCTGTGCTCTATTATTAACTTTGGTTAGTAATTATATAAGGTTCCACAAGCTCATGTGGAACATCTTGTGTTGTCTCACAGACTCTCCACAAGACTTATGAGTGAAATTGGTGAACCGTGTGAGTTATGAAGGCGCTTTGTTTTACAGGTGGTTTATTCCCTTAGCCTTATCCTTAACTTGAAGCCATCCTGATGCTGAAATGGGAAAATGCCACTAGCTTACATTGTTGTTCTCATTGTTATTATCAAGCCTATATTTGCAATGAGTGTGCTTAAGGCTGCATTTACTCTACTAACTCCACTGTTTTCAGGATGATTTTAACCAAGCTAGTGTTAACTAGCAACACTTTTTTACATTTTTTGACTTGTTTCTTAGTAAGAGGTGATTCTAATGGCATCTCACCATGTTTATTTATTAATACATCTGTATTCCACAGCCTTGTTTAGTATAGATTGTAGCAGGCCATGGGTTTTATGTATTTTAATCATTTTTGGGCATATGGTAACGATATTATTGTATTTCAATATGCGTTCTAACATCTGGCTGGTGACAGCAGATAAAGGCTGATTGATAGTTTTCTGTTCAGTCCATTGTAAAGTTGGACCGTGTGGCTCTCTTGTTTTTGGCCTATTGTCCATTCTGCTTCACACAAACTGTTGATTGACTTGGCTCTTTTTTGTAGCTAAATGCATATGTTGTTCTTAATATTTTATTTTCAAGGGGCCAGAGACATTCATTCATAGTGTTCTGTTGATCAGTGATCATCCCTTCCAACCAAACTACTTCATTAGAATGACAATGAATTGTAAACTGTAACATCTTGTTTTCATTTTCAGACTTGCAGAGTCATTGGACTTTATAGCAGTGTGACAATGCTTGTTGTCAATCTAACTGAGAATAATTCATTGGCAGTTAACACTAACTTTTATATTCAATTAATCTATCCATTCTTGAAAGGAAAAATTAATTATTTCTTTAATGTTTGGAAGTTACATCAGATTTTATTGCTGCAACAATGGCGCAAATTATAGCTTCTAAATTAAAAATCAGAAGTACAAAGTAAATGTTTTCTATTAATCAATTACCTTAGTATTTAAGAAAAAGGTTATAGAAATGAAAATGATTGAATGAAGAAAAATAGTTGTGCAGTTGTGTGTAATGTGCAGGAAATATTGTCGCTTAAAAGTCATAAACATAAAGAAAGAGCATAAATGTGTCAAAGCAGACATGGTAGTTAGATATTAGTATAGTTTGATATTTACAATAGCAAAAAGGGTAAAGTTATGCAAATATTACAAAAATTATAATCATGAAAAGCAGAGTTTGATTCATTTCCAATACATATTTTCTTGCACTTGAACTTTTAAAACACACTTAAGTTTAAGTTTAATTCTATTCAATTCAATTTATTTGTATATCCCAGAATCACAAATCACAGATTTGCCCCAACGGGCTTTACAGTTTGTACAAAA
This sequence comes from Eupleurogrammus muticus, assembly GCA_036785175.1. Taxonomy (NCBI): domain Eukaryota; kingdom Metazoa; phylum Chordata; class Actinopteri; order Scombriformes; family Trichiuridae; genus Eupleurogrammus; species Eupleurogrammus muticus. The sequence continues at coordinate 20,846,338 of JAYKQN010000011.1, read as the reverse complement.
GCAACACAACATCCCCTGTCCTCAGATCCTCACATCGTATAAGGTAAAACTCCCTAAAAAAAAAACAACCCTTTAACGGGGGGAAAAAAACCAGAAGAACCCTCAGGAAGAGAAACAGAGGAGGGATCTCTCTTCCTTTAGTAGCTTTAAGTTCATTTAACGGTATAAAATGATGATCATTGAATCCCTGACGATTCAACCTAAGAGGTTGCTTTTTTTTTTTTGTCCAAACCAAAAGTCCACAACCCAAATGTCATCATTGGTCAACGATTCATAGAAGAATAAAGAAATCAGGAAATAATCCGATTTTATAAGCTGAAACCAGAGAATTGTGACTTTTTGCCCTAAAAATGACCCATTATCAAAATCACAGATTCATTTAGTAGCTTGCAAATAACTGTTTTAATGTCTCATCATTGTAGCTCTAGTTATGTGATTTCCTGGAGGGAGGTCAGAATGAAGCAGAAACTGAGCCGTGCTGGTCGGGCTTTAAAGGTGCCTGAAGACTAAGTGAGCTGGAACCTGAGGTTGTAAGGATGAAGAATGGTGTGTCTGACTGTTCAACAAATCTGTCACCTTCCATACTGGAGAACAACAGGTTTTCTACATACACAGGCCTGAGGTTTGTGTGTAAAGTATCTTAGCTACAAGTGGTGAAACTGCTACTGTCTTCTGTCTGCGTGTGTGTGTGCGTGCATGTGAGCTAATGTTTTTTGCATCGACTTAAGTTTACACGCCACCTCTTCCTCCCACCCGGCCCTGCTCACACGGCCTCGAGGCAGGCACAGTGTGTGGCGAGTCCGGATCCTTGGATCTGCTTTACTCCAGCGTACATAGATCAAGCAAATCAGTCACTCGCACCATCACATGCAGCTCATGACTGCGAGCCCAGGGCGCTGTTCTGGCGTCTCAAAATGAGCTTTCCTGTGAGTCAGCTGTTCGTGCGACGGCAACACATGCAGGCCTTAATTAAATCAAACACTTTATCTGACAGTAACGCATGTTACATGGAGAGCGCGTTGGCAGCGGGGGATAAAGGAGGTCGTTGGGAGTTCACAGAATCAGTAAAACGCGTCATTGTGTCGATGGTCCTTCATCGGGTGTCTCGTACGGACCCCTCTCCTCAATCCCAGATTCACGTTTTCCGGCCTGGGCCACTCCCTCAGCCATGCAATGCCAGTCTGGTGCAGGGCTAGCAGCTGGGGAAGGCCGGTGACAGCTGGCGTACTGCATGCTCATTGGAGCAAACCAACCCAGGCGTCTCACACTGTGCACCGGCCAATCGGACAGCTGTCTCAGGCCAGGCTGGGGGAAATTATAAATCTGAAGGGAGAGAGTAAGGCAAAGGAAAGAAAGGGGGGGAAATTGGAGAAATTTGAGGGACAAATGGAAAAACATATTTGTCTGATGTGCCTCAAGGATCCTCAGCTGTCTGTAGAAAACTACATGCCCCAAAAAAAGCTATTTTCTTTGAATAATGCAGAAGGGATGTGAGAGACGGTGAAAAAAAGGTCTTTAAATGAACCTGAGTCATGTAATAGGTCTGAGTAAAACTGAGTCACTCGTCACTGCAGGGCTGTTTGCTGTGATGAGAGGAATGAGATTAATGCTGCATTAAATCTACCTACGACATGCTTGGATGTGGGAAATATGTCTAATGTCTTTTACTGTTTTACCGTCTTATGCAGATTGAATCTGTGGTGGCCATGAGTTAGGCTCACATCATCTGGGCTTTAGATGTTTTTTTTTTTTTTGCAATGTTCTTGTGATGAATGATCATAACATGACTCGGTGTAACCCAGAAATAGAATAATATTACAACGCTTTATATGTTTTAAGATGTTGTATGTGCTTGAATCGCACACCTAACCCCCAATAATCCAAACTATAAAGCAGATTTGTATTATTACCCACATACCCGAGAGCTTGTTAAAGGGCTATTTTCTTCCACCAGAGTAAAACTTTAATGTGTTAATGTGTCACATACTTTCATCTAGGTCTCAACTACAAAATATCAATATGTTTTGTCAATATCCAATTTATGCTTTAGCCAAATCACTCACCTCTATATTTATGTATTAAAAGTAAGTTATTAAGCAAAAGGTGCCCAAAATATTTAAGAGGAAAATCATCAAAATGACTCAATATAAAGGTGTCTATTTATATTTCCAGCCCAGCCCTACTTTAACATTCTGTTCATGTATCTGTGTATTTCTTGAAGGTAAAAATCCCAAAATCATGGAAATTGCCAATTTGATGTTTTTACACTAGATAAGTGGTTCAATAAATAGGTTTTGTGATGTGGTGTTCACACAAAACATTTAAAAATGTGAAATAAGCAACACTCATGGCCAGATTCTGTTTTTCTTTCTTTTTTTTAATGCATTCCTGCTGCAGTGTGGACTACTTGAGCAGAATCACACATGAATATATTCACAGTGGCACATGGTGTATTGATTTGGACACACACTGATGCTCCACTGGCCACACACACACACCTACAGGGAGCCAGACGTGACCAACCTCACAGCTGTCACTGTGCCACTCGGGCGTAAAAAGCTTGACTTCTCTATTAACATACAGACACATTATTTGCTCCTTTTGATAATTGGAAACTGACATTAAAAATTTCATTCATGTGATTGTATTTGTCTGCCACTCTCCTCCACATTTTGTAATTTCTGACTATTTACCTAGCATGTTATCTAACATGCGGTACACGCACCCTCCACAGTCACAGGAAATTAAATATAATGCTCTGAAGCTGAATCTAGTAGTGGTCTCTTATCATTGGTTTCCATTATTCCCATTTTTATATGGCACTAACGTGATTATCTCCTCTCTGCCTTTCTCTCTGTCAACACCAGGTATTAAATGAGGAGTGTGATCAGAACTGGTACAAGGCAGAGCTAAATGGAAAAGACGGCTTTATCCCCAAGAATTACATAGAGATGAAAGCTCATCCGTAAGTATTCTGAACACCAGTCTTTTTCTAATATTGGCTTTTAATGGCTCTTTGTGAGTAATTGTCTGAATATTTTGATACAAATTTTTGATGATCTCTGTGTCTCATATTTAATAGTCTCATATTTAGACAAAACAATCAATCCACAGACACATATACATATGCAGTAAACTGATGAGAATAACTGTTCATAGCTTCCTTGACGTTGTGATGTCACACCTATATTCACCACCCACCCTCCGATCACAGCCATTCAAACCAGCCAATGGAAAGCCCAGAAAAACGCATTAATATTAATAAAATCACTTTCTAGAGCTGCAGAGAGAAGCTTGTAAAACCACAAATAACCATCTTGTTAGTCACATCACAACTTCAAATGAAACGGTTCTTCTGCTGCCTTTGTTCCAGTTAAATTGAAACCTTACTTTAACATATTATCCTGGTTAGTTTGCTCAGGTTAAACTAGCACCATCCTGTTTTCTCTCAGGAGAGCTGACTCTAGGTGATGATGCTGTGTGTGTGTGTGTGTGGGTGGGGGGGTGTGGGTATGGGTATGTTTGTGTGTACGTGTACCACTTAAGAAGATGCCTGGCCGGATCCTTAAAGGACATTACCTGTAGATGTGCACTCAGTGCCAGATTAGTGTTCCCTTTATTAATGTGCTCAAGGGCTCTTGCGGTTAATTGAATATTGACCTTATTACATCATTGCTAAGGAGCTATCAGACGTACATTTGTTTCAGTGGGTGGGGGGGTGTCACTTTGTTGGATTTTCTAGAGTCTTTCCTGTTTTGTCTCCATTTTGTATCTTTGTAATAATAACACTGAAGTGTTTGTGGTCTTTTATTATGGTTTATGAGAAATCAATATGCACACATCTGTACCACTGAACCATGCATTACCATTCTAATGACTCTTCTCCAGGGTGTTGGAAAAATATTTCCACCAGGCCTGATAGTGATCCGGTGGATTTCTGGGGAATCAGGTTTGCATGATGTGACAATTCACCATGGACTCATTTCCACCGTGAGCGGAAGCACTTCGGAATGGCTGAGCAGAGATCGAATAACCAAATAACCACCATTTAACTCAATGGGATTTCCAGAGAGTTGCACCATGGACCAGATTAGCAATGTCCTAGCCGCAGCTTGAGTGGCCGACATAACAAAAAATATTTTATTTGAATATGGGCATGTGGCAGATCAAAAAACAAAAATCACAGACAGCAGGTGTGGTGCAGATTTCGAAAATTGGCCAAAATATATTAGTGCGGGAGAATGATGCAGTTGTGGATGAAATGGCCATTCACCCATCTCTAATCTATGACAATTAAATTAAAAAATAGAAACTTTGTTTTCTACTTACTCATGGTGAAAGCGGAAATATCAAAGATGAAAGCTCTCTCCATGTTGCAGGGGCAGTGGTGCATATTTTTTTAGACAAATGGATGTCTCCTTGTTCTTGCCTTTATCAGTGGGTTAGTAGCCCACCCATTGACTAGTTACTCCTGAGTTATTATATACTGAGAATTATACTGCCACCTACTAACCTTTCTGGACATAGCTGTCATATCGCCACTAATTAAATCCACTGTGTGACGTCATTCTCGCTCAAACTCAAAGTGTGAGTGAGTTTGGGAATGAGCGCAGCAGCTTCACACATGACACATGATAAAGACACAGCCTCCATCCTAGTGCCCCACACACACTGCAGTATCTAACTATACAAGCTATATGTGAATAGCAGGGATTGATTTCTGAACAGGTCGACCAGGCCCAGGGTCCCAAGAGCTCTGGTATTTCACACAAAGATGCTGCTGTAATATAGGCTTGTAGTTTGTTTATTCATCTATTGTCAAAATAACATCAATTATTTTCCACAATAGTCATTAGAATGGTTAATTTAATGGATGACTTATCTAAATGTTCCTCCAGGGGAGCACACCCCTGTATCCCATTTAACAATTACATTGATCAGGGAGTATATCTTGGCTTAGAGGTCAGCTTACCTCTTAAGAAAAGGCTCAGGATTTTTTTTTTTTTTACTACCACCCCTGATGTTAACACACTTGTACTGAGTGCAATGTTTCCTTTAAATGAATATCCCTGCAGAAAGGCAGCACTTACAAGTATAGCATCAACCAAAACATTAGATTTTTTTAATTAATTGTCCACCTATGTCAATACAAGACAGAATATTCCTATATTGTTGCTGTATTGTTTCTGAAGCTTGTCTGATGTTAAAGCTGATTTTGTAAGTGGAGTAGGCGGATGTGATGAGCAGGCTGTGAGTCACATACGTTGACATGTCGTAGCCGGCGATCCTCAGACTTCATGAGAGGCTTGTGCTGAGCTGTTATCTGACTAAGTTTCACCCCTCGGTTCGATCGTTACGTTAAAACAGCTTCCTCTTCATGGGTTCAGAATGAGTTTTCCTGCCTGTCAACCGCCCGACCACATCAAAGCCTGCGGCTCCGGCCATGGCCTTTAGCGGCCTGCGCGTGTGTAGGAAGGACAAATTTGTTTGTGTCTTCCTCAACTCGGGTTAGAGAAATGTTGCGCAGCTACTGCGTCTCATAATGGGTCAGATTAATTTAGATTAGGGCTGCATCCTTTTAAAACTATTTCATGTTCCCTAAGCACCATATGCTCATCACTGTGCAGTTTTCTTCATGTTTCCCAAAGCTCTTTGGTTTAAGTGCGTGTGTTTGTTCCTTAGTGTTCTAAAAAAATGCTGCATCATGCATTTGCTCCCCACTGGTTGACAAACACTTAAGTCACATAAAAAGAACAGTTCTGTGGTGTTTGGAAACCCAAAAGTGGGGCAACATGCAGTAATCCGCAATTATCAGAACTCATCGTGCAATTCATCCAACCTCACGCTTCTCAATATTTGTCAACAGGTCATTTTTACTGATCGCATCTTCTGTAAATGTGAGAGGTTTCCTGATGTTAATCAAGAAATCCTCCTTTTCAACAAGCTTATGTTGCTCATGATGTGAGTCAGCCCCATGTTGGTGATGCAGTGGGACAGTTTGCACCTTGTTGTTTACGGGTCGACTGTGTAGCGGCTGCAAAGGTTATAGTGGAAAACTCTCCGGTACAGAAATAGTCCCTCACGAGGCAATGAAGTGTCTCTGTGTCCCATTGTGGTGACAATGAAGTGCCACCCGAAAGCACCAGGCACCCACACAGCAACACACACACGCAGCCACAGCTGTGCTGTACGGCGAGACACACAGCACAGTGTGGCTGTGATCCAACTCAAAGTCCTCTCTGTCTCAGCGCTCTTCTCCGCCTAAAGGGAATCAGGGCCAGAATTGAGTTTGCGTTGAAATCTAAGCAACGGCATGAATGATTTAACCTGTGTGTGTGTATACGTGTGTGCGTGTACATGTACCGCCGCCTCTCCGTTTCCTCGGCTCCATTAATTGCCCCGCTATCACTTTTATCAAACAGGGAAAGAGACTCTGACTTGCTGCTCGGTCAGGCACAGATCCAAGGCGGATTAAGAGTCCTGCCATTTCATTATTGATTTTTATTCTTTCACCTACGTGTAAAGGAGCCAACATGTCATCTTTTGGCTCATTGTACTTTTTAATTATTAACAGTAGTAAAGAGCTTTCCCCGGCTCTACCTCCGCATTGGTGTTCACCACTTTCACTTATTTCCTCTGTCAGGGGTTTTCTCGCTGATCTATTAAGATAATCAATTTACGCTGCTTAAAAAATGATTAGATTAAATCTTTCGTGCGTTTTTTGAAGCTGATGCTTCTCCTCAATATTAAAGGCCTCATGAAATGGAAGTTAGAGCATATTGTGTGATGTTACAAAAAGGATTTAAATCAAGTCTTCACGTTTGATTAAACTACTATTAAGAAGGAAGAATATAGCATTTAGCGTTGGCTCTTTTTAGATAACAAAGTTGAAGTCGGACGACCTTTTGTAGGAGTGTGGGTCAATGTTTTAGTTGTACAGAAAAAGGAAAAACAGGGATTTATTTTAGTGTGTGCACGTTTTAGTGTTTTAACAAAAAAAATCATATACTGAGATATTAATACAGGGATATAGGAGTCATTTATTATATATATTTTATATATTTTTTTAAAATGTTATAATAGACTTAAGGCTCAGAATCACAGTGAGTTATCTGACAAAATATTAAAAGGATGTCTTGGTTTTGCTGTTATAATTTAACTAATATACTTCTGTGTATGTGGATAGGTTGTACAGCTTTAGCACGGGCGTATACATTTTTACTAATGAGAAACTCATTTATTCTTCACTACCTGCTGTGTACTTATTGTATTTCCACCACTCGGCTGGCTAGCAGTAGTTGTGATGTTTGCATGTGCTCTGGTTTTCTCACACAAACCACAAACACACACTTGGGCTAAACCAAGATTAAAACACTCAGTGGTGTAAATAGGTGTGTGTCTGTGTGTCCGAGTGTGTCTGTGTGTGTACCCAAAATAGTGATGCTCGCAGCAGTGGCCTTTTTCAAATGAAGACTGTTCAGTGGAGGCTTTGGTTCCGACTCTCACTTGTATCTGATTGTTTTCCTCCTCCAGGTGGTTCTTCGGGAAGATTCCTCGGGCCAAAGCAGAAGAGATGCTAAACAAACAGAGGCACGACGGGGCCTTCCTCATTAGAGAGAGCGAGAGTGCGCCAGGGGACTTCTCCCTCTCCGTGAAGTAAGTCCCACATCTGAGTTACAGTCATGATTCACACTCACGCTGTCGTCTATTATTACGATTTCTCATTATTGAGCATCACTTTACGGTTTCCTGACAGTTTGATCAGATTTGTAAGTTTCCACACTTGGCCCGTCTGAGTCATCAGCACAGTCACTTCCTTATTCTTGTGAAGTCTTAGTACCGCCCCCTGCTGGCCTTTGTTTTTCTGGGCAACACTTTTGAGTACTTGGTAAAAAGAGATCATTTCCTCTTTTCTGTCTTTCACTGTGACCTTGCCAAAAGACACGTCAGTTCACCGCAGGTAACATGTAAAGTTGTTACGATATGGATCTTAACTACTGTCTGGACTGTCCTGATTCCCCCTTCAGTCAGCTTGTAATGAATGTCAGTCTGTTACGGCATGACTGATTCATTTGAATAAACACTTACCAGTCTGTTACAGACACGCCTAATGCATTTGATAAGTGACGGTGAGATTAATGTGTGCGTGTTCCGCCACATTTGTTTAAATCTGCACACTGCCTGCAACAACAGCCGCGCACGGCTGCCACCACGGCTTGTGAAGCTCACGCTTTTTCCCCTCTGTGGCCTCCCGCAGGTTCGGAAACGACGTCCAGCACTTCAAGGTTCTTCGCGATGGGGCTGGAAAGTACTTCCTATGGGTGGTGAAGTTTAACTCCCTCAACGAGCTGGTGGACTACCACCGCTCCACCTCAGTCTCCCGCAATCAGCAGATCTTTCTGCGAGACATAGAGCAGGTTCCCCAGGTAAGATGTGTATGCACTGAAAACAACTGTGTGGAGCTCGACTTGTTTGAGAGTATGAGCCGATGTAATTTTTAGGATTGTCAACAGGACAAAAAAATTAATTCAGAATATTGGATTCCCCCAATAACAGCACAGCAGAGATTATTTTATATATATATTTATATATATATTTTTATATATATTTATATATATATTTTTATATATATATATATATATATATATATATATATATATATATATATATATATATATATATATATATATATATATATATATATATATATATATATATATATATTAAAAATCCCTGATTCTATCCATAGTGATAAGAACTTCTACAGAGTGTTAAACTGTACTATTCCTGCTCCTCATGCAAAATGTGAATAAAGTACTTGGAAGACTTGAGCTACACCTAGTGCAGGACGTCTGTTTTGAACACTGCGGTTCATTTGATCCACTTCAACTCAGTTGTGGAGTCTCCTAAGAGCTTCCATGGGAAGCTATATATATTCATTCTTCATAATCTGGTCAGTTTTTCATGATAACATTTTCTGTTTTACAGTTAAATACAGTTGATTTAAACTGGATGAGCACGAGCTAAAAAAAAATAATCATATAATGTCTTAAATTAAAGAGACGTCTGCCCATATTTCATATTAGTGCAATTCAGATTATTGAAAGTGGATTAGTATGACCAGTTTAACTTGTTAGAAAAGCATATTGACGTATAATTCAGGAGAAGTCTGCCTTTTCATTTCATATTTCGTACAGTTCAAATCAGATTCTTCAAACTTTTAGAGCAGTTTAAATCCACAACAGGCCTGTAATTCATGAAGAATCTGCATATTTATGTCAATGGGGTTAGTTTAAAAAGGAAAAAAAAAAGTTTGGTTTGAGATTTGATAACCAGAAGAAATGTGAGTCGTAAGGCTACACCAGTTGAGAACCACTTTTCTCGAGCACTCTGGGCACGTCGGCTGTCAGCTTAAACACGTGGTAACTCGTCAGTTTCAGCAATGTCTTCATCTGTTCTGATGTTGAGAAATCCAACCAGAGCTTCCTCCCTCACATCTAAACCAGTCTTAGACAGACTGTGTTTATCTAGAAAAACAATATGAGCCAACACGCTTCCTTTACTGGTTACTTAATATTTCAAGTATTGATTAGAGCAAGTACAATAATAGACATAATTTATTTTATTCATACATTCTAAATGATTTTATCTAACATCCATCATGGATCATTATGCTGCTGACTGTAATAGAAATGGCTTTAATTTCATAAAAGTAGACCCCATAATCAAAAATCTCTAATGGGTGAATCAAACTGCTTAGTTGCAATATCCAAACATTTTAAGCCGATTTAATTGCGTTTTCCTCCTCATCAGCTGCACTGCATTATTAATGTTATGGTCTCGCTGTTGAACTTCAGCAAGTGAAGGAAGAACTGATGGAGACAACGCACTATTATCAATCCTCTCCATCAGTTTGGTTCTATAGTTTAATTATTTAAAATGAACTTTATTTGATTTAGCACAGAATTAGGAATTAAGACGCAGTGGAGAAGAAGCTGCACCATCATAATAAATTACAAAAGTACAGATAAAATAACTGATAACCTGATCTTGTCAATACTCAGTCTTAAATAATTCAGTCAGTTTCTGTGCCTTTTTTTTTTTTTTACTTATCTTGATATTTGAGTTAGACGGTATATTGTTTTAGACTGAATGCCTATTTTTTTTTTTTTTCAATCTGTACTGACCTCAGTTTTTTCCAGCTCTCATTGACTTTCCACATTTCCCCTCACTAACCTGTCGCTCTCCCTTCTACCTCCCTGTCCGCAGCATCCCACATATGTGCAGGCGCTGTTCGACTTCGACCCCCAGGAGGAAGGGGAGCTGGGTTTCCGACGTGGCGACTTCATCCAGGTCCTGGACAACTCCGACCCCAACTGGTGGAAAGGCGGTTGCCACGGCCAGACGGGCATGTTCCCCCGCAACTACGTCACGCCTGTCAACCGGAACATGTAAACAGTCAAACCATGTAGACAACAACAGCAAACCACCACCACAGCAACCATCACCACCACCACCATCATCATCATCATCGTTCTCGATCTCATCAGCCCCCATCCAAACCCTCCAGCCACCCCTTCACCCTCTCGGCCATCCCACGATAACAGGAGCAGACAGGAAGAACGCCAACACCTGAAAGTGAGAGAGAAGTCAAACAGGGGTAGCGCTGCCGTAGGCGGTGCTGTGTGGGTGGCAGCTGAGCAAAAAAAAAAAAGCCACCAACTTTAACTTGGATTGAACTGTCTTTGAGGGAAAAATCTAAATGCAGAGAAACTTAAGCGTAGTGCACCAACCGTGAAGATAACCAAATGATTCTACCGCTAGAAGTCCCACAGCAGCTTCTGTCTTCTCCTTTAACTTCTTAACATTCTGCCTTTTTTTTTTTTCTTTCGTGTCTTTTTTTTTTTTCTTTTCTTTGCCGCATGTTGTTTTAATCACCTTGAATGAAATGCCTACCGATAAATCCTAACTCTGTTTTAAAGAAAAAAAGAGAAAAATATTAAAAAAAAGAAGTGGTTTTAAAAAATGTACAAAAAAAGGAGAGGAAAAAACCTGATGCCATCTACAGCAAGTTTCCATGTCTAAGATCATTGGCACGTGAGCATTGTACATCAGCCTTTGGCTGTATAAATAAATCAACTATAGAGAGAATCCATTTTTTAAGAATATATATTATATATTTGTATGTGTTTGTCTGTTTTACCTCTCATCACAAATTGTATTTTTTTTTCCCATTTGTAAATTATGTTCAATCTTTTGTTAGTCTGGATAAGACCTAGTAGCTCTAGAATGTGCTGAATTGTCAAGTTTCTTTTTTTTAATTTTCTGAATCTATCTGAGGGCTCTCAGATAATAACCGCATGATATTTAAAGGGGCTATAAATTCCAGTTGAGGAGGTTTCTCTTGTCTAGAATGCGAGAAAACTACAATTAGTTCCCTGAGAAGAAAACCTAAGTCTGTCAGGAAGCTAATATTGACCAGCAAGTAGAGCCATGAATGCTGCAAGAGCTGTTGTATTGCAAAGCCCTGTATAAGGTCAGCCACCTTTTTTTCTTTTTCTTTTTTTTCTTTTTTTTTTTTTTCCTCCAAGCCAATGTATTTATTGCAGCCATTTAACTTGGGCAGTGAATGTAGCTGACTGAGTCCGTAAACATTAACATGAGGGAAGCACGGTCGGAGAGCTGAACTACACAACCACGCAAGGGATTTTTAAAAAAGAAAACGACAAAAAAAAGAAGACATGCTGAAAATAGTAGTGTTGTCGATATTCATTCATCAAGGAGAGTGGCGTATGAGGACATGTACAGGTAGTTAACGTGCATATTCAAACACACTCATTACATGCATGCATATGCAGATGCTCTCCTCCTTGTTATAGCTGCACGTAGCAACGAGGCAGAGTTCGGATAATCACATTTGTGTAATCACCAGTGCAGATCTGCGGCTGGCACAGATTAACAGTTCAGAAAACTGAGAGATTGTCTTTTATGCTAAAAAGTTGAGAGATCAGCTTAAATGATGTAAAAGATTTTTTTTTTCTCTTTTTTTGTGTGGTCAAGCACTTTTTTTTTTTTTTTTTTTCTCCTGTCAAAACTTGTTTTTTTTTTTTTTTCCGCTCTGGTCCAGTGTGTCTTGTCTGTTTTACCGTGTTTGTGTTTGGTTTCTGTTTTCTTGTTCTCTCTGGATAGTGCCTTTCTCTCTGGTGTTTCAGTGTCTCCGACCTGCTACTTTGAGCCCCCCCCTCCCTTTATTTCCGGGGCCTGCCAGTCCTGCAGTGAGAAACAGTGTACATAATCCATCCTGTCCCATCCTACTACCCCCGACATCAACCCACCTCCACCTTTGTCCTCACCAACATGGAACTCTTCTTATTTAAGTGTCTCTCGCCTTGTCTTACCTAATGATACTGTTTTTTGTTTTTTGCTCTTTTTTTTATTTGCATTTGTTTTTTTGTTTTGTTTTCAATTAATAAAATGCAATTATTAAAAAATGTGAATCTTTTATTTTTTCCATTTTTATGGGAAAAAAGGAAGAAAAAAAAAAACATTATCAAATATAGAGAATATTATATTTATGAATCATTTCAATCAAACAAAACTTTGACAGTGGATGTAAACAGACATAGAAGGTTGTTCTTCACTTATGGAACAAAGAATAAAGTGAATTTCTGAATGTTCTAATGTGACTAGGCAACTTGGATTAAAGACACCTATTCTACATTATGAACATTATAACTTGTGAAATTTAAACAAAATTACCGTAGAATAGTATAGTCTAAAGCTCATCATTAGAAAGTGATTATAGGTTCTCGTACTTCATAAAGCTGCCGCTATCATGAAAGGTTTAAATTAGTGATACCGATATATATCGGCCGATATGTCACGTTTTTGAACTTATCGGTATCGGTCCGATATCAACAAATTCTGGCCGATATGTCAACAATTGGCAGAGTTAAACCGCTACAGTTAGTTGTGTCACTGTCTGCGTGTCTCTCGGCGACGCGCTAAGCTAAGCTAGCTGGTCCTAGCGGGCTCCTCTGTCACATCGCATCGCCCGAAAAGACAAAAAAAATGCGCGGAACGTTGCTCCGGGGTGTCGGACGCCGTCCTACTGCCTCCTCCTCCTCCGCCGCGGCCGCCGACGTCGCCGCCTTCGCGGAGCTCCATCGGGTCCGCTCCGCCGTACTTCCTCTAACCACATGACAGTTTTACAGTGACCCTTCCTTTAAATAAAGAGCACTGTTGTGCTTTTCAAATGTACAGTGTTTTTTCTGGTCTGTACTAAATTTGTGACACTACAGAAAACGTTTTTTCTCTACATATATCGATATCGGCAAATATCGGTATCGGCAGTGACTGCAGATGCAGATGTATATCGGATATCGATATCGGCCGAAATTTTCACATCGGTGCATCCCTAGTTTAAATGGTCATTTTAATCTGATTTAGGCAAAAAAAATAAGACGGAAAATTGAATCTGATCAACTCAGGAGTGGGCGGATCATCAAGAAATAATTTAGGTCGCAAACCCACTTTTTTCAACAAATGCCTAAGGCCACTATTAGGTAGAGTTACTATATTACCTAGACCTGGGTGGTATGTAGCTCAAACCTTCACAAGCACAATTATTTATATTTAGCAACCTGCATAAGAAGAATCTTTACAATCACCAACCTGAACGGTTTTAGCGTTTTTTTTTTCTTCCTTTTCTATAACTACTAGTCCTCCAAAAACTTTAATATTTTAGTTTTTTAATTAGTAGGTTTAGAATATAAAATAACATGCAGCTGTGGCTCAGAGGTTAAAGAGAACAGGCTCATGGGTTCTCGGCCACTCGAGTCCAGGTGTCTTAAGTGTCCTCAGGCAAGACACTGAAGTGTTGATTGTGTGACTGAGGGTTGATTAGATCATAATGGACCATCAGTTTATAATCTGTGTGTGAATGGAAGATTCTTTTTTGACTATTTAAATCCTAAATTACATAAGACTCCATATTGTATTGTTAGGATGCTTTCTTCCAGATATTATAGCTCATATTCCATATTGTGTGTGTGTGTAAAGAACAGATTATTGTATATTTAGATGTAAAGAAACACAGGTCATTGGACATGTTAAAGGTCATATGTATAAGGTAAAGACCAATAGGCCCAGACAAAGAACTGCCTTCTATTTGATTAATAATCAACAGATGATGACTTGTAGCATATTAAGGTAGGAAGTAGGACGTGAACCAACCTGTCAGTGCTGCAGTTGGCTGAGCAGAGGAACCCAACAATCATATCAAATATTCACCTTCTCTGGTCTCTGCTGAATCATTGATGTCTAAGAATCATCCCTGAGGAAAAACATCTCATCATGGATTATAAAAGAAGGGACAGTGCTGTAACAGCTGTTGCCTGTAGGTGGCGTTTAAAAAAACTGCTGCAGTTCTGTTACAGCAAAACATGTATTGTTTTAAGCTCATCGAAGCTTTGAGTTTGATACTTTGACCGTTTCCATCTTGGTTTTTTTTTGGAGCCAGAAGTGGTCATATTTGTGACTTAGAGCAGCTGCTCCAACTTTTTGGCATGTTGGCCTCTTTTTTCAGCCCCAGTGGTTGCTGCTGGTTTTCAATTTACACATGGTTGTAGGTCTGTTGCTTCAATGCTGATGTATTTTATTTAAGGCAAGGCAAGGCAAGGCAAGTTTATTTGTAGAGCACAATTCATACACAGGGCAATTCAAAGTACTTTACAGTTACACAAAATCACAAAAGGAGAGCAAAACATACATAAAATCACAAAAGGAAAAATCATAAGACATATAATTCATCATTAATTTAAAAAAGAGTGAAGAGTGTAGATAAGATACTTTCAGTTTTTATATGCACGGTTAAACAGAACTGTTTTCAGCCTGGTCTTAAACATTGTCAGCGTTGAGGCCTGTCTCACATTCTCTGGAAGACTGTTCCAGATTTTAGCTGCAGAAAACTGGAATGTAGCTTCACCGTGTTTAGTCCTGACTCTGGGCACCTGCAGGAGACCAGTCCCTGAGGTTCTCAGGGTCCTAGATGGCTCGTATGGCTCTAACATGTCATGGATGTATTTTGGTGCTAGACCATGAAGAGACTTGTACACAAGTAAATCTGTTTTAAAGTCTATTCTCTGAGTGACAGGAAGCCAGTGCAGAGACATGAGCACTGGACTAATATGGTCATATTTTCTGGTTCTAGTCAGGACTCGAGCTGCAGCGTTCTGAATGTTCTGTAGTTGTTTAACAGCTCGTTTAGAGAGACCAGTGAGCAGGCCATTGCAGGAGTCTAACCTGCTGGAGACAAATGCATGGATCAGTCTCTCCAAGTCTGGTTAAGACACTATATTTTTGATTTTGGCAATGTTTTTTAGATAATAAAAGGCTGTTGATATTGTTGACTTTGTGTGGCTGTGAAAGTTCAGGTCTGAGTCCATTAGCACCCCTAGATTTAATATTATTGAAATAAGTGCCAACAAAGCGGGTTCACTACTGTTCTCCCACAAAGTGAGTGGTGATTACAGCCATTAAAGTTCAAGTTAAACCATTAAAGTCATGCCATTAGTCATCTTATACTAGTGTAGAATTCAGAGCAAGGCTACATTTTACAACTACAAGCTAAATAATGGGAGGAGAAGTGAGTTTGTTCTTCTTCTGGAATAAATCCTCTTGCTAAATATGTCTTCACATCATCAGTGCTGTCGGTGGTTTCCACACATATCTGTGCAGTATGGTAATCACCTTTCAGACGTGAAACCTGCCCGCGATGAGTAAACCGTCGCTTTGAATATTGGTAGAACGAATGTATGCTCGTTCAAGATTTGCTTTGCATTTTTGGATGCTTTGCATTTTTGGATGGGAGTTCTGTGTTCTGGGAACTTTTAGAAAAGCAACATGATTTGAGAGTTGCAGTCATTATCTGTGGTGCTGCAATCAAACTTGTCAAAGAGAACAGAGCAGCTCATCAGCACATAGTTCCAAATGAAGCTCAAACTCTGAACTCAAACCACAACGATTTGACTCAATGGATCTGCTGTCTGAGGCAGACTGAATTGTTGAAACAGGAGTCACAGGAAGATTTAATTTAGGAAATGTATTTTTATTTAAAAGCACTAGATTTGTGTTGCAATGATATTATGCATCCGGCCATTTAGCCTCTGAATTTAAATCCCAAAATTCGATCGAAAATGTCAAGTGTTGAAAATGAATAATAATATTATAATAATATTGAATAGGCTAAATTCAGATCTTACAATGCAAATTCAAAAATTTAGGGATTAGCAAACAAGTCTGTCTCAAATCAAACCAACATCCAGCCAATCAATTATGCACCATTAGTTTGTTACTAAGACATCAATGCTTGAAGTTACAAGAAGGGAGCAGATAATCTGACTTTTTTTACCTCAAATGTTCAAGATGTATATTTGACCAACTTGAATAAATGTATTTGAATTTTTTAAATTTGGATAAATATTCAAAAAATAGGTAAGAGATTTTTTCCATAGATTTGACATTTTTGGTTTCCTATTATTGGGTGAATTTGCATTTCTATGCTGGTGTTTCATCAGTCCTTCCTGCTGTAATCTGTAGATACATGACAGGCCTCACATCTTCACCCTTGTCAACAAAAGGAAATTCTTCAGAGGGCGGTGACGCCAGCTCTTGTACATCAGGCCCTCATTTGATTATGAAACCCTCCCAGGCTTCTCTCTGACTCCTGAGGGTGCAGATTACATGCATTTGTCAGTTGATCTGAGGTGCAGAGCGCAGGAAGCTGCACATCGCGCCCTGCCGCGGCGGCGAGCGGAACAGTTCTCTGACGTTGCGTTAGCCACAGTCTGGTGCACCGGCTGCTCCACATTTTGACTCTAGCTCTCTGAGCATCACTTTAAAGCTCTCCCCTCCCGCCTCATTTTTGTCTCTCTGGCTGCCTCAAGCGGACGAGAGCTGCCATCCTCTCTCTGAACCCTCTCATCTGGAATCTGAAGGATATCAGCTCGCTCCAGAGCCTCCATTTATCCAAACGACATCTACCATTAACGTAACCCAATGAGACGTTTGCACTGTGGCCTCCGCCGACAGCAGCGGTTCACACAATATCAATATAAAGGTTTCCTTCATATGCATTGTCCATTCGAAGCTGAGTGACAGGCTTTATAGTGAACGGCCTGCAGGGCTTTTGCTGTTTTTACCATGTGTGACTACATAACTGACCAGTCAACAACAGTCACACACCAGCACTGAAAACTTGTTTTGACATTTTAAGATGATTTGAAAGTGAGGAGGACATGCCGTGCAGGGTTGAGGAGATTATTATCAGCGTGTGAACCAGTGACCTCCTTCTGCATCATAATTATAGCCTCTGATGTTTTCGGCTCAGTCTAGACGGACACATGCGTTGACATGTTTGCTAATAGATGGCCGTGCATGAAAGAGAGAATTGCAACGCGTGAGAACCTATTGATGTGTGCCTGCAGCTGAGGCCTAGACCGACAAAGGGTGTTTCTGCCCATCTTTGCTGCTGTTACCGGCACCACCTGAGTAGGCAGCAGGTCCGCCAACAAGGCGACACACACACACACACACACACCCTCAAGCAATACATTAAATCATCATCCCGTGGAAACAATATGTGTCCCTGTGTAGGTGTGTGACGATGGATGATAGAGTTATCAGATCACTCGTTTCAACTCTATGAGCACACATGCATTTATCTGGCATGCAAAGGTTGAGAGTTTCCACTCCACTCCCCGCTGGCAAATGAGCACAAACACTCGTGGCCCGTGGTGACCTTTGTGGCTGTTTATGTGGGTCCTTTCATGGTCACATTTAAATACCAAACAAACATGGTAAATGGCTGATAGGTGGCGTGTGGGAGGAGAGGTTCCCCCGCCGGTCCACTTCACACACCCAGCATAGAAACACGGCTGCAGACGTATGTTGGGACTCTCGCCAATTAAATATTGGAAATATTTATAGGTGAAACCATTCAGGTCTGTTGAAGTTGCTGTTTTCACACGACGGATCATTTATGGTGTATTACTGCCACCTGCTGGCTCATCTCCACAGTCTGTGGAGGCAAATGAAGATATGTATAATCTCTCTGTAATTTTAAATTATACCAGCACTCGAAGAAGTGTAAACACACAGTGAATACCTAATATTTGGGCACATATGCTCTTATTATTATTATATTATTCTCTGCATTCATGTGCATGTATTAGACTAGGAATGCATGTTTTAAATTACAGATTGCTCCCTAATGTGACCTTAAAAGCTTCCACAAGACCGTCACAAAAACAGCACGTTGGTGTATGTTAGTGTGTGATATAAAATGTATCATCCAATATGTGCAAGCAACATATAACATATTTTTTAAATATTATTATACTATACTCTAAATTAAAGACATATCCTTTTAATTTGGCTTTTAATGCGATTTAACTTTATTCATATCATTGCTAATGTTTTATTGTACTCTGATCTGTCTTTATTTTGTCAGGGTCTTTTTTGTCATTTATTGCCATTATTTTTTATTTGTTATTGTTACTCTATATTATTATCTGAAGTTGTTTTGTTGCAGCGCACCTTTGCTTGAAATAGAACGCTAGGTAAATAATTCAACAACCCTATCAACTTGAGGTTTTTACATTTTAACCGGAGAAATAAAATCCATACCACTGGCGTGCAGTAAACAGTAGAAGCCGCTGTTTCGTTTTTTTAACTGGTTATTATTTGTCGTGTAGCTGATGTTCAGTCACGTCCAGCGACATATCACGCACACATTTAATTTTTTCAGTATATGATTTTTTTACCGCATAAACAGCGGATTAAACCAAATAACGAATAACGAAGAGATAAAGAGCGTTAAAAGATTCGTTGTCGGCAGGATTCGAACCTGCGCGGGGAGACCCCAATGGATTTCTAGTCCATCGCCTTAACCACTCGGCCACGACAACTTGCTCTCTACCGTTATAAAGCGATACTTGAACGCACCCCATACCTCGAGGTGGGCTAAATTAAAAAAAAAAAAAATGAAAATAGTTTAATTAAATTAAAATAATTTCTAAATTGGCTGCGCGTAAACATGATGCATTCAAGTGACAGTTTATCTCTGGTTATAATTGAAGTTATATGTACATTTTTCAGGAATAAAAAACTTTTATTAAGGTGTGTTCGTCCATAAATCTGCCATCTGCATTATTAAATTTGTCCTAAACAGTGGCGGAGGGTAACCATGTTCTTTTACTCAATTATATTTCTTGGGTACCATTTTAGGGGGCTTATATTTTATTAATATATTTTATATTATAGTATTTTACTACTCCACCACATTTCATAGGGAAAGTGTGCCTTTTATTCCACTACATTTATTTCAGAGCTTTAGTTGGTTTTTAGATTCCAGTTTTACGATTTAGGATAAATTCATAAATCAATGATTAAATCTCAAACATCTTGGTTTTAGGCCTAAACTGTGTATGTACATTTGCTGGACATGTTGCAAATGTCAGAGATGTCAGCAGTTCCACCAAATACAGATTTCTCTTTTACAATTCATTCAGATGAACGAAAGTTTTTGAAGAATTAATCCAAATTCTGTAATTAGTTTACAGAGTGAGTTGCTCTGTCTTATTCTCAGGTGCTGTGAATTAACCTAAGTGGATATTGAGGTTACATGTCATTATATAGAAAGAGGTTTTGGTAGCATGTGCTGTTAGTACATAAAGTTTTTTGTGTGTACTAATAACGTATGGAATGAATTTGAGCCGATATGAGCTGTCTTACTGTTTTTCTGTGGATTCACTCAAATGGTTATGACGATTGTTATTTGAAAACTTCATCAACTTGCCAATAGAAAAATGAGAGAATCAGATTGTGATGTAATCCTGAATTTTAACATTTTTATTATAAATAGTCATGAATATGTACCATCTCTATTTAAATGAATTAATCTCAAATATATGTTGTTACTCTTTTAACAGTTTAAACTAGGTCCACCTCCACATGCTACATTAATTAAAATTATGCTTATTAGTGTAAAACTTTCATGTGGTGTAACACTAAAACTGTATTTTAAATGTTTTTGACTTTCTCATTTTGCCAACCATAATCTGTCATTGATCCAAATGTATGAGTCTGCAAAATTTATTTTACTTTAGTACTTTTAAATACATTTATCAATGATGGAAAGCAACTACCGGGTAAGTAAATTTAGTACTGTACTTCCATACAGTTTTGAGGTACCTGAGTATTTTTTTCTGAGTACTGTATTTGATACTTTATAGTTCTACACCACTTCATTTCAGACGAAAATATTCTACTTTTCACTCCACTATATGTATTTGACAACTTCAAAACACAAAAATAAAACATTTTAAATAGTTTTACTGTTTAAATTCTCATTTCTTTATTCAGGTATATTAAATGAACGTGCTATACATATAAGGTTCAGTGAGAAATCACATTTAGCCAGATGGGAAATTCAAAAGCTTTTTAAAATACAGTTTTAAGAACCATTCATCGGATCTCCCTAAAATGTATGTTGTCCTTATGTTAGTTTCTTATCACTTAAAAGTCCATTTGTATTTACAAAAAACATGGATTTGTGTGTTTTTTGACACAAAGTGGCAAATGGTGTAACTCAAGAAAGAATGATAAACTTGAAATATTAAATCCACTAAGAAAAGTTTTTAGGGTAACGGCACATGTAATTTTTCATCGGCCCTTATATATTATTTATGATGCCGTATTTATCCTAAATTGTCTCTACATTGATAAATTAACACACATTGGTAATTAAAATATGTGTGTCGTTTTAATAACAAATACTATAATACACTATAATATTATATAACAATAAGTGTAACGATTTTATACTGCAGTGACATAATAATTCGGGGCGTTTTTACTTGGAATTGTGTGTTTAAAGACGGCAGTATTTGTACTTTCACTTCAGTAAAGTATCCGGGTACTCCCTCCACCCCTCATCCTCGTAAAACGAGTCAGATTTGACCCACAAACATGGAACTAGTGATTAGAGTTCTCTCGGCTGTTGCCACTGAGCTGGAAGCAGAGTCACCACGTGACCCGAGCAGCGAGGGCCTGCTGTTTGTTCAGCCAGAGCAGGAGAGAAGAAGAAAAAATGGCGGCTCTGGTTCAACCTAAACGCGACGCCGGGTTCACATTTTGAGCGCTCACACCCGAACGGACGCGGGGGCTTCGCGGGCTCACCGCACCGTCTGGATCCCCGCAGAGCCAGCTTTGCGCGGGTGTCGCTCTCGCTCGCGTCCGCGCACGCTAAACGACGGCAAACATCGGGATTGTACAAATAATTCTTCGGCTATCATGAGAGGGAAAAGAGGCAGGCCGCCCAAACCGCTGCCAGCCGCCGAGCCGTCCGCCGCCACGGCCCGGGGCTTACGACCCAGACGGAATCTGAAGCCCCGGGCGAGGGACAGCGGGGAGGAGGACGTGGAGAGCCCCACAAGAGAAGCCACCAAGCCCAGCAGAAAGAGGAAAGGGGGATCCGTCACGTCAACACGGGGCAGGGGACGAGGCAGAGGCGGCGGAGGGAGAGGAGGAAGAGGAGCGAGGGGAGGAAGGCGGACGGCGGCGTCCAAAGCGGTGGTGTACGACGACCACGAGAGCGATGAGGACGAGGACGACGCTGTCAGTTTGCGGTCGGAGGAGGACGACTTTATCGAGGAGGAACCCCAGTCCGAGGAGGACGAGGCCCTGAAACAGGACTCTGACTGCCTGGATGATGGTGATGATGTGCTGGATGAAGAGGAGGAGGAGGAGGAGGAGGATAGTGCCAGCTACTGTACAGAGAGCAGCTTTCGGAGTCAGAGCACACACGCCAGCACTCCGGGTAACAAACATCTCCACACAGGTTTAGGAAACGAACGTGGGCTGCTGCACATGATTGAGTTGTTTTTTAATAATCGCGGCAGGAAGCAGAAAGGTTATTGTTCAAAATGGAGAATGAACACAGGCCGCAGTCCGCTCATTAAAGCTGCTGCAGGTGGACTGACTGTAGCTGTAGCACTAGCCTAATATGAGACTCTCCGAGCTCTACGAGACTCTCAGTTCCATCCAGTAGATAAGGGGAACAGGCGCCATACATTTGGCCCCCAGCTTCTCCTACATGCGCCAATCATTAAAAACCAATGCTTACAAGACAGCCAAGATTGTTTCCCGTGGTACCGGTGGGTTCGTTTTTTCCAATGTTGCGCATTTTTTAATAAAATAGCGGTGGTTCACCTCGCATGTGAATCATATTCCATCAAAACCTTGGTTCGGCTGTCGCATTTCGTCTTTCAGCTGTTCGACAGCGCCCCACCTCTGATTCACCGTTCAGCGGGTAAACCACGGTATTGCACATCCCATGAAGTATTTTGAGGGACAAGCGAGGTGAAACCCCAATTTTTATTGAAAAATAAGCTAAACCGAAGAAAGCGGACCCACCGGCACCTTTAATAACAATCTCTACTTTACGATTTGTGGTGTTTTTAGTGATTGGTACATTCAGGGAAACGTAGGGGCGACATATAAGGCGCCTGTTCCACATATCTGGGGGACGGAACTGAGCCTCTCTAGTGTGTGTATTCTGAGCAGTCTCTAGGCTACCGTAGCACTAGCTTACCTTCCTGCCAACCCATCATAAAGCACACCCTTTATACAACGTCCTCTTATCTGACAATAAACCGTATAACTGGTAACTGTTGGCTCCATATAGCATTAACTTGCATAATGTCAAGACCATAGCTGCTAGCTAGCTAACGTTAGCAGGTCAGATTAGCTCGCACAGCCTGCTGTCATAACGGCAACTTAACTTTTGTCTAGTTTTCTTCGACATTCAATGCTTCTTAGGTGAAAAAGAAATTCTAATGATTTATTGAACGATATTTCTTATTTATTAACTGAAGGAGAAATGTGCTAGCTCATAGCTAGGTTAGCATGTCTGTCATTCTATTCTCTTGTGAGGTACCTCAACGACACACCTGAGTAAAAGTACAGTAATCTTACCAGAGCTAAAGTTACCTATCAGAGTATTACGTAAGTAAAAGTCTTAAAGTATTTGATATTTATCATACCTAAATATCAGTATTTATTTTCTAATAATAAATGTACTTAAGTATTGAAATAAAAAAAATAATTGCTCGTCATAAACAAGCAAGCAATGAAAAATTATAGAATTCTGGAGTTTGTTCTCAGTTTGTGCATCACTGTAAACTTCAGGTATCCTCATCACACTTATCTAAACTGAATCTTGTATTAGAATTGCCTTCCAAACTAGTTTTAATGTCACAAGTCATAATCTGCTTTCACCGCATTTCCATTTCATTTTGTGGTGACAAAATTCTCAGGGGAAATGTAGTGGAGAAAAAGGGCAAGTTGAATTGAAAAATACAAACTACAGTAAAATGAATAGAGTGATACAGTAAAATACAGATGCAGTCAAATGATGGCTTAAGCACTGTAAGAAAGTAATACTACTTCATGACAGGAGTGTATGTTATTAAACAGCTGTAGTTCCACTGAATACAGAAGGATGAGGCTACTGTAATAATGACACCATGTTTGGGGCTAGAGGAACATGCTGTAACTATAAAAGTTTTGCTACAAGTTTGCAACCAGACTTTACAATGAGGACTGTTAACTTTTTGATATTATGGGCAATATGTTGTATTTCTGTTCTTCAAATACTTCTGACAAGCAACAATAGTTAGTATAGGGACAATGCGGTGGTCTAGTGGGTAGAGCTGTTGCCTCAGAGCAAGAAGAACACAGGTTCAAGTCCTAGGCTGGGATCTTTCTGTGTGGAGTTGGTATAACAAACCATAGTCATTTTCTGGTGGGACATCTGTATTTTTTCCTCAGGTGTGTCATTCAAGTACCTCATACACCACTGCTCAAAAGAGAAATTAATGACAGACATGTTAGCCTCCCTATGAGATAGCACTTTTCTCCTTCAGTTAATACATAAAAAATGATTCAATAAATTATGTAACCTCCACCAAGAAAGGTCTGTGTGGATTCTCCACTGGTTCTCTGGCTTTCTCCCACAAAAAATACTGAGGTTGATTGGAGTCTCTAAATTGCCTGTAGGTGTTAAATTGTGTGTGTGACCCACAATAGATTGGTACCTTATAGAAAATGACTGAGTGACTTAAATATAGATACTATAATCTGACTTTCACTCCTTTCACACCTTTATTAAAGTTGTTTCCTCTGCTGTAGCCTATTGATTAAATCAATGTCATTAGGGTGCACTAATGTCACTGCGTGTGTCCTGCAGGGAAGAAAAGAGCGAGGGCTCCCCGACCTCGCACCCCCATACTGGAGGAGAAGGAGATCCCCTCACTCGAGCTTCCCGATTCCTCCGAGGATCTCCTTGTGCCTACAGAGGAGCTGCTGAACGCCGCCTCCATCTACGAGGTGCTGAGGAACTTCAGCACGGTGCTGCGTCTCTCCCCTTTCCGCTTCGAGGACTTCTGCGCAGCACTGGTCGGCCAGGAGCAGTGCACTTTAATAGCGGAGACCCACATTTCCCTGTTGAAGGCCATCCTACGCGAGGAGGACTCCTCCAACACCACCTTCGGTCCCGCTGATCTCAAGGACAGCGCCAACTCCACCCTGTACTTTATTGACGGCATGACGTGGCCGGAGGTGCTGCGGGCGTACTGCGAGAGCGACCGGGAGTACCACCACGTCCTGCCCTACCAGGAGGTGGACGAGTATCCCTATGGTCCACTGGACAGTAAGATCAAGGTACTCCAGTTCTTAGTGGACCAATTTCTCACCACCAACATGGCCCGCGAGGAGCTCATGTCCGACGGCGTCATGCAGTACGACGATCACTGTCGTGTGTGCCACCGCCTCGGCGACCTGCTGTGCTGTGAGACCTGCTCGGCGGTCTACCACCTCGAGTGCGTGAAGCCGCCGCTGGAGGTGGTTCCAGAGGATGAGTGGCAGTGCGAGATCTGTGTGGGACACAAGGTGCCAGGCGTCACAGACTCCGTGACGGAGGCGCAGAAGAACAGGCCTTACATCCGCCAGGAACCCATCGGCTATGATCGCCATCAGAGGAAATACTGGTTCCTGAACAGAAGGATTATAGTGTAAGTTAGGACCCTTGCTGAGCCCCTTTGTTTTCTAATACAAATGAATGCGCACAAACATTTTCTCATTGTTTTACTTACCAGGTAATTGAAATATTCAACATTTCCTTATTTATTATTTGTGTTTATCGTTAAATTATTTAGACAGGACAGTGTCAGTTCACGTACACAGTATCAGACAAAAAACATATGAACTCAGTGTAAAGCAGCCAGAGTGAGCCTTTATCCATCCGCAATCATCAGGACGTAAAACAGAAAAAGGAAAAGGAACTTTAAAACCACCACATATCAGAATCTCTATAATTCTGTCTGTCTTTGACTAACTTTTATAGATCTGAGTTACAGGTAGCAGGGGACAACTTTTAACACATTACATCGAGTATCAGCTCAATACAGATGTTATTACTAAATACTTTCAAATAAAAAAAAAGGCAGCACTACATCACTTCAGTGCTCAGAACACAACTTGTCAGTATCAGTTAATCAACACACACATAGTTAATTACAAAGATGTTTGTTTTACCAAGGTAAAGAGGTTTGTCAATGTTGATATTGGATTGCATTGTGGGAAACGTTTTAAACATCTGAGTTGCAAAGGTCAACCTCAGATGTGAAACAGCTGGAGAGTGAAAGTGAAAGTTACTGGGAAACATGGCGTGTAATCCTGTTCACTGGCAGTGACGAATGGGAAATTGTGCTGTGTTTGAGCAAAAAGTTTACCTACATGTCATCTGACAGGCCTTTAATTTTTCGGACCCTTACCTCTTTCTAAATTCTTTCAGCTTGCTTGTATAGAGGTCTCCCTACAAGAAAGGGATGTTTCAACAGAATTTTTTTAATTGGTTGTTAAAAAAAGATTTTATAAGAGACTTGGGTATCGTAGAACTTGAGTCAGAATGTATGTTTTTGTTGCCAAATACAGTTTCCACATACAAGGAATTTATCTTGGGTTTTTGGTGGTTTACAGTAGCAAAATAACACACATTACAATTGGCATATTAATGTATAAAATCAGGTAACATATAGGTCAGAGACAAATAATGTCAATCAATCAAAAATTGTAAAATACAGTTTTCGGAACATTCATCAGGTCTTTCAAAATGTTGTTTTGTCCTTATGTTGGTTTCTTGTCATTTAAAGTCAAATGACAATGGTTTAACCAAACTAGCTGATAGCATTTGTTTTTAATTTTTAAGAGATTTAAACTAATGGGTACTATAGGGTTATGCCACATTACCGTGTGTGTGTGTGTGTGTGTGTGTGTGTGTGCGCGTGTGCGTGTGCGTGTGTGTGTGTTAGACCATGTTGTTTCTGCAACAACTCTATTATTAAACTAATACGTTACAAGTTAGAATGTTTGTATAATGTAATGCCTTATATTGTACAGTGAACATGTTTATATCCAGAGCTATTTTTTATTTTCTCCTAAAGCAATAACTTACTGGGAATTTGTTATAGGAGGTGGCGAGTCTCTTCATGCAGAGACTGTATATTCAGCTTGTGTGTAATCTTCTGTCATCACTCCTCAGTGAGGAGGATGGGGAGCATGAGAAGAAAAAGATCTGGTACTACAGCACCAAGGCACAGCTGGAGGAGCTGCTGGAGTGCCTGGACAAGGCCTACTGGGAGATGGACCTCTGTGCCACTCTGGAGGAGATGAAGGAGGAAGTGCACACACACATGGACATTACAGAAGACCTTACCAACAAAGCCCGGGGCAACAATAAATCCTACCTCACCGCTGTCAACGGTACAGATTCGATATTTTTATATCCCTCACTTGCGATCACTTTTTTACAAAGAGAAATTTGAAGTAGTGCAATCATGTTCCGGTTCATTTAGGCACCGTGTGAACGTGCTTAAAGTTATGAGGTAATGATGTGTGACTGGGGCTGAGGTGCAGCAGGTTTTCTCCAGCAGGGTTACATACTGAAGCAGCTTCAGGTAACGCTGTTCCTGCCTTGTGGTGGCAGCTTACATAGAAATGTTAGATGCAGCCTCTTCTTTTCCTGTCTCACGTTCTCTGAAGAAAGCCAGCAACTGTTTTCCCCAACGACCCTCCTCTAAGGTGGTTAGAACACTTATGATTACAATGCCAGCAGTTTCCGTTTTTTTTTTTTTCTCTCCCTTTTTTGACAGGCTGCCATATCGGCTTGAGTTTGTAACAGTTTTCCTGTGTATGGCACCAAACTGCCTGATTCCAGTTCTCATAAAGACAGTGAGGCGCCATGTGAGATGTCGCTGGCATTCTGTCAATGACTAGAGATGCTCTGCAGTGTATCTATATATTGCTTATTTTTTTCCCTTTCATATGATTTATGGCTTATTTTGATCAGTTAAAAGCCTGCTGCTGCAGCACAATGCTGTTTCTGTCCCAGTGAGAACACAAAAGTGTAATTGTAAAGTGCAGGTCTCTGGGGATTTTGGCCTTCTGGGGAAATGAAATCTTCTTTTTTCAGGATAATCTGAAAAAAGCCAGTGTTAGATAGTTAGTAATTGCTTAATTTATATATCAGTAATCAGATTCCCCAAAAGACACCTGAAATAGAAAATCAGCATTTTCTCATCTGGATGTGTTGTTATGCTTCTTCTTCTGACTTCTATTATACACAATATAACATACATGTGTATTTTTGTTTCATTGTGTCAGGCACATTCACTAAGAAAAAGCAGTCGCTTATGGCATTGTTTTTGGCAATGTTGCCATCTACTGTTTTAAACATGTTTGGAATGGATATATAATCATCACATTTTTCAAAATAAAAGATGTTTTGTTCTGTTTGCAGATGTGATCCTGGAGCTTGCAAAAGTCAGGCGGGAGAGACGGGAAGCTGAGGAGAAGAAGCAGGACGTTGAGATGGGCTCCACTATGGCCACAGAGGACAGTCCTCAGCTTGACAACGGGCAGCACAAAGACAACAAGGCCAAGGAAGTCTCTAGTCCACAAGGTAAAAGTGAGGTGGACAATTTTCTATGCAGGCTTTTGTCAAGCAGTGACCTGTAGCTCAGCTCACCCCTATTGTGCGAATCTTATGCTTGATTTTCTGATAAAAGATATCCTGACTCTTGGTATGTGTGTCATTCCACAGTAGCTGCGGCTCCCCCTGCTGCAGAGGAGAGCTGTCTCTCTGATTCTGACCCAGGCTTTGCTAACCTGGATGCAGCCGAGCATAAAGCGGAGTCCCTCGAATCAAACAGGGAAACGCTGCCTGCCCAGGACAGTGGGGAGTCCCGACCACAGGGGAAGCAGGAGAGGACAGGTACTCATGTCACCTGCATCTCTAGACATTCATTTCATCCTCCACATCTCCTTACTCATCTTCTGCAATCCTGAAGCTTGTTGCTGCAAACCACCCCAACCTGCTCATTGGCCTTGTTAGGTGTACAGAGGCAGCTACACTGACTTTTTTTTTTTTTTTTTTTTGGTCAAGGAAATGTGTCTGGCCAGTAGTGTACTGATTTCTGTTTCAGTCAAGTTTCCGAAGTTTCCGATAGTTTTAAGCTGAAACTCTTTTGTAAAGTACAGAACAACTGTTCTGTCTGTGTTTAGCACCAGGGTGGTCCATGCAACCCACTTGCCACTTGTGAAAGTTACAGTGCTGCTTATGGTGTGTGCGATGAAATATAAATATATTAATTGTTTAGTTATCATCACTGTCTTCCATGTTATAGAGCTTCTGCCGAAAGACTCAGGTGACATTATGGAGCCATGGTGTGGTTATTATCACACCCTTACTGTTCTACCCTCAACCTAACAATCTAAACTTGTGCAGATGGCCCTTTCTGAGGTTAGGTGATGTAGAAATGCAGGAAGAAATTTTTTTTTTTTTTTTTTTTAAGGACTCGCTCCAATTATATATCATATAAATAGCCCCCCCCCCCCCCAATTTTAAAACCTACCATGCGTACAACTTAGTTTATCATTTAAAATAAACTTTAAACACAGGAAGGTAAGACACGGGTAATGTTAGATAATTAAAGTAAATATGGTTAATGGGGTCAAATAAAGTAAAATAGTGATACTAACTCTTTATTAGCCTGGTGTCAGTTTTTCTGTGCAGCCGGTTTGTATTGGCAGGCTACTGGTTAATGGAACATTTGTGTTTGCCTCAAACAAGCTACTGTGTGTCCATCTATAGCCTTTTCATTACACATATTCCCTTGTACATGTGCTGACTATTCTCTCTGGCAGAGACTACTCTGCTTCCTCAGCTGAAAAGACGACTTTGTGAATCTCCACTTGTATGTGTATAGATTACATTTTTTAGCCTCCACAGACCCAACGTTCGGTTAAAGATGTTACTTGTTCTAACTCACCTCCTTCCTTTTATACAAGTTCAACTCAAAACAATTAAGCTCTCACAATTGATACCACAATGGAGACTCCAATTAGCATTTCTTAGATAGTGAGCAGATATTTTCCTCTTCTTGTTTAAATGTTCCACAAAGAGCTGTTTGGCCATTTTCTGCCAGTTGTCTTTGTCTTGACCTTCTCCAAACAGAACTATAGCCGGTGTATTCAGCATCTGCTTTACTAAATAAATAAATATGCATTTTTTTTGTGGTACATTAATTTCTTATCTTGTATTATATGTTGTCCTCCTCTCTTCTGGCTCTGTGGTAGATGTCGGAGAGCAGTTGACACACATAGTCTGTCACAACCGGCTGCTTACTCTCATTCAAATTCATGGGTGTTTGGATGCGTTCCCGTTTCTCAGACAAAAGGCTCACCTGCTACATCAACAAAAATCTGCAAATGTACAATACATGCAGGTCATGATGAGGCAAAGCTCCTCTTTGCAGCAACTTCACAGCTTATGTTGAAATTGTGGAACATTTCCTTTCTAAAATGGGTTTGGTTTTATAGGTTCTGAATGATGAAGGTCCCATATATGTGAGATTTATTTGCTTTTGATTATACGGTCTCAGTGTTCTATAAATACTGTCACTTGTGAGAAAACCCCCAAATTCACAGAGAAATGCACACAGTCTATATTTTGCAACTGTTAATGCCAGCTGTCTTATGGCAAGTTGTGACTAACCCACCACCCATTCACCCCTTTTAATGCTTCACTAAACATTTAAATTTTGTACACAATTTGTTAATCATATGCTAAGACTATG
Source organism: Eupleurogrammus muticus (assembly GCA_036785175.1). NCBI lineage: Eukaryota > Metazoa > Chordata > Actinopteri > Scombriformes > Trichiuridae > Eupleurogrammus > Eupleurogrammus muticus. The sequence continues at coordinate 20,816,081 of JAYKQN010000011.1, read as the reverse complement.
CAATGACTAATTCTGAATTGTATTACATTGTAGTTCTTTGGTCCACACAGCTGTTGCCTTTAATAGGAGCAGGATGCTTGTTATAATTACTTTGTTTTTATTTCATTTTTTAAGATGAGGATATAAAACCAGAGTCTAGCAGCGGAGAAACACACCAGGAGATGCAAGTGCAACTCCAAGATCCGCCGCAGCCGTCATCTCAGGCGGAGTCCGGCAGCAGCAGCAAGGTTTCTGGTAGTGGGAGAGCCGTGAAACCGGAGCAGCCCGACCTCGCCGATAAGACCTCTCTTGACTCGTTTACCAGCCAGGACGGGACAGGTAAACATAAGTCAGAAAGGACAATTTGGTGTGCAAACAATAAAATACACTTTGGAACCAGTTTGGATTGTGTTAGAAATGGCCCCTCAGCGTCTCCATTTAAACCAGCCCTGGGTTTGTTTTGGCCTGATGGCGTTGTGTTGTCTCCTTTCTGAATGACAGACGAGTATAATGAAAGGGTGAAGATTGATGGAGGGACTGCAGCACGGGAATCTCATAACCAAACGCCCAGAAGCAGCAAACAGGTGAGTCATGTGTGGCTTCTCAAACTGCAGTCCAGAATAAAAACACTGTTTAACCTGGAGGACTACAATGAAAAAAATATGAAAACTGGACATGACAAAAATACATAAATGGAAGCACTTTATGATATAAAGTGCTTCCATTTATGTATTTTTGTGTATTTTTTTTTATCGGGCTGTGAAATAAGTGTCACTCAATATGTAATGTCCTTGCTAAAGGACTAAATATGATTATTTTAATAACATGGAAATAATACTATTGCCAGCAGTTATTACGAGAACTTATAAGAAACATTGCTTTATAGATAAAGAACATTTATAGAGGGTAATAAAACACATTTTTTAATGTTACTTAATGCTAGTATTATCTATTAAATGCTTCTTAAGGTTTTTATTCTTGTTTACTTATACATCTCCCTATTTGAATAATAGTTTTGTCCAATTTTAACTACATAGCAGTAGTGTTTTTTCGATTAAGCAGCAAAAAGAGGTTTCTAAAGAAAGCTATCAGTACTGGGGAAAATCACAATATTTAAAATTGTTAATCTCTGTTCATTGAAGTTGTGAGAAATCAGCATCCTTTAAAAAGTACTGTGTCTCCTTCCCCGAGTCTCGTATTTTGATGTATTGTCATGTCTCCTTGTGTTTTTCAGTCATCTCCTACTCACTCTGATGTTGAAACGCCGCGACTCAACTTCTTTAGAAGGGAGCTCGTGGTGAATTTGAACAACTTGTTCAAACTGGGCCAGGAGGGCAAATACAGGGTCTACCACAACCAGTACAGCACCAACGTCCTGGCCCTCAACAAACATCAGCACCGCGAAGACCATGACAAGAGACGCCACCTCTCCCACAAGTTCAGCCTGACTACGGCCTCAGAGTTCAAGTGGAACGGCTCCATCTATGGTTCGAGGAGTCTGACCGTCTCCACCTTGCGTCTCACCATCATCCAGCTGGAGACCAACGTCCCCGCACCATTTATGCACCCTAACTGGGCGTCACACAGGTAAGATTCAGAGCAGGTTTCAGGCTGGTTCACGGGATGCTACAAAACAACACTGAGCTCAAGAAGGATTGAGATTAACTTGATGTGGCCTGGCGAAGGGGGGTAAAAATAATAAATTACTGGCTTATTTAGCTAATTTAGTTTTTATTTCATCATGAACAGCAGATGAACTCTACTCATCTCCTTAAAAGAAAGCAAAAAAAAAGTACTATTACTAAAATTTCAATCTGTTCTTTTTGGAGAAATGGCAATGTCATTTGATACACGCTAGGAATTAAAGGTCCCATATAAAATAAAGTGGTATTTGCATTTCTTGTCGATTCTAGTTATGTGAATTCTACACTTTTCTAAATGCTCAATCCACAGAGAAATGTACACACGTCTTGTATTCAGAAATTGTGCCTCAAAACATGCCTCCAGGACTTCTGTGAAGTCATGATGTCAAATATACAATCACTGACACCTCCCAGGCACAGCCATTAAATCAGCCCAAAAGGGGAGGGGCTCATCATTTTTTGGGGCACAACGTGTGTGGCTCTTTTCTAGAGCTCCAGAGAGCTGCTTGAGAGAGGAGATGTTGAAAGCCATATGGAGATGCTTGTTGTTCCTTAACCACACATACACTTAAGCCCAAAATCATTCATAACCCCGTCAAATACAAGGGATTTCTTTATTTTTTAATTTGCAAATTAGTATTTCATTTCAGTATTTACTTAAATAGTACACAAAAGAAAGTCTGAAGCCATAATTGATTTGTGTTTCTTTGGAATGTGTAAATAAACGGAGTGAAAACAAAAAAATCACATCCAACAAAAGACTATGATATAGAAAGTTCCTGGCAGGCATGTTTTGTAAAGACTTTATAGATGGGGGTTTCAATCATTTTGGGCTTAAGTGTATATGATTTTGGGGATATTACAACTTCAAATAAAACCACGGAAATGTGGACTTGAATGAAAAATTTATGAAACATTTCTGCTTGGTGTAAGATTTTCAAATAAACACTTTTTACATTTCTCAAAATGATCTTTATTCTTCATAAGGTTTTACCTTTGCCGTCCTCTTTCTAGGACCAACTGGAACAAAGCCGTGCAGATGTGCAGCAAAGCCAGGGAATTTGCTCTGGCCCTGGCTATACTGGAGTGTGCCATCAAACCAGTGGTCATGCTGCCTGTGTGGAAAGATTCTCTTGGACACACGAGGTAAAGGAAGAACAAAACTATGACAGGTTTTTTTGTGTACTGCAGATTCTAGAAATTGTCCTCATTATTCCCATGCTCCTTACGGCTTGGTTACATACTCTACTTTCGTGCTACAGGCTGCATCGCATGACCTCGATGGAGCGGGAGGACAAAGAGAAGGTGAAGAAGCGTGAGAAAAAACTGGAGGATGAGGAAACGCTGCTGCAGGCCACTTGGGTCAAATATACCATTCCTATCAAACACCAGGTAAGTGTGTGTGTGTGTGTGTGTGTGTGTGTGTGTGTGTGTCTGTGTGTGTGTCCAAGTGTATATCAGCCAAGCTAACCCATAAGGTTCACATAAGTTCTTAAAATTTCCATGTTTGTATTTGGTAACCCTAGCACATTTCCAAAAAGTATTAATGGTGGAACATAGTCACTGTCATTTGGTGTAACGCTAAAAACTTTGTACCAGATAGTTTAACTCTCATATTTTTTTCTTTTAAATAAAAACACATGCTATCAATTAGTTTTATATTCTTGATGGATTAAATATTTGAAATATATCATTTTTTCTAGTCACACTATTTGACATTTTATGTTAAAAAAAAAAAAAAAAAAGCACACAAAATATGACACAAATGGAATTTTAAATGACAAGAAACCAACCTAAACACTAAATGGACATTTTGAGAGCCGGTAATAGTTCTTAAACTGTGTTTGAGTTCAAGTTAAAGTTTTTGACTTTCTCATCTTACCAACCATGATTTGTCACTGACCCCAACATCAGCTAACAAATAATTTATATATATTAAAAAATACAAATAATAAATAAATAGGTACCCATCATTTTCTTGTAACATAAACATAACTTCACATTTTAAATGAGTATAAGTGTCTGAAAGCATCCACATATAGTCTTGTTTCATCAGGAAATTTCATTATACTGTGCCTTACTCAAGTGTTTTTTTGTGTCTAGGTGTGGAAGCAGAAAGGGGAGGAGTACAGGGTGACTGGATACGGGGGCTGGAACTGGGTCAGTAAGACCCATGTGCCACGTTTTGTTCCAAAGCTACCAGGAAACACAAACGTAAACTACCGCAAAGAACTGGAGGGTAAGATCTGGTCCTGGTTTTATTTTCCTCAATATATTTTGCTTCTGCTGGCACTTTTGACTCATACTTGTTTTTTTGCCATCCTCGCAGCAGCAGCTAAAAAAGCAGAAGCTTGCACAAATAAGCATAAAAAGTTGGCGCAAAAAGAGAAGCAGACTACTACTAAAAACACAGGGGATGAAAACAAGGAGCGAGCATCCATTAGTGAGTCATCTCCGAGAACTTCATTAGAGGATGGAAAGACCTTGAAGGCGGAGGACAAACCTACAAAGGAGCAGCAGGGAAAGAATGTGGATGAGAAGAGAGAAGATGAAAAAATGGAGGTTGGCCCCTGCACACAAACTGCTGCTCCAAGTGCCGAAAAAGGTAACAGTTTGAAATTTGATTATATCTTGATTTAATTTGGATGTTTCCTTGATGCTGTTTGTGAGAAAATGTATACTTTTATTCATCCTGATAGTCCTAAAAATGGCTGAAAAACAAAATGACTGTATGTTGTGTTTGATTCCTCCTGCCTCTTTGTTATAGATAAAGTTGAAAACAGAAGCCCGTCCTCCCCTGCTGTGCAACCTATGAAGGAAGAGCCAATGAAGACGGATGAGCAACCCAAGAAGGAGGATCCTGCTGCTTCAACGCCTTACTACGATGTTGTGAATGTCAGCGAGAGCTTTCAGTTGCGGACAGCATACAAAAAAAAGGTGAAGCCCTCCAAACTGGACGGCCTCTTGGAGCGCCGGGTAAAACAATTCACCTTGGAGGAGAAGCAGAGACTCGAACGGATGAGACAGGCGGCCCTGCAGTCAAAGATGGCTGCCGCAAAGACTCCCTATGTGGTTAAAACTGAAGGATCCACACTAGCCAAGCAGCAGCCTGCCGTGACCCCGGGCGTTAAAGCCGAGGAGAAGGAGGAGGAAAAACAAGGTAAAGATCCTGTGGTTAAAAAACTCGACTTTGAGCAGGAGCAGATGGAGGTAAAAACAAAGGAAGTGGCGACCAAATCTGAGTCCACGGGACCCAGTAATAGCAAGCAGACCGAGGGGAATCCTGTACAGGGGAACGGTGGGGCGGCCCCAGCCCACAAAGAAGTGAACGGAGGAACATTAGCGGGCGCCGAGCTTACCAGTAAGAACAATTGCATATCCGAGGCAATAGAGAACAAAGAGAAAACGCAGAAGCCAGAGGTGGCTCGAACGGAAGAAAATTCTAAGAAACGTGGGTATGAGGAAGTGGAGCAAGGCGGCAGACAGAGCGACGCAGACAGCAAGGCCAATCCGGTGCAGGTGAACGGGGAAATCACGGCTGCCGCTCCTCTAGATACAGCCCAAGGTGACGTGAAAGAGCCTCTGGTGAACGGGAAGCTCTCCCAGAAAGATATGACCAACATGGGTCACCCACCTCCCCTGAAAGTCCCCAAATTAGAGAATCATGTGGCGGAGAAAGGAGACATCCTCAGTCTGGCAAGCAATAAGAATCAGGATGTTCCCTCGGACAAGCTTCCATCTTCAAACCCTTCTTGTCTGAATAGCAATAGTACTGAGAAATGCAGCGAAGGGGCTGCCACAAGTCATCCCACTGCAGACAACAATAAAGCTGCTGTGGTGTCTAAAGCAGCAAGTAGCAGCGTCTCCTCTGTTTCCGCTTCCACTTCCTCCGGCACCCAGCCCAGCTCCTCAGCCCCGGGGGCAGCCGCTCCTCAGAAGACCAAACCCCCCACCCCGGCAGACACCAAGGCAGTCAACCCTGGTTCAGCAACCACAGCCAACTCCATGACGATCAGCAAAGAATATTCCACCAGGGACCGGGTGAGCCTTCTCAGATTCTCCAAAACCAAGAAGACAAGGTCGGGTACAGCCCTGCCGTCCTACCGCAAGTTTGTCACCAAGAGCAGCAAGAAGAGCATCTTCATCCTGCCAAACGACGACCTGAAGAGGCTGGCAAGGAGGGCAGGAATCAGAGAAGTGCCCATCTTCAACTACAACGCCAAGCCAGCCCTGGACATATGGCCCTACCCTTCACCTCGGCCCACATTTGGGATCACATGGAGGTCAGTGACAAACAGCCCAAACAGCATAGAAATTCTTCTTAACTGTTTGGGACATTTAAATATTTTTTTACTGACTTTTATTACCTTTCCTTACAAATTTTAGGCACCAGTTCACTGATGTTTTGTTGTCCATATTGCATTTTAAACATATCAGAATATCACAATATTTTACCATTTTTTATTGTATGTATATGTATTGTTTTATTGTAACTATAAAACCATTTTAAATTTCTGGGTGATATTGCAATTTTGGTTTTATGCACGATTTTCTTTAAATCAAGCAACATTTACAAGCATCACATCATACCATTAAAACAACATAATTGATGCTAAAACTCTAGTGCAAGAATAAAAACTCAAAAAGTCAATTATTGATTTAAAATGTCATCTTAAATAGGCTACAATAAGTAATTGAGTAACAATGTAGGCCATGTTAGGAAAACAACAACAAAGATCGCAGCTTTGACAATCTCAAGATCAATCAAATCTAGACTGATAGTTTATTATCTTCTGATATTTATTTTATAGAATGATATATTATTAAATTCTTTAAATACACATTTTGGATATTGCCTAATGCATTTTAATTGTGTGTATACAGGTACACATGCATTGTTGGAAAAAGTATCACTTTTTTTTTTTTTTTATACCCGTGTCTCACTCAGGTACCGTCTGCAGACTGTGAAGTCTCTGGCTGGTGTCAGCCTGATGCTGAGGCTGCTGTGGGCCTGTCTAAGGTGGGACGACATGGCTGTGAAGCCGTCGGCTGCAGTAGGGACGACTCGCAAAGGTGAGGAACTGCTCAACAATTCTCTGCCTCCCATTATTTGATTATAGCAAACATGTGACTTCCTTCCTTGTTTTATTGTTTTAAGTAATAAAAACTAAAGAAGTAGTGTAAAGATTTTGTTTAATTTTGTCTTTACTACAGCTTCAGGAAGAGGCAACTAACCAAGCTTTTATATACCAGTTGCAGTCGAGAACTGCTCACAACTCGGTCACTAATCTGATTAAACAACACTGATAAGTGATTGTCATATTACATATTGCTTTTTATTTGATCTTCTCTGCAGAAACTACAGACACAGACATCACCACAACAGAGATTATAAAAAGAAAAGATGTGGGGCCATACGGAATCCGCTCAGAATACTGTATCAGGAAGATAATTTGTCCGCTTGGAAACAGAGACACTCCCAAAGGTAAAAGCGACGTAGGATTTAAACACAGAACTTTTGTCAAACATTTAAAAAGAAAACTGACAGATTATTTCTCTCTTCCTATGAGTAGAAACCCCCACTCCACAGAGGAAAGGCCTGCGCTCAAGCGCCTTGAGGCCCAAGAAGCAGGAGCCAGCCAAGCTGACCGGGCCCATCGCTGTGGAGTCCTGGGTTCCTGAAGAGGACCTGGAGCTTTGGGAGATCAGGGCCTTTGCAGAGAGGTGAGCAACACGCAGCCGGCTCCCTCTGCTACACGGAACTCTTCTAAGAACACCCTCTTACCAGATTGTCATCTTTCCCCCCTGGTGCTACAGAGTGGAGAGGGAGAAGTCACAGGGTATAGATCCCTCCAAGGCTGGCACCAGTCTGAAGACAGCAGAGGAGGTCAAGGCCCATCTGGAGAATCAGCTGAAACAGGCTCGACTAGCTGCCCAGCAGGTGGGTCAACTTCACACTGCGTTGCTTTTTCTGGCGTAATAAGTTTATTCGGGTTGAAATGTCAACAGACTCTATGTACTTAAACTGTGTTTTCTTAGAAACGCCTGGAGCAGCAGAGACCAAGTCCAACTGCCACCACTTCCACAGCAACAACTACCACCACCTCAGCCAGCACCCCCGCCACCCCAGCGTCCACGGGCCAGAGGACTGGGCAGGTCACATCTGGAACCAAGATGGTCCTGGCCTCCAAGCTGGGCTCTCCGGTCTCCTTCCAGCAGGACAAGAACTTTCACCAGTCGTTCGCTTCCTGGGTCAAGCAGGGTCAGAACAGCGGCGGCAGCAGCTCTGGTAAGCTGGTGGAAGAGAATAGAGGCATTTTGTTAATAAGCTGGGTGCCATTGATCATAATCTTTTCACACAGACAAACAATACATCATATCGTTTGGTTTTCCGCTTTTTTTTTTTTTTTTTAATTTTCCCTTTTTTGAATTTTTTTTTCATCATGTGATAGTCACGTTGATTTTTAAAATGTCCATCACTGGCATGAATTTAAGACTTTTTTTGTGCCATTTTTTTATTCCACATTTCTAAATGGGATTGGCTTGCTAAAATGACTTTGTGACATCACAGCTGTACGCAGACTGTGGTGTCCCTTACTGGTATTAGGGCTGTCCCGAATACCTTCTCTTTGGGCTTCGAAGCTTTGTCGGCAAATATTTGAATTTAGTCAAAGCTTCCAAGTGGGCCAGGGTAGAGGTGAAGTTTGAGGGAACAGTGGTGGTCCAATTGCAATGAGGGTTAAAAAGAGAAAGAGCCATGATGGATGCAGTGGAAACAAATAGTCACGTGGTGATTAGGGCTGCAACTAACAAATATTTTAACAGTCAATTTAATCTTTTCATTATTGAAACAAATAAACACTTCGTTGTTTGGTTCACAAAATTATGTAAAACATTTATAACTGTTTTCTAAAGCTGACGATTCAACCTAAATTGTCTTTTTGTCTAGTCCAACAGACCACAATCCCTTGCTTCTATCAGACCACCACTGGTGAAAATACATATAAATACTGTATATACCAGGTTGAAAGTAACCAGGTACATTTATTCAAGTACTGCACTTAGGAACAATTTTAGGTATTTGTACTTACTTAATTTCATCTGAAGAAGGAAATATTGTACTTTTACTCTATTTTACATTGTTCAGATGCAGTTTTGGCACAATGGATAATACAGTTGTTCATAACACAACACATAATCTAAGATGAAACTAGTGATTTCCAACCTTTTAGTCTTTGAAATGTTGCAAACAGCAACATGTGGTCAGCTCACGTTTCATTAGTTGTTAATAGCTCCTAACCCACATTTTGACTTTTTTCCCTCTAAACTTGGTGGTCACATGGTTTCATTTAAATAAATGTTCAAATGAACCACAGCTACAACCCTCTATTAAAAATCTAAAATCATCAATATAAAATATGAGGGAAATAAATTAATACTTTAGCTGTTAATGCTTAAAGTACTTTTACTTAAGTAGGATTTTTGAAGGACCTTTACTTTAATGGAGTATTTTACATTAATGTATTGTTTTTTTACTCAAATGATCTGATTACTTCTTCATACACTGGTATATACTGATATTCAACCTCGATTTTGGCATTCAAATGTCACGGAAACAAAAGGAAGCTTCGAAGCATTCGGTGCAGCTCTAGTGGGTACGCAACGCGTGATGCGGGTGGCATGGTGTGTCTTGCAGCCTCCACCGGCTCGGCGGCCAGCATGGCCAGCGGCATCGCCGCCACAGAGCAAACCTTCCAGATCGCTGGCAGCCCAGTGACTGTGGCCGGCCAGGTCCTCACTGCCAAACTGCCGCTGCCCGCTAACAGCAAGATTGTCACGCTCAACCTGCCCACCACTCAAGGAGGTAGGGAGCACGCGTGTCATCCATTTCCACTGGTTTGGGCTCCTACTTGCCGAAATGGATGGAACAGCAAAGACTGTCTTGTGATAAAGACATTGAGCATGGATGATTCTACCTGTGTTTTTTTGTTTGGTTTTTGTATTTTTTTTTCTAAATTGAAGATCTTCTGTGGCCAGAAGTAAGATGGTGTTTTTTGTATGTTTTGTTCAGCAGAATTTTTAATCGTGTCTGGTTTTTGAGTTGCGTGGTGCAAAAAATTGCTTTAGAGATGTGCATGAGCATGTCTTACCACTTTTGTACATCTTCACCTTTATCACTGCATGAACCCACTATGTATTTGCTCCTGTACTTACAGAATTGTTCTCATCAACAGGTGTAGTTCAACAGAAAGTCCTGGGCATTTTCCCTTCTGGGCCTCCTGCAAACCTGCGAACATACAGCACACTACATCCCACGACTGGCAACATCAACCTCAGAGCTACAAACTCTGCAGCAACTACTCCACAACAGGTATTTTGAGTTCTTACCTTAATCTTTTCAGTTTTTTTTTTTACTCGGAAGTTGAAGAATGTTGTAATTTTCCTGTTGCCTCGGTGCTCCAGGCCATCAAAGCAGGAAGCCAAACGCAGCCCGGCGTGACGGTGAACCAGTCATCCACCCTTTCTACCTCTGTGGCCACAGCAGTGGTCAGAAGTCCTGCAGTGATTCAACAAGGTGTTTTATCCATTTCTGCATTCTATTATATCTTTATTTCTTTTGGCTCAGGTCTTTCGAAATGAAAGATACACATTCCTATTCCCTCTTTGTCTTTTCCAGGCCAAACTCAGCCGGGTTTGACCCAGATAAACCGTGGCCAGCTGGGATCTCCTGCTTCTACACAGACACCTGCTGGTCAGAGAGCAACGGTGGGTCCCACCTCATCCCCTTCCACAGCTTCTGGACAGACCCCTGCTGCTACCCCCCAGACTAGACCACAGCAGGGCCAAGTCAAACTCACTATGGCTCAGCTCATGCAGTTAACACAGGGCGCTCAGGTGAGGACTGTTTTTCTCCTACTGTGAAAGTGTGTGTGTGTGTGTGTGTGTGTGTGTGTGTGTGTGTGTGTGTGTGTGTGTGTGTGTGTGTGTGTGTGTGTGTGTGTGTGTGTGTGTGTGTGTGTGTGTAAAATAAGCAAGAGAGTGGTTAAACTGAATTGTCAAATGCAATTATAATTTAAATAGTAATACAAATGGGTAAATATTGCAAAAAAGTACAAAAAGTTTTCTTGTTGCCTTGCAAAGTTTAAGTTTCCATTTGCGTATGTAAAGTTTCTAATTATTAAATTATGTTATAGGGAGGAAATCCAGGTCTGACGGTGGTTATCCAGGGTCAGGGTCAGACCCAGGGTCAGTTGCAAATCATCCCACAGGGTGTGACGGTGATCCCTGGGCCTGGCCAGCAACTGATGCAGGCAGCAATGCCCAACGGCCAGGTCCAGCGCTTCCTGTTCACCCCGCTGCCCCCGTCATCATCAGCATCCACTTCAGCCCCCGTCACTGCGGCCCCTCAAACCCCAATGTCAACTCCTGTTCAAGCCAGAGCTCCCACGCAGGTCCAAACAACTCCTTCGGTCTTGGCTCAGGCCCAAATGGCGGCCCCTCTGCCCACCCCAGTACATGCTCCAGCTCTAGCATCAACACAAATGTCAGGTTTGGCCCAAGCTCCGGCCCCAGCCCCGGCCCCGATCCCTGCCTCCACCCCCACACAGGTAGCAGCCCAGACCACATTCTCCACACCAGCTGCAGTTCTCCCACAAACTCAATCTGCAAGACCCATTCCTGCCCCAGTGATGAAGGCAGCCGTAGCCCAAACACAGGTTCCTGCCCAGGTCCCCGTTCAGATCCCCGCCCAGGTACCAACCCAGGTCCCAACCCAGATCCCCGCCCAGATCCCCGCCCAGATCCCCACCCAGATCCCCACCCAGATCCCCACCCAGATCTCCGATCAGATCCCCACCCAGGTTCCCGCCCAGGTCCCCACCCAGGTTCCCGCTCAAGCCCCCACTCAAGTCTCAACCCCGGTCCCTGCGCAGGTCCCTGTCCAAGTTCCTGCCCAAGTCTCCACCCTCACCCCAGGATCATTTCCTACACAAACTGCAGCTCCACCACCTGTTGCAGTGGCCCAGTCCCAGGTTCCTGCTCCTGCTTTAGCCCCCATCTCAGTGAAGACCACTACCCAGGTCACTGCTACAGCGGCTGCTACGCTATCAGGCCAAATGCCTGTTTCTGCCTCCCTCCCCTCCCCCGTCCCAGTTCCGACCCCTGCTCTTGCTCCTGTCTCTGCTCCTGTCCTCTCGGTGGTGCCCACCCAGATTGCACTCCCGTCCCTGGGCAAAGCGCTGACCCATGTTCAGGCTACAGCTCCGGTTCCCCTTCATGCCACCATGGCTAACGCTGTCGTCACGCCGGTCACAGCCACATCTACAACACCTTCAGTGCCAGGTAAACACTGACGATTGTCTATTTGAACTTGTGAGATTTTATATATATATATATATATATATATATATATATATATATATATATATACAAAATCTCACAAGTTCAAATATATATTCTTTACCATCTCAATTTTTTTATTGTCCAATGTTGCCCAAAGAAAGCTTAGAGTTGTTTAGCAAAGACAAAATTCATAGCAAAGTGTAGTTTTAGTTGAATGGTTGAGATCAACAACTGAAGACATAACTGTGACATAAACTCTCTTTTGCAGTGTATTTTACCTTATTTTGTTATTTTATGAACCTGTATATGCCCAAACACCACTGCCACCTTATTGGGTAGACCCTAGTACTGGGTTGGATCCCCTTTTGCCTTCAGAACTGCATCCTTAATGGCATAAATTCAGCAAGGTACTGAAAACTGTCCTCAGAGAGTTTAGTTCACATTGACATGATGGCATCATCAGTTGCTGCAGTTCCACCACATCCTAAAGGTGATCTACTGGATTAAGATCTGATGACTGTGGAAGCCATTTAGATACAGTGAGCTCATTGTCATGTTGAAGGAAACCAGCCTGAAATACTTCAAGCTTTATGACATGGTGCGTTATCCTGCTGGAAGTAGCCATCAGAGATGGGTACACTGTGTTCATAAAGGGATAGACATGGTCAGCTACAATACTCCGATAGGCTGTGGTGTTGCAACGATACTCGATTGGTACTAAGGGGCCCAAGGTGATTGAAAGAAAATATCCCCTACACAATTATACCACCACCAGTCTAAATTGTTCATACAAGGCAGGATGGATCCATACGACTGTGGCTCAAAGGTAGAGCAGTCATCTACTGGATCACCGGTTCAATTCCTGGCTCCACCTGGGCTCTATGTCGATGTGTCCCCCGAGGGCTGTGCCATGCAATATGTGAATGGTTAGCTTCCTGATGTATGGGCGGCACCTTGTATGTCAGCCGCCACCATAAATGTGTGTGAAAGTTTGAATGTATGCTTGTAGTGTAAAGCACATTGAGTAGTAGAAAAGACTAGAAAGCCACTACACAAATGTAGTCCATTTACCCTGACTAATCAAACCAGGCAATGTTTTTCCAATCTTCAAATCTGAGTTGTAACTTGGTTGTAGCAAGTAGTTATTTGAGTTACTCTTTGACCTCTGGCCTCAACATGGCATTTTCACCCACAGAACTGCTGTTTTTCTGCGATTTTCTTTTTCAGACCATTCTCTGTAAACCCTAGAGATGGTAATGTGTGAAAATCCCAGTAGACCAGCAGTTTCTGAAATGCCAGCCTGTCTAGCACCAACAACCATGCCACAATCAAAGCCACTTAAATGACCCTTCTCAACCATTCCGATGCTCAGTTTGAACAGCAGCAGATCGTTCTGACCATGGCTGCAAGCCTGAATGCATTGAGATGCTGCCCAAACACACAGTGATCACCATCACCTCTAAACCTAAATCTGCTGACTGTACTTATAATGCTTTTCTTCTCTTAACTCGTAGCTCTGACAGAGCAGCGGGCAGCTCGGCCACTGGTCTGGACTCCGGACTCCTCTCCAGTCCAGCCAGCTCAGCAGGCTGCGGCTCCCATCCAGCCTCCTGCCCCGGCTCCTGTAACCGCCTCTACCCCCGCGCTGGTCTCCACGCATTCACCTGTGACCCCCCTGTCTCAAGCGTCTCTTCCTCCACTGTCTCAAGCACAAACCCAGCATCCTGCAGTTGTATCCGTGCAACAGGTGTCTCAAATACCGGTTTCGGCGGTGCAGGTCCACATGAAAGGATTACCGGTCTCTTCTGTTGTCACAACCACTGTGAGACCCCCCCAACCTCAGCTCCAGCCTCAAGCCCAAATCCACGCTCAGATTCAAGTCCAGCCTTTTGGCCAAGTCCAACAAATGCAGCATCTCCAGGCCCAAGCACAAAACCAGATCCATCCCCAGGTCCGAGTTCAGTTTCAGCCACAGACACAGCAGCCGCCACAAACCCAAATACAGCCCCTAGCTCAAATTCAACCTCAGGTGCATTTCCAGGCGCAAAACCAAACCATGGCCCAGGTCCAGACCCCAGCCCAGACCCAGCTACAGTCCAGGGTCCAAGCTCAATACCCCTCACGGGTACAAGTTCCACTTCCAACACAGGCGCAAACCCAACCCCAGGCTCAGCAGCAGCCTCAGGTCCAACCACAACCCCAGGCTCAGCAGCAGCCTCAGGTCCAACCACAACCCCAGGTTCAGCCGCAGCCTCAGGTCCAGTCTCAAATCCAAACCCAGGTCCATCCCCAAGTTCAGGTCCAGTTCCAGCAGCAGAACCAGATTCACCCTCAACCTCAGGCCCCGCAGCAACCACAAATTCAAACTCAGCCCCAGTTTCAAGTCCAGTCACCGCAGCCCCCCCAGATCCAGCAGCAGATCCAGGTCCAAGCCCAACCCCAGGTCCAAGCCAAGCTCCAAGTTCAGTTCCAGCCTCAGAACCAAACTCAAGTTCAAGTACAGCCTCAGCTTCAGGTCCAGTCACCAATCAGGCATCAGCTCATCACCGTTCCAGGGCTCCAACAACCGGTCCAGCTCCTCTCGGCCCTGCCGCCGCACGTTGCTGCCCAGATCCAAGCCCAGATCCAGGCACAGGCACAGCAGCAGGGTGGAACTGTTCCCCAGCAGATTAAACTGCAGTTGCCCATCCAGATCCAGTCAACAGGGGGCCAAATTCAAGCTCACCAGATCCAGAACATGGTGACCATACAGGCACCAGCAAGCGTTCAGGAGCAGCTCCAAAGGATGCAGCAGCTCAGAGACCAACAGCAGCAGCAGCAGCAACAACAGCAGCAACAACAGCAGCAACAACAGCAACAGCAACAGCAACAGCAGCAGCAGCAGCAGCAACAACAGCAGCAACTTCCACCACCACCAAAGAAAAAGAAAACCCATGAGGCCAAAAGGGAACAGAAAGAGCTGAATCAGCAGGCTGTAAGCCCTGGGGATGGCGTCCAGAAACAGGTGTGATTTAAAAATCAATTCTTACTGCAAATATACATTAAGGGTCTAGACACTAATAATATAAAAGGAAAAATTGGTGTCCTGTTGTGGTGTAGGGGTAAAACACTTGACATTTAGAACTTTGCTGTTAAGCAGCAGACCTTGTTTGCAATCCTAGCTGGAGCGGTTCTTTGCTGTATGCCTTCTCCCATTTGTTCCTGTCTGCCTGATTGATGTAAAATTAATTTTTATTTCAGGTGCTGAAGCAGAACACTACAGCAGAACAGTTGAAACAGAAAAAGAGCCTGGCTGCAGCTGAGCGAGAGGAGAACCAGAGGTTTGAGTCTTAATAATCACCAGGAGCGTAATAACCAACACTGACTGAACCTAATTAAATATGCAATGTCTCCGCTTTCTTCTCTCTTCAGAATGATTGTGTGCAACCAGGTGATGAAGTTCATTCTCGACAAAATCGAGAAGGACGAGAAGCAGGCAGCAAAGAAGAGGAAGAAGGAGGAGGTGGTGGAGCAGAAACGCTACAAGCAGAATGCCACCAAGCTGACTGCACTACTGTACAAGCACAAAGAGCAACTGAAGGCCGAGATCCTGAAGAAGAGGGCTCTGCTGGACAAGGAGCTGCAGCTGCAAGTCCAGGTCAGCACACATTTCAGTACAAATATTCTTTATGAGACAGTGTAAAATCTATGAGGTGGTCAGTAGTGGAAGATATATTCAGATACTTTAAGTAATGTGTGAATACTCCATTACAAGTAAAAGTCCTGCATAAAAAATCCTGCTCAAGTAAAGTACTCATTTTTTCTCTTTGACTAATATATTATTGTACGAGATAATTAGATTAGTTTGCTTCTTCTGCTTCAATGTGCAGCATTTTCCTCCTGCAGGAGGTGAAGATAGTTTCAACTCAATACAAGATTCTTATAGGCCTACTAGTTTAGTCTGGTGATGCTAAACCTAGTGGCTGGACCCCTGTAAAGGGTCAGCAGATGAATCTAGGGGTTTGTGAGATGATTAAATAGAGAAGAAAGGATAATTTTTACTTTCTGGACTTTTTTCTCTTGACAATGATTTTTGGGAAAACAATTGATAATTTTAATATTTATAAAAATGAGAATGTGGAGCTTTTAATACCACATTGGCATGTAAAATGTGAGCTGACTACACTGTTTATAGAACATCAAAAGGCAAAATGGTTTCATCTTAAACTACATGTTGTATATTAAAATAATGTTATATTATCCATTGTGTCAAATCTGCATCTGAAAGTAACTAAATAGATAACTAAAATGGAAACTAAATAAATGGAGTGGAGGAGAAAATAAAATATTTCCTTCTGAATAGTAGAAAGTAATGATGAGTAATGATTTTTTTTATTTAAAGGACAAGTATCTCAAAATTGTACTTGACTAAATATACTTGGTTACTTTCCACCCCTGGAAGTAAGATACTAAACATTCCGTTCCATGGATTATCCCCCTGTCAGGAGGAGCTGCGGCGGGACATAGCCAGGCTCCAGAAAGAAAAGGAGAAAGCGCGAGCGGCGATCGCCCAGGCTGCTGCGGCAACCGTCAAAGCCGCCTCCCACTCGTCCCACTCATCTCATTCTTCCCACACGACTCATTCCTCCCACAGCACCCACACAATGTCCTCAGCCTCCTCATCCCATAAACGCAAGAGGGAGGAGGAGCGGGACAAAGACAGAAACCGGGACAGGGACAGGCATCATGACAAGGACAAGAAACGTGACAGAGACAAGGACAGGGAAAAATGTAGAGACAGAGATAAAGACAGAGATCGAGAGAAGGAGAGGGAGCGAGACCGAGAGCGAGACAGACATCGGGACAGAGACAGAGAGAAAGACAAGGACAAGGACAGAGATAGGGACAGAGACAGAGACAAGGATGGAGACCCCAGCTCATTAAAACACAAGAAAAAGAAAAAGCTCTCTACCTCAAAGGATCACAAGAAGGACACCAAACTGTACTGTATCTGTAAAACATCCTACGACGAGTCAAAGTAAGCTCAAACATTATAACCCACATTATCCAATGCTCACATGATGATTTCAGTGGCCAAAATGTGCTGTTTTCCTCTTAGGTTTTACATTGGCTGTGACCTGTGTTCCAACTGGTTCCATGGCGCATGCGTTGGCATCACAGAGAAGGAGGCGAAGAAGCTGGAGGACTTTGTGTGTAATGATTGTAAACGTGGTCAGGAGGGAGCGAGTAACGAAGAGCTGTACTGCATCTGCCGGACACCATATGATGAATCACAGTACGGATCCTAACACATTCTGACATCCATCAAGCTATCAATCAGCTGCTTGATTTGGCCGAAAAATTAAATTGCTGATTTTGATTTCTAAACTAAACTAATGACCAATTTTTTGATTTGAATCAATTTTACCATTTTTCTCTGAGCCAGCAGTTCTCAACCTTTTTTTTTTTTAGCTTAGTACTTCATTTTGACCCCAGAGATTCCAATCACAGACAATTTTTTTTCATAAAATGAATTTGTTTTCTGAGTGGGCATCATGAAATAATTTGTTATACTCTGTTACGAAAAAAGTTAATTTTTTTAGTCCACATTTAACTTACTCATGTTTATTATTACGTATAGTTACAGAATAACTAAAATAGTCAGGCAGTCATTCTCTATACCTGTTTTTTCGTCACTAGGGTCACAGGACCCAATCATAGCGCATTGCAGGTGAGAGGCAGGATACACCCCCGACAGGTTGCCAGCCTATCACGGGCAATTTTAAATACTGAATATGGAATCAACATGTTTTTGGAGTGTGGGAGGAAGCTGGAGAACCTTGAGAGAACCTATACAGATACAGAGAGAACATGTGACCTTCCTGCTGTGAGACTTACTTCTCCACCCTAATTAGAATAGTATAAATGCAGAATTTATTTTATTAAAAAAACTAAACTCGGGGCATCCCCATCTGAATTACAGACAGAAAAAAAGATTGAGAACTGCTGCTCTGAACAAGCTGCTATGATCAAGGAAGAAATTAGAATCCAAAATCACTCCGCTTTTCTTTCTACTTATGGAACGTGTCATCAGTGTGACAACCGGAATGTGTCCAATTTTTCAGGTTTTACATTGGCTGTGACCGCTGCCAGAACTGGTACCATGGCCGCTGCGTGGGCATCCTGCAGAGCGAAGCCAATCACATTGACGTGTACGTGTGCCCACAGTGTCAATCAACAGAAGACGCCATGACAGTACTCACGCCGCTCACGGATAAAGACTACGAGGGTTTGAAAAGAATATTACGTTCATTACAGGTACACAAACCAACCTGTTCTTGTAGAGCTGCAGTGAGGTGCTTGAGAGGGGAAATGTAAAACTATATTGAGATGAATTGGTTCTTAAAACCACAAATATATCTTCATATATAACTGTAAAAAAATTAAGTATAATGTGAAAAGCTTTTTAGCATTCAGTGATATAAATAGTTGTTTATTCTAGAATTATCAAATGTAATGGATGATAGTTTCTCAAATACTTAGACCTTTTGTAGTTTGTTATTATTGGTGCTCATTTTTAAAATGTATTCTATAAAAATGTCTTCTTTCAACAGTCTCACAAAATGGCATGGCCTTTCCTTGAACCGGTGGATCCTCATGATGCACCTGATTATTATCGTGTGATCAAGGAGCCAATGGGTAATATGGAACAAGTGATAGCAATTGTTTGTCTGGCTTCTTCTGAACATCTTCTTTAGAACAAAGTTCTATTTGTCTTCCCAATGGTTCAAAAAGCGTCACAGTCAGAAAACACACAGATAAAATATAATGGGTTGAATTTCATTCAGCTGCTGCATTTTCAGGTTTCTGGCAGTGTGTAATAAGCATGTAACAAGTGTGTAATAATTAAAATAAGTAATTCAGAGACATTTGCACGGTAGCGATAGATGATGGCCTTTCAATGATCCAGATGGAACATCATTTAGCTTTCAATAATGTTGTGTGATATTTTGTACTGGAAAAGACAAAGTGGTGTCTATATGCTTCTCTCACCCTTCGCATATCTTTGTCTGTCCCTTTTTTCTTCTTTAGACTTTTCCACAATGGAAAGCCGTTTGCAAAAACGACATTACCACAAGCTCACAGAGTTTGTGGCCGACGTGACCAAAATCTTTGACAACTGCCGCTACTACAACCCTAATGACACGCCCTTCTTTCAGTGTGCCGAGGTGCTTGAAGGCTTCTTTGTACAGAAGCTTAAATGTTTCAAAGCGAGCAGGTAAGCTCAGGAGCTCTTCAAACTGCAATATCTCACATTTTCCATTTCTTTTTCCATGCTTCTGAGTGTGTGCTATAAAGCTTTGACTCTAGCCACACCGGCGTATTAGAGTTTCTGTCATGTCATTTGTTCTTTTCTTAATATGTGCATTTGTGGCTGCCATTCACTTTACTTTTGTTTGTGTCACTAGCATGTTTGTTGTAATGGTGTTTTGCAGTAGGGTCTTTCTAGTCTGGAGTTGGCTTCTAACTATCAAAACTATTCTAAGGGTTGCTTGGCCATACTAAAACCAACTAAGCAGACAAGGGTTGAGTCGTTATGTCCTAGTATTTTAACATGTTACATTGTGTATCATCTTGCATTTGTGTCTGTTCACCTTTGCTGCATGCCTTTGATTTATGCCATCCCATTTTCTTCTTTCTTACAGATTGTCAGATTCTTAAATGGGCCAGTCTAGCTGGAGTCTGGACTGGATGCTGGGGTCTCTAGTAATAATGGCATGGGAACTTTTTTGTTTCCAAACTACAAAAATATCCAATACTTAGAGAAAAATAACAAGAACACACACTCAACCACCATTATGTGCTTTCACACAAATGCCACCAATTAATAGCTTTCAGTCAACCAGCTGTAAGTAGGGTATTCTGTAATAATCAGAAAAATAGCAGCCATGTTGACGTTAGTTGATTATATAATCAAGGGACATGCCGTCTTTCCATCATCAATCAGGATATTAGCCTTAATTAAAAATCCATCACAATTCTTTGGTTGTTTTCAGTTGGATTTTAAATGCATTTTAGTTATTAATTTGTATTTATTTTCTAGTGTACATCCAAGTCAGATTGGATAACACGTTGACCAGTTATAGAAATATACAAAGCTGCATATTTTATTATAGAGAAATATTTATGAGAGGTTTTGTATGTTCCATTTCCCTTGAGTTTGATTTAGCTGGTTGTTACAGTGGCTGTTTTGAATGTACATACTTTTTATCATGTACAGTGGTTGTAAAATATATCTGACTGTAAGTGTATGTTTGGATGTTTTAATAATTGTGAAAAAAAAAACATTTTTAGATAGTATTATTTTATGAGGTTAAACTACATCGAGTGAGGAGTTTGATCTAAAACCACATTGTATTCCTCACTTCTTGAAACAACCTCAGTTTGTAGTTGTGTAAGATCTCTTCAGTACTTAAGGCATTCCCAGTAAATTACACCAACATGGCTGCAGGATCATCCACTGACCCCTTTGTATCCTCTGTGTATGTGTGCTAACTGTTGCAATGTCACAACAAGAAGTAAAAACCATACGAAGGGCTCTCAACTTTCCCCTCTCTCCGCATTTTGTAGGTCTCATAACAACAAGCTACAGTCTTCTTCAGCCTCTTAGAAAGCATCGCACATTGCTGAAATGCTGAAACAAAAATGCACTTGCCAAGAATATGGCTTTTCTGAACTGTAACTCTGTGACGGACTCTGCCTCATCCTGTGTTTGGGATCTGCTCCTCCGATTGTCTGTGCAAACCAGCGTCGCTGCTTTCACAGAACTGTCCAGGCAGAGCTGCCTGCTGCCCGTTTCAGCTCTAAGGGACCTATTTGGACCTGTTTTCATCAGTGGGACTGTACTGAGGCATTTCAGAAGAAAGTTTACCTCGGAGAAAAGACTCTTAAGGAGCTCTCATATTTCCATGTTCTTCATTTTTGATCAGTCTTTTTACTTTTTCTTTCTTGTTAAATCCCCCAGGCAATCCTTGTGGTCATCATGTCCAATGAGAACTATACAACTAAATACTGACATACAATGGCTGAGTTTTACTGAGCATAATGTATCAAGAGTTTTGTGTCTAAATTCAGATATCACAGTGGAACAACTTTTTTTTTCTCCCATTTCCACTCATTGTTTGGTCTGAAGTGGCATGAAAAGACAGTTGTACTAAATATCTGGACATCAGTAGTCTGCTTGGTTAAACTTGTATAACCTACTTAAAGTATGGTAATAAGCTATTGTAAATGAAATGCTCTGCAGTAGTGACTGACTGAGAAGGATGAAACAACATTTGAAGGTTCCTGCCCTGTTTGTAAAAATCTGTCAGATTTCGACTTGATTTCTTTTTCCTTTTTTTGTATACCAGCTGAAGAAATATTGATGTATATGGAACTTAATAAAATGCAAAAGATTAATTTTCTTCTCTGTGTATTCCTGGGAGCATACATGGGGGATGTTTTTGACATCTTTATCAAACCTTTATGTTCAATGTGGCCAACTGTGTTGTTGTTTTTTCCAGCAAAGGGGAATATAAGACAAAAGTGTGCCTACATAGCAGAATACAACACCAAAAAAACAGGATTCACACAAAGTGTAATCAGGTGCTTTTTGAATACATACTAAGGTAAAGATCTCTTAATATTTCAAGACAAACAATGCCTTACTATAGAAATAACATCTATAAAAAACAATCAGACAAAGTGACATATATTGATTGACCTGTAAACAATTGTATGCAATTGAATTTATAGCACCAATGGATGGGATGATGAAGGCTTCAAACTTTTTGAAATTCTTGGTTTATGTACCTTGGAAGTAACTTTTACCCTTATTTACCCTTAAAGCTGAACAAACCCTTATTACTTATAATACTTGATGACATTATGTAATTCATGCCAGAATATTGTTTGTGTTTTTTTTATTTGGGACACAGATTGTTTTGAGAAATATTAGGAGATAGAAATATCTATTTAGGAAAACATTATTCAATAAAGTAGTTTATAAACAGTCTTGAAAAGTAAACAATCACTGCATTTATAACATGTTCACCATTTTAAATGAACAGATGCCATATGAGACAAAAAAACTGATAATGCAAAAGCTGGTATTTCCCAAATAAATTACAATTGATGTTAAATGCAACATTAAAATACGCACTAAATATAAACCTGAATTATATATATAGATTATATTATATAGATTATATATAAGTATTGAGTAAGCGATTATTATTTTTCCGACATTCCATTGCTATTTGTCAACCTCATGGTCTCCGCCTACAGGATGGTTTAAAAAAAGAGGATGTTGGGTCTTTCTATAGAAGAACTGCCGAAATACACCGATCCGGGAACAGCTGCGATTCACACAGTAAAACACAAAGAAAGCCACATGCCGGTGTCTGACTGGTCCAGAGTCAGATCCGCGATCGACGTTCTCAAGAACCTGACGTAGTTTCCTGTGCGCGACGTGATATTTTTCGAATTGACCTATCAGCGGAGACGGCCGGATGCTTTCGCTCAAACGAACCAATCAGAGGGCTTTGTAGCAGGAATTTAAAGGTCTGTGCGGCTCTTTTTACGTACTGTGACTTCTGAGAGCGAACCCGGTGAGCGTAAGCTTGAGCTGACAGGTTATTACATTAAATTTTATTTCATTTGATGTATTTTTTGTTGAATAATTTAGTCTTTGGTCAGTTTTAAATGTTGTCACATTGTTTTTGTTCTGCTTACTGTGTGTTCAACCTGAGCTCGCGACGTTTTTATTGTCATGTGTTTGACATGTTTGTCAGTCGCCATGCTAACAGTTAACGTTAGAGGATCACGAGGTTAGCTAACTGTTATTTAACTATGTGCAGGAATAATCCCACAAAGCTACTATCCTCGACACCTGAAAATGTCTGAGAACGCCGCTCGTCTGAACAAGTTCAAGAACAAAGGCAAAGATGCCTGTGTAAGTTTTTACCCATAACGTGATAACCTTACATTTTTTTTTCCAAATTGTGACTGGTAATAACACATGTGGTTTAAAATGAATCCAGGAACTCCGACGCAGGAGAGTGGAGGTGAACGTCGAGCTCCGCAAGGCGAAGAAAGATGATCAGATGTTCAAAAGGCGAAATGTGTCTGAATTTCCCGAAGAGGCAACTTCCCCTCTTCAAGAGAAAAACCAGAACAGCCAGGTAACGTTAAGCCTGTCAAACTTTTGAGGTTTAACTGTGGTTTTAATACCGCTGCAACAATTGGTCAATTCATTGATTTTGTTTTCAGATTTTTTTTTAAATAAAATGAACAAATTCCAGATCATCTGGTTACTACTTCTGTCCTTTGACAGTGACATGAACATGTTAAGAGCAGCTTATTTATCTTCGACAGTTTTGCTGAATAGGTCTCATTGCCAAAATGTCAGTTTGGGCCTCAAATTGCCAAAGTTAAACCAACAACTCCCCCCTTTTTTGATAAGAGTTGATTGGAACCAATACTGCATTTGTAGTATGTAGTTTTTCATGTATCCCTCATGACTCATGTGCGACATTGACAGACTTCCAGGCAGTGGACGGTTGAAGAGATTCTCACTGGGGTAAACAGCGGGAATGTCGACTCCCAGCTGCAGGCTACTCAGGCAGCAAGGTAATAAAGTTAAAAACATTAACTAGCACTGCACTCTAGGGCTGCTGTACAGCTGAAAAATCAATTACTGCTATGATGAATCACTCTTACTGTATTATCCCGACTGCAGGAAACTGCTGTCACGTGAGAGGCATCCTCCCATTGATCAAATCATCAGCGCCGGGCTGATCCCCAAGTTTGTCGCCTTCCTCGCGATGAAGGAATGCTCCGCTATCCAGTTCGAGGCCTCCTGGGCTCTGACCAACATCGCCTCCGGGACATCTGATCAGACAGCTGCAGTCGTTGGGGGCGGCGGCATCCAGGCCTTCATTAGTCTGGTCAAATCCCCTCACCAGCACATCAGCGAGCAAGCTGTCTGGGCCCTTGGAAACATTGCAGGTGTTTAACAAAGTACATCCTTGGTTATGACCATATTAAAAGAAAAAATTAAGGAAAACTTAATATTTACTCTTGTTACTCAGGTGATGGATCTGCTCTTAGAGATCGGGTCATCAAGCATGGAGCTGTGGCCCCTCTGCTCAGCCTGCTGGCTGTCCCTGACCTGTCTACCTTAGCTGTAAGTAGCTTCTATAAATATTTTCAAACTATTAAATGAAACTTATTTTGAAATGGTCAATTCTCACATGTGCATACACTAAGTCTCCTTGGTGACTGCTAGGGTGCACCCTCACTCAAAACAAATGTACTGACCCTCTCCTCTGCAGCCCAGCTACCTGAGAAACGTGACATGGACACTGTCAAACCTCTGTCGCAACAAGAACCCCTCCCCTCCGATGACTGCCATCCAGCAGATCTTGCCCACTCTCATTCGTCTCCTGCACCACGATGACAAAGAGGTGTTGGCCGACGCCTGCTGGGCCGTGTCGTACCTGACAGACGGGTCTAATGACCGCATCGAGGTGGTAGTCCAAAGTGACTTGGTGTCTCGTCTGGTCACACTGCTCGGCTCTGGAGAGCTGTCCGTTATAGTACGTATCGCTCATATGTGACAATGATAAAATGCACTTCTGATGGCCGCTTTGCATAACCTGTAGTGTCTGGGTAAAATAACACTTTCCCTCTTTTTGAATTTTAGACCCCCTCGCTCCGGGCCATTGGCAACATTGTGACTGGTACTGATGAGCAGACTCAGGCGGTGCTGGATGCTGGGGCTCTGGCTATTTTCCCCCAACTGCTGCACCACAACAAAGCTAACATTCAGAAGGAGGCTGCCTGGACCCTGTCCAACATCACCGCAGGGCGGGACGGACAGATCCAGGAGGTCATCAATGCAGGCCTCGTTCCACACCTGGTTGATGTGCTTGTGCGGGTATGTGTTGCACATGACCATCAGATTCGCCTAAAATTAGGAGGGGAAAAATAAGTGCAACAAACTTCAAATAAAATGTACCAAAGCGACAAATGCATCCAATTTAAATATTTAGGAATTGCTTTAGGATTTTAATGAAAATTGTAAAAGCTTCACACTGCCCCAATTCTGTAGACTGTTGTCAAAAGCAGATGCGCACACGCATAGCATTTCAAAGCTACCATACAAGTAACTATTTGTTACTGACTGGACCTAAATTGTTTTCTGAAGGGTGACTACAAAACTCAGAAAGAGGCTGTGTGGGCTGTGACAAACTTCACCAGCGGGGGCACAGTGGAGCAGGTGGTTTACCTCGTTCAAGCAAACGTCCTCGAACCTCTCCTGAATCTGCTCTCCTCCAAGGACTCCAAAACAGTCCTCGTCATTTTGGACGCCATCACCAATATTTTCTTGGTAAGCGCTACTTGTCAATGGGAATAACTAGAAGTTGATCTCTATAAGTTTTCAATGTAATGAATTTGTGCTTTCCTGTCAGGCTGGGGATAAAATTGATGAGTCAGACAAGCTTTGCCTGATGATTGAAGAATGTGGCGGACTGGACCGGATCGAGGCACTGCAGTGCCATGAGAATGAGATGGTCTACAAAGCAGCTCTCAACCTGATAGAGAAATACTTTTCTGGAGAGGTTGGTGTCTTAAGACATTTGAATGTGTTTTTTTTTTTTTTTTTTTTTTTTTTTTTTTTTTTTTTTTTTTTTTTCCTTTTCCCCCTTGCCATAACTGTTTCTAATCCTTTGTTTTATTTTTATTTTTCTTAAGGATCAGGAGGTGCAGTCTGTGGTCCCAGAAGCAACTTCTGACTGTTATGCATTCCAAACAAGTGAAAACCAGAGCACTTTCAATTTCTAGAAGACTGTCTTCTATTCTCAGCTGTACTGTACCTTTTTCTGTTTGTCTAATGTGAATGTGGATTTCTTTTGTATGTAGTGTACATACGGTTTTAACACATCTCATAAAACATGACTGTAAATAAAGTTGTCAGAACATGTTGGAGTTTCTATATATTTTTTCAACACAATGAAGTAAAGACTGGAGTATTTTACAGTGCAGGGTTTTTTTTTGTTTTGTTTTTTTCCTCTCTATTGAAACAACCTTGGTGGGAATTGCATTTGTATTTTTATAATTTAAACTAAATCAGACTTGTGAGTTTGGGGCAACAGTATGTTGTATTCTACAATTTCTCCACTAGATGCCGTCAGATACTATATATATTTTTTTAAATTAAAGTTAGGCAAGTGTGGTTTCACTAAAAGCTGGATATTGACCCCTGTACACTAGTCTAATATTGCAAATACGGTTACAGATATATCAAATTCAAGCATGTGTTTTGATACTAAAAATAAATCTGATCTTTAAGATACTGCTTAAATGAGGTCTTGTAATATGTTCAGGAACAAACTTGTTGGCATTTACTGTTATATGAAGGGTTTGTAAGCTTCTAGTCTAGGTGCTCAAATGTTCACTTCCCACATTCAGGCTTGTAATGAATGATTCCAGGATTTGTCAAAGTACACTAGGTATTATGAAAAACCTATAGAATTGGGCTTTTTTTTTTCTCAAGTTGTGGAAAAAAAAAAAAAAAAATCCTGTCTTGCTCTCCTGGCTTTTTAATAAAATGCTTTTTCTGATATTTACATGAAGGCTTTTGACTACCCATGTCACTGTAGGGAAAAGCTTTTATTAAACTTGGCTTACTGTCATGGACAATTGAATAGAACAGAATCACTGTTAATTTTGAGTGCTGTGCTTTTCCTGTAACAAAACATGCTTTGTGTTCAGATGAAAATATCAAATTATATTACTATTTTAATCTTTCTGGGTTCTCCTGCTTCCTCCCACAGTCCAGAAACATGCTGAGGTTTGTTGGAGATTCTAAATTGGTTGTAGGTATGAGTAAATGGCAGATCTAAGCTAACAAGGTACTTTTGGTCCATTAAACAGCTTTTAAATACATTAAGAGTTTGTTTGCAAAAACAGATAACACCATCATTGTGTAAAGGAATAAGCTGAGGCTTGTAATTTTTTTTTTGTAAATTTCATTTTTTGACATACCTCTTTTTTTGCTATGTTGTATCTCCTTGGTCAAATATGCTGACTGATTATCACCTAGAATAAAAGAGAAAAACACTAAGAAAATAGACCTTCACCACCAAGATATCACCACCAGGTGGCCCCAAACGGGTGTTTGAAGATCCTTTTACAGCAATGTTACCACACAAAAGAAAATCCTAAATCATCCAGAAACCAGGATTTCTTCCTTACCAAAATTGAATCTGGTTATGGTTCTATTTATATATCATAGTACTATTTATATGTTATTGCCAACATTCACTGAAAGATTGAGAAAAGTCTGGCCCTAAGTTTTCGAGGTATGTTTCTAACAAACAGACAAACAAATAGGCAGACAAAAAACGTAGCCTCCTTGACTGAGGTAATAATAAAAGTGAAAGTAAAATGAGGTAAATAAAAAAATAGAGTTACCTGCTTTTGCAGATGAACAAATTGACCACAAACATTTTAATATGAACATTTTATTTCCCCAAAAAGGCAAAAACCACCTCAAGTGAATGTAAAATTAGTGAAAATTAGGATTAATATATATATATATATATATATATATATATATATATATATATATATATATATATATATATATATAGCTTTAAATACATAAATACATATATAGCTTTAAATACATCTATGAAATTTTGCCACTGAAATCACTAAATAACATTCTCGTCATGAATGAAATACCTGTGGTGGGTTTGGGGGGCCTGGGCCCGGAGCCCTGTGTATTCTGGCTACGCCCCTGTGCAAAGTTGTAAATTGTCATAAACACAAGGAGTGTTTATTCATGTCATCAAAGTAAACCGAGGACACACTGGGAGCTGTGTGTGAATTGCAGTTCGGTGCCACATGTTGAGGGAGAAAAACGTCCCCCCCCCAAAAAAAAAAGTGCGTTGTCGTCACCGGCGGGGTCGCAGCAGCAGCAGCAGCAGCAACAGCAACAGCAACAGCAGTGCTAGCAGCAGCAGCAGCAGCAGCAGCAGCAGCCTCAGCCTCCTGAGGTGGATCTGCACCGGGAGGACTCGACAGTTCAACTCTGGACGAGCAAGAGGCTCCTTCCGAAGATGTGAAGAAGAGAAGCACCGTGTTAACACCGCTGCGAATCTAACAACCGGCTCGGCGTATTTCTTATTTTTTTTTCTTACGCCGGAAAAATAATTTCTGGTGAATGCAATCCGTGCAAGCAGCGCAACACTTTTTTTGTAATTAATTTGAAGAAAAAAAAATATCTTTTGCGTTCGTGAGCTCTCGCTATGGCAGTTCAGTCCACATCCGGGCCACAATGCCATGACTCCATTATTGTCTAAAAACTGGCGGAGAGGTTGATAAAACCTTGCATTTTCTTTGTAAACACTTGACGCCACATTTTAATTATCAAGCGCAGTGAAAGGCTGGAACCAAGAGGAGATGTCCAACCAAGGAGTCCGGCGGAATGGCCCAGTGAAGCTGCGATTAACAGGTAGCTAGCACCGCTTTTTTAAATCCCCAAGTAACGCTGTATTCCCCCCGCACACACTAGCTAGGAGGGCCCCGTCTATTTCCTGCATGCGAACAGTTCCCATGGGCCACGGAGTTGGCTTACCGCCGGTTCTGTCTCCCGTGATTTCCACGATTTCCCTAACAGCTATTGCATATTTTACATACACACTGTTTTGCAGTATTAAGTCGGGTAATCTCAAACACCTGAGTGCGTACACTTGTAGCTCAACAAAGCTGTAATACCACTGCTCCTGGAAGCAGCCTGAACCTTGTGATTGTCGCCACCGCCAGCTATGAGTCGGGTCCCGGTGTAACGTAGCTAGCTGTTTATAGTGTTGTCCTTATAGTGAGCCGCTTGTCGCTAGATTTAACCAAAGATATGGACCTATGTCTTGCTTTTCTGTTAATGTTAAGCTGGTATGTTGCAGTGTAGCAGTGCTACCCGAGTACAG
Organism: Eupleurogrammus muticus; assembly: GCA_036785175.1. NCBI lineage: Eukaryota > Metazoa > Chordata > Actinopteri > Scombriformes > Trichiuridae > Eupleurogrammus > Eupleurogrammus muticus. The sequence continues at coordinate 20,787,100 of JAYKQN010000011.1, read as the reverse complement.
GCTGACTGGCTCTCATGAAGTTGGCTAGCTGACGTTAGCTTAGCCAGATAGCCAGGCAGGCAGCTATAATCGAGTCTTTATGCCAGGACCAGGTTCGGCTGAGATGACATGAACTCCACAGGTCACAGGAGTAGTTATCAGTGTTCCAAACCTACCCACTGACACACAGCTGCTTGCTTAAGTTAGATTCCTGCAGTATCAACAGCATCCTCCAAAAAGCTGAGAATTCAACCTTAATTACAACAGTGTTATCCTGTCTAAAGCACTTGATGTTTTGCCTTTTTTTTAATAATAATAATATAGTAATACTAATTGTATTTGTATTGCACCTTTCATATTCAAAGAGATTGATAGTTTAGTAAACATGAAATGCGCATTGAAACCTTTAAAGCATGTTTAGGAGATGATTTTAAGACCTGTTTAGGTTAGGGAAGGAAAAACACATACTATGTGCAGGAAAAATAAACAGATAGTGTGTACAGATTACTTTCCATAAGAATCATCATACCATAAAGACAATGTTACTCTGAATGATTTTTATGGAAGTGGTGAATCTTCCCTGAGCTGAAACTACTTCATTCTTACTCGAAGCCTGCTCTGTTGACATGTCTGTTGCAGCCACCCGTACGGTGATGAGAATCTACCCCTCTTTAAAACATTTTTGGCCTGAGTAATGTGTTATGAAGTAACCTGGAGTTGTGCTGGTCTGTTTGGACATCTCCCTCGCTCCCTTCCGCTCTCCCTCAGCTGTTTGGTTTGTGCCTTCTCAACACAAACGGCCAGAACGTTTACGTGAGCACGTGCTGTTTTGACTGAGTGAAGGGGTCGACAGCTGTCCTTTCTGATGTACGCCTGGTGTCTGACCTGAATCAAATTCCAGGGCAGTTTACTCTATCCGGAAGTGCCAAATTAAATATTTAAGCTGGTACTGTTTCTGATAGGAATCATTGGAGACAACAAGTGATTTTTAATGAGATGGATTTAATAAGCTGGAGATGCTAGGTGGCCAAGTTTTAAGTAGCCATGCTTTCAGCAATTGTTTTGTTTTATGGTTGTCGTGAGTCGTCCAGGGTTCACTGCACAGAAATGAGGTACCGAGGCATATTCGTAACACAGTATAAAATGTACTCTAGTCTGAAATTGAACAATAGGTTGATTAGCTTCCAAAACACTTCTGAATTTGTTATAATTATTTGTAAATTATGTGCACAAATAAATTTCTCAATTTGAGGGTTTAAATTGTTTTTGTCATCAAAATAGGCATATAGATATTGCGGATGCCGATTCTAGTTCCTGATGCCATTTGGGTTGGTCCTGGTGCTTCATAGTTTCCGACCTGCTCGCCATGCGTTGTTTATGATTGGGCGATGTCCCTCAGAGACGCACACTTTTAGTACACAAGACAAATGGCATCATGTTGGCAAAACATAGACAGGGCTGCTAGACAGTGAATTAGTTTGCCGCTGCCGTTCTGAGATGGGCTGCAGTGGTCTCCTGGTGGAATGTTAAGAATGTGAGTTCTCTGTGGAAAAATGGCAAGAACGGGGACTTTGAGACCACCTCCCTTCTTGATACCGAGTGACACTGCAAACCCCTCCAGACTAAGTATCACCCCCCTCTGTTAAAAGGAACAATAGAAATTTCCTCCAGAATTATGTAATATTGTGCCATGTCACCCACATGGCCGTCCTCGTCCCGCGGCAGAGCTCGCTTGCCTTTCCTTTCTCTTCCTGTTCTCCAGATCAGCGCAAAGCCAGATAGACTCTATAGGAAGGCAGCCACATGGCAGCGAGGCCTGAGCGCTTCCTTACACACTGTCATTATATGTTTTGTTGTTTAACACTGCACAGCTTTGTATACCGGGCAGATCGGATTCCTGCGTGGAGTGTAACGAGCCCGGCGAGTGTCATTGCGACATTGTAGCTGCATGTTGTCATCTGTAGTCGCGTTGATTTCTGCCACATAGCTGCTGATGAATTCGTTTCCAGGCAGGTTGTGAATGATGAGCTGCTACACTCAAACAGGCCTGTAGCTGTTTGTGCTGTAGGCGTCTCTCCTTCGCTGACAACCCCCTTGTCCATTTGAACCAGATGTTGCAGATGTTTGCCAGCTATTAAACTGGAAAAATATGGCAAGCAAGCTGCTAAAACTAACACTCGGGGTGAGAATTGCCCCTTGACTACATGGGACAGGTTTCCATTATACACCACAGCTGATTACTCCTAAATTATGTGACACACAAACAGAGCAAAGGCATAACATGCCAGTCAAGAATTACATCATTGAATCATGGCTCATTCTTAGTCTGATCATCCTTAAATTCTATCATGCAGACATAACTCATGGCATAATTTTCACCACTTTTCCATGCAACTATAAATGTGATGACACACTTCAGTACACCAAGTCACAGTTTCCTCTAATCTGATTTAAGACTTTGCAGAAAACACAATGCATCCTTCAATCTATTACAAACTGTCACATAGAAGTGAAATTGTACTCACAAACATTAGCGAGAGATGTTCTGTGTTTACCTTTTAAACGCAATTTGTGCACATGCAATAAATTAAAAATAAAATAGAACTGATATTTGTTTTTGAGTTATCGGATCCTCTTCTGCTTCTTGGTGTTTATTGCCACTTTTGTCTCAGCTCTGAGTTTACATGTGACTTGTTAAGCATATGGTTTGCTCATCTGAATTCTTTGGCGCGGCGCGGACTAGTGAAGAGAGTTATCTCAGTGGGATTCCCTAGAATTCTCCGTTCGCATTCCCACCTCTTCTTTCTGAGTCACTCCTGTTCTTTCCGATTGTAAGCTTCTCCTCCTCAGACTGCATCCAAAGAATATTTTACACCCACCCTTGCTAACCAAGCTTCCTCGTTCTCTGATTCTTTTTCTGTCTGACGGCCTGTCTGTAGGTAGTTTAAAGTCTTTATTTCCATTTAATCAACTGCTGTTGCAATTGAAAAAGATTTATACGAATAAAAGCACATGCACTTTTATTTTTTAATAAATAGTTGCAAAATTTCAGCGCTCTGTTCCCTTGTAAGATGACTTGGTTGAATGGTCACAGATGCTGCTGAAGAATAAAACAGACCTTTTTTAAAGATGCAATAAAGAGTCCTCTAGGCTTCACACTGGTTTGCTGTGTGGCTTCCAGTGAAAGGCTGAGCTCTTGTCTTTTTAGAGCGAATCCTTACTTTTTTTCCCCAGTGCAGCTTGGTCTGACTGCAGTCTACAGACGGGGTCTTTGGATGTTGGATAGTTGAAGAAGAAATCCCCACAGCTGGGCACAGATGGGTTGTGAAGGCATAGGACCTGGTGATCAAGCGTGGTTTAATGTGGTCTGAGCTCACGCTTGGTACATTCATGTGGTCTCAGCCAGAGACATTTTTACAGAGTGGCTGTATGGAAGCGATTTGGGTTCATCTGGGTATTCAGACAGGATATATTGTAAATACACAGTGATTAGCTGCATGTGGTGAACTGTACTGACCCATCATGGACATGAATTTTGAGCAAACAATTCCACATTTTGCTTTTAACAAGACGTGAAGGAAAAGAAAATCACAGCGGTAGGAAAGGTCTTTGAAGAAAAAAAAAAAAAGGGATGGGAGAATAAAAAGAGGACGGTAATAAGCAATTATTGCACATCATTTGTAAACATTTTCCTTCCCCCCGCTGAGAGCCTCCCATAATTTTAAATTGTTCCATCAATTAATTGACTGACTGGAGTCGGCTTTCCTGTTGGTTCAGCTGCTCTTCGACGAGGACAAAGCCTTCTGCGGTCGCTCTACCCTCAACCACTGCCAGCAACGGCCCGGAGGAGACCAGATGTAGCAGGGGGGGAGAGAGAGGGGGCAGCTTCTTAGAGAGGAAGTGCTCCCCAGACCCGAACACTTGTCCAAATGTCACCCCTGACAGGTGGGGAACAGAATGGTCCAGAAATTCCCCCCTTTGAGGTTCCCCAGAAATAATAAAGTGAAGAATTGCAGTCATATTACTCAGCGGGACACTGGATGTCTTGTGTGTTGCTTATAGCACCGGGTGGCTTACAGCTCCATCATGTCACTGCATTATAACAGCGTGCCATGGCTTTGATTAGCGGGCGGCATGTGTGGTTTGGGAAACAGGCTCTTACCGCTGAGTAGAGCATCAACACTTCAGAATGGCTGCTTTGTAATATCAGCAACAGACAATATTTTCCTGTATCCACATGCCTTGTTTCATTTGGAGCCAGAAAGAACAGAAAAAATGACCCGCCACGTCCTACGGCTTCTGTTGAGTGGGGATTTTGTCAGATTTGGTTTTATACTGTTTGTAATCGCCCCTGTCACGTGGTGCTCACTGGAGAGGGTATAAATGGCACCACAAGTTCACGGGATGAGACTTTTGTTTGTTGTTTTTTCTCCCATGTTTCCTCTCATTGCAGAGGATTTCAAACTGCTTTTATCCACTGGGAGAGAATCCAGCTCGGAGCTGATGGTCACGGTTAAGCTCCGCTCAGGCTGAAAACAGTGCTGTGTTAAAACAACGCGAGGAGATGTATTGGTGGTGGAGTTTTGGTTAAGAAACCAAAGATTCAGGAGGCTGAGGTGGAGCCGATCACGGTTTATCAGTCACCAACCGTTTTATACGATCACAGATAGAGCTGTACAGTCCCCAGAAATTCTGTAGCAATATTTTCAAGCCTGTGAAATCCATTTTCAATGTTTTTTTTCCTTCTTAATTTTTTTCTGAATTGTTTGGTGTGCCATAAAAAACAATAATCACAAAACAGACTTACAGTGAAGATACAACAGAAAGTGGCAAAATACTGTGTTTTCAGAGTTGAGACCATTTATATTATAATATTCTGTGATTCTGTCTATGTCTTCCACATTGTGGAAATAATAGTGGCCAACCCATGTGGTTTCCTACACACATTACATATACTGAACACAACTCATTCTTCAGTTATTTAATATACATACATTAATGGAAAGGTTCTCTCCTGATTAGGTTGAGTGTCACTCACATCCTGGAACATGTACTCTTTTATGTAGTTGTTATCATGCAAGCCACGGTTACAGTTCGTAAAGAATTAAAATTAACGCAGTGTATCGAGCCAGCCATCTCACTATACACTGCACTACATTGCAACTCCTCGTGCTCTCCTCTGCACTGTCAGCGATACAGTGCGGAGAAAAGCACGGCGAGAGTCCCATCAGCCTATGAGAAGTGCTAATCCTCCTGGGTGGTTTGGGAAAGACCTGCTTCAAAGTCCTGCCTCTGTTAACCTGCCAGTGACGGTTAATGGGTCAGAATTGGATTAGTGGTGGTTGTGAGGGTGGGAGCCGCAGTGAGAACCAGACTGATTCTTGTCCGCAGGCTCTTCTTCTCCCATCCATTCTGCCTGGCTGTTCTCCACGTCGTCTCCCCCACCGCCCGAGCCCCCTCTATTGCTTATTCCCAAACTAGTGCTCCCTTTGAAGTAAGAAACTGCACTCTGGGGTGTTTTTTTCTTATCAGATGCATGCATATCTAATGTCAGTGTAGAACTGTGTTTGACTTTCAATGACCTTCTTTAGTATTCTCTGCTTTAGAGACCTTTCATTCTGTTGTATTGGCTAGTTGAGCCTGAGAGCATCATGTGTCACTGCTGATTTGGAAAATGTCAAATAAAAAAAAATATTGTAGGCATGCATAATACAAAGAAAACTTGCAGTGTGTGTATTTTAAGGGAGTTCATTACAAGGATTGGACCTTTTTCTGTTTGCTGTGTTGCTTCTATGAGGTTGCTGTGATGCAGTCTGTTGAATAAGTCCTCAATTCCCCACCAATTAAGGGTAATTAATTCCACTCCACAGTCTACACAGTTGGTCCAAACCTAGATTTATCTTTTTCTTTGGTGCCATTCGGTTGAAAATTATTTTGTAGAAATACATTTTCTTGTACATTTGATGAAGCAAAGTGATGGAAGGCAAGCGCTACCAGCCTTCATGATTCTAAGCAGTTATTATAAGTATGACCAAAAGCTGTTGCTTCTCCTAGCAGGAACAGAGCGGCGTTCCATTGTAGAGTGATTATTGTAGACATTTATACGGCAGCGGTAATAAAACGCAGTACATCTGTGGCTGCACAAAAGCCTCGCCATCTCACATTCATCAGCTGTCTCAAGACATCTCTGGCTTTTGTATTTGTATGAGAGACAAGTGCAGGAATCCACCAATCCAGCCCACCTGAGACCACATTGTACTGTTTTCATGTCATTAGTCTGGTCAATGTTTTACTCCTCTCTGGAAGGTCGTGGGCCAGTATGCGAGGAAAGGCCTTTGCTGTCACATTCCACTTTTGATATGTACCGAAGCTGTGGCATTAAGCTTGTTTCCGCCTACCATTTGTTTGTAGGGATGTCTGTGATTATTATCACTTCTCCACGGTGTGCTCAGGTGAGATCACTCAGCAGGTTTGCACAAAGTCTCATTATCTCAGATAAGTATCCACAAGCAAGGATTGTTTCACTTTCCCTACGAACAGAGGTGGAAGCAGTGAGACCAGAATGGTCCTCCCCAGCTGGCTGATGGTGGGGAGTAACCTGAGATTCATTCTTCAATGTGCTGGCTCTGCTTTAAACCTGGATGGACACGGGTTGATACGATTAACTCTGACTAACCTCAAGCAGATGGGGGGTGTCTGAAGTCTCCGGTGTTACTGGCTTAAAGGTGGGGGGGGGGGGGGGGGGGGGTTGGCGCAAAAAGCCGCAAGACGCCAACAGCTGACTAGAGGCGTCTGTCCGTGCCTGGGCCTGACGTTTGAGCCCCTTCAGTCCTCTGAGGAGACGGGATCAGAAGGGAGATGTTTATATTCACACCGGATCACATTTCAAATGGCATCTCTGCTGAAGTTGAACAAATACACTGCAGGATTCCTGTGTAGTAAAAAAAAAAAAAAAAAGTTTGACTGCATATGCACAGGGAGCAAATGGGATATTTCAATACTGTTGTTTTTTCTCCCTAATGCTCTTGCTCTTGCTGTAGACGTAAAAGAATCTTAAATATGTGCAGCGGCCTGTAGGAAGTCAGCATCCATTGTCTGCTCGTGATGACTCTTGAGATTGGCTCTGACGATATGAAACTGTCTGCTTGATAAGAGTTTACTTCACAGTAAATTCATTATGAAACTTAACTTTGAAATCAAAGCTGGTGCCAAATGTCTGATGATTCATGTTTTTCAGCTCTCTGGAGCAGACAGAAACTAGTCGGTCATGTTGGGAAATTTCGGAGAAGTAGCCTAATATTTACTCTTGCAAACCTTGTTATTATAGGCAAAAGCACACGATGTACTAATTTTCCGTCGAGACCTTAAGGCTAAAATAATTTCTCATAGCCAACTTAGAAGTTACTTACACCTTAGTTTCCCACGACTTAATTAAAGTTGTTTGGATAAATTAAGAAACTCAGTTCAGGCCTGTCATGTTGCATTCATTCTAACTCAATATCAGTCAAACTCATATACCTTAAACAAAACAAATGGGAACCCAGCACATTCAATAACTTTAATAACATTTGGCATTGTGACTTAAATATTGCTTTGTTAGACAATACAGAGGTTCAAGGAATGTTTTCATTGATGCCTGGCTAAATTTGAGACGGACGGGATGAAGCATGTCCCGTAGACATGTGCAGTCCACTTTAAACATGACTCCCCACACATAGTAAAAAGCTGTTTATGGTGTGCACCTGCACAGGGTGGCATGCAGTCATGGGTTTTTATTAATGGGCCACGACTGCGTCTCTGAGACGTCAGAGGGGGTTCATGTTGACAGTCACTAATCATAAGCATATCACATACAGTAGGAGTAAATGGCAGGAAGACATGGCGATAAAGTTGCTTCATCCTTTTTTTTTTTTTATACCTTGTCCATGAGGCACTCTAAACATTTGTTGGCCCGTCATCCATGTTGTTCCATTTGCATGAATTCCGCAGACATTGGTAGACGGCTGTGTGTTGCTTCTATCTCCAATCATGGCGTAATTACTGTATTGATCCTTGAAAGTGATCTGCTCAATCCAACACATTCACTGGCAAAGTAGACTGTATAAAAGAGGAAAATATGTCTGGGTGGTAATGATGTAACGCTGCTCTCGGATGAGGTTGTGAAATCATTCCTAGAAACCCCAAAACTCCTCAGGATTGGTGGTGGGGGGGGGGATGAAGCGGAGACACATAGCAGTATTTCTGGCTCCAGACTGGGCAGCGGTGGTCCTCAACTTCTGTTAAACAGGTTGGTACTATCCACCCGCTCGGCTGCAGCTCGGTCTAGGCCTCTCCTCTTCTCTCCTCCATTACATCAGAGATGGCGACGGTGCCAAGAAGCCAGAAGAGCCATGCAGCCGCTCAAAACGGCTCAGGTCCTGGCCAACAGCGGTGCAAGCTTGCAGAAGCCAGAGCTGTGCTGGGCTCCGCTCACTGTTTTGACTTCTCACTATAGCGGTGGCGGTGATGGCACCGTGGAAGACTTTACTCGCCTGGATGACTCCCTGTCAGGCACGTTGTATCACACGGAGTGGAAAGAGAGAGTGATGTACTATGCAGGACCAACAGGAATGCCACTAAAAATTGCCGCTGTGGCATGGTTTCCCACTATTTGGAGCCCAAAATAGTTGGGGTGGACTCCTCTATTATGCAATTACAGTAGACTGTATCACGGAGGGAAAAGGTGACGTGAAATGGATGAAATGTTCTCACACTGCGAATGTTGCCAGCCTCTTTCCTTTCACGTGTGTGTGTTTGTCTGGTGTGTGAGTTTCCTTGTGTAGTGTTTTTTTTTTTGCAAAGGAAGATAAGCACCTCACTCACCTCTGTTTTGGTGGATTTGTTACAATTGTGCGTCTTTGTAACCGCAGCTTTTGTCTTTGGTTGAAGACTGGTTTCATTAAAAAGTAATCTTTGTTTAAAAAGCTGCAGGCATTGATTGTTCCGCACGGGTTTTCTGTCATTATTTTATTTTTATTTTTTTTTCGAACACCATGTCTTTAGATTTTGTTGACAAATGCACCAATAAACAAAAGCACAGATGCCCCGTGTCACTTACACAATGAATTATGTCGTTGAACAGGTATCATGCCTGTGGCAGCGACTCCTCCACTTCACGGCATTCAATCGACACTGAATGAATTCTAAAACCATACTTGACTTCCCGGCCTATATCTTGGCTGGACGCCTAGTTCCTAACAATGTCTAATAATCACCGTGCTCTGATGCCGCAGCGATCTCTGACATCCTTGACACACAAAACCACCTGGCAAAACAGGTCCGTGTCGTACGAGCAGCAGGTGCTGAGTGTGATGAATAATATGTGGCTTCTCTTAGCCACAGCCTCTTACCCTTTTGAAGAGAAGCTTTGGGGGATGTAGTCTGTCTCTCATCTTTTCTTCTGATTTCACTGACTTTTTTTTCTCTCAACACTTCTAGACACAGTGATTTTGAGCACCAGATGTCCCCAGGTGTCCTTTCCTCATGTGTGCAACAGGAGTCATGGGAATCTGAATTATCTGTGTTTGCTTTGCAGTCTTAAAGGCATGTCACAATGACTAGAAGTTCCTTAATACATTTCACTGCTGGTTTCCTCTCCTCAATTGTTGACAAGATTGTTCTTTCCTTACTCGTGAAACGTGTGAGATGAAGACAGTGTGTCTTTGACTGCCTCTATAATTTTTAGAAACTTGGAAAGTGGGGATCAAGATCTTTTTCCCCTCAATTTTTTTAAGTGTTCCTCTCTGTTTTCCTCTCAGTATAAAATGATGCAGAGGGAGATTTTGTTACTCTATTTTCCTTCCTAATTTTCTAAATCTTGGAAATTACAGGTCTGTTTAGAGGTATTAGAAGATTTTCCTGGCACTTAAGTAAGTTCCATGATCACTCCGATACCGATGGTCTAATACCTGCATTATGTGACCAGAAGAAGTCTTATCAGATTTGCACATTTACATAAGTGGATTTGCTCGTGAATATATATATATATATATATATATATATATATATATATATATATATATATATATATATATATATATATATATATATATATATATATAAACCTCCAAAGTTGGGATGTTGCCCATTGTCTACAAGTCAATTTCCCAACACAGTTAGTCTGCACCCTGTGAAGAGCTGGACTGAGATCCTGAAATTCTACCCTTCTTCCTCACTCTATTCTGCCTGTCTGCAGTTAAGGTCTGAACTTAAGTGGTCTAGCCAGGCCTTTAAAAAGTAACCCACTTTTGTCATGAACAGAACAGTGCTCGGCGCAGAGGGTGAGCGGGTGGCGTGGTTGCCTCTGTGGCAGATGTACTTCAGCCTTTTTCTAGAGGTTGATCGACTAGTGTCGGCTTTTAAGAGATAATGAGTGTGTTGGTACACTTTCACATGCTTACATTACAGTGCCCATGAGTCAGAATATGGAAGTTGACATCACCTCTGGAATATGCAGTTTGTCTAGATCTGAGGTGCCAAACTCTGTTCAGTTCACAGGCTACATGTGGTGCAGTTTGATCTTGTTCTTTGATGTTTAAAAAAAAAAAAGACTAAAAAACATATAAATAACAGCTACAAATTTCTCTGCTTGTTTTTATGTAAAGAAATGCTTTATAAATATTGGCATAATAAAACTTAATTTAACAAAACAGGAGAGATAACAAGAAAAATACTGTAATTTCAACAACATGATGTCTCCGTTATTTCATAATTAGTCAGTCTACTGTTGCATTCAATTAACAACATGTACTCACTGAACAATAATTAGTTTTAAAGCAGCCAGTAATTTTATCTCCTGCCATACAGACTCAAATACTCGACATTTCTGGGAAAAAAATGTTCAATAATTCTCCCCCCCCCCCCCTCCCATTGATAATTTTTTCATACTGCATACAGTTATGCAAAAGTCCAGGTTGGACCCTTGAGCATGCTGGTTCTGGCCACATGTTTGACATCCCTGGTCTAGATAATCATGTTTAGAGAGAGTATGGGATTCTGCCATAGTCAGCGAGAGAAAGTATGTGATTCTGACTATGGCAGCTCAGCAGCTCTGCAATTTGTCAGTTGGGAGTTGGTTCAATTCAAAATAAACTTGTACTTTTTCCCCATTGAATTGCACCTTATTTCCTTCCTGGATCAGACCGAATTCCTTCATGTCTGCGCGGTTGCATTGCATAGAGGCTTCGCCACCCAGATAATATCATCCTCCCTCCACTGTAGGCCTAACAACTGAATCTCAGACAGAATCGCAGAAGTGAGCAATTATAAAAGCTATAACACAGATTCCATAGACATTTAGGCCATGTGTCTGCTAAAGCAGTTTTTCCCGAGGCCGGGGTTATTTAATTGTTTGCAATGGGATCACTGTATATTTAAAAATTGCTGCAAATGCGCCCAGCATGACGGGGCACTAAGCGATTTTCTGCGCTGAGTGCTGCACATCTCATCACAAAATCTGAACCCACATACTACTTTTACTTCTGCAGATATTCTGTATCATACTAACTAAAGTGTCACTGTACCCTCCTGTATCCATAGCATTCTAAAGCATTCTTAACTGGGTGTTTGCAGATAGGAAAATAAGCTTTGGTGGACACACAATCAAAGTCTGTGTTAAAAGTAACAAGCAAAGTTATATTGTTTTAGATCAGTGTTCAGCATGAAACCCTTATTTACTATGTTGGAACACATCATTTTTGTGGGTCATTCAAAGTAAACTTTCAGGGCTTTTTGGTAGTCCATCTCAGCTACGGGGGTAGGGGGGGTCTGTTTATTTTGACCTGCATACAGGCTGTCTGGCAATTAAACATGTTACTGAAATCTGTCTTGAACTAATAAATAATGATCATGCACGTACAACCATTACCAATTAAAACTGCCCAACATATCAGTTAGTCTCCTGACAGACTGACGGGTGAAAACATAATAATCACAGCAGGGTTAGCTCTGTTCATGGTGGAGAATTCTCCTTCGCAGTTAACACTCTGCACCTTCTGCTTCTGCAATTCCATCGCTGTTGCTGTGGTGCAAGGAGTCAGTTTAATTATGTAGGACGTCCTAGGACGGCTGTTCCTTCTACAAGGGCACTTAGATCTAGGAGAAGCCTTAGGTTTTAGTTTTCTGTGTTTGCAAAATACACTGCAATGTATGCCCATATACAATATTTAATAAATTTATTTTTTTTATAAATCCATAGGCAGAAAGCAGATAACATAGAACCAAAAACAGGTCTTTTCCAGCCAGCTGTTATGTTTCAGGTCAACTATCCCTGTATCGCTGATGAGCCATTACATCTAGGTTTGCAACTGCAATCTCAAAACACAATCAACTATCTGTCTGACATGATTTGGCTTTGGGGAGAATGGACAAATTTTGGGGGGGTTTAGCAGGCAGCAAACAAGATAACATCTCTAGATTAAGACTTTCTCTTCTGTGTGCTTGCCATAGTCTAAAGTCATAATAGCAACTTTAGGCATAACATTTTGAATGTCTCTATAGCAGATAAATGCACATAAATGTAGATACAAAAAAACAACAACAAAATGTATGTCTGGTGGTAGCCAATAGGTTCTGAAATCTCATTTTGGCCAATGCATTTCAACATTTTTGCTCTACATGGATGGTTTACAAACATTACAACCAAAGCCTGTGATTGGTCAATACTGAGTATATAAAACCAGAAATCTTCCAGTACCAAAATCTTGTCTAGAGATGTCTTAGCCTAGCCCAATTGCATCTGCGGTTTATACATCAGTTAAACTGCAGTTTATACATCTATCTCCATATATATATATATATATATATATATATATATATATATATATATATATATATATATATATATATATATATATATATATAGTCCCGGTGCAGGGTCAGTATAAACCCGGCAAGCTGCCAGGCTTTCAAAGCACTGATGAAAACCCTGCTGTCATAGGAGATTGATTATGAGATGGTTCAGAGATTAGCAAGAGACCGATAAAGAACAGGTTCACTAGCAAGACCATCAATACTTGTCAGTCACATGTCGCCCCTTCTTCATCTCAGCTTTTCTTCTTTCAGATTTTCAGTCCCACCGAGGTGAGGGAGGAGTGGAAAGGGGAAAAGGAAGCCTTTTGTTTACAGAAGAACAATACCGTGCATGAGCACGCACGGTCCCGGACCCGGAGTCAAAACAGCGCAGTCAGACAGACAAACAGGCAGACAGGCAGAGGAAAGGTTGGGGGTTGGGAGAGTGTAGGGGATGTGGGGGAGGTGGGAGAGTACTGTTCCCTGAAGATGTGTCAGACTGTCTGGCGGGTTAGGTCAGTGTGCTGGGCTGGAGGAACCAGGTGGACAGGAAAGGAAGGTTCAGGACGGGGTCAACCTGAGCTAGTGGGCCTGAAGAGATCTGTTTAGGTTCCATGCGGCCAGAGGAACAGCTGATATTCTGAAACGTCTCCCCTTTCTCTGTCTTCCTCCTATTAGCCTGTGTTTTCAGACAGATTTTACTCTGGACAGAGATGGGAACGGTGGAATATTACCAGGCAGTCGTCTCTGTTCCCACACCCCCATTTCCTCCTGCTCATGGACTCCAGTGTAATGGTTAACCACAAAGCAGCAGTCTAGAGGCAGTGTGAACCCTGTTTTCCCCACAGTGCTCTTTTCTTTTCCCATGCTTCCTTGTTTGTGTGCGCCTATTGAATGTGACTTGATGTAGACTTGGCTTATATGTCACTTCCTAGAAGATGCAAGCGGGTTCCCGGCCGAAGTGTCATCCCTCCATCTTGTCTTGACCGGTGATTGCTGCTATGGTGGCACCCGTTTCTCTCTCTCCCCTAGACATCACGTGACCTCTCCCTCCCCAGGTGTTTGGCTTGCGTCTGGCGGAGTTCATTGATTCGCTCTGCACAGTGGGGCTCTTTGTGTGCCAGCCTGGGAGAAAAGTCAGCCCATCCTCTCCCCACAGGTGGAACTTTAACTTCACCCCAAGGTCTCTGTCTCGCCTACAGGGAGCTGCTGTTACAACTGGGAAGGAATTGATTTTTATTAAGAGATGGGCTGGCTGAGGGGGGGACTAATGATAATCAGTTGTGTGTGTGGTTTTTGTTTAGCGTGTCCCGCCATCCTCCGGGAAGCGGCCCTGTGTGAGTGGTAATGTGGAAAGCCATTATGTGAATAATAAGCTGCAGTCAGCGGAGAAGCCACCGAGAGCTCACACATGACACCCCTGCTCCCCGTGCGAGCCACCAGGTCCCTTAGTCATTGGTAAACCTGCTGGGCGTTTTTTCTGCTCCCACTGGTGGTGCGCAAAGATATCGCTGGCTGTGTTTCAGCCTTTTGTGTGGGTAAGCCCATCTGCCTCATTCTGCCATCACTTCCTCTTTGCACTTCTTCTGTGAATTTTAAAATGTTTGATGTATGGATGGATTCAACTAAACCAGGTTGACTGATGTTATATCAGTTGGGTCTAATTTATAGCTGTAAGTGAGGTAAAATGGCCCTAATGCTCTTTTCTTTGTCATTTTAAAAAGTGTATATGTGAATATCTCAGTGGTGTGCATCCCGTCTGTCTCCGCAGTCGTTTTTTTCTGCCTTCGTCTTGCCCTCTTCGTCCTCCCTCCTCTGCCTCGGCCCCATCAGTCAGCGCTGCAGTCTCTGGCCGTGTGAGGCGGTGCGACCGGAATGAGAAACACAGGCGATACAGAGAATCCCTTCTCTCAGCTTTGCCTCGATACTTGCCGTCTCTATGACGACAGAGGAGAGAAGCGACGGGTTATTTGATGCTTTTCCGGAGTGTGTGTGTGTCTTGTGTTATTGTGACAGAAGGAGAAAATTAGAAAAAGTCAAGAAGCGTAGTGATGTATATTTCACTGTTTATGATAACACATTGACAACACCAGGTTTCACACTGGATATATTTTATAGCAGAATGCAAATAACAAAAGTGAAAAATAAAGTTGCAAGATAAAAATGCCATCACTGTTAAGCATAAATCAGAAATTGGCTTTTCTAAATTACTTGGGGGGAAACTAAGTTCAACGAAACTGTTATATTGCCCAGAACTGTCAAAATAATCCCTACGATCTAGTTGATGTAGCAGTCCTTTTTTTTTTAATATTATGATGTGCATTGTCACATTTTTGTGCTGAGAAATATTGTGCCATAATATGTTGTTGCACCGCCTGTGATTGTCCCCATACAGTAACGGTGCAGGGATCTTGGAGAGGGCCAAGAGAGAGTGTATAACATAAATCCCATCACATCTTAAAAAAAAAAAAAAAAAAAAAAAAACCTGAAAAAATTAATTCTGTGCATTTTGTTGCTGAAACAAGTCTTTTACAGAAGCTCGATCTGCAGCGAACCCCTCACCCCCATATTAATACTGGCAACTGATTGCATTATTTGGTTGAAATTAACACTCCTTGAAAACAGTCTCCTGCTCAGTGCAGCCGCAGAACAGAAATGATGTGATTGTAGTTGGCATCTGAAATGAGGTTTTAATGTTTCTAGTTTTCCCATAATTGTATTGTGTGTGTGTGTGCGTGTGTGTGTGTGTGTGTGTGTGTGTGTGTGTGTGTGTGTGTGTGCGCATGCTTGTGTATGTGTCGTTCTTCCACCTTTTATCTAGAGAGAGAGAGAGAGAGAGAGAGAGAGAAATTTGTCAGTGTGTTAGAATGAGAAATCCCGTCCAGGGTGACCAATAAAAACAACAGATTTACGATGCTGCCCCGTAGGTGCAAGTGCTCCCACTTCTTTTTCTCGGGGAAGGCTTCTCTCATCATGACCCCATTTCCCATAATGGCATAAATTTGGGGAGATTTCACAGTGTTCTAGCTGGCAAAAAGGTGCCACAGTTTCTCTTAATGCCATTATAGGAAGACGTTCCATTGGGGGAAGAAACTGTAATGACTTTTTGTGCATGGGCCATTTAGCTCCTGAAGATATACTGTATCTCTGCAAAGTTTTACTGAGGTTCTCCACTGAAATCTATCAAACTCTTGTGAACTTAAAGGCCCTATATAATAAAAAGGTACATATAAATTAATTTTTTTACACAGGTTTAGGCGTTAAATAAATTTGGTCCTGTGTTTTAAAACAATCAATCAGAGATCCTCTCATTAATATTACTGAGACAGAAGAGCTCCAGACAGAAGCTTGAGATGTGTTTTGGTACATAAAACCACAAATATATCTTGTTACTTCAAATAAAATGGTGTATAATATGGGTCCTTTAAAATAATAAATGGTATAAATATTTTTGTGGTATGTACATTTTTTTCAAATCATTGGTTAAAAACATTAAGGCTCTTATTTAATTGTTTTCCTCCTTATGCTTTCCACTCTCCTGCCTGGCTGCCCCACATTCAACATTCACAATCCCCCCCTCGCTGTTCCTATTTCTGTTTATTTGTTTTCAAAAGAAAGCGGGTAAGATTTAAAACATCATCAGGGACTTTCGCACAATGAAAGTGTTCGAGAATTCAGATTTATGCACCCAAATAGGGAAAATGTTTGTCAGAGAGAAGTGCCATCGTACGTTAAACGAGGCCAATCTGGCCATACAGGGTGATGCCACAGTTAGAATCAAGGGTCCCAATAGCCCAAGCTTTATGTAAAAGATGTGAGGATGGTTCTGAGGTAATGTGTCCCCAACACATTACCTCAGAAAGCAGGAAAAAGAGCAAAGAGAGACTTTGCTGATACTCTGTGAAGCCCTCAGCTTAACTGAAGGAAGTAGTTTGCCCAGTTTGGCTTTTGCTCCTTGTTTTCCCCTTATTTGGGTGTGTGGACTGTGTAGTACATGTTATTAACGGAGGTTCAGCGGTAAAAGAAGAGGCCCTTACAGACTCCTGGAGTTATGAAATGTTATGTTATTTGCCTTGGCAATGTCAGATATATTTACAGGGAAATTAAGTCATAAAAGTTAGTTTGCTGCAACCCACCAACGAGCTGCAGCGGTAGCATCCTTCATACATGGACAAGTGAATTTACTTTTGCCACATAAGTTATGTCAGCTGTTTCTTGCAGGTTGCTCTATACTAAACTCATTAAAAATCATTTGCGTGTTCCTCATTCCTGCTTGGATGGTAGAATACCTGTTTTCTCAGACAGATTTTTCATACTAGTTCTGATGGATTGCAGATGACCATCTGTAGATTATGTGAAGTTGTTTAGCTCTATAAAATAAAGTTTCTCTTTAGTCTGTCGTTATGTTTTATAATGACTGTGTTTTGATGGTTGGATTCCTCAGCGTCCTGATTGCTGTCCTTGCATTGGGCTTGCTCCGTAGCCTCAGACTCCTAATTGACTCTCCTGCTACCATTGTCTCCCATTCCAGCG
Organism: Eupleurogrammus muticus; assembly: GCA_036785175.1. Taxonomy (NCBI): domain Eukaryota; kingdom Metazoa; phylum Chordata; class Actinopteri; order Scombriformes; family Trichiuridae; genus Eupleurogrammus; species Eupleurogrammus muticus. The sequence continues at coordinate 20,769,760 of JAYKQN010000011.1, read as the reverse complement.
GTTTTCCTCTCTGTTTTCTGTTTTCAGCTGTAATTCGGCCCCTCGTATGTTTGTATAAGAAGCCTACATAGGTCTAATTGTAGCATTGGCTTCCTGATGTGTGGCTATCTGCAGACGTTGTGCCTACACACAGAGGGTCTCCAGGTTCTCCTCTGCCTGGCTGGGTTTAGGCCGAGCTGGCCGTCGTGTTGAGCTATTTCATGTCTCGCCATACCCTGCAGTCCTATTTCGTCATTTTGGTATTCCCTTTCCGGACTTCCAATGTCGGTTTTGCCACATACCTTGCTTCGCTTTAGAATCATATTTCCCAGTTCTTCACTATTCTTTCTCTTTAACTCAGGAAGATTTATTGCATTGTGACTTCTAGGTTGAAGCAGTGCTTGATGGTTTTCCCCCCCTCTGGAAATGCCATCAAATCACTCAGTATTTTTTTTTTTTTATTCCACATTTTGTCCACATACATGCTGTCTGAGACAGAAGCATTGCGACGAGACTAAAAAACATTCACCTGTTGCCTTACTCAGGGAGAGCTTTCACCTCCCCGGACATGTGCACACACACTTATTTCTCTGCCTGTTAATAATTAATTAGATCACTAGAGTCAGACTTGTCTTAGGGGCCCACGTCTGCATGCGCGCACATGCGTACGCCTGTGTGTGTGTTCAGGAAGAGCGCGACCGACAGCGATGCATACCAGATGTTTTAGAAATGAGGTGGGTTTCACTGGAACGTAACACATTCCCAGGGATGTTTGCGGAAAGAAATTCTTCCTCATCTGTCGAGCATGTTCTGCACCCCCCCCCTTTTCCCCGGGAGCGTATGCCTCCAGTTTAGTCGTCTGTTTTTCACTCCTCCCTCTTTTCTTTTAACAGGGTTCTCGTCATTAAAACCCTCAACCTCGTGTGTCTGTACGTCCCTCATGCAATATACATATGTTTGTGTGTTTTACGTTGGTGAAGCTGGTGATTCTTTTGTATTTAATTTAGTTAACGCTGCACTTAAAAGCTAAATTCCCACCTAACCTCAGCTGGTAGGCATAATAGTTTCAACTCGGACCTCAGGCTGTTCAGGGTGATACTTGAGTATGTGTGACATGAACTGGAGGGTCATATTGGTTTAACGTTTAAGCCGCAGTCTGCCACTATGGGTGTGCCTTTTTGTCTTTCTGCGTTAGTCTGAGCAACCTCGCCTCAAAAAAAAAAAAATTAATGGGTGAACCAGGCCAGAATAAAAATGCATTCAACCTGACCTGAAGCCTGACAGATGTCTTCAGACCAGTCTGCTTTTATACAGTGAAAACTGTGAATGTCTGCTGTGAGTAATAGTGGATGGGTGATGAATTTTGTAAAAATTAATGGAGCAGGTGGTGCACGATTAATTATTTAACTTGTGCCTTGCAGTCATATTTTCAATTTGCATATTTGAAGTACCTTCACAAATTTTCTGCAAGAAAAGAAGTTGTAATAAATTCAAACTTGCGGCGTGATCTCTATTCATCAAAGAGGCACCTGCAAGTTGTGAGCAACAGTAACCATGTGAACGGGTCTTTACAGCGAGAGAGGAAGTCAGTCGGCGGAGCGGCGTCATACGCAGAACGTCACATGAATTTTTTTGAAAAAAATAATAAACTGTCATGAGTTCATCGTCTCACCAAGGTCCAGGATCCCTTCACTTGCTGTTAGCACGCAGATGTTACGACTTGAACTGAATCAAACCCTTTGAAGCAGTGACTCCTTTTTTGGCAGCATTTCTCCAGAATGGTTCAGTGCTTTGGACAACTTTGTTTTCCTCATTATTGGCTCATTAGTTTTTTATCAAGATATACATTAGAGTTCAGGTGATTATAATCTTTTTTCCCGTTCAAGCCCGAAAATTAGCTATGTCATTATTCAGACCAATTAGTGTCTGTTTCTTTATCACAGATAATAAGCTGGGTTTCCATGTTACTGACTCACTGGCTGTAACTTTAACTCCAGACACTCGGTGGTGACTGGGCTTCCTCATCCGTCCCCACATACACACACACACACACACACACACGGACACAGACAAAGGTGTAAGTAGCTGTGCCTCATCTCCTCAGCAACCGCCTCCATGGCTCTCAGACTAGATCAACAGGATCAATATCTCTGCTGCAGGCAGCCTGTTTTTGGAAGAAGAAGTAGACAAAACATCCCCTACCTCCTGTACGCCCACGACTGACTAGGTGCTACCTTTTTTTTTTTTTTTTTTTACTGCTGCTGATGCGGTGTCTTTACGTACGTGGTTATGTTACAAAGTGCAATCTAACTGAAGGAAAAGGCATTTTGCGTTAAAGTTTGTATTGCACTCATGGCTGTAATGGTGCAGTTCTCAGCAAAGCGCTGTGCTACTTGAATCCTGAACTAGACAAATGAGGTCCTGCTGATTACCCATGCACATTCCTGCCACTTTTCTAACATATGTTTCTAAAGTAAAAAAACAACATAAAAGTAGTGAGTGAGTTTCAGGCAAATTACAGATTTGTAATGACTAATGCTTCTAAATCGCATAAAGAAATGTGAAGCGTATCAACCTGGTTTACTCTATAAGTTATTTACCTTAAATTAACACTCAACTCTCCTTCCTTCTTTTTCAGTTCTTTGTGCCAAAAACCTGGTGAAGAAGGACTTCTTCCGTAAGTATCTGCCAATCACTGCTGTTCATGATAAACCTATATTTGCTTTTTTAAAGGCTGTTTGGTTTCCCTTTTGGGTTTCAATGGTCTATAATGCATCCGCCGTCAAGATTGAGGCATGTCGGCGACTGGCCTGACAACACCCCAGATGTTAGCTGGTGCTACCCATCAACACCACTCAAGGATCTACTCATTTAGCCATTTAAACACATGTGGATTTTTTTTTAACTAGCTGTGTCCTTGGAAGTAAAAGAGTGTTGTCGACATAGTACTCAATCACTGTAAACACAAAATTGAAGACTTAAAACTCAAGTGTTATTCCTGATTTACTGTATCTATAATAAAGTTGTGTGCCTTTAGACCCAGTTCAGGTCACACCTGCAATTAGTGAAGTTGGCAGAAAGTGTAAATTGAGAAATGTGTCCTAAACAGAATTATTTAAGTCTGAAGTATGAACCTACATTGAACTTCAATTGTCATGAAATCATGTTCACTACCTCCATCATTATTGCTGTTTAATTCATGCAGTGTAAAAATATAGTCAATAAAATGGAGTTTTGTACAACCTTTTGTTGATTTTGCATAAACTATCCTGTCTTTGCGTGGACCGTCCTGTCGCTTTCTCCTCCAAAGTCTTAATACTGACTTGGTAGGTGTTTGTAGTGTTGTGAGTGTTTTGGTGTGTTTGTATCAGGCTGTCATGGTGAACAAGCATGTAAAGGTCCTCTGCTCACTCAGGTGGTTTCTGTGGTGCCCATTCCTGCCATTCCAGCATTCAGGAGCTGAGCAAACAGTTGGAGGGTCGGTGGAGAGCAGTGCTCAACCAGATCTAAAAATGTCTAAGTGTGTCCCTAAGTGTGAACTAAATTCACATGGCACCTATCTGTTTTTGTCCCTGTGTTTCTGTCAGTTATTGTGCTTCAACCACATCTAAGTTGTTTGCAGAAAGGAGAACGTCACACAGGAGTTATTCTCAGTTATTCTCTCAAGCAAATATGATAGAACACATTTTCTGTGAATACACAGGGGGGAAAAAGGCTTGTCAGTGGCCTCTGTTCCAGCGAGTTCAGATTGAACCTGTGTAAATGTCCATGCTCCTCCATGTTTGTTTGTGTTACCTTCACGCAGATGCGCTTCATCCATGCTGTGCTGGAAGGAATGCAAAGCAGCGTTCAAATATTGCCATAAAAGTGTGATTTGCAACAGAAGATAAACGATAGGGCACAATAGCAAGCGAAAGACTTTTTCTACCATTAGCCATATCACACGGCTCTATCTGAAAGACAATTTCAAAGCATTTTTTCAGTATACAAGTACACTGCTATATTTCTTGTTTCCAGAGGACACCATTTGGCATCAAAACGCAAGAAGATTGTGGGAGTAAATAATGAGTAATTTGTGACGAATCTTAATTAGTATTGTTGACATCACACCATCTGTATCCGGTGTCTTTACCTCGTTCTGTTTTGTTTTTTTTCCTCTCCCCGCAGGCCTCCCTGATCCCTTCGCAAAGGTAGTCGTGGACGGATCAGGGCAATGCCACTCAACTGACACTGTGAGGAACACACTTGACCCTAAGTGGAATCAACACTATGACCTGTGAGTGCCAGACTGTTTCACGACACTTCTTTGACACCAGTTTTCAAAGATTAAAGAAAAAAAATCAGATCTCTTCATGGTTTATTTGAATACCTCCCACATTCACATACCTAAAGATTTAATCTGATTACAAACAGCAGTCTGAGGCCCTGTTCGGGCTGTTAGAATGCTTCACAACTTTTATGTCTTTCTTTATTTAACCTTGATAAGTGAGGACACGGCGAAGTGTCAGACTTGGCTATTACCAGGACTTGAACAGTAACAGATGTAAACAGCCCTCGCATCTGGCGTCTCACTTATTTAGATACACTGTAATGACACAACCCCTCCGGTGCCAGCGAATGGTCTAAAAATGTCCCTCGGAACAATATTTAAAGCGCAGAAAAGGAGGCGTCGTCTCCAATAGTATTTTCTTCCATGGACTGAAACACGTGCATGTCTTGTTGTACCCTGATCGCCTTTTCCCAAAGATGGTTTGTCCCGTGAAAGTAACCTGGAAAAAAGCAGACGCGAGAGCGCGTGAGTGAAAATGTGAGAGTGAAAGTTTCCAGTATTCACCCCGGTGTTTATCCAACTGTCATGCATAGCCAACAGCAAGAGGAAGCACATGTCTCCGTTTGTTTGGTTGCTTGGATACAGGATCTCTCTGTACATGGCTGTTATGTCACATTTCACAAGAGGGGGAAAAAGTCAGGCGCACGTATGCACACCTTGAAGAGTACACTTGGACTGGAGACAGACTCGTGGCTCGATTTGTCTTAACAGCCTGCAGATGTAGCCGACTGGAGTTTAGGCAACGGTATTTGTGTTTTTGAGACAGCGATAAGTTTTAAAATCCCTATACCTCCTTTTATCGTCTCTGTTAATTATCAAGGCCAACAGGACTCTCAGGTGGTTTGTTGGAGGAGAGAGGATTTAATTGACTGAGAGCAGCCCCACTAGCTGTCTGGCTGGCTCACACTTATTAAAATAGGGTCTGCAAACACCTGGTGTTCCAAATACAGCTGAGTGCATTAAAGCTGTTGGCAGTGACTCCTTTTTTCCATTTGTTGTATGCGCTCATGTGAGGGTGTAGTAAGACCTGTGTAAGTGTGCCTCCATGCTTGTGTTCATGTGTCGATGTGTCCAGGGCCTTCCTTTTTTTTTTTCTTTACCCTCAGCCAGAAAGCTTGTCCCGTGAACTTTGACCCTTTAGTTGCAGGCTGTGTCTGGCACGTGAATTATCACAGGCTCTGTCTGTATGCCTGTCTTTCACTTAAAATCCCCAAATTATTACCTTAATTTGAGTATAACTGGACAATTTAAGCACATGTATACATGTTACTCTCTCAGAGTTAAACTAGACAGTGCATGTGCACATTCTTTGCACTGACGTATCTACAATCTAAGTAGAACCACCAGAGCAGCAACAATAAATAAGACATACACATACATAATGCATATTTTTTTATATATGATGGGGAAAAAAACGTGATTATCCATCTTGTTATTAGAAAATGCTGTTATACTGTGCCCCAGTTGTTCAAGATGTGACAACGTCATAGAATGGGCTTTTATTAACCTCTTCAAACAACACATATTGCCCACTAGCGTTGAGGGGGAGTACACATTCTCGTCAGTAATTTATTCACTGTTGCATGTACACTGATATAAGGACAGAAGTCCAATTATACGCCAAAACCAAATTTTGAGCATAGCTCAAGTAAGCTGTGCATGTAAACACCCTGACAACCACTCATGTATATAGGATAGTATAGGATAGGAAGCAAACTACATTACTAAATAGTCATTTTAAAGAGGATTTTTTTTGTCATGAAAAGTTCTCAAGCATGTAGTACAATCATTTATTTTGGGAGTTTTTTTTTTTTTTTTTTAATATGTAGTAGTACAAATGTAAGGTGCCCAGTTTAGACTCCCATCAATGCTGAATTTATATGAAAGTACTAAGTTAGAGGGCACTGATATCAAGAATTTTAATAGAACCTATGCTGTATAAGGGCTAAGCAACAGGATTAAATAAATTGATGACTATTTTTATAGCTGAGTAACCTATCAAAGTTATAGAAGACTAAAGAAACCAGAAGATAATCAGGTTTGAGAAGCTGGATAAAAATATTATCTTTAAAATTGCTCAAATCAATTAATGGATAAAATAGATGCTGATTAATGTAATAGTTAGCAACAAATCGTTTATTGACTATTATTGCAGCCCTATTTACAAATAGCTCTGGTTATTATGTATGTCAGTATATTGTTTGACTGTACCAATCACTTTAAACCGCTTTCATTAAATGAATGTGATTATTTAGCCTTTTCAGAAAGCTAGGCCCAAGCACAGAAAAATTTGTCAAACAACTTCAGAGCAATTGCAGGTTCCAACCCAGCATTCTGCATAGTGTTGGGCTGACTACTCTGTTACATCTGTATCTCAAATTGTGACTTATTGTTGCTATGATGCAAGGCTTTTATTTCTCTTTGCGCATTATGTTCTTGGCAGCAATGTGGTGCAGACAAAAAGCTACTAAAGCCAGATGCAAAGATGCCTCTCATATGATTGCCGTCTGCCAAATAAAAGGATGTATTTAGAAAGCACATCTGACTCTTTAAATCTGCTACTTTTTCCTTTGCGATTTTCCCCGTGTTAGTGTGTGTGCGCACACGCGCATGTGTGTGCGCGCGCGCGTGTGTGTTATTGGCTATGGCTGGTATTAAAAACCTTAGCCAGACTAATGAATTTTATTACATGGAGGGTGATCCAGATGACTGGGGTTTGGTTCTAATACTTCCCTCCCGTCACGTCTGTCTGACATAGCCGCTCTCTCACATCGCACCCCAGACAGGCATTTGGCTTTGACTCAAAATGTCCAGACGTCTTACTCACAGCCCCATTGTTTCATATCCCTTTTGGTAAGCGGCATGATAATTACACTGGGATGTAGCGCTGCGAATCGTACAGATGATTGGTTCGAGGAGCCCACCCGAGCAGATGTGCCACAACAGGTTCACATGGTGCGGTTTTTATCACACTCCCAGCCTCGCCAGACACATGAGGAGGAGGGAGCAGTGCTAATGAACTGAAAGAGAGAAATATAGACAGCTAGGAAATAATGTGTTTTATTTTACTGCAGTCATATGTCATGATGCTTCAGGCCGAATGTTATGATTTCACAACTTAATTTATAATTCTTTAAGCCCCCCTCCACATAAAGATATGTTTTTCTTCTTGGTTCTAAAGAATCTTTAAGCTTGTCTGTCTGTACAGAGTTTATTTTCACATTTGTTTGCTGAAAGTGAGTTGAAGGTCTGATTCTTTGAAGGGGCTGGGCTTGCAAGCATGATTTGTGACATCACAACTTCACTGGAAGTCTATTTTCAATCCACTATGCAACTGCAACTGTGATGTGAACAACTTGAAGCCTTTGGGTGCAGAAACACTGGGAATAGACTTTACATCTTGTGTCCAGCAGTTAAACCTCTGAATTAAATATATTTGCATATTAATAGAATCTGCAACTTTAAATGAGGGAGAAGGCATGAATACATTTTTTTTAATTATTTAACTTTGTTTCTGGAAAATACAAATCAGACACAAATTCTTATTCAATTTCATATGTTTAATATATATTTTAAAACATGGCAAGAATTCAGGTGTCGTTGCTGCTGATATTAGCAAATACAGGTCAAACACTTCTAATTAGTCAGAAATCCAACAGAAAGCAAAAAAAAATGTTCGCACTAACTTCAGTAACAAACACTTTGCATTTCCTGTAACTACTTGACCGTTCTGTCTTTTTGCTAGTGGAACATTTGTAATGTGAAGCAGAAGCAGCTATAGGAAATGTTTGTTTTGAATTAGCAGTAACTTAATCCAGTGCTGATATGCAATAAGAGTGTATTACATTCAGGCCATACGTCCTTGTGGGATCGAAGGCAATTTGAATGCACCATAGGAATAACGGACTCCACAATTGTAAATACTATACAGAGAGGAAATTACTGAATGTAGTAGTGATGTCATGAACAAGGAAACTTTCAGTGGTTTTGCATACGCATTATGTCACACATTTACAATATTTTTTATTTCTGCTTCAAAATAATTTATGAATTTTAACCCCAGTAATTTTTTTTATTATGGTGGTTATCTTTAATGGTAATCTTTATTTAAAAAGACATTTAGTAGGATAGATATGAATCCCCACTGTCCGGCAGCCTCTTGGAAACAATGTCACATGGATGTTGAGGTATTTCCATACTCGTAGTTCCCATCCGGTCGCTGTAGCTAAAATTTGATGTCGCCTCCTCTTTGTGTCTCTGCCCTTGGTCCTTTTGTCTCGTTCCCTCTCGACTGTGGGAGTGGCTGCTGTGAACCTTTAAAATGATCATGTCTCATAGTCGGATGCTTGGGTTGGGGGGGGGGGGGGGCTGAGAGGGAAACCCCCCCCCCCCCCCCCCCCTTCCTTTTCCTCTTCCTCTTCCACCACCTTGGCACAGCCCTGTCTCACAATGTGTCCTTGACAAGGAGACTTTGTGGAAGCCTTTGTGGCAGATGTGTGTCTCCCCTACAGTGAGACTCGTAAAAACTTGTGTCGACACACTGCTGTCGCATGTTGACATTGCTTCTCTGACAATATTATGTTTCACAGCAGAAACTGCAGTAAAAAACACTCTCCGGTGTTAATTAAATGACGATTCTCATGGTTCCTTTTTTTTTTTTCCCTTAGATACATTGGAAAATCAGATTCCATCACTATCAGTGTGTGGAATCACAAGAAGATCCACAAGAAGCAAGGGGCTGGCTTTCTGGGATGTGTCCGCCTTTTGTCCAATGCTATCAACCGCCTTAAGGACACCGGCTGTAAGTGTCAGTGTTACTCCATCTTTTTATTATCATTTCTAAATATTGTGTTTTGGAATGGGGATGTTGCATTAAGTGATTAGTAGTATACTGTATATGTTGTTGTCTTCAGAAAGATGTTGTGTTTAGAAATGGGATTGGCTGTTATATCACCTAAATTCTCATGGGCTATAGGATGAAAATGAATATTGACAGCTGCTTGTCATAAATATTTGAGTGTTCATTATTGTTAGGAACAGATGGCAGTTTCTACATTCCACCCAAAAGCTCCTAAATCAGTTATTGTTTTTTCATGCCAAGAAACCACTTCAATAGAAATCTGTAGCAGAATGTGCTTAATCAAGGGGGTTGGAATTTGGACTAGTCATATTTACTGCTAATTTTTTATTATTATATAAAACTGTAACATATAGTATTTGAAGTCATTTTTTGTCTTTTGTTTAATGTATAGTCTGAGAAGTAACTTTCAGTTCACAAACATAAAAGAAATGTGCTTTAAAAATAGTTTTAGCCCTTTTAAGGGTGTGCCTGTTTTTATATGGTACAATATAAATAAGGGTCGTACATTTTTTCAGTTCTAAGAAATGTAAAAGTACATGTATCTGTGTTATTTTACTTTTTTTCTCCAAAGATGTTGACTCCTCAGTGTAGAACCTTAATGTAATGAAATGCTGGTTGATGTGTGCAGCTGTAACACTGTGCTGACATCGGTTTCTCGTTCCCAGTCTAGACGCTGTGAGACCGTAGCACAGTTGCAGTGCAGCATGACTTGTTTACATTCAAGAGCTTTTTATATCATTTAATTTACTCTGCTTGTTATTCTCTACTGGAGAAGAAAATGACAAATATTTGGAGGATGTCAGCGGTTGTGTTGGAATCATCGCACTGCCACAGCCCTAACGTATCCATCGCGACAGTCTTATACCTGTAGTGTGATAGGAAGCAGACGGTAATGCCGGTGCCGCTGTCAGCTAAGTGACAGAACATGGCTCCTTTTAGTGTCCTGTCTCCCTCACTATGTCTGACAGAGGCCAGACCAGGGTGTGAGAGGGGTCAGCATCCTGCCCCATGCCAGAGCAGGAAGAGCCAATCAACATCACCCTGCAATTACACTAAAAATGTCTCATGTAAGAAGCTAACTGGGTGAATGACAAATGTCTCCTAGTAAAAGCAGCGACAGACCATCTTAGCGGCTTGGGAGTGATTTTTCGTTTTTTCCTGTGTGGGGTGAGTTGGTACCTGCTCTTTGTGCCTGCGGCTTTTCGTCAGAAAAAGGGAAAGAATCCCACTCCTTTTCCTAGAAGCCCCTGACACTGTTGCTTTCCTGGAGCGACACAGGAAACCTGAACCTTGTGCCACAGCTGCGAGTGGTTTGCCTCTGAATTTCCTCTCTCTCTCCTGGCCTCCTCCTCACCCCTCAGTTTCCCCTTCAGTCTCGCTCATAGACTGGCATGTGCACATACACACACACACACAGAAAATGCCATTGTGACTAACCTCCCTCTATCACCGTCTGCTGATCTAGACAACCGGTCATTTCACGCAGACATGCATAATTGTACAGCTATTTAAATGTAAGCGTAGATTTGTTGTGCTCCCTCTGTTGTGGTCTCGCTCCCCCCTGTGTGTGTATTTGTCATTCTTTTGTTTTTTTGTATGCATTTACCAGCAGTCACAGCTTTGTCCGCTCCACGGGCCTCGGAGAGGGCACTGGGGTTGACTACAACCGTTGTGTATAATTGCAGAGTGTCTTGGGTTGACTGTAACATTTATATATAATTGCAGAGTGTCTGTGTTTCTTGTCTTTGTGTGTTATGTCTCGCAGTCGCAAGTATTTAAATGTTTGTGCTTTCATGCATCTCAAAGTGTGAGAGCATTCTTCTGCCTACATTTTTACTGTCCCTGTGTTTTTCTGTTTTCTCTGCGGTTGCTGACCTCCGGCCAGCCTTGTAACGGGTTTGACCATTGCCTGTTTTGGTCCCTGTTTAGTCTAGACAGACATCCTGAGCTGATCTGCATGACACCCAGACAACAGAGAGCAGATAGTGCCATTTCTCGTGTCTGCAGGCCAACTTTGGACATTTTTTTTTCTTTCCGCCTGATCTCTCCTTCTCCCTCACTCTCAAATTCCGCAGACTTTAAGAACTTCAGACAAAGAGTTTCCAGACTTTGGCAGTGGTTCATGTCCATGCTAAGACTGAGCGGAATAGTGCAGGCTTTGTACTGAAATTTGTCAAATGTTTGACCTCTGCATTTGAACTGAAGCCCGCTCTGTACCGATGCTCAGTGAGATTTTTACAGCCCGTGGCTGTTCCGCAGACCAGACCATCTGTTTCGGGGCACAGCCAATATGTGGTCTAGAGACAGAAAAATGAGAGACAGATAATGAGCAAGAGAGGGACTGACTCTTGAGTGATGTAAATGATACAGAGCACTGGGACTTGTCCAAGGAGGAAAGAAATGTATTACAGCACACGCTGGTTTACATGCGTCCCCTCCACAAATGATGAATCTTCTCTTCTCCTTTTCTCTCTCTCTACTGTCTTCTTTTGTTTCATTGCTGTTCTCATTTCCTGTTTGTCCGATTTTCCTCTCCCTCTTTTTTCCGCCTCGGCCTTTTGCTTCTGCTGTCGCTCACTCCACTTCTTCTTTCCGTTGTCTCCCAAGCAGACCAGAGACTAGACTTGAACAAGCTGAGTCCCAATGACAGTGACACAGTCAGAGGCCAGATAGTGGGTGAGTTGCTGACACACAAACATGGAGGCGTTTAGCAGCACAAAAAAGTCACAATACATAAATATTAAGATTTATAGCAAAAAATGTGAACATTTAAATTAAGATATCTAGTCATCTTTGGTGTTCCTTTTTATAGTGAGAGCTTCTTACAATATGTCATATTCTGTTATGCCACAATTATTGTGAGGATATTCATTAATGTTATAAGTGTTTTTATTTCTCTTCTGCCAAAAGTCACCCATAACTGTTGTGACATTTATCCCGCTTTTCATGTAAAGCTTCATAGTAGATTTCATAATACAGAATCATCCCTGCAGAAGGAAAACATGAGGATTTGGAAAATGCAACACACACTTCTTTTTAACCAGCCCCTTCCATATGCCACTGATACAATCCATCCCTGTTTCTGTTGCTCATAAAGATATATAGCGCCATTTTTTTTTCTATATAAAATGTCTGTGCCTTTACAGTAATCTGCGGTCTAGTAACACTGTGTGTGTCTGTATGTGCGTGTGCGTGTCTGTCTGCCATGTGTTGCTGCAGTGAGCCTGCAGTCTAGGGACCGGATAGGCACAGGAGGCCCAGTGGTAGACTGCAGTCGGCTCTTTGACAATGATCTTCCAGATGGGTGAGTCAATTTGGGGGAAATCTCTTATCATTCCCGGACGAGCTTTTTTTGGAGGGCTGTTGCGAATCCAAAACAATAAATGCCGCCTTCGAGTACGCTGGGTAAAGATAGACCGAATATGATATTTGCATGCGGTGAGACAGAGCAGCGAGACAGAAACACTACTCGACGTCTCTGTGGCTGCTTAACCATGTCCGCTTACTGCTGTGTGTTTGTGTATGTTTCTGCTGCCAGCTGGGAGGAGAGGAGGACCGCGTCTGGACGAATCCAGTACTTGAACCACATCACACGCACCACACAGTGGGAGAGGCCTACCAGGTGAGTACACTGCACAGCCCACAGAAACTCAAGCCTCTTAAATCAAACAGCACAAGGCCTATGAAGGACCTCATCCCTGACCTCAGTGCTCCCAAATGGGGGGGAACCGTGTCCAAAACTAGAGTGGGCTCCTCAAAAAAAAAAAAAAAAAGTTTCAGACAGACTTCCTCCAGACAGAGGTGTTTAATGATGCGGAAGAGCCGGGGAAGTCACGAAGCTGACGAGTGAAAATGAGGGTGTCTTTTCCTCCACTCAACCTCAGTCTTTTGTACTAGGGGTTTCTTTTTTATTGTCTTCATCCACCTCCTTTATCTTTATTACCCAGTTCTTTACCAACATTCAAGTACATCCCAAATTCTACATGTTGCGTTGATACCGCTTGTATTTGTGGACATCTTTCCTTTTTTTTTTTTTTTCCCTGTAATTTTTGTTTTGCGCCCCCCCAAATCATCCTCTCTTTTTTAACACTTCCTTCCAACTTTCTGCCTCTCCCAGACCTGCATCAGAGTATTCCAGCCCCGGTCGGCCTCTCAGTTGCATCGTGGATGAGAACACGCCTGTCAGCACAAATGGCGCCACACCCACCACAGCGTTGCCGCCAAGTGACGGCGAACATCGGGTCCAGGAGAGACGTGTCCGCTCCCAAAGGCACCGCAACTACATGAGCAGAACCCACCTTCACACACCCCCAGACCTCCCTGAGGGATATGGTTAGTGGGCAGGCCAGTAGCAAGTGAAAGACTAGTACAGTGTTACATTTACATACATTTTACAGGTTGCCCGGCAGCTGAGAAAATATAAACCTATGAACCTTATTTCTCAGCCAGCATTCAAATTTTAACAAGGGCTGTGTTGTATATGTACCTGTATCATGATATAATAATATCAGCAGATCTGAAACCAGTCAGCGAGCCCCTGCCTCACTAGAGTAGCTGTGTTTCTTCTCTAGACTTTTCTACAGATCTGAAACCACAACACCTACTGGAACTAATGATGGCAAGGAATTGGGAGGGGACCTCAAGTTCAGATCAACATTATCCCTTGTTCCCCTAAATTCACTGAAAATACACTGACGAAATACTATACCGACAATTCCTGTCCAGGGGTTCCTGTACCCCAGAGGGGGTGTGGTTGTCAGGGGCGCTTTGAAAGATTGTGGAGTAGTAATATCCACATATTGAGTCAGCTGTGACACCTGAACACCACATGTTGTGACTACATGCCTAAACATTTTTTTGTTTGCAAGCTAGCGGAGAAGTAAGCTGAGCGTATAAATGGTTGAAATAGAAGTCATGGATAACTGATAAATAAATCCAGCTGAAAGTACTGCATGAATTGCAAAAAAATATATAATTACAACAAGAATGCAGCTAAAAAATATAGCAATTGGCAGAATTGGTAATAAAAAATACAGCTAAAAGCACTGAATAAAAACTGCTCAAGGTTGTAGAGAAATAATTGAAACATGTATTTTCAGCACTACTGACGAGATGGAACCAACCTAAAATCTGACTGCTGAGTTGTGTAACAAATGTGTGACAGTATCAACTTATATATAGTTAATATTGTTAAAAACATCCAGTTAAATCAAGCAAAATAAACATATGTGTGATGAAAAGGAATATGAGCTCATCTCTAATATCACTTTAATTTTGAGACAGATAAATTGAGTATATTCTGACTAAGCTGGCGTATTCCATTTTTTTTATCTCCTTTGAAAGCCATCTCTGCCTACCATTAAGAATCGTGTCATCACTGTAACGCTGTTGTGTTAATTGCTTTGCTTCCGTCCTCCTCCCGGCTCAACACTGGGCTCAGTAACCCAGCTAATCTGTGTCCTCATTCAGTCCAGCACTGCTGTGATGATGCTGCAGCTCCACACACAAGAAGCCTGTAATGCTGGCTCCATTTTAGACAATCTAATTGAATTGATCTAGCTGTTAAGGCTGGCGGCAGCCATTCACCCCCCCCCCACTCCCCCCTTCTCCCTTTTGCTTGAGTCAAACAATCAGACACATTCATGTAAAGGCAAACACACACACACAAGCTGCGATCCCCCACATAGCCCTGGGGAGTCTTGCTTATTCTCACAGAAAAATCTTCTGCCAGAAGAGCCAGAGCCACAGAGGCGTATCACAGCTTTGCCCCCAGTGCTTCAGATTAGGAGGCTCCTTGCCTATTTATGCTTATCTCTCTATCTTTCTTGTGCTTTTTGTCTCTGTCCTTACTTTCTTAATTGTTGGGAAGACCTATAAAACCCGCAAGCAGCACTGATTCTCCTCATGTGAGTACACACTAGCCTAGAGGTGTCGCCCCATGTTTTGAACCTATAGCGCCACACTTGTGGGGTGGGTGTAGGTGTGGAAAGTTACATGTACATGCATGTTAAAGCACGGCGGCGGGTCCAGAGGGATGCCAAGAGAAGAGCTCTCTGGCAGGCAGCTCCATGGAAAGATCTCTGTAAGGCTGTGTTGAATGAGCTCACCAACTCAAAATTCAGACACCATCTCTCCTTTCCAGTGTTCTTCTCCCCCCCCCTCTCCCACCTCTTCCTGGCTGCCTGGGATCTCCACTGACTTAAGCAGTCCTCTTATCTCTGTTTCTGTGATCTTTCTTATTTAGACAGATTATGAGCACCATCTGCCTACTTGTACATGAATTAGTCCCGTATATTTTAAACGCACAAGTCTGACATACAGTCAATACCGAGGTTGAAGGAAAATGCTATGAGTTTCTTCTTGTTTTCATTTTATTGTTTTCATTTTATTTACATCTGTCAACCGAAATCTTTAAATTCTTGCAATAATTAAACCCCTTTTCCTGTCTTCCTACAGAGCAGAGAACCACGCAGCAAGGCCAAGTATACTTCCTCCACACTCAGACAGGTGTCAGCACGTGGCATGACCCCCGAGTGCCCAGGTACATCCTCCACGGGATTTGTGACGACATGATGTTCTCCATTATCACACTGCATTGCTTTTTACAAACCACCATACACACTGTAAAATATGGGTTCCTAACCCTTTTTGCAAGTAACCCCTTTAAATTAAATGGTCTACATGGGAGTTTATATATTAAAGTTTAAACCTTTAAAAGTTTTTAAAGTTCATATCTATATTGCATTTTCGATGTATCAACTTTTAGTGGCTTAAGTAGAAACGGATATAACGGATATATCTGCAGAAATTAGGTTTGTTTTAAAAAATGTTACAAAAAAAACATGAGAATGAAAGTTTTTAAATCCAATCCTTGTCCACACAAGACTTTTCAAGATTAATTTCTATTCATATGTTAAAACCCCTGAAATTCCATATGACCATTCACATGGTATATGTATGCAAGGGGAAAACACTGGGGCTTGTCAAAAATTAAATACAGATATATTTTGAAAGCAATAACAGGGGAATTATCAACAGCTGAAGGAAGGAAGACAGTTCCTGTTCCTGCTACCTTTGTTATCATTGGTGTTTGTTTTCTTCTGGAAAAGAGTCCTGTGATAAAGGGGTAATGAACAAGCGAAGGACATGTTGCGACTGATAAGATCAAATCACAAACCACACATCTGTCTGCAACATTTTTTTATTTTTTTTTGCAAAATTCACTGTTTGTCCTTTCCATTGACATCACATTCTGGGAGATTTTAAACTGAAAACAAAGTCTGCGAGACACTGTAGCAGTGTGGACTCAAAAAAGAAAAGCAAAAGACAAAAGAATTGCATTTAAACATGCACATAAATGTGCATCTAAAACCCTGGGACACACGAGCACATACCAGAGAGGCTGACCTGAGTGATACTCACTCATGCATGTCCACTTGATTAACATATTCCAAGAGAAAAATGCATCTGCAAAATAAGCAGGTTCTAGACTCTTCAATAAAACATGAGTGATGTCCTAATATCTGGCCACTGCTTTCTACCAGTATGCAAGTGATAGATGGTATTTGTATAGATCTTGATAGGAGGCCATTGGTCACACACCTTGCTATGTGCACTTGGACAGCTCCAACATCACTCATAAGTCTGCGGTCCCTTTGGCTTTAACCCTGCTAAACAGAAAAGTCAGTGCCAGTGTAGTGAGCTGGCTGTAATTTCTGAAGCTTTTTGTCTCCATGGAGTCCAGCTGAAAGGGGTTGCAGGGCAGCAGTAAATAATTTAGATGGGAGGAAGGAGGAAAAAAGAATGAGTGGTTTTCTCAGATATTTTAGAATCTTGTTGTCTGAGTCCAGTTAGTTCTCTGGTATGTTGTCTACCTAGAAATTGAAAGTGTAAGCGATTTTTCTTGTCTTGTCAGTCCCACCCTAAGTTTGATCTATTTTTCTTCAATTCATGTCCATTTAATGCTTTATTGTGTACTCTCCTGTCACATCACAGAGATCTGAGTAATGTGAACTGTGAGGAACTGGGTCCTCTCCCTCCTGGATGGGAGATACGGAACACAGCCACCGGGAGGGTTTACTTTGTCGACCACAACAATCGAACCACACAGTTCACGGACCCACGGCTGTCTGCCAATCTGCATCTAGTCCTAAAGTGAGTCTTATAGCTGCCTCCAGCCTGGAATCTGTAATAGCGTATTAATCACAGTACATAAAAAGCAGGTAAAATGTCTATAACTAATTTATTTACCCGTCTTTGTTTTGCATCCGTAGTCCAAGCCCCAATGGTTCTCGAGGAGGAATCGAAAGTCAGAATGTCAGGTAAGGTTTGGGCTTCATGCCAGCTGTCCTTTCTACACACAGACAGGAACACACACAAGCACACACAGACATCCACAGACTCCCCCTCAGTCAATGTTTTACAGTGGGATTCAGTGCCAAGGTGTGTTCACCACCTGTAGAGGTTCAGCTCTCAAAGTTTGCTGAGCAGACACACACACACACGCACACACAAATACCTACACGGAGTAAAGCACACTCTCCCCTCACTCTTTCTTTCCACACAAAAATTCAAATTCCTTAGCTCCACAGAGGTCTTGATCATAAAGGCTTTTTAGCACACAATCCGTCACAAAGCTGGCTTTGGCCAGACATCACCTAGCAGAGTGGAAACCAGGGCTGCTGTGTCTAAGGATGAGGAGCGTCGTACCTTCAGGAAATGGTGCATAAATTCAATGCCCGAGTCAATGAATTAACTCTGTGTGTGTGTGTGTGTGTGTGTGTGTGTGTGTGTGTGTGTGTGTGTGTGTGTGTGTGTGTGTGTGTGTGTGTGTGTGTGTGTGTGTGTGTGTGTGTGTGTGTGTGTGTGTGTGTGTGTGTGTGTGTGTGTGTGTGTGTGTGTGTGTGTGTGTGTGTGTGTGTGTGTGTGTGTGTGTGTGTGTGTGTGTGTGTGTGTGTGTGTGTGTGTGTGTGTCCATCTGTCTAGGCTCATGTGTGTTGGTTCATGCGTCTGTGCTTGGGACATGCCCATGTGTGCATGGATGCATGCGTTCCGAACTTCTTCCCCTGCGCAGCTGTTTAAACAAGCACTGTGCTCCATAGAATTAACCACAGATCTTTGATTCACAAAGGTGGAGCAGTGTATGGGTGCATTGAAGGGCCTCCTCCGCCTGACCTCATTCCTTCTCCGTGCAGAGAGAGACGGAGTGCATCCACAGAGAGATCAGGTTTCCCCCCTCCCCATCCCCGTTTAAATGGATCAAAGAACCTGTTTTGGATTTTGTATTCATTTTGCCTTTTTTTTATCTACGGTCCCCTGAAAAGTGTAGCCTGGCACGTCACATTTGTTTTTAATGTAGGATTTTTGTCACGAGCATGATTAGCGCCAGATGTGTGAAAATCCCACATGCATAGATTTTCTTTGTGTATGCATTCTGGTACGATAATTAATGCACATCAAAGCTATGGGGTGAGATTTTCTTTTTTGTGTGTAATGTGAAATCACAGGAATTATATTGTCTTTTTCTATAGCTACCATTTTCATAAATTACATTTACAAGTAACTGCAAAGTGAGTAGATTTTTGGAGGGACTTTTTTGCTAGTGACAAAACTCTGGAAAAGATATCAGTCGTCATGGATTTCCATCAAGACATCTGCCTTTTATCAAGTCAGGGATTTCAGAAATTTTCATGTGCCGTCATCCCACAAAAATGTCTGGTATATATATGTTTATGTCCGTCAAAGTTAGTTTATTGCCTTTTTTTATTTGCTAAAGACATTGCCTGAGCATCCAGAGTACGGTATTGGTTATATTACCCGTATGATGTTGCAATCTTCTGCCGAATTGAAACCCCCTGACTGGTCAAGGTTAGTGTTCAAATAGGTAACTGAATCCTTGTCTGGTTTTAGGACCTGGCTGCAGAACTGCCCTCTCTGTACAGTTGCATGAGAAATAACTCGTCGTTTCCAAGAAGCTTGTGATTTGTCACATGAAAAACATTACTTTTATTACAGTGACTGCAGGTAACATGCACCAGGGTTCAGCTCATCAGTTTAAGGAGTTGGAAGGAGAAGAGAGAAACTCCGGGGCATGTTTGCCTGCAACCAAGAGAGGAAAGAGTAAGAGAGACAGAGCAGGAATGTTTGATTTATGGGTGAAAGTGCAGGAAGAGATGCTCCTCACCTCCTCTCTCCTACTTCCCCTCCCACCCTCTGAGTTGTAGCAATGTTTGGGTGCTGTCAAGAGAGTGCCCTTCCTGCCCCCCCCCCTCGGAGTCTAGTCTGCAGGAAATAAAGGGATTCAAGAGGAGGTCTCGGGTGTCCTATGGGGCCCTGTGGCTTTCTGGGATAGCAGGAAGTGATTGAAAAGCCAAACTGGATTTGACTGGGCAAACACTGAAACTGAACTCTGTCGCTTTGTGAGAGAGAGGTTGTCATTGTGGCTGCAGAGAATACTTGCTTTTGGGCGGATACTTGAGAGTCGTGAGCTAAATTAAGTTCTGACAATTGTCTTCTGCCATGAGGCAGCTTGGCCGACAGTTTCACCTGGGTTTCTTTTCTTCTTTTGAAAACTCTGGTATGCTCAAATTAGTCAACAGAAGTCTGTGTGGAAATGTTTGTTTGACCTTGGCATCACTTTGAGTATTCCAGCCTACATATCCTCACTGCATATAACTCCACCACCCTCTGCGTTCGCCTCTCATGTCTGGTGTTTATGACCCTGTTCAGGGCCGAGTGCGCCTGCCGCCCCCCACTGAAGTGCAAAAGGCCATTGTGCAAATAATCTTTTAGTGTCGGCCCCATAAAGGGTCTTTTGATTCTGTGTGTTGCGGGCCCCCCTCCCCGCTGTGCCACCCTCTGAGGCCTTCTTTCTAAACACGGCTTCTAGTTTAGAAGTTGTATTCTTCATCCGCTGAAGTCAACATTAAGCCACAGATGATGTTCACAGCCACGCTGTTGATACTTTGGTCAACCACTTTTTTGTGTCTGTGGGTTCTTTTTTTTATCATACTTTGTCTTTTGGTGGAAGCATCCAGTAGAGGGAGTGGATATTTAAATGAAAGGATATAAAAGGCAGCAAATTTTTAATTAAATGTTCCAAATTGTACACTTGTTCTGCGCTTTTATTTGACAGAACCTAACAAGCTGTATTTGTGTCCTAACATTAAATATCAAAAACCATCTCAAAATAGTTTGACTTCTCTTTTTTCTATATATATATATATATATATATATATATGACAAATTTGAGAAAACAGGAATAAAGAGCAGGATTGAGTCTCCTCTGATTTAAATACCTGTGAATGGGGGGTGGGCAGTATTTTTGTGAAATCCCAAGAGTGTAAGTCCTTACCCATTTATTGAATAGTTTCAGGATTCAGCCATTTCTCTGTGGATTGAGCATTGTGAAACATGCGCCAGTATTTATATAACACCTAGACCTTGTAATCAAAAAGTGGTTAAAATCTCACTTTCTACTACATGGGACCTTTAATTGGATGCTTTAAGATTCAAACTACATGGTATGAGTTTCTAAGTCTGCAAGGCAGTTGATCTTTCTACCTACCACAGTGCCTACAGTATTCTCTCGTTTTAGACAGAATGTGCCAACAGGCCTCCTAGATTTGTCCTCGGTGACCCAACATTACCTCAAGTGTACATGAGTCAAAAGCAGCAGAGAATCTATTTGTAGAACTTTTGCTCCTCAGTCACATTCTGCTACTCCCCCATATTAAAAAAAAGAAAATATTTTTTTTAGTTCAGCCATCTCTCTGTGTGAGACCACCGAGCTGCCAGGTGGAGAGGAGGAGGGAAGGAGGTGTGTGTGTCACTCTTACCTCCAGTAACCCCACCTCCACCTATGTCTGTCTGTCTCTGAGGGGCTGAGGCAGCTGTTTGACTTGATGTGCTTCCCAGATGACCTCAGTGTGTTTACTCCTGCTTCTTGTGCAGTCAGCAAAGAACAGACACGACTCTCGCTCTCACAAAACTTTATTCTGAGTTTCTTGGCGCTCGTCTTGTTGATTTTGAAGAAGCACTTGCATACTTTTTCTCACAAGTAAGCTTGTTGAGATCAGGATTAGTAACATTGTCTTTTTCATCTTTTTCCTCTTTCTCGCTTCTCTCCCGTGCTACTGCTCTCTCCCCCTCTTCAGTCGTCAGAACCAGTTAAAGGATCAGGCCCAGCAGGCTCTGGTGTCCCCTGGTCAGCTCCCAGAGGAGGCAGAGTGCCTCACTGTGCCCAAATACAAGAGAGACCTTGTTCAGAAGCTCAAGATCCTCCGCCAGGAACTGTCACAGCAACAACCTCAAGCTGGCCACTGCCGCATTGAGGTGTCCCGGGAGGAGATCTTTGAGGTGAGGAGAGAAACACTCAGTTATGTCATCATGTTATGTGTCTATGCAGAGATCAGAGATACTGTGGTAAGACTGAGTGACATGTTTTTAATTTCCATTTTATAATATACATTTAAAAAGAGAAATTAGATTACACATTGTGATGCAAATCTTTTTAGCTCGATTAGTAATTTTCAAAGCAGATCCGTAATATACAAAAATAAACCCATTTTTGTTTACTGTAATTTAAATGGTTTGTTTCATTTTTTTTATATTTTAATTTAGGCTACATTTTAAAATAGATTTTATCTACATTTAAATTAGCAGACGTCTACACAGTAGTAGCTGGTGGAAGCCTCTGGTGTACAGAAGCAAATTTAAAAATTCTGTTTGCCGTGAAACACAGAGTGGTAACTGGTGGTGATTAATCCAACAGCATGATGTGAACTCATTTGGCGACAAGAACATGAATGGATGGATGTATATGTATATGGATGTATATAGGTTTAACACTTTTTAAACAGGTACTCACATTATAATCAATATTTCTTTTTCAAGCCTGTGTACTAATAAATAGACAAAGATAGACACACATAATTCACAGACAAAGTGTATATTATTATTCTTTTTTGTTCTTAAATTAAGAATACATTTACAAGTGTGAAAGTATATACCTTTTAAAATATTAAAGTGAAATAAGAGAATGAGCCCACTTTAACAACATAACAAATAAACCTATTTACCACTATATGAAGTGGTTATAAACATCATATTAATAAATGCAAATGTATAAGAGGTGATACTTACTTTCCCATATGGGTTTTGTTTATTTTCCGCAGCAGGCTATCAGGTATTTTTTGATAGTTCTTTTACTGTATGCTCAGTGTTGCTCACGTTTATCCACAATTTCTGATCATGGTTTATTACACCTGCACTGCATTTAGACCTCTCTCTGTATACAACACACTTGAACATGCTTTTCCGCATGCCTCTATGATGTATAAAGTTAGACAGCCAATCACCAGCATTATTAAATCTCCATGATCAGATTAACTCCTTGGGTATCAAAATATGCTACCGAATGACAAGATATGTTTTGATTCTCGGTAGTACTGAAGCCATTCCTTTGGTGCTATAACAGTACTGAAGTTCTGTACCCAGCCCTATACTGGGGTACATATTTCACAACCACCTGCCTCCTAAAACTTCCCCTAATGCATGTACTGTGCCAGAGCACAGTTTGCCCTGTAAATGAAACAAACAATAGTCGTACCTGTTTGTAATTTGTACAAGTTATTTATAGATTCAGCCAGGCTATGTGATGTTTTTTTCCCCCTCCCTCCTTTTTGTCTAGTCCCATAAAGGTCATTGCCCATAGCAGTTTGGCTGAGAGAATAAATTCTCACACACACGGTTATCTATGATGTGTGAAGGTAGTCTGTTCAAAATCTAAAGCAGATCTCTTGTTTGGGGATGAGGATTTTCTCAAGTTCATTCCCTCCGTGGGGGAGTTTTTTTTTCTGCATCCAGGAGGTGCAGGGCCTTCATCGGAGCAACAACACCTGCAACAGACTGCGTGACCCTCATAAAATATGCACTGGAATGTGCTGGAACAGCCGCATCTGTTAATCTGAACGAAGACATTTTTGTTGGCTGATCTCAATGCTAGAGAGTGGAGAGGGACGGGAGGGGTGGGGGGGGGGGGGCAGAGGACGTCTTGAGGTTGAGCGAGACATAACTGCATAGCTTCTCCAGACCAGCTGAAGCATTAAATTATGACTGAATAAGTGTTAGCTGGTGGACTGTCAGAGCTGTCTTTGTGTACTTTTTTTGGTGAAGATAAGACATTCCCATCTCTCTCATGGCACCTTTTCAGTTGTCTTCTTGTATCTGAAGGGCAGAGTGGAAGCTGCGTGTGGAAGCGGCCTTGTTATTATAGTCTTATGGCTGTGTTTATTATAACTGCCCCTAATCCACTTTAAATGAATCCTCCCTCTGATGCTGTGAGCTGTCTGTGTGTTGATTGAGGTGGAGCAATCTCCGCCTCACAATAGAGAACCAATTTGGAAATGACTGCTGTTAACACCACACTGCAATAATCTCAGTGCTCACTGCTACAGTGGAGAAAATCTTTCAGTTCTCTCTCCTCCTGTAGGTTTTTTAATCAGTACTAGTTATTTTAAGTAAGACAGACAAGGCTTTAATGATGGGAAGGTGGAGAGGCGGTGCTTCTCTGGTGTTGATCTTCCATGATTTTTGGCAGTATCCCCAGAGACTCCACACATAGATACTGCAAACAAATAGATGGCTTTGCTTCATGTCCTCAGTGCTGAGGTCCCCGCAGGGCAAGCAGTGAGGTCACCAGCTGTCCCGACTGCCGCTGTTACCACCTTTGATGACATGCGCGTGTTTGTTTGTGTCCGTGCCGCAGGAATCGTATCGACAGGTGATGAAGATGAGGCCGAAGGACCTGTGGAAGAGGCTAATGGTGAAGTTCAGAGGAGAAGAGGGGCTGGACTACGGCGGAGTGGCCAGGTAAGAAGTTGCTAGGTGTAAGTCAGATTTTGCTTTTGTAAGTACAGCATCACTTTTTCCACCAAGGTCTGCCTCCTAGTGGAGAAGAACCAAAGCACACTACTGAAATTTCTTCTCTGTACTCAGAAATAAAATGCAGGGACAAACTCTGCTTACACACCTTCTACCTCTACTTACATCTGTGTGTCATTCTCTGTGCAGAGAGTGGCTCTATCTGCTGTCGCACGAGATGCTGAACCCGTACTACGGCTTGTTCCAGTACTCCCGCGATGACATCTACACTCTGCAGATTAACCCAGACTCTGCTGTCAACCCTGTAAGTCTCAGTCATTGCTAACAGCTGTTGAGTGCAATTAACTGCATGTGTCACCTGAATGATGGGGTCTGTCAAAAGGCGAATTCACTGTCGTAATTGCAATGGTTTAAAGGCACAATTTGTGTTGTGGTTGTCAATCTGAAGCTGACATAAATGTTCTTATTATCCTATTTTAAGCCACTTTTTTTAACAATACAAACATCTTGGTTATTTTGAACTAGTGTTACCTGAATAAGAGTTTTTAGTTATTTAGAGCTTAACCTATAAAGGGCAACAAGCAGAGCAAACATTAACATAAGCTCATGTAAGCAGCTGCCTCAGAGAAACACATTTTTTCACATGAAACCTCCCTTCTCAGTGATTTTTAGCTTTAATCACTGGATCTGTTGTTGTGGAGAGGAGAAGCCATCTGTAGGTAATCCGGCACCCGATAAAAACCCTCCTGAATGTCTGGATCTTGAACCATTAAAGGCACAAGGCAAGCTAATTTTGCAGCAGCTCAGCTCACACAGCCATCTGATCAGACATCCCGTGTTTTCCAAGCAGCTTCAGGAAAACAGCGAATTTTAACACGAAACTGCCTTATTCCCTGTTTTTTTTTTTTTTTTTAATGTTTCATTTTACTGGTTGAAATCACTCTGTTTGTTTTGGAGAGACAGACCTTAGGATAATTCATCTCCTGGTAAAAACCTACTGAATAATGAACACTGATGGAATTCTAAACAGAAGAAGTTGACTGCGGAGCAATGTTGAAAACAGTTCCCACGATCTCACGCTATTTCATGACATTATCAACTCTATCTTTTGTTATTGTTTTGGTTGAGAGACCCCTATTGGCAGAAAATGACATAATGCAGTTAAAATCATGATATCTTCTTCCGTTGTGTAATAAACTGAAGCACGGTGCAAATATTTCCTGATTTTAGTCAGCTGGAGAACTCGACCTTCCTGTGTTCTCATTTAGAGACTAAATCTGTTGTGTCCACCACCAGGAGCACTTGTCATATTTTCACTTTGTGGGTCGTATCATGGGGATGGCAGTATTCCATGGCCACTACATAGACGGAGGCTTTACCCTACCCTTCTACAAACAGCTGCTGGGTAAACCCATCACCCTGGACGACATGGAATCTGTAGACCCTGATCTGCACAACAGCCTCGTTTGGATCCTGTATGTACTTTTTTTTTCATAGAAATGCAAAAACAGAATTGACTTTTTTAAAAAAAGGGGGAAACTGTTAAACAGCATTATTCATAGTGTAACGTAAGATACGAACATAAGCAATTCTTAACTGTGCTTGTACAACTTTTTACAATCTACCCATCTAATGAGAAGTTTTACCCTCGTGAAAATGCTTTTCCATCTTTGTAAGCATGTATCCTCAGGTCATGTATTCTCTCCAGCTGAACAGCTGCTGTCATTTTGTTTTGATCTCATCTTCGTGTTTTTTTTGTTAGTTTTTTGATCAACAAATTGAAATGTTTCTCCAGGGACAATGATATCACAGGTGTGCTGGACCACACCTTCTGTGTAGAACACAATGCTTATGGAGAGATCATCCAGCATGAGCTCAAGCCCAACGGTAAAAGCATCCCAGTTACCCAGGACACGAAGAAAGAGTATGTCCGGCTCTACGTCAACTGGCGCTTTCTGCGAGGCATCGAAGCCCAGTTCCTGGCTCTGCAGAAGGGCTTCAATGAAGTCATCCCCCAACACCTGCTCAAGGCCTTCGATGAGAAGGAACTAGAGGTGCTTTAATTTCTTTGTCATGCCCCAAGTCACATTGCTTGATGTCATTAAACATATGAATATGACACTCCCCTCTTCTTTTCCTTCTACCTGTAGCTGATTGTATGTGGCCTAGGTAAAATCGACATCAACGACTGGAAGTCCAACACGCGGCTCAAACATTGCACTGCAGACAGCAACATAGTTAAATGGTTCTGGAAAGCTGTGGAGTCCTTCGACGAGGAGCGCAGAGCTCGGCTGCTGCAGTTTGTCACCGGCTCTTCCAGGGTTCCCCTGCAAGGCTTCAAAGCCCTGCAAGGTAACAACACAAAGGATATATGCTGACAATACAGGGTTTTGTTATGTTAATACATCCCAAGATTGGAATTGCAGGACAATCAATGGGATGGACTCACACCTGATTAACCATTCAGAATTATTGTCATTTTAAGGGTCTGCTTATGTTAATGTGATGCCACATTCAAAGTGTGAGAAGGTGTGGTAGCATGGTCTTTGTTGCACAGAGTGCTCCCTATTCACAGACGTGTGCACACACATTCTCTGTGTGTGTCTCTGGGTTTCTCTGACCTGAGATGAACCTCAAGTCTGTGCAGCGTAGTGGTTCAGTGGGTCCGTCCTGGCAGGCAGTGCAAAGAGATGGAGCATCCAAGCATAGGGAGAACACTGTGATCTACAGCTTCTCTCAGGAAGACAGCACCCTTCCACACCTTATATAATGCAGCCATCCTCTCTCTGTTAAAACATCACCGGAGGCCCAAACACCCAAAAACATCAACGGCACATACACACATACAAACAGCAGACTGAACAGCAAACTGCTCCAGCAGCAGCTGTGGCTGTGGTATTGATTTGATTCTAAACGTTGGACACATGGCTACTGTCAAATGACAGTCAACTCATTTAGCCTCGTGGGTATTTAAATACTGAACTCTTTGTTGGGCTTTCTGTACAATAATATGCTTTGTTAGTCTCCCAGGAACATCTGAATATGTCAGGATGAGTATGCTATTTGCTTTGTTCTTAAAGAACACCGATAATTTTTGTCAATCGGACCCAAACAATAATTACGATAATAATCAGAGTAAAAAGTATAATGGGAGCGGATCCATCTCTTAACCAACAACAAAAACTATCTGCACCTGGATGAAATAAAATAAATGTATTACTTAAATAGATTTATAGATTTTCATCATGAGAACTGCCTCCGGGACACTATAGACACTTCTCCAAACAGAGACACAGATGGACAATTACAGCAAATGTGGAAGTGGTTTACTCCAGCGCCTCCACAGGACCTCCGGCAGGCCATCTGATTAGAGCAGTTAGTCTTTTTTACAGAAGAATCAAGCCCCGTTCTTCCAGCTGAATTCCCTCCAGGAGGGAGAACTTGTCATTAACCATTGCTGTCTGCAGTCCTTTCCCATTCTTCCAGTGTTATGGTGAAATTACCCATCTTGCTTTAATATTCATAGTATGGTCTCTTTTTAAATTTTAAAGAGGGAAATATGGTTTAGTTTTAGTTATTTACTTTTTTGTAAGTAGCTTCTTTATAAACTTTTTGGAAAAAACATCAAGGATTACTATTTCCATTGTGTTTTCCATTGTGTGTCTTTGAGCAATTTTTGTGATCTGAATATTTAACAAAATATAGAGATTTGTCTTCAATAACAGAAAATATTACACAGGAAATTTTCACTATTAAAAAAGGCAGTTAGTTACTAACAGATTCTTTATTGCTTCTTTGTAGTTGGAAGGAGACATATTTAGATGATTAAATCATCATTTTCAGCAACATAGACAAGTCTAACATAAAACTAATCTAGATGCCTTCTGTAACCACAAATACATTTGGACATTTTTTTCTCTCTTATTAATATCTCAGGTTAACTTCCTTATTATTCTTTATGCAGGTGCTGCTGGCCCACGGCTCTTTACCATCCACCAGATCGATGCCAGCACCAACAACCTGCCCAAAGCCCACACTTGGTGAGGAATCTGTTAACATTCCATACAGTACATCCTGAAATATTAGCCACACTTTTTCTACACTTTCTTATATTACAGCCTTATTCCAAAATGGATTACATTTTTTTTCCTTCTTTTTTCTACATGTGATACCCCATAATGACAAAGTTAGACAAAAAATCTATGAAATTTTGCACTTTTTTGTAACAACTAATATTCAGTATTTATATATAAATTCAAGTATTCACAGCCTTTTAAATAAAGCTCAGGTGCATCCTGTTTCCACTGACCATTCTTGAGATGTTTCTACAACTTGATTGACCACCTGTGGTAAATTCAGTCCATTTTGAATAGTACACTCCTGTCAATATAAGGTTCACCAGGATAAGAATCAGATTATTCACTCTGACAGAGCTCCTTTGTTTCACTGTGGAGAGATAAGAACCTTACAGAAGGACAAACATCTCTGCAGCACTCGGCTGGGCCTCTATGGGGGAGTGACCCAAACGAAAAGCATCAAGTCTGGAAGAAACCAGTCAGCACACATCACCTCACCTGGACAATACCTTCCCTACAGTGAAGCATGGTGGTTTTTTAGCAACAGGAACTGGAAAAATAGGCAAAATCGAGGGGGAGATGAATGCAGCAATATATATGATAAATATCAAATGAAACAGGAAAACAACCCTCAGCACAAAGCCCACATAACAAAAGAGTGACTACAGAACAGCTCTGTGAATGTCCTTGACCCAGCCAGAACCTGATTGAACATCGGTGGACAGATCTGAGATGGCTGTGCACTGAGGCCCCCCCAACCGACCTGATGAAGCTTGAGAGGTGCTGCACGAGGAGAATGGGAGAAACTGCCCAAAAATAGACTAAACTGTCAATACTTATGTATAGGATATTTTTTTGTTCTTGAGTTTTGATGGATTTGCAAAGCCTCTCACAAACTTTTTTTTCCCACTTGGTCATTATGGGGTATTATGTGTAAAATTTTGTGGAAACTAATGGAATAAGACTGTAACATAACAAAATGTGGAAAAAGTGAACCACTGCGAATACTTTCCGGATGCACTTTATCATTCAGTCACGCAATGCAGTGCCTGCCTTTGAGGCAGAGGGAGAAGCCTCAAGTGATGTTGAACTGTGACAAAAAACTCTGTTTTATTATCACGTTTTCTATTACACATCTTCATGTTTTAAATTCTTTCTCTCTTCCAGTTTCAATCGGATCGACATTCCTCCGTACGAGCACTATGACAAACTGTACGACAAGTTGCTCACTGCCATCGAGGAGACGTGTGGTTTTGCTGTGGAATGAGTCACTGGTGCGGGGCAGAGCTCTGCAACAACCAGAAGCAACATAGTTTTGGCCACGATCAGCACCCCTTTACAAATCAGTCCGGCGGGGGTTATCCACAGTTGCTTTACCTGGGGACGCCTAAACTTCCCGGGGACACGTGGTCAAGCTAAGGGAAGGTGGGCAAAGAAGACCAGAAAATATCATCTCACTCTGGTTTTCTTAAGACCCTCCAGCCCTCCTTTGTCTTTTTTTAATTATTGAAAAGGATCTCTTCAGCTGCTAATAACTCAGACTATTTACTAACTTGTGGAACCTGCAGAATTTTTTGGTTCTTCCCTTTTTCTAAATTAATTTTAGCATTTAAAAAATAGACTGTATGCCATGTAGCAATGCTCCCCCTCAACAAGCAGAACACAGTCAATCCACTCCAAAACAATAGACGCATTACCAAGACTAGTTTGTTTACTAGAGTACAGGGTTATTAATGGTTACCACAACCACCTGGAAACACTAAATTAGGATGTGGTGTGTGCATGACTCAGGCCGTTTGGTGCCTCCGAGTGATCACTTTGAAGCTATCGGTAATGCCAAGGCTGGAGAAATGGGGATGTGTGAAGATGAGAAGGCAGACTAGAGGCTGAATTAGGCCATCCCGACTGTTTACAACCCTCTCCAAAGACAGCAGCCGCTCCTGAGTCGCTGCCCAACATCTAGAGTTTGCATTCTCTAACACCGATTTCACAAGTTCGAAACTAGTTTTGCTTAAAAACGAACACATGAATGAATAACTTGAAATGTTATTTTTATATAATGAGAAAATTGAAAAAGAATCAATCATATTCTATATAATATATATAATTTATTGCTGTTATATTTCAGAAACCCCCTTACCATTGTTTCAGAAAAATAAAACCTTTTGATGTTAAGTGTTGCTGTTTAAATTATAAAAGACAATTTGTCAAAACAGAATTAAGCTTGGCAGAACTTCAGTTAAAGAATGCTGTGGTTAATTTCTTGGCATTACCTCTCATACTGTGCAAGAAGAGGGATGTCTCCAAGGGCAAAACGTCTTAAACACACAATGTCCTCTGAGTGCCATAATCATTTGAATGAATGAATCTCTGCAAATATTGAGCAGACCCTTTAAATTCTACTGATTTCACCGTGGAGTTACAATATGGTGATGTGATGTTTCTGATCTACCCCCCTTTTTTAGCAGTTTATCATTTGTAGCTGGACTATATTTATGTCACTAGCATGAAAGATACAGTGAATTTCTAATGTTCTGTTGAGAATCCAAGAGTCCAAAGTTCATCACAATCTATTTTGTGCTGCCTCCATACTGTTGATGGAAAAAAAGAGAAAAACCTCTACTACCTTCTAGCCATTTGGTGCTAAAAAGCATTAACATTTGTCTTATATTGGCATCCTTACTCATTGACATACTACTGTTTAAAGTGCACAACGCATTCTACTCATGCTCATACCTGTTTGTGGCCACAAAAGAGCTCTACCCAGCCACATTCTCAGGAGATGTCATATGTAGTTTGTAATGTCATTTGATTTGACGACTGACAAGAACTAATTCTGACCATTTGTCTTTGATTTTTTTTTTATGTTTAAGAGGTTGAACAGTCTTGTCGTGCATTGTTTTGCCCACAGCAGTCCATTAACATACAGTAATCGTTGCATGTCTCCATATGTGCTTTTGATTGAAAGTGAACTGAACGAGATGAACTCCTGTTTTAGCCTGCTACACAGTCCTATCAATATTGTTTTATTTAGAGGAAGGGGGTGGGGGTTGTTTTCTACAACTGAAAATGAAATTCTTGAATGTTTTCAAAAGATGCTGCCTGTCTAGCAATCTCTATGACCGTGGACTGTTCTTAAAGTTTGCATACACACACAAAAAGAACTGTTCATTTTTTTTTTGTTCTTTTATGTAGACAAAGTGTATGCAAAGTGAAAAGTGTCCTCAGATGGTGCTTTGTACAGTAATAAGATATTGTTCATATATGTGGATCAAACAACCTGTAATTTATCTTTAACTTAAGTAGAAAAAGATTTTCTTGAAATGGAAAAAAGGAATTGCACACAAACAGAACGAGGTTGCTGTTTCGTATTGAACGGCGAACTCTGTATCAGATATCCATTCACCTATAAGTCCAGTGCACAAGCTGATCGCCCTACTGTCTGTTCCTACACTACATCGCTCAGCATCGCCCCACAGCTGCCTCTCACTGAAGAACTGAACTTTTTATTAAACAAGTCAAAGTTGAGAGATGCCGCTATTGTTTGTATTTTTTTGTTTTTTTTAATAGCATGATCCACTAGCAGGACTATATCTCTCATAGCTGACTGATGCAATTTGATGTATGTTAACACTATCATTTTGTAAGAGTATTTTATTTTTGTGTGTAATTAGTTCTAATTAAACTTGCCTTTGTCTAACAATGTAAGGCCTTGTATAAAGATATGACTTGCCTCTTTCTTTTCTTAATGAATTTGTTTCAAATAAAGACATTTTAATCATTATTAGTTATTCCACTAACAATTGTTGTGCTTAAGCAGATCTTTTTATACAGTAATTGTTTACTGTACTGGTTGAGGAAATATGTGCAAAGAAGGGAAGTTCTTCTATCAGAATGCACATCCCTGACCACCCCCTTTGTTTTCACTGATGACACTAGATTAAAACCTCCAGCAGATGGTCTCAGAGGGGGTCGGGGGAAACAGCCACCAACAGGGGCTGTTAGTGAGACAAATGGTGTCAAAACTATTTGTTTCTTAGATGTAATGTATCAAAAAGGTTTTTATAAAGTGTGCAAACTTGAAAAGTGATTATTTTATTTTTACCAGGACGTCCTCTTGAGGAAAAAAACATCTGTAATAAGTATCAAGAACAAGTATCCCAAAGTAGACAAATATTTAAAAAAAAATTATATATTATGTTTTTTCAGTATAAATCAGGGGCTTTATGTGTTTACCTTGTATTAATGAAGGTCCAAGTGATTAATCAGTGCGTAAACACATATAAAGAGCTATCGAAAGTGGCCTACATGGCCCCTGTTTCTTTTAATCAGAGAGAAAACTGCTTTTGGACACTTTTTCCTCATCAAAATACACTAAAAGCATAAAACACAAACTCTAATGAATATGTTTTTTTTAACTTATTCCAACGGTAATTCTGTGATAATTCACTACAAGTTATATTCGATGTGATTGTGAAATATAAAAGGAAAAAGGTCGTCTCTTTCATGTTTGGGTTGGTCCTGTTGACGTCACTTACCGTAAATATATCGGAAGCACAGTTAGAAGCCGGATTACCAGTTTCTGTCTAGTACATATTCATCCGCCAACAATCACGGTTATGATCAAATAGCAACAGTCACTTTATTACAAGTAAACACCGAAACCAGCTGTGCTGTGGCTTTTTTAAAGTGCATGCCTCTCCATTGAAATATAAAAGACAAGAAATACAAAACATTTTTTAATTTTAATTACACAATGTTTGCATGTGATTTAATATAAACTTATGTCTGCCTTAACTCGGCTAATGTTGTGTAAATATTACTCAGACAAAATTAAATATGTATTTATACATATTCCGTCGAGACGAATTTAGTATTATTATAACTATGTTTAAAACACAATTACACTGTATCATTTGTCGTTTCTGTCAAGAGCCGAGCAGTCGAAGAGGCGGATGAATACATAGGAAGGGGGATTTCCTCTTGCTATATATACCGGGCCTCATTTTTTTCCTAACCGGCATTTCAGCAGTACTGCCACTCGGTGTTTTTAGTCGGCAGTTAAACCGCAGTCTATCGTATTTATCTTTTCATTTATCCAGTTTGTTTAAAATATGCCAGGATATTCCGACAGAGACCGCGGCAGGGACCGAGGGGACAGAGATAGAGGGTAAGTTAAGGCTTTTCTTTCGTGTTTCAGACGAGATTCGCCCTCGTGTGATCAGTACAAATGGCTGACTTCTTTTTAAACGACTGAGACGAAACTAACAAGTTAGCCACATATATACATCATATGGTTTAAATGAAGCGTCGTAATGTACTATGCGATATTAATGAAGAACCCAATGTTGGAGAAACCGTTAACTGCATTCAGTCTCGCCGGGCCCTGACCGGCAGATCGAGCCTGTAGTAGTAGTAGTCCGGCCCGAGGCCTTCAGTTAGCTTTTAGCTTCGCGCTAACCGGCCGCTTTTACTCAACAGCCGCGGGATACAGCATTAACGAGGCCTGATAACGACGGGTTAATACCTCACCACCACTCTTATCAAGATAGGGACTCGTGGTATTTTCTTTGTAGGGAACGTGTATGGGTTAGCTCCGGCTGCTAATACAGCTGGGTAGTCGGCTTTTCGCCATGTGGCAGCATGAATGCGGATACAAAATGCCGGGTGTTTTTCCATTGTTCCTCTACTGGCTGGAAAGTATATAGCAGTCCAATCGTGTCTCAGAATGACGCAGTTAACCCGGGTCTGTGTTTGTCTTAAAATTGCGGGTTTTGACGCGTTAAACGATGTGACTGCGTTAAACTCGACTCTGTAAATAACCGACTGTCGTTTATCGCAGCTATGGCGGCGGTGGTCCTCCTCGCTTTGGTGGGAACCGCGGAGGTGGCGGCGGTGGCGGCGGAGGGAAGTTCGGTAATCCCGGCGAACGGCTGCGGAAGAAACACTGGAACCTGGACGAGCTCCCCAAGTTTGAGAAGAACTTTTATCAACAGCATCCAGATGTTTCCCGGAGGTCTCCGGTATGTAACCGACGTGCTGCATGAGGTGTTATGCAACAGCGAGAAATGTGCTCTGTGCTGCACGTGTTGCAGTTACACAACCCACAATGACCCTGCAGTAAGTTTCTTTCATTCTTATCTTGTAGCAAGAAGTCGAGCAATACAGGAGGTCCAAAACAATTACGGTGAAGGGAAGAGACTGCCCAAATCCAATCCAGAAATTCCATGAGGCCAGCTTTCCATGTAAGTTCACATTTGAATAAATGACTGAAATAAGGATTTTTTTGTGCATATTAACTGATTGTTGTCTTTTCCACAGCTTATGTAATGGATGTAATCAACAAAATGAACTGGACAGATCCAACGCCCATCCAGGCTCAGGGCTGGCCTCTGGCTCTTAGTGGCAATGATATGGTCGGCATTGCACAGACTGGCTCTGGCAAGACACTTTCTGTAAGTAACTCTGTCTGCCATGGCACTAGTTGCTGTTCAACAAATACTGCATTGATCTGTGCTGCTGAGTCAGGCCACTGGTTTCATGTTCACGATTACTTATTTAGCTCATAAGTGTTTTTTTGTTTTTGTTTTTTTTTCCTTCTGCAGTATCTGTTGCCTGCAATCGTTCACATCAACCACCAGCCTTTCCTGGAGCGTGGAGACGGTCCCATTGTAAGTGGACATATCTTTTTCTAATCTAGGCTTTCAATTATTTGAGACATAGAAAGTCCAGACAATGATTTTTAATCAAAACATTTTTTAAACTAAAATTACATGCCACCATACAGCGGTGGTTTGGCATTTCCATAACTCTTCCAATGTGGCCTGGTTCCTGTATAAATGTGCTTAAGCCTGTTGAATTTGAATTAAAAAGCCATGTTTTATTTTATCCCTCAACAGTGCTTGGTCCTGGCCCCAACCCGTGAGCTGGCACAGCAGGTGCAACAGGTGGCTGCAGAATACGGCAGAGCTTCTCGCCTCAAGTCTACCTGTATCTATGGAGGAGCACCCAAAGGACCCCAGATTCGTGACCTCGAAAGAGGTAGCATATAGTCCCATTTTAACATTAAAAGCTGCAGGTGTGTCCTGTTTATTTGGTGGCCTTTTGTCCATAGATTTAAATTTTTTAAATACATTTTTAGGTGTAGAGATCTGCATCGCCACCCCAGGCAGGCTCATTGACTTCCTTGAGGCAGGAAAGACAAATCTCCGTCGTTGCACTTATCTTGTGCTGGATGAAGCTGACAGAATGCTAGACATGGGCTTTGAACCACAGATAAGGAAAATTGTGGACCAAATCAGAGTAAGAAACGGCTTTTAGCCCATTCATTTTCTTAGATTTCTGTAGTCTAACATATTAAATGAATGTACTGCTAATTGTCTGTTTCTGCAGCCTGATCGCCAGACTCTAATGTGGAGTGCTACTTGGCCCAAAGAGGTTCGCCAGCTGGCAGAGGACTTCCTGAAAGACTATGTGCAGATCAATGTTGGTGCTCTGCAACTCAGCGCCAACCACAACATCCTCCAGATTGTTGATGTCTGCAGTGATGGCGAAAAGGAAAACAAGTGCGTAATGTCCCTGTCAGTGATGGGGAAATGTCACTAAGCGCATGTTTAGACATTTGAACATGTACAACTTGCACTCCTTAAAATGTTGTGTTAAAATCAAATTCCCTTTTTAATAGACTTATCCGTCTGCTTGAGGAAATCATGAGTGAGAAGGAGAATAAGACGATCATCTTTGTAGAGACAAAGAGGCGGTGTGATGACCTTACCAGGAGGATGAGGAGGGATGGGTAAGTTTGTATTCTGGTAATTTAAAATACACATTCACAACAGGGTGACCTGTCTTATTTTTTTTTTCCCCTCCCCTTGAATTCTATGAACTAACATGGCATGCTTTAATTCTGTTAGGTGGCCTGCTATGGGAATTCATGGAGATAAAAGCCAACAGGAAAGAGACTGGGTTCTCAATGGTGAGCTCGCATCACTCATGACATATCGCATCACTATATGATCTAAATAATTAATTTCTTTTAATTTTCTTTTAATCTAGAGTTCAAATACGGAAAGGCCCCAATTCTCATTGCTACAGATGTTGCCTCCAGGGGTCTAGGTCAGTATCCTCGTTGAACTGCTTTTGTACTCTACTGTATTTTGAAAAGAAAGTGTATTTGCTTTCTTTAACTCTTCTGCTTCTTTCTGAGTTTCTCCCCGTACCTGAAGGAGCAGTCTGTGGCAGGGCCTTGGCATGACAAGCCCAGGTCTCCAGAGGGGGAAGGAGGATTCTTGGAGGTGTCCTGACTGGCGAGGCACGGGTCTCCCAGTTGTGCAGATATACAGAGGTGACCAGGCCCAAGTGCAGCATAACGCGCTGGCCTGCCTAAAAGTGGGGGCGAGTTGAGGGCTGGCCACAGTTCCTCCCCCATATATGCTCGTCTGTTCTCTGGCAGTGGTTTGGACTGCTTCACACACACCCAGGCTCTGTAACTGTCCCAGCTCAAAGCTCGGCTTCACTGTGTCCTATTGCCTTGCTTGTAGGTTTGTGCACTGCATTGCAAGTCAATTGCGTCATTTGGAAGGTGCTTTCTGTTGTGCAGACTCGTTGTAAAGCATGGGTGGCGTTAATGTTGCAGTTTAACTCCTGTCGGAAGAGCAGCTGGTCAGATCGATCATACCTTCACCTCTGTAATGACATGGCTACTGGCGCTTTTGGTGACAGTGGGGCATGCTAGTTGGACACACTTGGACAAAATCCAAGCTGACACTCCTCCCTCGCCTGCGTTTCAAAGTCATGTCGAGACCTGCCAAAAGAGACATTATGATCAAGTGAACACTGGGTCTGGAAAACTTGCCATGCTGAGTGGGGATGCACTGTTTGTAGGCATCCTGCAAATTGGTTCAGATCTACAGTTTGTGGCAAGAGACACGGACAGTGTGAGCTTTATAGCAAGCATCATGTGTGTAACAAAGGGACAATGGTAAAGTGCTAGTCAAGCACACTAGGAGGCAGTAGTGTGCATAGCAGCCCTACTGTGTAGAGACACCCGAGGGTCACTTGACAATATGTGGGGCGTGTGCTGCAATGGGAATGGACTAGTGAATGCATACTCCAGAAAAGGGTAAGACTTCTGATCCCTTTTTTCTGAGGGTGGTTTGCCAGTGGTTCAAGAAGGAGGGTTTTTTATTTTATAACGCTGGATTGGAAGCTAATGGAGTGTGCGTCGTTTATCTTTTCCCACCGTAGTCTCCCCTTGGACTGAATGTTGTCTGGTTTTCTCAATGCCATTTTTTTTTGCAGTCTTGTGGAATTGTCCAGCAATATCCACCTCATGACAGTACTAACTTGGCCTCTTTTGTTTTTGATCTGGTTGTGGTGGCGCCGGCGCACGTCTTTTGTGTGCTGTCCTCCTTTCCCTTTATGCCACACCGCAACACAATCTTACAGATGTTGAAGATGTGAAATTTGTCATCAACTTTGACTACCCCAACAACTCTGAGGACTATATCCACCGCATTGGCAGAACGGCACGTAGCCAAAAGACAGGCACAGCCTATACCTTCTTCACTCCAAACAACGTGAGGCAGGCCAGCGACCTCATCTCTGTGCTCCGCGAGGCCAACCAGGCAATCAACCCCAAGCTCCTCCAAATGGCAGAAGTCAGAGGAGGTAAATCTAATTGGTGAGATACAGAAACTGTGCTGTTTGAACTGCAGCCACTTTTTTTTTTTCCTGCTGCTCTTTTTCACTGTTCTGAGAAGTGGATGGGTTCCTCACTGTGAACTTCTGGGTATCTCAGAACAGTTATTTTCAGTTAAACTTCTGCTTCATTAACATTACAATTTGTTCCATGTCATTTTTGTTTTAATTAATTTTTCCCTGATCTGCAGGGCGTTCAAGGGGCGGCAGAGGTGGTGACTACAGAGATGACCGCCGGGATAGGTATTCTTCTGGAAGGCGTGATTTTGGCAGTTTTAGGGACCGGGATAACGGTAGAGGCTTTGACAATGGACCAAGTAAAACCTTTGGCACAAATTCGCAGAATGGAGGC
The DNA here is from genome assembly GCA_036785175.1 of Eupleurogrammus muticus. Taxonomy (NCBI): domain Eukaryota; kingdom Metazoa; phylum Chordata; class Actinopteri; order Scombriformes; family Trichiuridae; genus Eupleurogrammus; species Eupleurogrammus muticus. The sequence goes on along the minus strand of JAYKQN010000011.1, from coordinate 20,731,580 downwards.
TATGGGTCCAATAACAGCAGCACCAATGGCTTTGGAGGAAGCAGCTACGGTAATGGACAGTCAAACTTTACCAGCCAAGCAGGATCCTTCGGTGGCCAGAGTAATTTCCAGGCCCCGCAGTTCACCCCTAAGAGTGGCGCACAGAATGGTGCAAGTCACCCCCCTTTCCCCTTCCCCCAGGCACAGGCACCGCAGCATCCTCCACCACCACTGGTGCCCTACCCCATGCCTCCTCAGTTCACTCAGTAAATACACACACTTGAAAGAAGTAATTTATTGCTTTTTTGACTCGTTTTAAGTTCTCTACTTAATCTAGATTTTTTTTTTTTTTTTTTTGTATTTACACGACAGGGTTACAAACAACTTCAACCTCTATCAAGCCTTTTTAAGATCTGCAGTGCAGCAATAGTGACGCACACTCTTTTTCCCGATTTAACTATTTAATTTGTTACATTCCTCGGTAATGTTTAGTTATGTTTTGTACTAGGTAATTCAAATGTATTGGTTTTTCATGTGTATACTTGAAAGTGATGTTAAGCTTCTGCCCTGGAAGTGCACTGCATGATCTTTCAAATAAAACGAAAAACAGACTTTGCTTGAGTGTTCTTTTTTCCACCCCCTTAAGGTTTTTACCCTCTCCCTATGAATTGTTACATTTCAGTAGTTCAAGCTTCTGTCCAGCAGGTGTCATATTTTACAAAGATGCTCATGTCGGACCCAGCATTGCTGGTAGTAGTATTCCCAATGGCACAATGGGTTAGACGGTGTGATGCTTTAAAAAAAAAAAAAAAAAAAAAAAAAGCCAGTTGCGTAAATTTGGTGTATGATGATCTGAGCAGGCTAAACTATCCAGAATAAATACTCATCATACTTTAATGCTCACAGATCTGCAGCACCTGTTTACACTCCAAGCTGCAGGTGTGGCTCATTTGTTAGATTACTTTCTACATATTTACAGAACACAAGTGTGAGGTTGTATGTGGAATGCCTGCTGTTTAAACAGCCTACTACTGAGCTTTCCTTTTTTTATATATCTTGCTATAATACAGCAGCATTTGCATAAAATATATACTTTCAGCAAGAGGAAGAAAACAGTCTTTACATTGTGAAAGCTATGCTATCAATGATTACTATTCTTATCAAGTGGATTTCACAATGTGGAATTTAAACAGGTGGGCTGTGCTTGATTAAGTGCAGGTGTGGACGCATTAAGGTGAACACATGTAGGCCTCGACATAATGAAACAAACACTGAGGCCTTGCTATTTACCATTGTATTACCTGTGACAAAGGTTATAATGTATCAGAGGAATGGTAAATCAATTTTAGGCGTTTTATGATTTGTTGATTCAAAATGGCAGGGTTGCAGTAAACTATATATATACACACGTACACCTTATCAATACACAAAGCAGAGCCTGTACTTTGTGTGATTGCTTAATTATTATGTAGCTACTTTGTGTTTATGAACAGAGAGCAGAAATGTCCCACTTTAACTGCTGACATATTAATGTTGGTTAAGATTTATATCTAAAATCACTTTGGTGCAGCTGGTTAGAAACGTCATTGTGCACCTTGCGCTGTCACTTGGTACTCCTGTGTCCACAAACACAGGTATGAGGGTGTTGGCTCAAGGAGTAACTGCTTTGGGTGTGCGACAACCACACCCACTGCAAGCATGAGACGGAGCAGCATGCCCAACAGTTTGTTGCACCTGATGCATGAAGAGAAGTTGTTTGACTCCTTAACACTCAGAAAAATATTAAAATAGAGCTTATCTGTGTCATGCTCTTCAGTTATGCAGGCCATCCTTTCTATCTGTCACAGCTGGGGAGTTCCTCAAACAAGAAGGTGTGTCTGATCCGCACTGATATTGGAAATTAATAAGCTCTTAGTTATGATTATGTCTCTAAGACTATAAGACACGTTAAACCTTTTCTGGCTCCAGAAGTATTGGTTGTTATTTCTCTTATGGTTAACATTGTTGACACAATGTGTTAGTGTTCTAACACAGATAATATATTAAAACAACATTACAAATGCTGCCAATGCTAATGAAAAAATCTATCAAGTGACTTATTATGAACATTTGATGGCGATTGTACATATATGTGGAAACATATGGAATGTATAAACCTTTCCTTTAGTACTTTCACTTCCACCGCCACTTTACTACATATTAGTAGTAAATATTATACTTTTCTCTACATTTCTCTTATAGTTTTAGTTACTTACTCAGGTTAAAATTGTACATATAATTGTAATATAATTATTAGTTTATGAATTACAGTGTTGTTTAAATATTATTTTTATTTGTGACCTCTTACAAAATCAGTTCACATGATTTTAAATAAATAACTATTCAAGGCTGTAAAACAAAGCTGTAAAACTCCAATATCTCTAAAAACATACAAATTAAAGAAACATTCAAAACAATAAATCCAAATGCATGTAGTACAACTATTATTTGTTATGCAATGTATCATCTCACGACCCCTCAGTTTTATCTTGTGACCCTATACTGCTAAACAGCTCAAACTAGCCCCACCTCCAGCTACGATAACTGAACTGTTGCTTATATATTAACTGTTCAATGTATTTATTATAATAGACACAGTTCCAATCTATGTTTCTGCAATACAAATTTAATATAGTGAACATATTTTTAAGTGTTTAGGCTTGTAATACTTAATTTAAGTAGGATTAAAAATGCAGCAGTTACTTGTTTTTTTGAATTACATTTACTTATCTGAAGACTCTGACATAACCACTAGATTTCAGGAGCATCATGATGTTTTCTTAGGATTCACAACCTGTTTGCTGATCACAAATAGAACACTTTTAGAAAATATAATCAGAAGAATAAACATGTGTATGTGAATAAACATGCTTCACAGTCCTCACTATACAGTGAGGACTGTGAAGCAGCAGGAATGTGTGTGCATGCAAGCGTGTGTGTGTGTGTGTGTGTGTGTGTGTGTGTGTGTGCGTGTGTGTGTGTGGAACAGGTCCATCCGGTCGGCCACTGCTCTGTTCTTACCTACCAGACACACCTGCCGGCTGCCTGGGAGGAGCTGACACAGGTGGACGCTCCTTAACTGAGGAAAGACGCTGCAGGAGACGAGGAGTGAGAGGAGAGAGGCAGAGCAGCTGGAGAAACACACACTCGGACTCAGATTACAGACGCAAGGCCTGAACGTCCCCCCAAGATGTCCAAGCCAAAGGAATCGACGAAGATCAGCAAGTGAGTTCTGACATTTCTCTGTGTCTGTGTGTGTGTGTGTGTGTGTATGTGTATCAGGTTTCCCAGTGTTACATTACTCTCCCCGAGTGTCCCCTTGTCTCATCTCCTATCTCATCACTCACACTGTTCTACCCTATAAACATCTGATCTGAAATGTGATCTATGCTGCATGTGGGCATCACATGATAGTAACAATTATTCAACTGTTGGATTCTGTGTATTCAATACAAACATCTGCCCCTTAATTCATTCTTCGTCAAATGAATGAACTCTCCCTTCGTCACAGTTTTTATTGCATATTGTTTTTGCCTAGGAAGAGTTTCCCCAGAGTTTACTGATTGACTAAGTCTATGTGTAATGGCAGTCAACAGGCCTGGAATCCTGACTCATATGTTGATAAGACATCTGGAGACAGTGAGTGACAGCAGACAGGAAGGCGAGGGAGCGGCAGGGCAGGGTCTCCCTGCTGCTCGCTCTGTTTGCCTTCACAAATACCGGAGCTGCACTGGAAGAAAGTGTGTGTTGCCTGTATACAAACACATTGCTGTACATGGCATTTGAAAATTCCTTAGAGTTCTCTTTTCCTGGGTTTTATTTGTAATCAAAATATATTTTTAGTTTGAGTTCCTAAAATCATCCTTTTCAATAACAGTTAGGAGCCTCAAATAATCAGATCAGATCCTTATGCTCATCCTGACAATCAAAAGAACCAATTTAAATATGCTTTCAGTGTATTCGATGGAGGCCAGAATCATTGTTTTGTTTAAAGTTCATCCAAAGCTATTTTAAGAAAGCTACCAGACTGAGTTTGTAAAATCAGGTGGATATCTACCAAAGTAATTTTATTTGTCCAATAAAATTCCCTCTTTGTGTTTTCTGTTGAGTGTCAGTAGAATTATTATGATAAAAACTAAGAAATTGGTATAAACAAACTAACTTTAAAATAAATCAATCTTAATTGACTAACTAAGACAGCTAAAGACTCGTATTGGCTTCAGATAAACTGAAGATTTTTCTCCCCATCAATTACACTGAGAGTCATTGTCCAGTATGAACAGTAGCAATGACTTCAGCGAAGAAAAACTTGTCTTAATGTTCATTTGGACACCTCACTGTTTAATGATAGACATGATACTTGCATACCTGTCTTAAAATAATTATGGAAACACACATGTTGGACTTGGCTGTGAATGAGTAAAGGAGCAATAAAAGGTATTAATAACCCTCCAGCACCCTTCCTACTACTCTGTCATCTTTAAAGTTTACAATTCAATAGTGCTACTGGAAATTAATGCCACTGTTCTTTTGATGAGAACTGAATGGTGCAGCGTGACAGGAGGAATGTTTCACACACAGACCACATTCCTGATCATTTAATGGGAGGGGATGAGGAAGAGGGTGATCAACCGCGCCGTGATCTGGGTGTGTCGCAGTGAATAGTTGGCGGTCATATCACAAAGGAGCAGAATGGCAGGACAAACATGCAGAGAGGGCAAACAGGAAAGGGTTCATGAGTGACATGCCAATGAAAAATCATGTTGAGAGGTGAAGGAATCTTCTCAGAAGTTTCATGTTCCCGTCTGAAACGGCAGATAGATTTACACAGCTGGAATGCAGTGGTTACATGCAGGCGAGGCCAGTTTATTTGTAGAGGGCATGTTTAACAAGGGTGACGGGTGGGGGGTGACACAGTGGAACAGTGGGCAGCACTTTTGCCTCACAGCAAGAAGGTCGCAGGTTAAAAGACCTTGAACTGTGCGAGGTTTGCTCATCTGCGCTTTTTGTTCTCCCCGTGTCTGCATGGTTTTCTCCCAGAGTCCAAAAACATGCTGAGGTTGATTGGAGATTCTAAATTGTAGGTATGTGTGTGTGTGTGTGTGTGTGTGTGTGTGTGTGTCTGTGTGTTCCATGGTAGAGTGGGCTGGGGTGTATCTCTGCTTCTCACCTGTAATGTGCTGGGATTGGCTTCAGCAGACCCCTGTGACACCTAGTAAGGAATAAGCAGGTAAAAAGTGTTATACATAAGACAATTAAAACATGCAAAATAAACACTTTATAAAAAGTAGAGTTTACATTTTGTTACTATGTTATTTAATTTTAATTTAATTTAAAATAATGGAAGCAGCAATAAGAAAAGTCTTTCATCTTGATTTAAAAAAACATGACTTGCAGCAGGGTTAGGGTTCAGATGACCTGAAGTCCCACAAAACAGAACAGAAATCACATTGTTTGTGGTTAAAACTACTCTTATGGATTATTGCATACCACAAACCTCGCTCTCACTGTCCTCTCTCACTGTAACACTGCTCTCTAAAGTGTCAAGCATCTTTTCTTTAGACATAGGAGGAAAAATATATTTTAAAAACTCTACCTCTTTAAAAGTAAAAAGACCGATTTTAGAGGATAAGATAAGATAAGATAAGACTTTATTGATCCCACAACGGGGAAATTTGTCTGTTACTGCAGCGTACAGAGTAAAGAAAAGAAAAGAAAAATAAAAGCTAAAGAAGATAAAAACTATAAAAAATAAAAATACACAACACTATGTACAAAATTCGTAGAATTTGTTGATCCGCATACACAGTATGCATTATGGACATAAAATGGAGAAAAAATAAAAAGAGTATCTGTGTACTTATTTGGGGATTTCCTAAGGTCTTAATGTCCTTCAGTCATGCAAAAAAACACCTAAAACTCAGGTTTCTGCACGAAAGAACATGTCATCCATCAGAAAGATTTTCACTGTCCTCCCTCTCTTCGGGGTTATCTTACCAGGACCCAGGCCACTGACCTGGCCGTGGTGGTAGCTCGCATGCAGAAGAGCGCCGACCAGGTGGAGAAGAACATCCTGCGATCTGAGGAGCTGCTGGCTCTGGTGAGAACCCTACACACACACACCAAACACTGGGCCTCAGCTCACACACACAGCACCAACATTAGGATGGGAGTTCTGGGACAAACTACAAAATCATCCAGCCTCCATTTTTTTTTGTTATTTGTTTATATGAAGATTCAAGACTATACATGCACATAAAAATGCATACCACATATAAAAAAAAAGAGTTGGGTTAACTTTTAAGTTAAAATGAATATTTTAAGTCTTGCTTCTGAGTTTACTTGAGTCTGAATTCTGATTTTTGTCAACTCAACAGTAGGTTTTACTATTGTAATAACTTTCATTCATTACTCTTGCTAACTTTCCCCTAAGATGGACTAATTTATAAATTTGTATTGTATTAACCTTTAACTGTTAATTGCGCTAACTCTCTTGAAAATTGCATTATCAAAAATGTTGAACTACACCTTTAACACGACATCCGTCAGAAGAGAACATGCCATCCTATTTCAATGGGATTCAGCTAGTGTTAGCTAATGTTAGGGCTAACTGGTAATGTTAGCGACTAACTGCTAGCTGCTAGCAGCAGTTAGCTGCTAGCTGCTAGCAGCAGTTAGCCGCTAACTACTAAGGACTGAAAAGCTGTTTAAATGTAGAAAATTTGTGGGTCACTTTCTCTATTATGACACAACTCAAAATAAAAGCATTGTGTTATATAACATTAAAGTAAATTAAAGGTTGTTCGTAGCACAGCCACAAACAGACCTGAAATGAAAACGCTAAACGCTAAATCAGGAAGTTGGTTTTCCTGCATTTCACAACAGAGAAAAACAAGTTAACAGAACTGTCGTCCTTAGTATTGAACCACAATTACAGAGAAATATTAACAACACACCAAACAAATTTCGGAGCATACAACTGTCTTGCTTTGTTGTGCTAGCTTACATTGCCTTAAATTCTAGTAACAAATTTTCAAATTTTACCAACATATATTACTGTTTTATTACAAGTTAGCCTTTTTTTTTTACAGTGTATGTTCTTAACTTAAAGAGGTTAGACACTTTAAATCAACAAAAAAAACATGATGGGCTCAGAACCAGATGTTGCTCAGCTAAAAGGTTTTATACAACAATTAGCTTTAATGCAATTAAATTAAATACAACAAAAACAATACAAAAAGATTAATAAAAAAACATATACTATTTTCCCCTCTTTTTTCACTCCGCCTTTGGCAAAGTCAAGGTGTTAATATTTGGCAAGGAAAGGTCCCATAATTGCTGAAATTCCCCAGTTAAACCTCTTAATATAGTGTTTAATTTTTTCTAAGTGTAAAAGAGACAGTAGCTGGGTTTGATGCAGCAACACTGTTGACTCTCTTTGCTCCTGTGAAGGACTCCGACAATGAGATGAAGCATCAGGCCCTGGTCCACCAGAAGGAGTGTGCCAACAACCTGGCTCAGGCCGAGGGCCTGCTGAAGGATCTCTTCATGGACGTGGACAAGGCCAAGCGGCTGCAGCACCCGCAGGCCCAGGACATCGAGAAAGAGTGAGTCCCAGACAAAAATAAACCATCCAGTCACAGACCTACACACATGTAACTACATGCCATCAAGATATGCGCGGCACAATTTAATCTTTCCACGTTCCTCTTGCGGCTCTGCACACGTCTGACTGTGTCTGATCCTTTTCACTTTCAGTGTGAAAAACCTGCACGACCGCTGGGCTAAGGACTGCGCCATCTACAGGGATCTGTACGACCAGGTGCAGGATCTGGAGCTGGCACAGAAGATTGACTGGGGCCCCGGGCTGGATGACAAACTGGTGAGTTGATGCAACATCCTCCATAAAAAACTTATTCAAGTCAAGTTTTACTCACCAAACGTCTTCCCAGTGCATGTTTAGTGTCACAAACAAGATCTCTGTTGTGTGATGCCATGTTTTGCAGAAACAGTTAAAAAAAGAAGCGTATGGCCCCAACCTGTCTGACGTAGAGAAGCAGATCGCTGAGCACAACATTCTGCACCAGCAGATCGAAGCGTACGGCGCCCAGCTGCAGCCCACCACCACCAGCTCACCGGTAACATAGACACACACACACACACACACACACTGCAGGTAGACACACAGGATAAAGCATTTCATCATGTGGCAGCGGAGCAATGATATATCCCTGTTTTTTTTTCTCCCTTGTTTGTAGGAGCAGTACGCTGCTATCAAGGAGAAATATGCAAAACTTTGTGTAAGTTGTTTTTTGTTTTATTTTCAAGTATTGACTCTGTGGCTTCAGTGGGATTCAGAGGGGTGTGTTTAGTATATACAGTGTTCATAACCAATTGTTGACATAATTTCATTCTATGACTAAATGAACTATGATAAAAAGGTGAGTTAAACTCCATCTAATCTTAAAAGTGTTTAAGACTGAGTTGTCAAATGAACACTGTGAGGATATGTTATTGTTAACTGTATTAGTAAATGAGTTACTCTGACTAAATCTAAAAAAAAACAAAAAAAAAACAAGATGATTATAAAATAACATAATATGACTTTAACTAAATTTTATATTCATTTAAAACCCTCGTCCAAATGAACATGGTGTAAAGTCCCTTTTGTGTTTTGCAGGAGAGCTCCCAGCAGAGGCGCAGCCACCTGGCCTCTCTGTATGAGTACATGCAGGGCTGCAGCAGGGAGCTGGTCTACCTGTCCGGCCAGCAGGAGAGGGTCCTCCAGAGGGACTGGAGCGACCGCATGGTCGACCCCCGAGGCGTCCGCATGGAGTACGAGGTGAGGAGTGCCTCGTGCAGCACTGTGCACGTGTGTTTTCCTGAGGTCCGACATATGTGCCGGGTTCAAAGAAGAAAATTTAATTATTGTTTGTTAGCGTGCCTTCAAGCATAATCCTCCCAACCTGTGTAACCTGTATTGTAATAGTAACTACTTGGCTGCTGGGAGCATTTTATTTACTTACTGTATATGTAGAACTCAATGTCATGTCTTCCACAACCCTATTTGTTATTCCTGGATGTATGCAGAAATTCAAAAACAATGGACTGCTAGCACACGAGCATGAGGTCAACCAGCTGCAGACAGAAGGAGAACATCTGCTTGAAATGGGTCATCCTGGCAGCCCATCAATAGAGGTACTTCACACTTTAGAGATGACGCTGATAAGTCGTCATAGTCCTATATGACATCAGGCTGAATAAATGGAAATCCTATTAAGCACAATATGAATATGACCTCTTATCAATATCAAGTTACCCTCAACTTAATTTAAATGTTGTCAGGCGCACAGAGCAGCGGTGCAGCGTGATTGGCAGGCCTTTCTCAACTTGTGTCTAGCACAGGAAGTGCACCTGGACAACATTGAAGACTACAAGAAGGTAAAGTGTCTCTGACTGTGACCTACTATATTAATGTGTCCTCTTCTGGTTTCATTTCAGCTCATTGTTGAGAAACAAGTGTTTGTTCATTGCAGTTCCAGCTGGACGCAGAGACGCTGTCAGATTCCCTGAAGAGACTCAGAACCACTATGGACCCCAAGTCTTTGTCTGCTAAGAGCAACCACGAGGTCCTGATGGAGCTGGAGGTGCGAGTGTTCTCTGAATGTTATGGCTGCTCTGCAGCTTTAGAAAATTAGAGAAACATTATGCTGAGTTTTCCAGGTCTCACGAAAAAGTTTAGAAAAATTACATGTGTGCATGTTTAAAACCTGAAGTAGGGTAAATTGCAGACAACAGAATATTTACAATGATCATTCATTGATCGACCACCCAAAGATCAGATTTTGCTCCTCAGTAATAACAGATTCAGTATTTATCAAACTTAAATAAATCTAACTAAAAATCTAACTAATTTTAGAAAAATAGATTTAGAAAAAAATATCAAGCTATAGCACCCAAAGGGACCAGAAGATTAATCATGTAAGAGCCAATCAGATGGATTTGTTTCATTCATTTATTCATATAAAACATATACACTACTGCTCAAAAGTTTGGGGTCACTTAAAAATGTTTTTTTAAATGTTTTTTTTTTTTTTAACTCAGTTTTTTCAATAAAATTAACATTAAACTAATCAGAATACACTCTATACACTGTATGTTATTGTGGTAAAAGACTATTCTAGCTGCAAGTGTCTGGTTATTAAAACAATATCTCTATAGGTGTATAGAGGCTTTCTATACTTTCTCCAGTGTTCTAATGGTCCTTGTGCTATTATATTAGCAGAGTTAAAAAAACATTTTAGCTGCTTAGATCGAGCATTCTTTGAGGAAACTGAAGATTTTTTTTTCACTAATATCTGCAATGTATTATTATGGTAACTGTGTCTGTGAGTAGTGCACTGTTCAGTTCAACAATTTAGAGTCACACTGTTCTGCCTGGTCAGCTGAGCGCTGACCTACAGATTTTGTTCAGCCTGCATGTTGCAGGAGCCTCTTCCGAGGAGCAGGTTTACTGAGTTGCCTGAATACCTCACAGAGTCAAATCCAGAACAGCTAAGGTTCCGGATTTCCTCTGCAACCAGCTGCCTCAGTTGAACCTGCTTCTCACAAGAGTCTGTGGTTGCGTTACTTTAATTTTAATGTGATCATACTTACAGGGAGACGAACCGGCAGTGAAGAGGAACGAGCAGCGTCTGACTGCCCTCAGGGAGCTCAGCAGCAATGTCCTACCTCTGAAGCTACGCCGGACCAAGCCCCCCAAACCCACCACTGTCGTTGCCCTATGTGACTGGGCGGATGAAGATGTAAGAGAAGAGAAGTATGAGAACATTTTAAGAAATATCCTTGAGGTCAACACCTTTATCTATCATCTTCTCTGGCTGTTTTAGGACTCAGTGAGACGCGGTCAGGAGCTAATCCTGAAGTCCAACTCAGATAATAAGAACTGGGAGCTTCAGGACGGCAGTGGGAAGGTCAAAACTCTGCCTGGTGCATGTTTCATGGTCCCACCGCCCGATGATGAGGCCTTGGAGAAAGTAAACAGGTATAAAGACACAAAATCACCACCTAAGTATACTGTTCAAAGTGTAACCTGACTGATGATTCCAAATGAAACGTCTCGTCTGTGAGTCCAGTCTGGACAGAGAGCTGACAGACTTGAAGAACAGTAGATCTGCCCTGATGACCTCCCTGAAGAATCCCATTGTGGAAGTGGTACGGCCTCAAAAAGCAGGTGAAAAGAAAAAACATTTTCACAGAACATCCTCTTGTTTTCAGTGGCTTTCATACCATAAAACAGTCTTTCCTGGAATGCTAGGGCTTGTCTAACATTGTTTCATAGTTGTCTTCACTTCTTCCCAGCTACTGCAGCCAGTGCCCCAGAGAATCCTAAAGCTGCAGAGTTAGCCAGAGATTTAGACAAGATCAACAATGCTCTGGATCATAATAAGAAAGAAGTACTGAGCAGATTAAGGGCGCCTCTAGACAACCGCAACCCAATACAAAACTTAGCCAAAAGGCTGCAGGAGCATGAGGTGATTAAATAATATGATCTACTTTACATTTTCATAAACTTATTAATGTTCTAAATGTCCTCAGAATGTTCACATGTGTCTGGCTTGTTTTCCTCCAGAAATCTGCTCTGAACGTAGGGAAGCTGGAATCTGAGAAGTACGCGGTTCAGAGAGAGATGGAGCCGGTTTTGGCAGAGAAACCGCTGGGACCCACAGCTTCTTCCCTGCCCCTCAAACTCAGCGCTGTCAGCAACAAGACTGACGACATGAACACCCTCATAGATCTGTACAAAAAGAAGTGAGGAGATCAGAATGGAATTTAAACATGTTGGGAGTTTTATTCAAGGCAATCCTTGAAACATTTACCTAATATATAATATAGTTACAGCTTTATGTTTTCAGTTTTACTATTATCTCCTGTGTTTGTTTCTTTCTTTCACCAGAGCTACAGCCTCCATGTTTCTAGAGAGGCAGATGCAGAAGGTGGAAGGGGCTGTGTCTGAGTTTGAGGAGAAGCTAGCCAATGATGGCACTATTCTTGACCAACAGAACGCCCTGTCCAATCGCAACCAGCAGCTCCAGGTGTTGTATTTCATAACGCAACCAAAAGTGATTATATGAACAAAACCTGTTGATCTTCTTTATCACTGTACTTTGTCCTTATGCCATCAAACAGGAGATGAGTAAGGATGTTGCCTCAGTAAAGGATGAGTTGAATAAGTTGGGCAAAGACTTGGACCTGACAGAACAAGCGTGCAGATCCCTGAAGCAGAGTTTCAATGAATACTGCCCTGATATCCGCCGCCAGGACGAGGAGGTGAAACATCTGAAGAACCGTTACGTAAATGTCAACAATCAGCTCCAGGAAAGGTGAGGAAAATAAAAATCGGGCTATTATTGTACTTGTACGTATGTTTTTTTGTGATTTCAAAAAAGTGTTTTTTTAAATACATTTTTTTCAGATCTACTCTCATGAAAAAAGCAATCAATCAAAACCAAGATTTCCAGAATGCTGTTCAGTCACTGGATTTCTTTTTAGTCAATTTGCCCACGAACAAGCTCCAACCTACTGATGATGTGGCACAGATAACAGTGAAGGAGAATGCTCAGAAGGTGGGTGGAGTTATTTCTTTACATAACTAATACATTGTCTCCATTATCTTCAAACAAACCAACTCGTGTCTTTTTCGGTAGCTTGGTCTTATAAGTTGTGGTTAATAAATCATGTCCCTTGTTTAGAAAGTGATGGAGGACATCAAGAAGAAATCAACAGATTTAAACCGAGTCAAGGACCTTTCCAGTAATCTGCAGAATGTCTTAAATGTGAGTTTAATTTATCTCTTGCACAGAAATAAAAAAAGGCTTAAAAAAAGGTAAGAGTTAAACCAGCACCTTCTAAGTGCAAAACTTTTCAGTATCAAATATATTTCCATTTAGGAATATGAAATTAAGTCAAAGACTTACTGCAGCACTCTGAATAATGCTGAAGATGATAATGAAGACAACAAAGATGATGAACCAGTTCCAATGAAACGTCAACCTTCAACTATGGCTCAAGCTGTTCAGAAAAAGGTACAGTACAGTAACACTTAATTTAACATTTTGACTTTAGTTTTTATACTTAGGTTGCCTTCTGCTTCTTCTACAGGAAAAAGGTCTCCTGAACCTGTTTTCTGAGGTGTCTGCAGAAAACGATCAGCTCCTCAATCAGTTGGGGACAGCGAAGAAAATCATGGCCAAGGTATGATGCTATGGAATGAAAATAACTTGCTATGTTAGAATAATCCAGCAGCTTGGTCTGCTGAATGAAAATGACAACTCATTTTTCATTTTATTTGTGTGCAGAATGAAGAGAAAGTGAGCCGGGTAGCTGTTAGCCAGCAGCAGCAGCTGCAGAGCCAGAAGAAGAACCTGGATGTGACTGACGGCCTGAAGAAAGACCTGAGTGAGGAAACTGCCAGGCGCTTATATGCTGAAAATGACCTTGAAACATACCGAAAAAGATTCATGTCTCTGAAGAGCAGGAAAGGGGTGGAGAGGCTGGAGGAGAAGGAGGTGGTTCACTACTACCGTGACCCCAAACTTGAAACGGAACTACAGTCACTGAAAGACAGGATCAAGGATGAATCATGGAAGAGGTCAAAAACAAATTCAGAAATAGATGACCTAAAGGAGAAGGTTGTCAAACTGGAAACACAGCTGACCAAAACTGAACCTAAATTGGTGACCAAGCTCCTGACAGAATACGAGAGAGACCCCCAGCTTGACAAAGAAGCAGCCAAGATCAGAGATGAAATGCAGAAGATAAGACAGGAGCTCCAAAAAAGAGACACGGAAACAGTTCATGTGAAAACAGAGCTCAATGTTCTGGCTCAGCAGAAACCGAAAATTAAGGAGAAGATTGTGAAGAAGGACGTGGTAAGGCTTGAAAAGGATCCAGAGATGCTGAAAGCTGTTCTCACATTCCAGAATGACATTGCAGAAGAGGAATCTCTGTGCGAGACCCTCAATGAAAATATTTTCATGGTGAGGAGCCAGATAAATACACTTGAGAGGGTCATTCCCACCATCCAACCTAAGATAGTCACTAAGGTGGTGAAGCAAGTACATCAAGATCCAGAAATGCTCGAAGAGTCAAACAAGCTGCGTATGGTTTTGGAAGAGGAGAAAGATGAGAATGTTATCTTGATGAAGGACCTGGCCACATTCCAGCTACGTTATGGTGAACTGGAGAAGCTCATGCCTAAAGTTGAGGTCAAGGAGCTCATCAATGAGATTTACAGAGTTGATCCTGAGACAGAAGTTGAGCTTATACGCCTGAGGAGGGAACTGAAAGAAGCTGGCCAACACCGTCGGGATGTAGAGAAAGAAATCAACACAGTGACAGAGACTCTGACTAACCTGCGTGCTCAGAAACCCAAAGTGGAGTACAAGGAGGTGACCCAGGAAGTGATTAAACAGGAGAAAAGCCCGGAGGTCATCAGGGAGTTACAAAGGCTGAACAACCAAGACTCCCGTCTGCAAGTCAACTATGACACCCTTCTGGATCTGCTGAAGCATCTACGTAAAGAAAGAGATGAGTTGAAAGCTGAAAAATCCAAGGTGGAGACAAAGATAGTGAATAAAGAGGTCATCAAGTATGAGAATGACCCTCTCATCGAGAAAGAGGCTGACAGGCTTCGGAGGGATGTTAGAGAAGAGATTCACCATCGCCGCTCTGTGGAGGAAAATCTCTTTGACCTTCAGAACCAATACATTCTCCTGGAACGACAGAAGCCACAGGAGAAGGTTGTTATGCAGGAAGTAGTGCGCCTTCAGAAGGACCCCAAGCAGATCCTGGAGCATGACAAGTTGAACAAGTCCCTGGATGATGAAGTTAAAGCCCGTAGAAAGTCTGAATTAGAGGTCAGACAGCTCAGGGCCATAGTTGAAGAAAAGGAGCATACCCTGGCTCAGACAGATGATCGCCAGAAGAAGATTCAAGTAGAGTCTGAGCTTAGACAGATCAAATCTCGCATTCATGAACTGGAAAATTCTCCACCACCTGTCGAGGAAAAAATCATCATTGAGGAGGTCCTGAAAGTGGAGAGAGACCCGAAGTTGGACAAACTCACAGATGGTGTACGTGTTGATTTGGAGACCGAGGGAACCAATATCGGTCGTCTAGACAGAGAAATCCGCAACCTGAAGCTTAAGTTGGAAATTCTGCAAAAGGAAAAGGCAATTGAGAAGGTGGTTTACAGAGAAATTGTTCGCGTAGAGAAAGACCCAGCAGTGGAGGCTGAACGGGAACATATAAGAGATCTAGTTGCGCAGGAAAGAAATCTTAGTCGTGATCTGGAAGATAAACTTAAAAGCATTGAAATAAAAATGAACAATCTCCAGACATCTAAGTCTACAGTCGCTCAGGAGAAGAATGCTCTCACAACCAACAAAGATGCTCTGCAGAAAGAGAAGGAGGATCTCCTCGAGGAGCTCAAAATGCTAGAGTCTCAGAGACAGAACATCAGCATGACCTTCCAGCAACAGTCTAAGATGATGAGTGAGAGAAACCAGCTTGCACGGCAGAAGAGTCATAAGGCATCTTCTGAGATACAACGTTTGGAGAAAGACATCCTGGGTGAAAAAGACAAAATACATCAAAAAGAGATTCTCATCCGTGAGCTGCAGGACAATATTAAGAAAGAAGAGCAGCCTGAAACTCACACCAGAGAAACTAATCTTTCTACAAAGGTTAGCATACTGGATCCAGAAACCGGCAAAGACCTGAATCCCTATGATGCCTACTTACAGGGGCTAATTGATCGCAACCAGTATATTCAACTATCAGAGCTGGAGTGTGACTGGGAGGAAATCACTTCAACCGGCCCAGACGGGGACACAACAATTCTGCAGGATCGTAAGAGTGGGAAGCAGTTCTCAGTGTCAGATGCCTTGAAGGATGGCCGCTTGACCCAGTATGACTTGAACCGCTACAAGGAAAGGAAAATGCCCATTTCTGAATTTGCTCTGCTTCTTGCAGGAGAAACCAAAACACCCTATGTGCCTCCATTAACCACCCCACGATCACCTTCCAAATCCACCTCAGCCTCTCCCTTAAACTCCATGCCAAGTTCTCTGAGGTCCTCCTACCCCAGCCTTAACTCTACACACAGTGGCAGTTCGACCAACCTCAATGTTTCAACGGGTGAAGAGTATTTCCCAATCTCTGGTATTTTTGACACCACCACTGGAAACCGTATGTCTGTGAGAAGCGCCTTGACCCGCAAGCTTATAGATCCCGACACAGCTCTGAAGCTGCTAGAGGCACAAGCGGCCTCAGGTGGAATTGTTGATCTCAACAAAAAGGACAAACTGTCTGTCCACAAGGCAGCTGAACATGGTATTATTGACACGGCTCACAAGTACAAGCTTCTGAACGCCCAAAAGGCCTTCACTGGAGTTGAAGACCCTATGACCAAAGAGCGTCTTGCAGTGGGACAGGCAGCGGCAAAAGGGTACATTCCCCAAGAGAATGCCAGGAGGTACCTGGAGGCACAGTACCTGACAGGCGGGTTGGTAGATCCTACAAAAGCTGGCCGCCTCACTGTCCAAGAAGCTCTTGCCACCGATCTGATTGACAGCACAACAGCTGATGAGCTGAAGGATGTATCTTCTCATGTAAAAGATCTGGTAGATCCCATCACTAAAGAGAGGATATCATACAAGCAGGCAATGGACCGGTGTAAGAAAGACACCAGCACCGGGCTCCTGCTGCTTCCTGCTGCCTCCACCGATGCCACAGATGCCACAAACTATCGGCACAACTCCTAAAAGTGCACTTCAAATGATGGTGCTAACATACCTGTAAATGTTTGCTTTTATACACATGTATGTCAATCTGCTCTTTAGCATATCATCAATATCATACTATACTATCCTTACTATTTGGGGTTTTGTTGTATGTAAAAATGAGGGTAAGGGTTTATTTTATATGATTAATTGTAGAGGTTGGTACGCTTACCATCACATGATTGTCTTTATTCTAATGTGGATTTTGGCTGTGGGACATTGGAAACATTTTAAAGTGCTCCTAACATGTACATGTCAATGAATGGATATTCTAAATTCCAATGATATATACTGTATACTGTCAAATGAAACAATAAACTGGGCCATTTTGCATAACAATAACATCTACTTTTGATCCTTTTGGTAAATTTTGCTGTCAATACTTTGCACTTTTAATTAAGATTTTAAGGAAAAGAATTTGACTGGTATTTTTTTCATTGTTGTATTACTACTTAAGTAAAACTGCTGAGGACTATCAATATAACTTCCCTAGGAATATTTGAATTTTACAGTGTATGGACATTAGCACTATGATATTTGGAAGATGCTGGATTAATTTTTTAACACACAGTAACACAGTACAATTCTACATAAATATTTCATTGTCATTAATGTTATATTTTTATAATAAAAAAATATCAATGTGTACTGATGTGGATGGCCAGCTGGGTCATGTAATATGCTGGTAAATCCTGGTGAGTCATAGCTGGGAAATGATGGATTAAAGATACAGATTAGACTGTGACTATGACTCACCTCTAAATGTGTTTATAGTGTGTGAACGTTAACAAGGTCAAACTCATGGGTGGCTCAGACAAGCATCTAACAACAGTTGCTGAGGGCAAATGCAGACATTGGGAACAAACATGGATATTTAAATGTTAGGATTGGGAACTGTTGCTTTATACTCATAAATGATCTGTTTTGTCCTCCTGTAGAATGTTTAAATTCATAGGAACTGATTTGTCTCTTTCTTTTTGAATGTGCAACCTCAAATATGAAAGAGAATCTAATGATAGTTTGTCTTTTGGAGGATTTTTTAAACTCTTTCAAACTAAGGAAGATTTGAACCACCACATAGTCTACTGATTCTTCACACTTTAAATTCATCTCACTGCACCATGAGTCAATTTTCCATCCAAGCATTCTTCATATGTTCACTTTGGATGTTGGACTTGGACAAATCCACCACATCACGAGTCCCTTTTTACTGATGCAGCCTCAAATTTCATTGCAGAAAGTCTTACCAGTCTCATATAGTCTTAAACAGCTTGTCTACAGGACGATTTGAACCACTATACATCTGCACCACTGCTGCTCCAAGGTCACAATTTATCCCAGCACAACACGAGCCAGAGTGTTTCGACAGGTGCTCTCAACACTGAGTGAAGATTTATACCTGTAGTCTCAACACCTAAAGTTTCTCTAATGATGGTTTGCTTAAAGGAGGATTTTTTAGTTTGTTTCAGTCAGGGCTTTCTTCAAAAATGCATCAAATCTCACATCACCCTGACAAGGCAGTGTGCTGTAGCTCTCCTGTTGTCATCAACACATAAACAGAGATGTATAGGGATAAAAAAAAAAAATCACAATGACCTGGTCTGACCCATGAACTTAAAGGATTAGAATTTGAAATCGGTTGCTGAAGGACCCCCTCTGACCCAGAGGTGGAGGCTCCAGTAAATGGTGTTAATGGGACAGATTACCCAGTGACTGGAAGGACTTTGTGGGATTACTGCACACAAGCCTGTCCGTCGGGGAGGGGGGGGGGGTTACTGAAGTCTTTTCAATCAAAGTAGTTAGATAGTATGATGCTGTAGTGAAAAATCCAACATGTAGAAAAATTTTGAACATTTCTACAACTTGATTCTTTTCCTTAATCATTGTGATTTACAGTAAGTGCATAAGTGCATGTCTGATGACGGCTGACTCCCTAATGAAAAAGCCTGCTAAATAACAGCAGCATTATATACAGTACTTAGATGCACATTTGCTCTGATTGTGCCTGAGTGGTGTCTGATAATTGGCAGCTCCTTTTTTGTTTTTTGCTGGATTATTATTGTCATAATACTAGACCGCTGCAATGATGCTTTAAACCCAGACAACCTGCATTTGCACATTTGTCTCTCATTCACTCTATAAGTGACAATAACAAAGGCTGCAGTATGCCTGCCCTGCAATCATACCAATACATATAAACCAGTATTTATCTTTTTCAGCAAGCACTGGTCTCTATTTTCGCTTCAAATTAAAAATATCCGGACAGAGGTCAACCAGGTTTCACACAGACTTCATTAGTGCTATTGGAAAGTCTTGATTAGGCACCAAGCTAAATATCCTAAAATATATTTACCAGCCTTTTTACACACTAAAAAGTCTCCTCCTTACATATTTCTTTCTCTTCATTGGTACCAGAAGATACTCCACAACTCTATTAAAGCCCAGACCTCACAACCAACTGTGGAAAGATGGCAGCTGGCTGCATCAGCTTGAAGCAGCAAAGATGCTGCGAGCCATCTTCATTCTGCAGATTTCTCTCTAGAGGAGGAAACGCAACTGGGTCAGTGACATATGTGACAGAAAAAAAGCATTTTTCCAAACAACTTTACAAAGCATTTTTACAAAAAACCTACAGAAAAATAATTGACTTTTGTTATACTAACTATCATATTTCAAGGAACATATTTAGTTTTTATATTTTTACCTGTAATTAGAATTTATATGACAATTTGTTGGACTAATGCCTCAAAAATTTATATAATGTGACTTGAAAGTAATTGTATACACAATGGAAATTGAGTATATGTCGTGAGCTCCCTCTCCCTCTGCCTGGTAGGAGCACTAATTATCTGCCGATTACTCTCACCTGTTCTCTCTGCCACTCCCTCGTTAACCAGCCAGCTGCTCCTCATTTCCTGGTAACCATGCCTTGTATAAAGAGTCCTGTTTCCCAGCACACATCGTCAGATCGTCTGCTAAGCCCGCGCCTGTCCTGCCTGTTACCTGCTACTATTCTGACTCCTACCTGCGATCCCGGACCTGCCCGACCACCCTCTGCTCTACAATCCCGGTAACTTGACCTGCCTTCTGCCTTTTTGACCACGATACTGCCTTGCCCTTGTCGGTACTTTTGCCCTGCCACTCCTCTCCTGCTGTGTGTGTGTGTTCCCCCAGGACTTCCAGCCCCTTTGGCGAGAGAGCCTGGACCCTCAACCCCCGTCTACACTCTACGCCTCTCAGCCGCTGGGACACACACACACGAAGACTCACGCCCATTCCCCAACCCCTTTCAATAAACTGTTCAAACGTATTGCTCCTGTGGTCCTCGTCTGTCCAGATCCCTGACAGTACGATCTGACCATCATAATGGACCCAGCAAACGTTTCACAAAACATGGACTTAGAACCCCCCACCGCCATGCAGCGCCTGGGAAACGCTGAGAGGGACATCCATCGGATGACGGTTGACGTCTCCTCTTTGCTACAGCTTGGCAACCAGCAGCAACAGCAGCTGCAGCAAACACAGCAGTTGATACAACAGCAACAACACCGGATTCACGAACAGCAAGATCACCTCGCTCAGATAACCCGACTGCTTGCCCAACTCATCCCTCAGTCCCAGCCCGCCGCTCCAGCCACCGCCAGCCTGCCTGCCACTCCGGCCACCGCCAGCCTGCCTGCCACTCCAGCCACTGCCAGCCTGCCCGCCACTCCAGCCACAGCCGGTCTGCCTTCAGGTCTAGCTCGAGCCAGCCCACCCGCCAGCACCGCTCCAGAGTCACCCACCCAGGCCACTGCTGCTGGAGCCCCAGAACCTAGAATCGGCAACCCAGAACGATTCAACGGTGACCCAAATCAAGTGCGCCCGTTCCTGACCAGTTGCAGCCTTCAGTTCTCTCTGCAACCCAGAACCTTTGCCACAGAAGGGGCTAAGGTCGGGTACACAATCACTCACCTGACAGGCCGAGCTCGACTCTGGGGAACAGCGGAGTTTGAGCGTCAGACCCCGGCGTGCACATCTTTTGAACTGTTTGCTAAGGAGATGCTCAAGGTTTTTGATCTGGGCTCATCCTCTGAAGAGGCATCCCAGGATCTTCTGAGTATTCGGCAGGGTCGACGGACGGTTGCAGACTACTCTATCGATTTCCGGACTTTGGCAAGGCGCAGCCCCTGGAACATGGCAGCGTTGGTGGACGTGTTCTTCGCCAGCCTGGCCGACTACATCAAGGATGAGTTGGTCTCTCATGAACGGCCCTCCACCCTTGATGACGCCATCGCCCTCGCTGTGCGCATAGACCGACGGATCCAGACCCGCCGCCGAGATAGGGGGCGCCAAAATCCCCTAGCCACCAGCTCTCGTCACGTCCCGACTGTCCAGCCGTCTTCCCCAACTACTCCTCCAAACCAACCAGACCCATCTGAACCCATGGAGATTGGCCGGGCTTCTCTTTCTCCTGCTGAGCGTCGGCGCCGTATCTCCTCCAATCTATGTCTGTATTGCGGAGGAGAAGGACACCGTGTTGCCAACTGCCCTTTAAAAAGCCCAAGATCACCAGACATAGGAGGAGCCCGGCTGAGCCCAATGACCACCCAGTCCTCCAACCGCAAACCGTGGGTGCAGGTCCGTCTTCATCTTCCCGACTCCACCCACACACTGGCTGCCCTGGTGGACTCAGGTGCCGAAGCCAACATAATGGACCCCGAACTCGCTCACCAGCTGGGACTGGAGACCCTCCGTCTGACACCCCCCGTCCCTGCTTGGGCACTAGATGGTCACCCTCTTGGCACAGTCACGCAGATCACCACCCCTGTTAAAATGATGCTGTCTGGCAACCACACTGAAACCATTCAGTTCCACCTGCTCCACTCCCCGGGCCAACCTCTTATCCTGGGCTACCCATGGCTCCGACGGCACAACCCTCACCTTGATTGGGCAACTGGAAAGGTCCGAGAGTGGGGAAAGGACTGCCACCAGACCTGTTTGCTTGCGGCCATGCCACCCTCTCACCCGGTACCCCCCGGCTCAGCCCCAGACATCTCCAATGTCCCGGAATGCTACCACGGTCTCAGGGAGGTCTTCAACAAAGTCAAAGCCACGTCTCTGCCCCCACATCGACCCTACGACTGCGCCATTGACCTCCTCCCTGGTTCTGTTCCCCCCAAAGGGAGTCTTTATTCCCTGTCTGCTCCTGAACGAAGGGCCATGGAGACGTACATCAGCGACTCTCTTGCTGCTGGAATTATCCGCCCGTCCTCTTCCCCTGCTGGCGCCGGATTCTTCTTCGTGGGGAAAAAAGATGGAACCCTTCGCCCCTGCATCGACTACCGTGGCCTTAACAGCATCACAGTAAAGAACCGGTACCCTCTGCCTCTGCTCAACTCTGCCTTCGAGCTACTCCAGGGGGCCACCATCTTTACAAAGTTGGACCTTAGGAACGCCTACCACCTAGTGCGGATCCGGGAGGGCGACGAATGGAAGACGGCATTCAATACCCCAACCGGCCACTATGAGTACCTTGTCATGCCGTTCGGCCTCACCAACGCTCCAGCGGTTTTCCAGGCCCTAGTGAATGATGTACTGCGGGACTTCCTAAACAAGTTCGTCTTCGTTTACCTAGACGATATCCTGATCTTCTCCAAGACCCAGCCTGAACACACACTTCATGTCCAGCAAGTCCTTCACCGCCTCCTGCAGAACTCGCTCTACGTCAAGGCAGAGAAGTGTGAATTCCATACCAAGACTGTGGCTTTCCTTGGATACATTGTGGCAGAGGGAGAGATCCAGATGGACCCAGCCAAGGTCTCAGCAGTCACCTCCTGGCCGGTTCCTGTAAACCGCAAGAAGCTACAGCAGTTCTTGGGCTTTGCGAACTTCTATCGACGGTTCATCCGTAATTACAGCTCCGTAGCTGCCCCTCTCACCGCCCTGACCAGCAATAAACAGCCCTTCACCTGGACCCCAGCAGCTGACAAAGCATTCAGTATCCTCAAGGCTCGGTTCTCCAGGGCCCCCATCCTCCAGATGCCAGATGCAGATCGACAATTCATTGTGGAAGTGGACGCTTCTGATGTGGGAGTGGGGGCCGTGCTCTCACAACGAGCTGCAGAGGACAACAAACTCCACCCGTGTGCATTCTTCTCCCGTCGCTTATCCCCATCAGAATGCAACTACGACATAGGGGACCGTGAGCTGCTCGCTGTCAAGCTGGCCTTGGAGGAATGGCGTCACTGGCTGGAGGGGTCCACCGTCCCGTTCTTGGTTTGGACGGATCACAAGAACCTGGAGTATATCCGCTCTGCCAAACGTCTGAACCCGAGACAGTCCCGCTGGGCCCTATTCTTCACCAGATTCAATTTCACCCTGTCATACCGTCCAGGATCACGTAACATCAAACCAGACTCACTCTCCCGCCAGTTCCAGAAGGAGGATGCCCCTTCCCAGAACCCTGCACCCATTCTGCCCAGTCCCTGCGTCGTAGGTGTCCTGACTTGGGAGATTGAGAGACAAGTGCGGGATGCTCTCCATGACCAACCTGGCCCCAGTGCTTGCCCTGCTGACCGTCTCTTCGTTCCTGAACACCTGAGGTCTAAGGTCATACAATGGGGACACGACTCCCGTCTGGCTTGCCACCCTGGATCCACTCGCACCTGCCATCTGCTTTCTCAGCGATTCTGGTGGCCATCACTGAGGAGGGATGTGCGAGACTTTGTCCTTGCCTGTCCAACCTGTAACCAACACAAATCATCTAACCAGCCACCTGCCGGATTACTCCAACCTCTGCCCGTACCAACACGGCCCTGGTCCCACATTTCCATGGATTTTGTCACAGGACTGCCCCAGTCCAATGGCATGACTGTAATCCTCACCATTGTGGACCGTTTTAGCAAGATGGCACACTTTGTTCCCCTTCCAAAGCTGCCATCTGCCAAGGAAACTGCCCAGCTGGTCTTGGAGCATGTTTTTAGAATACATGGACTACCCAGAGATGTCGTCTCGGACCGGGGCTCGCAGTTCACCTCCACTTTCTGGAAGGAATTCTGCCATCTGCTGGGGGCCACGGTCAGTCTAAGTTCTGGTTTCCACCCCCAGTCCAACGGCCAGTCAGAGAGAGCAAATCAGGAGCTGGAGAAGGCACTCCGATGCATGGCATCTCGTAATCCCCCCACCTGGTCCCAGCAACTGCTATGGGTGGAATATGCCCACAACTCCTTGACCTGCTCTGCCACCGGTATGTCACCCTTCCAGTGTGTCTACGGCTACCAACCACCCCTATTCAACAGCCAGGAAGGAGAAGTCACTTGTCCATCTGCCCTTGCCTACGCCCGCCGATGCCGCCGCACCTGGGCCCAGGCCCGTGCCACACTCCTCAAATCCATCTCCAGCTACACCACTGGAGCCAACCGTCACAGGACCCCTGCACCCACTTACCGTGTTGGACAAAAGGTATGGCTGTCGACAAAGGATCTACCACTGCGGGTGGAATCACGAAAGCTGGCACCTCGCTTCCTCGGCCCATTCCCCATTCAGAGGGTAATCAGCCCAACTGCTGTTCGGCTCCTTCTGCCCAGGTCCATGAGGGTCCATCCCACGTTCCATGTCTCAAAGATTAAACCGGTTCATGAGAGCCCGCTGGTTCCAGCCACACCCCCCCCGCCTCCTCCACGCCTCATTGAGGGTGGCCCAGTCTACACCGTCCGGCGCCTGCTCCGATCCAGACGTAGAGGTAGAGGCATCCAATACCTTGTCGACTGGGAAGGGTATGGTCCCGAGGAGAGAACCTGGGTGCCTGCCAGCCGGATCTTGGATCGGACCCTCATCGCTGACTTCCACCGGCAGCATCCAGACCAACCAGCCATTCGTCGGGGTCGTCCTAAAGGACCCCGTCGTTCCACCCACCCAGTTTCTGACCCTGCACCTGGCCTGGCCCCTGTCCCGGGACCCGTCCTGACCCCTGCTGGGGGGCTCTCTAAGGATGAGGCCATGGACTCCGACTGCTCTGAGGAGTTCTGACCCTCCGCCGGCTCCCCCTCCGCCCTCCCAGTCTTGGCGGTGTTTCTTTGGGACTTCTGGGGCCGTCCCTTGAGGGGGGGGTTCTGTCGTGAGCTCCCTCTCCCTCTGCCTGGTAGGAGCACTAATTATCTGCCGATTACTCTCACCTGTTCTCTCTGCCACTCCCTCGTTAACCAGCCAGCTGCTCCTCATTTCCTGGTAACCATGCCTTGTATAAAGAGTCCTGTTTCCCAGCACACATCGTCAGATCGTCTGCTAAGCCCGCGCCTGTCCTGCCTGTTACCTGCTACTATTCTGACTCCTACCTGCGATCCCGGACCTGCCCGACCACCCTCTGCTCTACAATCCCGGTAACTTGACCTGCCTTCTGCCTTTTTGACCACGATACTGCCTTGCCCTTGTCGGTACTTTTGCCCTGCCACTCCTCTCCTGCTGTGTGTGTGTGTTCCCCCAGGACTTCCAGCCCCTTTGGCGAGAGAGCCTGGACCCTCAACCCCCGTCTACACTCTACGCCTCTCAGCCGCTGGGACACACACACACGAAGACTCACGCCCATTCCCCAACCCCTTTCAATAAACTGTTCAAACGTATTGCTCCTGTGGTCCTCGTCTGTCCAGATCCCTGACAGTATACCCCTCGTAAGTTACTCATTTTTTAAAGTCCTTTATCATAATTTAACTGTGATTAACTGTGAAAAAAGTACTTAGTAGTTATCATTGTTTTCTTTTTTTTCTCTTTTTCTGAAAAAAGTTTTTAATTTTCAAACAAAACATGAAATGCTGCACAATATTGAATATTTCTCAATTGATTATATTTGACACTGAAGATGGCAAAACTGTCATGTCGTGTCATCCACCAACTACATTGTTTATCACCATCATCATCAGCAGATTTGAATGTTTAACATGAGCCTTTTCTGCCTAATGAAGCTGTGTTCTCATGAAGCACATAATACTAGTACTACACAGCAAATTTATTTTCTGTGTAGTACATTTTTTATGAGGAAAAAAAATAGACAAAAAATATCTCTATGTGGAAAAAAATGTTTCCTTTAGGCTGCTATGGAATGTAATGGCAATTGGGATTTTACCTTTTGAGTTCTAAATGTTTTTTCTGATCATTTCCACCTGGTGGACTAAAGTTTCTCTTCATCATCACAGAACAACGTTTGCTGGCAGCGTTGGTATCACACCTGATGACGGCTGGAGTCATCTGGGTCATTTTGGCGGCGGCCACGTTCGTCCTTCAGAGTGCGGGGAGCCGCTCAGCCGGGCACGTTTAGTGGATTAGACGCTGTCATGGATTAAAGCTCCGTTCAGGAGCGTCTCCAGTGGTGCAGGTGAGACACGGTAAAACAGTGACCCCCGTCCCACAGGAAGGACAAGTCAAGACAATTTTATTTATGCAGCCCCAAATCACAAATCAACACATCAGCAGTCCATTCAAACATAGGAAAAACTCCTTTAAGGGAAAAAGCTCAGGAAGAGCAACAATTGATGTTGTGTGTACAGAATAAAACACAAGTTACAGATTGCAGCATTTGAACAGGAAAACAGCAACAACAGCACAAGTTAAAGCTAAGAAACCTCTGAAATCTGAAGTAATTCTCTGATTGAGACATAAATACATTAAATGGCAGTAAATATATGATACTTCTACTTTGCTTTAATGTTACTTGTAGCTGTTGGTTTTTTTAAAAAAAATGTGAATAAATCAAATTTCATCTTAGAAAACAGTATAAAACATTTTATTGAAATTGTGATACTGTAACAGATGTACAGGACCCTGACGGGGGTAAAACTTAAAAAAAAAAAATCACAATGCAAAGTCTGGTTTGACAAACAGAAACAGCTGTTCCCAGTAAGCAAACATGTAGGTTAGTGGTTGAGTGTGACTGATGGGAGGATCCTCTCCTAAATCCTCCATTGGTCACAACAGCTAAAGCCCCCTAATCGAGCTGGAGGAGCTAAAGCCTGGTCGCTGACGTCAGCCCGTTGGTGTGAGGAGCCAGAAAGGTGCTAAGCAGGAAACAGCTTACAAACAGCCACAAATCCAAACGACTACCACGACTTGATCAATAAATACAGTTGTTGTTCTCCTCCTTTTCATGGGTAACATGAGCCACACAGAAAGTGAACACTGTTACATATAATACGTCACGTCACAGAATAGTACATTCTTCTTTTTTATGGTACAATCTCACAATAGGAGAATTTCACACAATAACCAATGAGAAGCGTAGGTGAGAAAAAAAAAACAAAACCGACCCTGAAATACTCACCAAGCGGTGAAACATCATACAAAGAGCAAGACTTTTTTTTGTTCCTTTTAAATAAAAGACAACCCTGTGCAGACACATGATCTGAGTGAAAAACATCATACATCATCTTGTTCTTCAGTCTTTGCCAGCGGGACAGTGAGGGGGTGGGTCAGGGGCTGCTGGGGCAGACGGATGGCGTCGCTGTTGCGCCGCATGTAGGCGTGGCCGCTGATCCGGTACACCATCTCTGTGAAGGTCATGTTGGCCACGGTGATGCTGCAGCGGCCCAGCACCTTGAAGCCCGACTTGCGGTAGAAGGGGATGAGGACTTCCTCGCACATCAGCACGGCACGCCGCACGTTGGGCAGGCAGCGCAGGTACTGCAGGTAGCGCCACATCAGGATGGGCCCTTTGCCCTGCTGCCTGAAGGTGCGGTGGACGGCCAGCACGTGGATGTGCACGGTGGAGCCACGCGGCTTGTGGAGGGTCAGAGCATCCTGGAGCACAAAATAAATAACTTTAACAACAGGAAAGTCAAGGCAATTTTATTTGTGTAGCCCAAAATCACAAATTAAGGATTCGCCCCGATGGGTTTTAAAGCAACATGATATCCCCTGATCTTAGACCCTCACATTGTACAATGAAAAACTCAGAAAAACCCAGAACAGACAGGCAATACATGGTTCAATTTTATAACTAACTATCTTCACTCAAGTCCTCCATATGTTCAATCCACTACGCTTCAAAAGGGAAATTTACTTTTCACTCCTCTACTTTCTTTCATAGCTATTTCTATAATACTGTTCTATATTATACTACTATCACTACTTCATTTCCAGATCTATATTTTACATGTAACGCAGATAACGTGTTGTAGTTGTGTATTTGAATTTGTAATTACTAAGTTTATCTTGACATTAAAGCATTTGTTTATGTTTGTCAGTGTGTACATTTACATCAAACAACTTTTTAAAAAACTTTTTTGTGTCATGTTCGGCAAACTTTTTCAAAATACAGTTTTAGGAAGCTTTCATCAGGTTTCACAAAATGTACATTTTGTGTTCACGTTGGTTTCTTGTCGTTAAAAAGTCCATTTGTGTCATTTATTCTACAAAAATCACAATTTTGTGCAATTCTTTTTGACAGAAAATGCCAAAAGGTGTAACATATGATACATTTTATATATTTAATCCACTTAGAATTTAAAACTAGTTGAAAGCATGTGTTTTTATTTCTTAAAACCTTTTTAAGAAGAAGTTAAAACCAAGTTTTTAGGTTACACCACATGACAGTTTTGCCGTTGCCCCTTTATATATTATATTTTATGCAATAAAATTAATCTTGCAACTCAGACCTAACAAAGGACTTGGAGTATGCTCTGAAGTAAAACATCTGAACACTTCTTCCAGCACTGCTCCTATGTGTTTCTTATAAAGAGGTGAATGATGAACATGCAGTGCATCTTACCGGGGTGAGTCTCTCCTTGTCCCACAGGGAGCCGATGATAAAAGCCACCAGCCTGCCCTCCTCGATCCAGCCCATGGACAGCTCCGGGCACAGCGTGAGGAAGTGACGCACCTCGTCCAGGTGAAGGGGACACTCACCTGACACTGAGATGAATGCTGGGAGAGAGAGGGAGAGGGAGCGTGCGTAAAAATGGCCACATCACTTTTACGCACACTTGAAATCGCCCGATGAATTTTATACTGCTGTAAATTAAAGATGTAATACATTACATTAGAAAGATGAAACAAAAATAATAACAGACTTCTACATGACAGCTAAAGGGAATCATCTCTATCGATGCTCCGAATGGTTTTACGCAAAAAAAACACTCTCTCCATGCGTATTTTCATTCAGCGAAACGACAGAGCGGACATTCTCCTCGGCAGTCATCACATTCCTGCTCTACTGGCGGATAAGATCTTTACCTTCACGCTCGATTTCGAAGACGCTGATGGCGTCCTGCGTGTTGAGCGGCCGCACCTCGCTCGCCGGGAGCGTGTGTCGCCTCTGCCTGCCCGGCGAGACGGTGGGGGACGTCTGCATGGGTTTGATGAAAGGCTGGGCGCCCACCACGGACATCACGGTACACTTCTCCCTTCCAGGAGAAAATAAAAGAGAAGCCCAAACTCGTGTGGCGTGGTTGGCGTCCCGCCGCGCAGGAAGCCCCTCTGCCAGGCCCTGCCAGGAGAGCCCGGGGCTCCGTCCTGTATTTATAGGAGCGCTCACCGGCGGTGATTCACCGGCCGATTTGCATTTGAATATTTGATGTCAGACTGGAGGTCACAACCGTGTCGGGCAATTAGCTGAAACCTACAATTAACTCTGTTCATTCATCGGTTTTTTTTCTCTCAGAGCGGAATTGACAGATAATGACAAACATGGTTTTCAATGAACCACCTCCGACCGAGTAATAGCAGCTTTACGCACATTGATGCGCACCGAATAAAAGTTTCATACTTGTCTAAGTGGTCGGTGCCACGTGCGTAAAAGTGGCACAGACGCGCCTATTGGTCCTTTCAAGCTTCATCATCGCTTCCCAAATTCATGGATACCACTTTTGCTTGTTATTCATCATCATGGAACACATGATGTAGGCTAAATACACAGCAGCTCGTCTCCTTCTGAGGTCACCGTGATTGTTTTTTTTAAGGCTGCAGGTACACTTACCGGAGGAGGTTCGAGGTGTTGTGGAGGTTTTGTTCTTCTGGTTTGAGCAGCTCCTCGTCTCCGCTGCTTTCATTAAAGGCTGATTATTACTATGAGTCACATGAGGGATTACAGGAGTTGTTTCCACAACTCGGCGCATTATCTCCTCTCTGACAGAGCAACACAAACTTCTGGAGAGAGTCGACACGAACTCATTCAGTTCCACAGCCTCTTTGGCCACGATTGAGTAAACTAGTTTTTCTTGATCAGATGAATAGAGGAACAGTGATGTATCCGCTGATCAGTGACTGCAACCACATGATTTATCATTTTTTAGATTTATAACTTTGTTAATTTTATGTTTCCACATCATGGATATTAATTCAGTGGTATAAAGTAACTATGTATATTTACTCAAGTACTATATGTAAGTACAATTTTGAGGTACTTGTAAGTAGTTAAATCTAATGCCACTTTATTGGTACTTCAACAGCTTTATTTACTTGTTAAGATACATATATAAATATTTTTCACATAAAATAAACACTAGTTTATTGGCTGTTCTATAAATTGTCACTTTTTAAAAAATGTCTTTGCACTTTGTATGAAAGATGTCAAATATTATGATGCAGTGTACTTACTATTCAATTACACAATTAATCTCAAAGTAGCTACATATTGATAAACTAGAACAATAATGCTTTCCGATGTAGTTTAGTAATTAGAAACAAGTACTATAATATACAATAATAATATAACACCGCTACATTATAAGTACTTTTCATACATTTTTAGTTGAGGCCTTTCACTTTTTATAGGAGTATTTTTTAATGACAATATTCCTACTGTTACTCCACACACACACACTCTGCTGTCATCCAGATAGACAATTGGTTGATTACTTATCATGGGCTGATACACAATTGATCCGTGTCTAATCCACAACATCTGGAATTTGTATGAATACAATGGAAGTGAATTGGGCTCCATAGACTTTAATGCATCACATAAATCCTACTTTATCATAAACTGTACATAATGAGCATAGGTACAGTTTATCAATGTGCAATACTGAGCATATTGAAATATGAATGGAGTTTTTCTCTTTACTGTATACAATATTATAAATACAGTTGATGTCTACTGGATTGTTTTTAAATCTTATTAACTCAAAAAGTATAAAAGTTATCAATAAGAAAAGTCATAGCACCCATCTACAAAGAATCCCACACGGTTTCACAAACAGTATGAATCACTGCTGTAACATCCAAGCAAAGAAATCAGTTTTCTCACAAACATCTTATTACATATGCAAATTTATGAATATTTTATGAAAATACATTGACTTTCACAAAATTACGCATGTCTCAGTATATGAACAGTATATGTGGCGTACATATGTTTTGGGTGAGCAAAAAAGGCACAGAAGAAGTAGTAGAAGAAGAAGTAGAAGAGGAAAAAAGAAAACATGAGAACATGAGTGATCGCTGCTTCCAGCACTCACGCCAAATAATTACAAGTCAAGACTGACCTACTGTCAAACGTCTGAGAACCCAAATACTGGTCAGGAGAGCGATGTTTCATAGCACTGAGGCAACAAGGCAGAATACAGTCATATGTCTATATTCATATGCAAGCAAACAATCCTAGTATAGGACTGGAAAAATACTATTCAGTTACAGTTCAACTAACATAACTAAACTGATTCATATGAAGGATATGTTGTAGATTGATGAAAAATAAAGCCGTGGTTTTAGGTTGTTTGCTTTCATCAAAATCGGTTCCTTTCTGATATTGCAATGCTATTATTTTAGCATTCAGAAGCGTTTTAAACAGCTAAATACTGGTCCAACTGAGGATAATTACCATGTTCATCCAGATGCAGCTGCACTCAGTGGATGAACTCCATCAGAAAAGGTTTACTTATTTCTAATGTGTGCACACTGGGATTTATTGTAAATTATTGTCTAATAGAAGTTGCTATTAAACAGCCCTGCAGCTTAACAAAGAGGGGTAAGGCAGAGTAAGTGGAGTCCAAATGCTGGTGTCTGCTAAGGTTAAGGGTTGAGAAGGAAGGTCAGGAATATGTGTTGTATTCTCTCTTAGATCATGCAGCATGTTGTTGGCAGAGAGCAGATCTATTCACAGCGGAGCTATGAGGGACTTCAGGTGCTGAAGTGGCCAGAGGGGCAACAAGAGGGTTCCTAATGCAGCTGGAAGTGTCTGTGCTTTTTTCGGAGAGGTGATGATGCGTAGATGGGAGAGCAAAAAGTTAAGGCTTTTTTTTTTCTTCTCTTCTACTCCGGCTGTGGCGCTGGTGTCTCGTTGGCGTTGTTGTCAGTGATCTTGTTTTCCAGCTCGTCGTCAGACAGGAGGTCCAAGGAAGAGGTTCCCTCCACCTGCAGCGGGCGTCTGCCGGAGCGGCTGGAGGAGAAGCTGATGGGGCCGCCGCGTCTGCAGGAGGGCGAGGATGCATAGGAGGGACAGGAGGGGGGGAAATACCATCAGATGTACATAGAAAATGTTTGCTGCTCATTTCTCCACCTAACTCTTAAAATCTTCTCTGTCAGTGACAGACTTTAAAGTAGGGCTGCCAAGAAAGAATATTTTGATAGTTGGTTAATCTATTGATTCTTGAAAACATTAATCAATTAGTTGTTTGGTTTATAAAATGGTGTAAAATATTGATCACTGTTTCCCAAAGGAACCTAAAATATCTTTTTTCGTCCAGACCAACTGTCCACAACCCAAAGTTAATCAGTTTACTATTATAAAAAACTAAAGAAACCAGAAAATAGTCAGATATCAGAAGATGGAACCAGTGAATTCGAGTATGTTCTTCTTGAAAATGACTCAAATTGATGAATTGGCGATAGGTCTAATTGTTGGCAACTAATCATATTAATCAACTGATAGTTGAATCTCTATTTAGAATTGACATCTATACTTCTTTTAAAAATTAATATGTGGATGGGGTTCAAGCTTTTAAAAGAACACACAACCATGAA
Organism: Eupleurogrammus muticus; assembly: GCA_036785175.1. NCBI lineage: Eukaryota > Metazoa > Chordata > Actinopteri > Scombriformes > Trichiuridae > Eupleurogrammus > Eupleurogrammus muticus. The sequence continues at coordinate 20,698,788 of JAYKQN010000011.1, read as the reverse complement.
TACAGCTTTGTCCATGACTCTTCACTAAAATGAAAGCTGAATGTCAGATGGTTACCTGAGGCGGTTCTTGAGTGTGTGCACCTCGCGGCTCAGCCCCTCGCTGGCCTCGGTGGCGTCGTCCAGCTCTCTCTGCAGTTTCCTGCGGGAAGCGTTGGCCCTGGTTGCCTCCTCCTCAGCCTCCTCCAGCTGCCGCTTTAGTTGCTTCATGCGAGAGTTCGCCTTTTCCACCTTCACACACAACCAGAGAAAACAAAAACAGGTAAGGAGAGGGGGATTTTATGGACCAGATAATAGAAAGGTGAAAAACTTCTTGAAAACAGCAGTATTCACCTGAGCCATGACCGACATACCTGTTCTTTAAACTGGTCGGCATGGCGACGCTCGTCCTCCACCTGCATGCAGATTTCTTTAAGCTTCTTCTCGGTCCTTCTCACAATCTTGTTGGCTGCTCCTCGCTCCCTTCAGTGGAGACCAGAGAATGTTAGAGAAAAGGAAATTGAATGCTGCAAATCTATCATTAGTGAAAGAGTTTGCTCTAGAAATAATATTGATTCATTCTGTCTCAAGCAAGAGACAGAAGTGTGTGATGATTTCTTACTTGGCCTCCTGCTCCAGCTGCTCCTCCAGCTGCACTATCTTGGCCTCCAGGGCAGTGATGGAGGCCTTAAACCTGCTCTTCACTGAACCCTCCAGCTCGCCCAGCTTGGCCCGCAGCTCCTTGTTTTGACGCTCCAGTTGCTGGCGAGCGTTCTCACTCTTCTGGCCTGTGCTGCGCTCCGCACTCAACTCTGTAGTCAGTGTGTCCACCTGGAACGAGGAAGAAAAAAGGAGGAGCAGGTAACATGAAGAGAGGGTAAAAAAGATATATGAACCTCATGTCATTTATGATTCAACTCTAATCTTTGTATTTTGTGAAAGGTGTTTGCACAGAATGAATAAAACTCTACACAGCTCTAGCAGGGATAAACCAAGAAGGTAAAAAACAAAATGCACCCTCTACTCCTCTATAAGGCAGCATACCTGCATGGTGGTCTTTCTGAAGCGGTCATTGAGGAGCTCCATGTTACCCTGCTCCTCTTCCAGTTCCTCCTCCAGCTGAGCAATACGAGCCTCCAGCCTCCTCTTCTCATCCATCAGAGCAGACCTGAAGCATGAGGAGTGACAGAGAATCAGGTTGTCAAAATACAGTGAAAGAAGAATTCAAGGTCTTTTTCTTAAGTAAAAGTATAGATACCAGGATGTGAAAATACTTCATTACAGGTAAAACTCCTGTATATAAAATTCTACTTTATGTATAGTGAAATATTATCAACTTAATTTACTAACATAAAAGCTATAGTTGTGACTGATATATTAAATGCATTTAACAGTAAATGTATAAGCAGCATTTTTACTTGAGTGGCTGGTGGAGGTTGAGTAAATTAGAATTGTTTTATATACCACAGGATAAATCTGAGATAAGGAAAAAATTGATTTTGCTACACATATTTAGAATAATTTTTCTAAATGTTCTTCAAACTTTTGAGTTTATTTATTTATTTTTTTAAATCTCTTTGGCTCTTAAACAGTTATTTATTTGAAACAATATTCAGAGAGAAAATATGAACTGCTGACAACAATAAAACCTCACTCATGAAAGATTTAAGAAATTTAATTATACTGATACTCAATAAGAGGCCAAAAAGTTCTGAAATTAATCTGTGACAATGCAGGATGATTTTTAATTATCCTTATGTTATATACTGTATGTAAAATTTTAATGTGAAGTGAGTAAATAATGCTGTCACATAAATGTAGTGGATTGAAAAGTACAATATTTTCCTCTGACATGTAGTGAAGTGAAAGAAAGTATTCAAGGTATTGTACACACTGTCAAAATGCAAGTTCATCATCTGTTGACAGAAAGGACCATCAAAAGACTTAATCAAATAGTTCAAGGAAAAAAAAAACGAGGAGATTTTCAGAAGAAGACGTGTTCTGGGTAAGGAGGTGGATAAACTTACTTTCCAGACGTGCTGTTGGATATTTCGTCTTGCAGCTCATCCCGCTCCTGCTCTGCATGGCGCCGGCCTCGCTCAGACGCTGCCAGGTCCTGCAGACAGTAAACAGAGGTCAAAGGTGACAGGCAGGGAGCCAGCAACTGTTCGGTGCTTCGTCATGAGTTAGACTGAAATATACGCACAACAACACTGTACCTCATGGAGCTGCACAATCTCAGCCTCAAGACTCTTGAGTTTCTTCTCATTTTCCTTGGAAATGGCGAAAATATCATCTCTGGAAGCTCGGGCATCTTCCAACTCCCGCTGGTAGTCTTTCATTTGTGCCTGAAGGAGACAGCATGTTGCTCACTGCAGTGCTTTGAAGGAGAAGGTGTGAGAGGAGGAGGATGTGTGAACCGGCTGTGACGCAAACAAACCTGTAACTTGCGCAGCTGTTTGATGGCTTCGTCTCGGGCCTTGTTGGCTCCTTCTATGTGACCCTCAATGTCCTTCAAATCCATCTCCAGCTTCTTTTTAGCAGCTACAGCCAGTGCTCTCTGCTTCCTTTCATCCTCCAGCTCCGCTTCCATCTCTCGCACCTGAGGGGGTGTAGTCAGGATGAGGTGTTAGTGTGGGATGTAAAAGAGATTCTTCCATCTATTTTAGAGTCATCCTGCACCTGTTTGACCAGTGCTCTCTTCTTCTCATCATTCTGGTCATCGCGGCCCTGAAGGTCTCTCTCATACTGAGCCTTCATTGCTTGCATGTTGACCTCCAGACGGAGCTTCGCGTCCTCAGTTGCCTGCAGCTCGTCCTCCAGCTCCTCCAGCTGAGTCTTCATCTCTTCTAGCTGCTGCTCCAGAGTGCGCTTAGATTTCTCCAACTCATGGACCTGATAGAGGGTGGAGAGTGATTGGTGAAGCTCTAGATTTTCAGGATTTTTCACAATTAATTAATGTTTTAAATGTATGTGTTTTGTTGATGCCAGAACTCACGTTCTTGCCCACATCATCCTTTGAGCTCATCAGATCTTCCATCTCGGCACGCAGCTGCTTGTTAACCCTCTCCAGCTCTTCTTTGGCCTCCAGTGCCTCGTCCAGAGCTCTGGTCATGGACAGAGCTTTGGTGTCTTTCTCCCTGGCCTCAGCTTCAGCACGGTCACGTTCCTCAGCGTAACGAGCTGAGATGCTCTTCTCCTCAGCAAGCATCTACACAGGGATGAAAAATATCTTTGTAACTTGTGAAGAGGGTATTTCTAGGAAATCAAATTGAATCTATCGAACATACAAAACTAAAGAATTCAATAGTATTTTTTTATTTATGCAAGACATATTTAGCATCTATAAAACCAAAATTTCCCAAATCAAGCATGTTTTCACCTGGTCAAACTTCTTCTGTTTCTTCTCCAGGTTGGAGACGATCTGTCTCTGGTGATCCAAATCCACAGTGAGATCATCCAGCTCCTGCTGCAGACGGGTCTTTGTCTTCTCCATCTTTTCAAAAGCAATGGTCTTTTCTTCCAGACGCTGGCCGTTCAGCTCCAAGTCCTTCTGCAGCTTCTTCTTCGTCTCCTCTAGGCTGTCGATTGCTCCAACATCATCCTCCAGCTTCTTCTTGCTGTCGGACAGCTATGAACAGAAGACAATGTGATATACGAGAAGAACAGACACAACTAGGACTAGGAAAATTGTTGACTGCCTGTTCTACCTGAGCCTGAAGGGTCAGCATCTGTTTCTCCAGGTTCTTGCGTGCCTCCTCATCCTCCTCTTGCTGCTCCTGCAGAGCGTTCTTTTCCTCCTCTAACTGGCGAATACGAGTGCTGAGGTTTAATTTCTGGCGGGTCTCCTCCTGGAGCAGCTCCTAAAAGATCATTTTGATTTGTCCAGTTAGCTTAACAGAAAATAATCACTTAATTTCACTCGATTCATGCTCAGAGACATGTTACATCACCTGTGTGTCTTGTAGCTGACTCTCTAGTCCAGAGACGTCTTTGGTCATCTTGATACCCTTCCTCTCTGCGTCTTCTAACAGGGCCGACACATTGTCCAGCTCAGTCTATGTAGGGAAATAAAAATTCAATATAACCAAAAAACAAACAAATTGTTTAAATTTTTCTCAATAGTTATGACTGCTTTTTTTGATTTTGACTGATTATCAAATTTGTTTAAAAATACAGTGCGATTAACAAGAGAAATGATTGCATTGTCTATCTCAGGTATATAGGTATAGTTTTGAAGAATATAGAACTGAAATTTAATCTTTATCTTCTTTTGAAGAACAACTAAGATGATGATTTGGGGAAAAAAAACATAATTTTTGATTGCATTGCTTTTCCTTGGAGTTGTTCGTCACCTGTAGTTTGTGTGTGCGTTCGGCCAGTTCTCCCTTGGCCCGGTCTCCCTCAGTGACCCTGGCCAAGTACTCCTGCAGCTGACCTTCCAGCTTCTTCCTCTTATGCTCAGACTCCATCTTTGCCTGCTGCAGCGACTTCACCTCATTGGTCAGCTCCTTGTTGGCGCTCTCCTGGCTCTGCTTGGTCTTTTCCAGATTGGCCTTAAACTACACAGAATCAACAGCAAACATGAGTGTAGTCACGGTATGAGATGATGTCACTCCCTCTTTGAGGGATTTAATAATGCAGTGACGTGAGATTTTTGATAAAAAGGTGCTTTACCCTCTTGGCCTGTTCCAGTTGTTCAGACAACTCTTCCAAGGCGATGCCATGTCTCTGTCGCATCTCCTGGATCTGACTCTCATGATTCTTAGTCTCCTCTTCAATGGCTTTTTTCAGCTCTGTAACTTCCTGTTCACGCTTGGTCCTGCAAAGAATAAAGACCTTAACTTTCCCCTGTTTATGATATGCTGTAAATGTAAAATTAGGAGAGAACAGTACCTCAGCTCCTGTTGCGCAGCAGTTGTATCAAGGGTGTCCTCCAGTTCTGTCTTGAGGGCCTCCAGCTCTTCACTCAGGTCCCTCTTGAGCTTCTCAGCCTTGTTCCTGGACTGTTTCTCAGACTCCAGGTCCTCCTGCAGCTCAGCCATCTGTGCCTGCAGCTCCCTCACCTGTTTCAGAGCGTTGTTCTTCTGAGTGACCTCGTCCTCACCCCTGGTAAACACAGAGGACATTTGAGAACATGCATTAGGTGTCACATGAACGAAGAAAACATTGTTTTATCATCATTATGAAAAAAACAATATTAGGTATTCATTCATTTAAAAAATGGAATCCAAAGATTAGACAACTGAACAACAACTGATTATATGTATGGGATCCTGAATTATGCTTCAATATATTATTGCACAACATAGTCACACAGTAATAAAGGATAATCAATGAGGATGTGGACATTAAGCGGTTTTAAGGACGAGAAGAACCACCTGATGCCAAACAGTGTGGTTTGTTGACTATTCTAATAATCGAAAGGAGAAGCTGAAGAGAAAAAAAAGAAAACCAAAGAATTGGAACATTTACTTCTTGAATGATTATAAAAGCCTGTGTGCTTTGGCCACTGGGGGGCAGCAGAGACAAAATCACTGCTCTACTAACACACTTGATGCCTTCAGTTATGATGAATCTTCTAAATGACCTAATGAGTAAAGGATGATTTCACACTTACAGACTCATTAATACCACACAAATGACACGCTCAGTCATCGTGCAGCCACACAAGGCTAACGCGTTCCAATGCAGTGAGAATCAGTGAATGGACATATTTATGTGATGCCTATGTGACTATTTTTACCACATTTTAAGATCTTTGCTGTTGATGTGTCATAAACTGGCAGGTGTGAAAGCATCTGTATTGTTAACACAATGAGTGTTCTGCACAGCTGTGCAGGACTTATCTCAGACTGACTCATGAAGCAGAATATTAAAACACCGGATCCCATATTTAGCTTTGATGCAGTTGTGGAATACCTTTGATGGTGAAAAGATGCTGCTCCCAGTTATCTCCTACCTAGAAAGCAGTATCTGCTGCTCATCTTCCTTCTTGCCCAGCACGGCTTTTAGCTCCTCTGTCTGGGCCTGTAGTTCAGCTATCTGGTCCTGAAGGTCAGTGGTTTCCCCATCTAACTTTCGTTTAGACTTCTCCAGCTCCTGGCGGGTTTTCTCCTCCTTCTTCAGTCTCTCTGAATTAGAGGATAAAAGGGTTTAATAAAACACATACAGAAAACAGCCTTTTACGATTGAGCATTTAAAATATCACCATTTATTGTATTTTACAAGCACTCCTTTACCCTCCAAGTCGGCCATCATCATCTCCTGCTTGTTCTTGACTTTGCCCAGGTTCTTGGACTTCTCTTCCTCTTCAGCCAGCAGCGAGGTCATCTCATTTATTCTGTCCTCCATCAGCTTCTTTTCCTGAAGACAGGGGAGCGGTACATGATGACACAGTAAGTGCACAGCTAACCTCATAAATCAGTGTCAAGATGTCTCACTGCTCTGAATGTGTATTTTATAGGGAGAGATGGTTTTGAAACCTTCCATCTCTAGTTTAAAATCAGTCCACACAAATCTTCACTACATTTCTTTCAATCCTAAAGCTTTACTGTACCCTTTTCTCTTACCTTGGTGAACTTGGAGTTCTGGTCCTCTAGTAGCAAAATGTCCTCTTCAAACTTCTTCATTTTAGCTTCAGCTGTCACTTTCTCCAGCTGCAGCTTCTGCCTGGCAGCCTCCTCCTCATCCAGCTGTTCTTCCAGGTCCTACACACAAGTATTTAATCATTATAAACATTACATCTTTTGAAATATATTTCCCGTACAGTACAAACATTTTTTTTCTCTGGGACACACCTGGATGTGGGACTGCATCTTCTTCTTCTCATTCTGGACACCTTGGCCCCTTTCTTCTTCCTCCTCCAGCCTGGATTCCAGGTCATGCAGGATCTCCTCTAGCTCTTGCTTTTTGGAAGCCAGGCGAGCTCTCATCTCCTCAGCCTCTGCAAACAGCTCTGTCTCTGCCTGCAGCTGCTCTGCTAGTATGTTTTTCTCCTCCATTAACTGCACATGAATAACGTTTACTCCTTCAATGAGGCATTGTAAAAACATCAAAGTGAATGTGGCACTGACAGAGTAGTTCTGTGGTTGTAACTGACCTGCTGGTGTTTCCTCTCCATCTCCACCAGCTCTCCCTCAACCTTGGTCTGCTTCTCCTTCACCTTGATGAGCTCTTCATCTTTAGCCTGCATCTCCTCCTCCTGCCTGGTCACCTGTAGCAGGGGCTTCACCTGCAGACCGACAGACACATTTCAGAGGACCAAACACATTGGTGCAAGATTACAAATGTGCCTCGATGTTGGCACAATCATTGATGCCAGGAGGGTGGTGACTTCTACAGGTGAACACACACACCTTGGTGAAGAGTCTCCACCACTGCCAGTGACGCAGCTTCAAATACGCAGCACAGTTCCTCTGGAGAACCTTCAGTGCGCTGAGTTGCTGCTGCTTCTTAGCAAAGGCTCTGAATTATTATGGAGGAGGAAGAGAAGGGATATCAACACAACAGTCAAGTCTACTTTACATCATCAAATCTTTAAACTAACTGTGGGGACTATACAAACAAATAAATCAGTTCCTACTTGCGTGCCAGATATCCTCGACAGACGGCCTGGAAGTAAATGATGATATCAGTGATCTTCAGGTCCCTCTCTTCCTCCAGATGGGCCAGGACTCCAGCCCTGAAGAAGATCTTACTCTGGCCGATACGAAACAAGTTGCCGTCCAGCTCCAAGGCTTTGATCTGCAAAAGAGAATAATAATTCTTTGTTGTGTAGTAATGAAATTATAACATTCACAAACATTTTCTATTTCGAAATTCCTACTTGATTTTATTCTCCCATTATAAGACAAGCATAATAAATGTTTGGTACAAAGTGAACTTTGTAACTCTGAGGCAGCTAAAATAATTTTCATTTTTTCCACACTGAGTCCTCACCATTCTTTCACAGGCCTGCTTGCCATCCATGAATCCTTTGGGAATAGCGTTCGGAGTGAGGATCTCATACCTGCAGAGAGAAAAGCAGCGGAAAGAAATGAGGCCAGTGTGAGGAAAAAAGTAATTAGTCCTAAATTTGTTTTATAGGACTGGAATGAGGGAGAGAAGGATGTGGCTGTGTCTCCTAAATGACAGTTAGAGAGCTAGAGAGATCAAATTATATCAGACTATCATACATGTATAAACAGGGATGGATTTTTCATGTAAGGACCAGATGGTAACTCTGTCCAGTATTACCTCTGTCTGAATTCCTGGAAGACAATGCGGTTGGGGAAACCCTGTCTGCAGATACGGATCCCCTCCAGCACGCCGTTACACCTCAGCTGGTCCAGAACCAGGTGGGGGTCCAGTTTACCAGCCTGGAGGAGAAAAGTAGGAAAGGAGTGAAAAAGAAAGGAGACAGCAGGGAGAAAACAAGAAGAGAACAACCATTACATTTGGGCAAAATCCAATCAAGTTTCACCAATTAGTACATACATCAACATCCATATATACAAATGTTGAAACTAACCCTCTTTTCATGGTTGGGGATGATGCAGCGGACAAAGTTGGGATTGGTGTTCCTCAGTGTGGCCATCAGCTTAGACAGCTGCTCCTTGTACAGCTGTCCCACAGTGCGGAACATGCCCTTCTTGGTCTTGTAGGCAGCACCGAACGCTGTCTCGTTCATGCCTGCAACCTGGTCCAGACCCACAATTCTGTCGACTAGCATTGAAAAAAGGGCAAAGAGAAAGTAAGAAATCCGTGTTAAAGGAGGAGCAGATACAGTACCCAATTAATTGTTGTGAAGCAGATTTTATTGATAGATTATGTAGAAAAGAGAAAAGCCAACACATTGACTTTTAGTTCTTATATCAGTGACTATATCCAATGTAATTATTTATCAAGGAATGTTAAACTGAGCAGGATTTGCTCTTTTCTGTTTTTGTGATAAAGCATGAAGACAGACAATGATGATTTCTGCTGCTCTGAAAATGATCAGATTGATCATCTTCTTTGTTTGTATATAACATAGGTTTCTCTCAGCCAGACATTGGCTGAAGAGGCCTTCATTCAACAATGATTTAAAAACTGATTTCTGAAATCTGATTTGTCCTGATGTTCATCAAGCAGCAGACAATCACAGAGACACACTCTTAAATAATGTAACAATGTATACATTAGAATATTGGAAAACCACTAGATACATTCTGTATGAGTCACTAATAAATCAACCCAATAAAGGTAAAATAAACAAATATTCGTTTTATTTGTATTTATTTCATATTGGCTCTTATTTCATTATGGTTTGTGGTGTTATTTTAACTATAGCCAAACCATTTGGTTTCTTGTTGTTATATTGCCTTCTCATATTATTATTATTATTATTATTGTCTGAACCAGTACTCTGTTACTAAAACCTAAATATGGCCAGAAGGTAAAGGGATACCTCAGAGCATCTAATTTAAAAAGGCACCACAGCATTAAAGTGAATAAATGACACAAGGCTAACCCACTGAGCACCATGGCAGAAACATCTTTCTGTATTTTGGGATGAGTTTTCAGTCTGAAATTAAAAATTGTGTGACTGCTGTTTGACAATTCTAGTACTGCATCATTCCCTCTCTAAAACTGTTGTGGGGGAGAAACTACATTTAAACACCATTGAACTGTGTATCACAGATCAAAAGATTATAAGAGAAGCTGTGCACCTTTTTTGTATATTATGTTTTAAATCTCTTTAATTTGTCTACAATGTCTGCTCAAATAAGGACATATTACCCTGGAGACATTCTCTGGTAAATCTTCTACTGATGACAATTCAGCAATACTACATTACTTAGAAATGCTTAAAAAAAGATTTATAACTGTGAGACAATCAGATATCTGGTCTCCAGGTTCTTTCAAAGATTCCATCCCTTTAGTTATTGCCAGAACTAAGAAAGATGGAACTCAAAACCTTTCTGGATCCAATGATCCTCTTAAATTTTGGACACGGCTACTTCTTTCCATCTGCAGTTTGCTTTGACATACTCTGGGGTTTAGTCACTATAATATCTTTATATTATAAAGATATAATAAATATAATAATATAATAAATATAACCATCAGAGGAATGATAATCACTGCAACATTTGCCCTTTGTTCCCTTTTTAGATATTATGCCACTTCCTGTAAACAGGATGTCTCACCTAACCAAATAATTCATCCACCTGATAATTTTTACTTTCTTAGATATTTAGCCTTTGGACAATAATTCTATCAATCAGTTTTGCATTGTGTGAATTCACAAAAATTATCGCCTTACCTGGCCTGTCTTATCATTACCATTAAAAAACAGCTATTGATTTTATTAGTGGGAGTAAGCCCTCAGCATTGATGAGCGAATAAAAGGTTTTAGGATCAGATGTTGTACTGTAAATACAACAGAAGTACAGCCATGCAAAGCCATGGGGAAGCTTTCAGAGAGTTGCACATAGCAGCGGGGATGTGGAATCAATGATCCCTGCAGTGCTGAGGATGGAGAGAAGCCAATGGTGCATGAAGGTTAATTGTTACTATCGGTCACCTGGAGCTTCATGGAGCCCAGACACATTGTCATAGAAAGAGGCTCTCTGAAACGTCTGAATGTCTACAGCAACAGAGACACACACAGAGAAAGGAGCAGAGAGTGAGGGAGAAAAGGAAAGACTACAAACACCTATTTCACATACCCACACAAACCCCCACAAACACTCATTAGTTGTTAGAGTTAGTGTTGGGTTATTAAGCTGATTAATAAGCTCATTTTATCTGTGATTGATGTGTATACATTTATGATTTTGTGATAATTCATTCAATAATTGTTGAGATTTTTTACTCAAAACCAGAAATGCTAATCTAATGGAGGTCATGGGAGAATCAGGAGATCACTGAAGTCAGTAGGCTTCATTCTCTAAAGACAATTAATGTTTGTAAAAATGTATTTAGGACTCTATCCAATAATTGTTGAGATTACGATTTTTCTGTACCAAAGTGATGGACCAGCTGATTGACAGACAGATGACAGATTATCACGTAAAGACCCAAAAGAGTTTAAGACAGTCTCATGGTTTCACTCCAGCATGTGTATAAAGTATCCTTCCGGGCAGATAAATTCAGGTTCATTAAAATTTACACAGCAGATAAAATAGCATTTTTAATATGTGGCTCCTCACCATCTTTCCAGAGCTCAGCCACAAACTTGTCAGTTGACTGATGCAGCAGCGTGGCCACGTTGTCATTCAGGGGATCCATGTTCTTCATTAGCCATTCGTCAGCTTTGTAGTCCACCTTGAGAGGAAACAAAGTGATTCCTAGGAATTACTTTGAAAGGTGCACAACAAAGTGATGTACCATATTTCCATTTTCCTAAAAAACATCTCTAACCATGCCTTCCTAAAATAGGAAATGAGATTACTTTTAAGGCAGTGACCTGCACTTACGACTCTGTGAGTTTACAAACTGTAATTAGGATATACAGAGAAAAAAAAACTGCAGGTTTAGGTGTCCAGACAGTGGAAAAGCAAAACAACTCAGCATCAATCAACACATTATATTTCATCTAGTGTTAACAGTGCAAAGAAAAAAAGGGCTTTCAAAATACGCTTTCAGAGGATCGACTTACACTCTAATTAACTACTGCTGTTCGGCTGCTTCACCTGTCTGCAAGAGTCTGTGCAGTAAATTTGACAGCTACTGTAGATCTGACTGACAGAAATATCACTCAACAGTTGTTTTAACTTACAGGAAGCACCAGATGTGCTGTATTTACTATGTGGGACCAGAAAATAAATAGAAGCTCATTCCGAGAGTCATATTAATATAATCGCATACAATATTCATATAATAGGAATCATTGTTGGCGTGTAACTCAACCATCTGGTTATTGCGCCACATTTTTTTGACTGACAGCACGGTGCCCACCTGGGATCACATCAGGTGTTACTTGATCACAGTGTGTTGATGGAATTAGTCTCGGCAACATGACTTGACTAATATACAGCACACTGTAAAGAGTGTTGCAGTCGAGAAGAACGCAACAAGTAATTGACAGGGTCAGGAACCTGAGATGAGGAATGTAAGATCCCCATATGGGTTTCATCAGACATTCTGGAAAAGCAAACTCAGAATGTTTGCACTTCTTCTCCTCTTCAGCATCGCTGCTGTCCTGCAGGATTTATTTGATGAAGTTGAATTTAATGTTGGCTCCAGGACGAAATACTTGCTTAAAATATCTGGCTGAATCTGAGGTTTTCACCTGTTTGTCACGGTAAGATTCAGATCCAGCACTGATGTTTAGACATGACTGACTGATGCTGTCCACCATGTTCATACACATGTGCAAGAGAGGAAAAGAAGACAGTTCAAAGTAATTAAACTATCACTCTAGGGATGATATTGGCTTCCAATGTTGTGATTGACAAGCGTTCTCTCTGGAATGTCATGGAGTATCATTTTCTCTTTATAGATGGCAGACCACCACACAAAGGTGAAAGGTGAAAACCACTGTTATGTAACCACCAGGCACCAACGACTCAATTTCACACCAATGTGATCCAGATGTGGGTTTGCTCCAGCAGCAGTACGACAACTGGGCTTTTGTTTTCAGGCAATGACCTGGTTAAATGTTCCTTCAATGGAGCAAAATTCGGCCTCTGTGAACGGTTATAAAACACAGACCAGGCAGGGTTGTTGCACAAAACTGAGGCTATACGGGGGACATAAACAATGATAATGGGTTTCAAAAATGCTATTTTTACCATGCTGTCTGCTAACAGTAAAACCGTACTATTCCCAGGAGAATAGTCAGAATGCGTGTTAATGGGCCTGAAATGCATACCTTCCCTGCATAGTGAATGATGCAGAAATCAGCCTTGTCCTTCAGCTGACGCGGCTTCTGAAACTTGGTGTGTGTGCCCTGCTCCTGCAGCACCTTGTCAACAAAGGTCTTGTCTGTGGCCTTAGGAAACCAGCACTCCTCATCCAGCAGAGCGAGGATACCAGGTGGGTTATTCTGGGAAGACAGGTTTCATTAAACACATGTATTCATAAGCAGACACACACACACACGGATGGAGAGCACTAACCGGCCTCTCGATAAGGTCGATGCAGGGCTGCAGGTCGAGGCCGAAGTCGATGAAGCTCCACTCGATGCCCTCCCTCTGGTACTCCTCCTGCTCCAGGATAAACATGGTGTGGTTGAAGAGCTGCTGCAGCTTCTCGTTGGTGTAGTTGATGCACAGCTGCTCAAATGAGTTTAGCTGAAATAAAAGCATGAGGTAAAAGTAAATAACACTGACATTTTTCCTTGTTTTTCCTCAGATGGCCTCTCCACAGGGGATTCATATTTTATTTATATCATGCGATTAAGTTTTCTTTAAAGGTCTCATATTGTAGAAAGTGAGATTTAATTGCTCTTTTGTCATGATTATGTCTAAATATTATACACATGCTGTCCCTCATTTTGAAGCTCTCAATCCACAGAGAAACACAGCCTATATTCAGAAACTATGCCTTGAACCCAAATGGCCGGGCCATTTGAAGTTGTGATCTCACAACTATATTATCTTAAGAAGATTTCTGAGACTTAAAAATACAAATAGATCTTGTTAGGAAAATCACAACTTAAACTTAAACTGTTTTTTTTCGTGATTTGATAAAACTAATACAAAATTCTAATGACCAGACAAAGCTGGATCATTGGATTTTGTTTAATCCAAATGTGAAAGCATGCAAATCTTTAAGAAAAGATAAAGGGTCGTTTGTATTTTGTGGAAAGCATCCCAATCATCACCTCAAAGATCTCAAAGCCAGCTATATCCAGGATGCCGATGAAAGATGCCCCCTGGCGTTTAGTCCTGTCTAGGGCCTTGTTGATGCGATGGACCAGCCAGCGAAACAGCCGCTCATACGTCGCCTTGGCCAGGGCTTCCACAGCAAAGTCAGCCTGAGGGAAAAACCAAACCGATAAACACACAATTAATAAAACAGAGCCTGTTGAGCTATAAGAAGATTAACAACGAGCTGGTGTTTCCGTTTTAAATGGAGTGTTGTGGATTTAACACAGATCATGATGGCAGACACAGAGCAGGACAAATCATTATCCAGATGGTCTCAATGACCTGCCTACACGTAGACCTGTCTGTTTGTTAAAGTGAGACGTACGTGAAGCAGACAGATGTCAAAGCCCAGAGACAAAAGGGGAATTTAACTTTTCCAGGTATGATGTTATGATGTTAATTAATTTAACAGCTGAAATATCAATATGTGGAACTCAGACATAAACCTCATTCATAGTATTAGATAGAGTTTTACCTGCTCTTTGGTCTGAGCCTTCTGCACGTAGTCCCGTCCCACTTTGATCCTCGGGGTGAGGATTGCTCTGGTGAACTCCATCACATTCATTCCAAGCAGGTGGCACAGCTTCTGTGCAGCTGGAAGTGCAGAGAAGCAGGGGAAAGGTCATTTATAGCTTTAATATAAATCTGACTTCACGTGAGATCACATATACATCATCACAGTTCACAAAAGGCAGATTTTTGTCCAAAATTTGACATTTCTGATGCTAGGTTCATTTAATGTAGTAAAAAATATGATCAGTAAGCAACACTGTTTTTACTCTGTATCAGAAAATATGACTAAATAATATCCATCCATCCATCCATTTTCTATCCCGCTTATTCCTTTTCAGGGTCGCAGGGGTCTGCTGGAGCCTATCCCAGCGCATTTATGGCGAGAGGCAGGGGGATACACCCCAGATGGTCGCCAGCCAATCGTGGGGCACACACACCATTCACACACCATTCACACACACACTCACACCTATGGGCAATTTAGATTTGCCAATTAACCTGAGCATGTTTTGTATTGTGGGAGGAAGCCGGAGTACCCGGTGAAAACCCACGCAGACACGGGGAGAACATGCAAACTCCACACAGAAAGGTCCCAGACCCAGGCCCCAAGGCGGTCTTGAACCTGCGACCTTCTTGCTGTGAGGCAACAGTGCTACCCACTGCTCCACTAAATAATATATTATTATTAATATATTAATATATATTATTAATATATATTAATATATATACACCAAATAATTACTCTTTAGATGGACTTTTATGTTTTACGCAGCCACTGTAGGTTGTCCTACGTATACTCGGTTGATCACGATTTGCTATTTATTTCACTAGATGCTGCCAGAAAACTAAAATCTGTACATTCTAAAGCTGGGGTGTCAAACATGTGACCTGGGTGCACAAAAGGGTCTGATCCGGTCCACTGTATGACTGTATAAGAACAAAAAAAGGACCAGTTTCTGTTCCTTCACAGAAAGTGAAGTCAGTGAGACTCTTTTATCCTCAAAGGATAAAACTAAATGTGTGTAAATGACACATGAATTTGCACATTTTTTTTCTGTCATCTCTCCTGTTTTGTAAATTGAAAGTTAATTAATCATGTAAATATTTATTATGTATTTCATAACACAAAAAGGAGAAGCTAAATATGTAGGTGTTATTGATAATTATAAGTATTTTTATTGTTCCACTGAATAAACTGCTGTATGTGGCTCATGACCATATT
Organism: Eupleurogrammus muticus; assembly: GCA_036785175.1. Taxonomy (NCBI): domain Eukaryota; kingdom Metazoa; phylum Chordata; class Actinopteri; order Scombriformes; family Trichiuridae; genus Eupleurogrammus; species Eupleurogrammus muticus. The sequence continues at coordinate 20,683,236 of JAYKQN010000011.1, read as the reverse complement.
GGAGTATAACTTCCATGTCCTGGGTCTGGCCCCAAATTATAATACATATGAAAACATCACAGGAATACTTGTGACTTCCTTTTACTGTGTAGGTTGTACTGTATGTGACTGTGGGGTAGTTTGATGGTGGTGACATGCTGATCTGAAGAAGAGATTTAGACATTACAATCATTCCGATACAGAGAGACTCACAATCTAATTTGAGTGTAATTATGTTTATAATAAAGCATGCACTCACAGTCAATATGTGAGCACGTATGACATGGATATGTGAGCTGGATTCCACACCTGTTGTAGAAGCTGAGGGGTCTGAGTCATCACATTTTGTATATTTTAATGATTCATGACTGACACTAGCGATGGAGGGTTTTGCTGTCGATCAGATGTTGGGTGTTTACCTGTGTTTTCGGGCATGGAGGCCTGATCGGTGTTTCTCTCTTTCTTAAAGACAATGTTTCCGAACTGCAGCACTGCGGAGACAACCTTCAACATGCCTGCCAGGGATTAAGATAACACATTATTGATCCTCATGAACGGGGGAGTGAACTGTATATAGTGGCACAACTGGTACTACTACTCACAGACAATCTCATCGTGGTTGAAGCTCATTATGTGCATAGCGTCCAATGTCTCCTGGAAGTTTTCCTTGTCCTGTTGACCAGGGATGGGAATGTTACCGTTTGACAGGAAGCGATAGCTGTTAAACCCTTCGAGGAGCAGGTCCGCTGGAGAAGGAAAGGTTGATTGTTATCTACAAGTAATAGGTAATTATTTTAGTTAAGTAAGTTAAGTCAATATCCTTTGATTCACACATTTTTTTATTCGCTTGTTATTAGTTTTTGTATATATTTTTCTGCTTTCTAAAAAAATTCTTAGGACTATGATCGGTATTGTTTTCTCCAAGACATGTAGACACACTGATTAAATGTTTAAGTGAGGCAGAGATCAAGCAACTTTTTAAATCCTCTAGTTCATAAGAGAAATATTCTTTTAAGCGTTTACTTAATAGTTGAAACACATTCTGCATCATCATGAAACAATGTACTAACAAGCTAAATTACATGTTAACAAGTGAAAAAAATTCAAACCAGCTTTCTTTAGCCTGAAGGGATAAGCACAAACATGAAACGTCACTGTTGGTGTTTTTTGTTTATTTTTCAGTGGTGGTTAGACGCTCACTTCGGAGATGCTCTCCAGCTCCTGCCAGCAGGCGGTAGAAGATGTGGAAGGTTCTCTCATCTTTGGCCTGTCTGATGGCCCTTGATTTCTCCAGAAGGTCTGGGAGCAAAGGTTAAGGACTGACCAGGAAATTACAACAGGACAATGAAGCAAGAGACAAGAATTCCTATAAACTGCACTTTCAATCTTCTCAAAAAACCTGGAGGCTAGAGGAACATTACAAATCACTGGCAATCAAGTCATTACTCCGTCCACACGTGTTGAAACAATGAAATTTTATCCCAAGGAACGTTAACCATTATTCTCCTTACCAGGCTAAAACCTGGTTTCTTTGGAGCTTAGTGCCCTCTTAACTCCATCTAAGGAATACAGAGTGGGAATTGCATTCTTGTGGTTAAGCATAAGCTGCGGTGAGTCGTGTGACCTAACCGCCGCTTTCAGCTCTAAAGTCAATGTGTAATTCTCTCCTTTCTCCGAGACAACACTTTGTCCTTTTGCTCCTTCAGCCTGTTCCGGCAATGAGGATACAAGTTTCAATGTTGGCCCCAACAATGTAGCCTGTGACGTCAAAGTTGACTCTGATGAACTTCCCCTGCAGGACACAAGATGCATATTCATGTAAAAACTTTGCTGAACTTGTCAAAACCATACAGGTGAATTGAAAAAAAAAATCATGTCTTGTGTACAGTACTTTATGTATCTGTCAGCTGTATGTTTCTATAACCTTCAGGCACTGTTGGTTTTAAATACCACTTTACACAGTGAAGAACAAAATGCCTATATTAAGAAAAGTCAGGTTAACACACAAGAAAGAATCTCAGGCATGTGTGTGTGGTTTCCTGACAGTGAATGTGTCTGTATGAGAGTGTGAATATGTGTGTGCCCATCTGTCCACTGGTCTTTCTTGCGTCTCGTCTCAGAAAGCCTGTGATTCATGTGGACTGAGCACCATGGTGGTTAATCTGCGCCACATGATTAATTTAGTCACACAAAACATATTTTAAATACTTTGGGAGAATTGTTGTGATCTTACAAACCATCACTACATCAGTTCACTCTATTAGACTAGATGTTTTAGCAAATTAACTGAAAACAAAAGGTTTAATGAGACACCATTTAGGAATGAAACAATATTTTTATTCTAACTTGCTTAAGAAGAAACTAATAGAAAAGAAAATAATTTATATAGCCACAGATACATATGAACTACTACAACAGTCCAACAATAGTGCACACAATACGGGTATGTGGCTACAAATAGAGAGGGTAATTATCTGGTTCAATTTATTTACACTGATTTCTGGAGGCGAACCATTTCTAGTTTTGATGTTTAACACCCAGAAATAATAATATCTTTGGGTGTGAACAAAATAATTTTCAATAATAAACATTTCTTTGTACGCTTTTAAGGCAAATATGAACTGCATAGATAGTCAATGTGTTGATCTGTTTCCCTACTGGAGATTATTTGCCCACATCCTGTAGAATGATGATTTCAACAGGCACAGAAAACTCACAAAGCGGGATGAGTTGTCATTTTTCACAGTCTTGGCATTGCCAAAAGATTCAAGGATGGGGTTGGCTTGCAGGAGCTGGCGTTCCAACTCACCCTGAGGACAAAGACAGAGAGGTAAGAAGTCAACCAGCAGTCAAACAATTCAGATGGCTGGCACCACGTGATAAGTCCTGTTTTTTTTAATTTTACTAGCAAAAACATACATAAGCTGGCAAGGCAAGATCAACTCTCCATAATGGAGCAGCTAAAATGTTGCAGAGTTTATATGCTAAACCGATCATTGAGACAGTCAGTAATTTATCATGGCTCTGTTGGCTTTACTTCAGTCGAATGCAGTACAATGTGATTTTTGTCAAGGGACCTCGACAAGTTTAAGGGGCCAAGACAACCAAACACTTTGACAGAACCCGTGAAACCACAGAGGCAATACAGAAAATGCATTTCGACAGAGGCCCTACACAGTAAGTGGTTAGTTGGGGTTGAGGAGGGAGAGCTTTCTTCCGGCCTGCACATTCCTATGGTGGTGATGATATGCCCTATATATCCACACATGGTACCACTGTGATGCTAATGATGGCTTCCTCCCAAATCTTGAAACCTGGGTTGATAGGCGGTTGGGACATTCCCTACAGCCCCTGAAACCTCCAATTCCCCTACACATGACACAATCTCCTCTATTCAGGGCACTGGCTTTACAGAAATAGCATCTGCTGCTAGTGTCACCACCCACACGGCAGATCACATCCTCCCTTGAACGGACTCCAGGATACTACCCTGGACTCCGAGGGGGAACAGTCAGTCTCCAATTAGTCCAGCATGCCCGGTTGATGCTGTTCATTTCTGGCCATCAAAAACAAATATGGGAATATGAAAAACCCTTCTGAGACATTAAGCAGAAGGCCAAATAAGTTGAATATACAAACTCCTGTAGCAGAGATAGAGCAAGGAAAGACCGGTGGTGCCTTGAATCTCCATAAGAATGTAACTGTACCCATGTACAATTTTGAGGTACTTATACTTTACTTGAGTGTTTCAATTCTAATGCAACTTTATACATCCACGCCACTAGATTAATAATAATATTTATTGTTAAATTAATATACTTATATTAGTCTATTATCTGTATTTTAATAAATTGTCACTCTTAACTTTTAATTTTTTTTACTTGTTACTGCATTTGTGTAAAAGCTGCCAAATAAAAGGATACAGTACTATGACTATTAATCTACCCAAAGACTCTAAAAGTGGCTCCATATTGATAAATTAAAGCAATTAAATGCTTTCACGTGTATTTAGCGAGAAAAACTGGTAGTATAATAATAATATAACACAGTCTACATAATCAGCACTTTTAGTTTTGATACATTATGTACATTTTCCTAATAATTTTTCATTTCAAAGTGTGACTACTTTTTAATTTTTTTGTTTTTTCTATTTTTTTGATGACAGTATTTCTTTTTTTGAGTGCTTCAGCCATGACTGCCAATAACTGAGCTATGACTACAATCTGATCTTTTGACTGCATGTTAAACACATTCTTGGACCCATCTGCTTCCATCATAACCAAATCTCATTGTTACATCTTACTTGCCACGCTAGGATACTTAGAAAAGCAAACATTTAACTGAACCTTTCTGTTTATAAATCTTTTTTTATTAAAAAATTCTTCTTCCAGTAAGTTGTGAGTGAATTGTGAATACTGTTGAGCATCTCTTGGACCTGTGCAATAGCATCAACTACAGTGGCTTGAAGACCACGGTCAGAATCAATTATCAAGAAAGATAATCAGGGTTCAGAACCAAATTTTCTGTGTGACAGTTGAACTTTATGAAAATTGTACATACTTTTAATCCTTCTGACAAAAACATGTAGAGATACAAGTGTTAAGAGTAGTTTGGTCTTTCATGCAGCATTTGACATCTTTATGCTGTCTCCTCTATCTAAATGTGTTGATACTTAAATGCAAGAAAGTGCCAACAAAACTCATGTCACCTGACAAATATCAATTAACCAAGAAAAACAGGAGTAGGAAACTTTATCTTCAACTACTACTTCCCATCTCTACTGATTTCTCTTCATCTTTCCTAATTTTCACCCCCCTCCAAACTCCTATCTTCCACCATATCATTGCTCTTGCTCCATCTCTGGTTCTACATTCCTCTGGCCTTCACTATAAGGCAGCGTAATGTGATGCAGAAGGGACCAGCATTAAGGAGGTCAGTGTGGATGGTGTATTCTGGCAGGGAAGTTACAACCTACTCACAGCTACTGAAACGCAGCATTTACTTGGATTGTATGCACTAGGAGCTGTAGACTATAAGAGTTACTCTGCTACTCTAGTTATTAGATTTTAAAGAAGAAACATAAGGCATTGATTTAAAAGGGAGAAAGAAAAATATCTACTGGATAGATCAAGCATAGTAGAGGAGAGGCAGAAAAATATCAAGTTATGCAGAGAGCATGAGAAACAGGAGACAGTCAATGATATCTGGGGCCTAAATTGTGAATTTTAGCCTGAATATCAAGTGAAGCTGTAACATCCGAGAACAGAAACATTTCTGGTGTTATTGACTGTGCAAGAAAAGCCACGTATGATTAAAGGACAGAGTTGCATACAGCAGCAGTAGGCCAAGTTAGAAATGAATCATTCAATGTAATGTTTTCCATTCTACACACATGCATCTAGAACAATGGTTCTCAAAGTGGTTTCCAGGGGGAGCAATTGATTTTCACTATATTACCATCCATAAGTAACTGAGGACAAAATATATGACTACTTTGGTGATGTGTTTTCCGTAATAAAACATCAGAAGAAAATATGTTTCAAGACTGAAGGCCCTGAGTCAAAATTGTAAGATATGCGGGACACTGTGTTATTTTGGGGTCCTTGAAATGAAAAAGTGAGAACCACTGATATAGATTATGTCATCAATAACAGAAAACATGCATACATTTAAAGAAAGGTTTGATCTTCCATTTAAACCTGAACTGTAAATGTGAATCTTGGCATATGTTTGAGGAGAGATGTTTGTAGCCGTGGTCTGAATTTTGCACAGTTCACATGCTCCTCCTAAAAAAGATGTTAATGTAAAATGTGATGCACAAAAATGGAGGCCTGACAAACACACAATACCAGACGAAAGTCCAGACACACCTTCCCATTCCCTTGAAATAGAAAGTGTGTCCATACTTTTGAATGGTAATTAAATGTACACACAAAGTCTATACAGTTAATGCACAACACATTTATTGACAATTATGACCTACCTATTTGCACTTGACTGACATATGCTTCTGATAAAACTCAATTTCCACTGTTCTACTAAGACGTGAGCATCTGATAAAACAAAGTGTTTTTTATTATCATGAGCCTGATGGTTTATTGCAGATACATGGGGTCTTCGAGTAATCATGTGAGGAGGAGACTGAGCCAGCACAAACAAATACCTCATAAAGAAAGAAGCTTGGATTAGTCTGTAAAAGTCATTATGGAAGCAGCGGAGGTTTAGAGAGAAGGGCATGCACATATACACACACACACACACACACACACACACACACACACACACACACACACACACACACACACACACACACAAACACAAAAACTGACCACACATTCTCTTGGAGACAGCGGGAGATACACTTGCCTGTAGCTTGAATGCTTTGGGAGATTCGGGCTGTTTGTTATGGATAAACAAATGCAAGTGTTAAAAACCTGAAGCGCTTATGTGTCAGACAAGCCATAGGAAACACACTACCAGTTCACACTGGCTGCGCTCTCACAGGGTGGCATCAGACATGAAGCAGGAGCAGGGATCAGTCATTAACAGCTATGGGGTTAGCTTGCTTAATACACAATTCTGTAACGGAGCAGGGTCAAATTCATTTCATCTTAGGAGAAGATTAGAGAGGGAATGAAAGGGAAGTGGAGAGGAGAGGAGGAAAGGGAGTGAGGAAAGTAGACGAGAGCAGAGGAGAGGAGAGGGGAAGGGAGAGATGAGATGAGTGGAGGATAGGAGAGGAGTAAAGAAGAGGAGGAGGAGAGGAGAGCATAGGAGAGGAGAGAGGAGAGGAGAGGAGAGGGGGAGGGGAAACTGGCAAAATGTGTAAAATGTAGGCAGTGGTGCTCTTACAGGAATGTGGTCTTTGCGTCCTTTGTGTGAGGAGGCGACGTGGGCCAGGTACTGGATGACCTTCTTCGTGTTCTCCGTCTTGCCAGCGCCTGATTCACCTCTGAGAACAAAAGTGTTAGACAGCACAGACGCACAGATCAGTGAGTGGATGAAGAATGACTCACAGAAAGTAAAGGGACTTTTTCTTTTCACTACAGGGCTTTCATCATCACTTCCAGCAAATAATTAACACACTTTGTTTGTAATCATGTAATCAACCTTTTAATTGTGATGTAGAGACAAATTACAGGAAACAATCTGCTTGACTTATCTTCAGTTTAGCAAGGCACACCCAAAACACTGTAAAACCCCAACCAAAACAATGCAAATGAACTAGATCATAGTTTGGTCATAAGATGGTGGCCCAGGCTACGTTACCTGTGGTGGTAATAAACAGAAAAGAAGAGAAGAAAAGAGATTGCAAGTCCAGAAACAGAAGACAATTGCGAGAGTTTTAGTTTGTTGCAATTTAGCATGTTGTAATAGTTCTAAGTAGTAGCAATCACATCTCAGCTTTCAGCTGACAAAGAAATGCTAATGAAAGAAAAGCTTATGTAAAGAAAAAGTTCACCATGTCAGAACTTATTAAACAAAGCTGTTTCCATCTCCCATTTAGTGCATAATCTGTTTTCCTTTTCTTTTTTTTGCAAAAAAGGGTAAAAAAAACACTGCAAGCAAGCACAAAAATCTTTTTGGGAAATTTAGGAGGTTTTTTCTTTCTTTAAAATTGTGCTGTTTCCATTGACTTTTCTAATGCAATACTTTAAGATAAATGAATGGAAACACAAGCCCTGATCATGATGGGGCTATCTGTTGTTGTTTTCTACATCTACGTTCATCTGTCTGTCTGTTTTACTGTTTACTGGAGAACTTTGTGGTTTGTTGGGCCAGTCTCCAGAGTTTCCAGGCTCTGCTTTTGGGCCGTCTCTAATGATAGATGTGTGTACAGGCAGATCCATCCACAGCTCCCACAGTCAGGTCCCAGAGCCCAGAAAACCAGGGCCAACACTGAAACCGGGCCAGCAACACTACATCGAGCTGCATGCCAGTGGCTTTAGTCTAGCTGGCTATTAGCTCTGCTGCACTTTTAGATTGCGCACTAGAATTCACAGGGCGAGGCGTAGCAATATAGGTCACGTCGGATACACATCCCAGTTTAGCTTGATGTCTTCATTGCTTTACTGCAGGCAGAAAATCTCATGTCCCAATATTTCTCATGGAAATAACTTCTTACTGTATTTCTTACATCTTTTCTTATAGACAAGGTGTGAACATGTGAGGTTACGGGGTCACTCACTACAGGACTACTCATTCTGTGAACTGTGTAGCTCCTGCCTCACATCCTTTGTTCATCACTCTCATAACTTGTCTTTCTCACATGTCAGAGGGTTAACAGTATCCTCAACTCTTAAGTGAGAGATTCTACAAGTTCTCCCTCTCATGAGCCGCTCCCTGTTCTGTTCTGTTTTTTGTGATGGTGTAATATATCATAACAGCTACTGATTGTGACCTAGGAGTTAAAGCCTGTTTTAACAGTACTGATTAGACAGACAGACAGACAGACAGACAGACAGACAGATAGACAGATAGACAGATAGATAGATAGATAGATAGATAGATAGATAGATAGATAGATAGATAGATAGATAGATAGATAGATAGATAGATAGATAGATTTTACCATTTACACATGACCACGGATCTGCAAATGTTTTTGGGAGCACATCACTGTTAAACCACATAAATGCACAAGAAAAACATCTATAATTCTATACTATGCTGAATAGGCTTGTAGCATTTTAACTGGATTAAATGTGGTTGTTTGTGAAGTTCATGCAGCCTTTTTTTATTCTAAGGTTAGGAGAGTCAGACCTACAGGTGGTGAACCCGACCTGACAGATCCTGGCCAGATAACCTAAGTTGCGATATTCCTTCTAAAAAAATATCAATATGATCAATTGAATATTTTTTTCTCATTAGGTTTTCACCAGGATGCATCTTCTTTGGACAAAGTAAACCATTTGGAACTTTATTGAGAAGTTGTATCTCTTTAATAATAAATATTAAAATCATTTAGCCCTACTAGCACATGGATGTCAAAATGTTTAGGACAATTAACTGTGAGGGTTCATGTTTCCATGCACAGATCTTCACAGACCTACATTTATTTTTGAAGATGATTTGTTTTGATGGAATATAATCACCAAAAAATGTCTTTGTTGTTATTCCAATAAGAAAGAGTATTCATTTCCAACTCTCCTTATTAAAATCAATAGAAATATTTTTACAGTGAGAAAGCAGCCTGTCTTAACTGCGTGACCACACTCCTTTTTAAACTGTGGCTTCACTGGAGTAGTTTTCCGAATTCAGGGCAGATTATGCAAGAGCTCTTGTCTGTTCATTGGCAGCTTCAACTTAAGGCACACTAAAAGAGTGTGGCACCTAATACTCTGCCATAGAAGATGAAGGCAGGGCACCAAACCACACTCATAATTCCCTCAGTATTAGGAAGAGCTGAAGCACAACCCAGAATCCACAAAAAGCCATTTGAAACCAGTCTTTAAATAAAGCACAGTGGGATGAAGGGAGCTGGCAAACTCAGGCTAAGAGAAACATGCAGGGAGATGGATTAAAGAACAGAACAAACATTTGTCCTAATAAAGAAATAACCTCAAGAGGACACGAGAGGAGATTAGAGTAGATTAGATTAAACTGGAGTAAAGTCGAACAGAATAAATTAGACTAGACTAGAGTACATTAGTGTAGACAAGATTAGAGTTGATTGTATTCGACTAGAGTAAAAAGGAACTAGACAGTAGATTAGATTAAAGTAGAGTACAGCAGATTATAGTAGATTAGAGTAGAGGACACAAGATTAGATTAAAGCAAAGTAGAGAAGAGTAGATAGGATTAGAGGAGATTAGAGTATAGGGGAAAAGACTAAAATAAACCATTAGAGGAAACAATAGAGGAGTAAATTAGAATTAGAGTTGCAGTAGATTGCAGTAGACCGTAGATTAAAGGACAGAACAGACATTTGTCTTAAATGAGAATAAGGATAGGAGATTATTTACATTAGACTAGAATAGAGAAGAGCAGAAGAGAGGAGATTAGATTAGAAGAGATTACTTTATATTGAATTTGACTAGAGTAGAGGAGTCAAATTAGGGTAAGAGTTGCAATACTCACGTGCAAAGGATTGATTGGTCCTCACGATCTGTTCAGAGAATACAGGAAAAAAACATTTAGTATGTGTCCATCTCTCTGATTTTACCCTTCATTACAACAAATTAACTATCTCACCAACAAGTCACATTAATTTAGTATATTTTACAGCTCATTCCTCAGCTTCCAGCATCCAGACTCTCCTGCGACGTCACGCTGTGCAGTGCCCATAAACTGACACACGGAGTGGAAAGCAAAGCTCTTACACCTTTCATCACAGAGGAATTCAGTCCAGATGACAGGATTAGCTATGCCCACTGAAGTGTGTGACCTCTCAACTTTTATGGTCCTGCCGTGGACTACAAAGACCAGAACCCGGTGGGAAGTGACCCGTTTATCATCCGACAGAAACTCTCGACTGAACCTCATGCTATTGCAGTGAGAACAACATACTAAGTGGTAGACAACATATACTGACGAGAGACAGCAAGCCTGGGGAAACAATCAGTGTTTGAAAGCTTTGTAACTTGACACAGGCACCATTTTCTCATGAGATAATCTAATACCTAATATGAAAACAAATGTGTAAATCCTAAACTAAACATAATTATAAGACATTCTGTTCAAAGTAATTGCTTTCATCCTTTCCATCATCAGGCTCAACACCTCATTTATACACTAAATTGTTTCCATTCACAAACGCATGCTAACATTCATCGGTTCATATGGAATATGATAAAACTGCAAAACTATCCGCATGTGTACTATGTGAAGAATGAAGGCTGACATTACATGGCTCACAGTGGATGATGATGATATACGACACCAAAGGCCAGAGGCTAAAATCATCTGAGGGCGACACACAGGAGTCGATCAAAACAATTCTCCTTCTACAAAGGCATTTTGGGTTCCATGCTTTACTGAGGAAATGTTTAATCATCCCTGCGACCGTTCAGGCTTGAATTTAGATTTTAACATGATCTTCTTGTGTCAGTCTCTGGGTTAGTCCTCCTGCTGCTCGTTAGTTGCTGACATTCTTGTGGTAGGAAGTGAGGAGATTTTTACATTTCCTGAAAAAGGACAACTCTGGAAACACCTTGACATTCCTAAACTCAATAAAACTGACAGGAATCGGGCCACCTTGTGTGAAGTCACATGGACACACACACCACGTCCACCTATTATAACCTTACTCCATCTTCCATGCAGTGCGTATCATCTTCACAGCTAAGAGCTGCATTCTGAGGGGGATGACAGGAGACTCTATTGCTGGACATTATACTGTGCCTGTCTTGTTTTGCTTGAAAATTACAAATGCAGTCATGCCAGGTGAAGAGGCAGCAGCTGTCAAAGCAGTTTCCCTTTTAAAAATGTTTAAAATTCTCCATTGTATGTGTATTTAAAAATTCATCAGCAAAAAGACCATTATAAGCTAGAACTTGGTCTGAGTATTAGTGGTCGGCTCTCAACTCTTGCCATCCAAAACAACTGTGTTGTGATGAAAAGCTGAGCTGTGGGCCTCGCCACAGAGCGACAAATTTGCCCCATATAACCCATGAACTAACACTTTGTTCATGCGGGTCAGTTTTCACACACAGCTCAGACAGCCTTTAAGGTGTTATCTTTTACAGGAGAAATTACCTTTTGTTGTTGTACTAAAGCGTGAGCTCCCCTAGGGTGGCAGATTCCTTTGCCTAAATGTGTGTGTGTATGTGTGTAAACCTTCCAGTGGAAGTCTTATCTGATGAATGTAATGTTATCCAGACAAGCTCAGACACAAATATGCGCCATAATATGGAAATAAAACGTATGCACTTGTGCTGGATCAGAGTTCCTGTAGCAGCGGGAGTGATGAATGACCATGGTCCTGGCTCCCTGGATAATGGGGCAGCTTTCAAATCTCAGGTCAGAGTTTGATTAGCCTTCTTGTTGCTGGTTCACAGGCATATCTACACACACCTGATGCTTATCAGGGGCATAACGTTGATTTTCACAAGCCCTTGTGTCTGTCATCCCGCTGGACCGCAGCACGCAACACTGTGTAACCCGTCATGAATAATCAAGTATGCGCTCACTGGACCGCCTCTGAGCAACTTCAACTCAAAGAAGGAGCCAGTTTGCATGTGTGACCTCATGCTTCTGAAATTAACACCTGATTGCAATCTGCAGTGGATGATTTAAAAGATCTGTTCTGATCCAAGTGATTTTGTGTTTGTATTTGAGAAGTCACCATAGCTTCCAGGTGCCGCACAGCTGTCGACCACAGAAATACCCCCTCTAGTTACCCCAAGTGCTTTAATGAAGACCATGTGGCAAATGACTCTTCCCTGAAAAAACATCTCCCGGGTACACAGGAAATATGTTTGTTGTTTGTTTGTTTGTTCTTACCTTTGCAAAAGAGCACTGTTTTCAGTCTGTTTGTTTGTTTGTCTTTGAACAGGATTACAGGGAAAAAAAAAACTACTGAGACAATTTCCGGGAAACTTGGTGGAGAATTGGCCAAGGATGAATTTAATAATTTTGGGGGGATCTCACTTATGACTGATTTAATGTTTAGTGCATGGTCATTACAAACATTTCAGTCTCAACAGAAAAAAAACTACAAAGAAAGAAGGAAAAAAAATGGAAAAAAGTCTTACAGCTGACAATATGTTAAGATCTGCTTGTATGTGCCAGCTTTCCTTTTAAAGAAATACCAGGTCATTGTGACCTCAGCACTTGACTGATCTGATCTTTGGCATGAAATGGCAGATTAGCTTTCCAGTTGGATAACAGTAAGATAAATAATGGAACAGACCTATAAATGTACTGTGAAGGATGTATTTTGTGTTAGTAGATAGGTGACTGGCATGTGCACATCGCCTGTCAGTCATGACCGATGGAAGAGACAGCAGAGAAATTTTAGAAAAGGAACAATCTCTGAACCTCCATTATACCTACAGCCACTTCATCCTCTGCTCATCACACATCTATTGACCTTCTTATTTCTGATGTGCTTTTTTATTTACCTTATATTGCTCTGTGAACATCAATCATCTCTACATTTGAACCACTCTACTCTTCCTGTGATATCTAGCATCCCCTTTATTATATGATTCTTCTGTGAGATCAGAAAAATGAAGTGACTTGTACTTATCAGGATCAGGAACCTATAGGGCAGTTTTTATAAAAGCTTTCTCTATCCCAATAACAGTGATATCACATGTTGCTCTGTAAGAGGCAACACATCCAAGATATTACAATGCTCTTTTATTCTGTTGTTGGATATATCCCAAAAAAACATTTTTGTTAACATTGTGTTTTATCCTGCTGTAAACGGTTTTTGTGGTGGATTTCTTCTGTGAAACACACATGAAACTGTCTAAGGTGACCTGTGCTGTCTGAGCGGGTACGTGCATCCATCTGGTCCATGCTGCCACCTTGGACCTCTTGGCAACTGCTGCTTCCTCGATCACCATGGCAACTAACTGCTGGGTCATATTTACCCAGGATGCCACACTGGCTAGGCGCAGGTCAATCAAACCGAGCATGTTCTTCCCTTCCAGTAGCTCATTACTGCCTCGGTAAATCTTTACATCCTTTGTGTTTCCCTTTTCTCTCCGTTGCTCTCATTTCCCTTTTTCCCCATTTCCCCAGTTTAAGTTTCCATGAACGGTGCGAAGCCAGATTACTTAGACCACTAAAGAGCATTAAAGAGTAGGACCGTAGATATAGAACAGAGTGGGAACCTTCCGGAGACAATAATCACTTTTCCACAAGAACAGATGTTTTTAATTTGACTTTTAGCTGTGCTGTTATTTCCTCCACAACAACTCACAGCCAATCATCTCAGTAATGTGATTGTTAGATGGAAATAAGTTAGCCCATTCATTCAGCAGGTTTTAGGTTAGACCACAGAACAGCCTATGTTTCAAATAAAAATCTAAATGACATCAGAGGAAAAGGCAGTTTTCAGCCCCATCAGTATGACTGCAGTGTCACAGCACAGTTCACTGAAGGGTGAAATACCTCAATTCTACTCCACTTTTAAGATAATAATTCTTGTAACAACCATTTTTCAGGATTTTTACACACACTCATAGATTATTTAATTAACTAATCTGTTAATTACAAATTTGCAGGCTATCAGCAGTGTTTAAAGTAGTTAACCTTGTGATCCAGCAGAGGGCGTTTGTAAAATTCACCATTAGCTTGACCTATTGCTCTCTGAAGGACAGTAGCAAACTAGGCTGTGCAGATGATCATGACACCTCAAACTTCACCCTGGTGACTTATAGATAGTAGACTTGTGTCGTGCTGGAAACCAAAAGGTGGGATAATTTTAAAGGTTGTAAGGACAACAGTGCAAAATTCTGGATAATCCCCAAAGCCAGAATCCGAGGGTAGAACTAAATTTTTCACTTGGTTTCCAGGCTGCAAAAATTTGAGGACTCAACCACAACCACCATAAAATTCTCCACAGCTGAAACTGAACCTATGTACAAAAACATTCTTAGCACAAGGATCATAATTACCTCCTTTTAGTGTCAATGGTCCTCGGCAATATGGGTGCAGCACAACGCCACTCGACTCAAAGTCTAACCCACAAAACTGTTCTCTTAATTGCTGCGAACAATTTACTGTTAGCTCCGTGGATGGTGATCAGCAAGCCGTCAAACATTCCATGATTACATTCACACTGATTCTCATTAATCTCTTACCTAAAATAAAAAAAAATGTGACACCAGCTATATAGACTTTAGTATTACATAAGCATGAAGGAACTCAATGCTCACCTTACACTTTTCAATGTATTTAACCAAGTAAAGAAATGAAAATGCAACTTTCCGTTCAGGGAGATGGAGCTATAAAAATAGTGTTACAAAAATGGAATTTGGCTTGAAACCATGATTTTCATCTGTTTGGGGTCTTTGCGATTGGATGTAACACATGTTTTCCATGCTGCTGTTCAAGCTCGCACAATTTACTTCATAAAAGAAGTCGTAAAGTGCAACTGAACTCAGTGAAAATACTAGTGCCATAGCAACCACTTCACACACATAAAAAATCCACAGTGATAGCCAGTGAGCTGCTCTCTCATAAACTACCGTTATATTTGGTGAGGGTTCCCACCGACATATTCACGTCTGCACACTCCGATCACAGTAGAGTATGGTGATTGTATTAGTGCAAAGGTGATGTAAAAATGGTGGCCTGCTGACTCATAAAGGCCTTAATCACAGACAGAACAGACTCCAGAGCTACTTAAAAACCAAAGGAACAAAGCTCTCTAAGTGTGTGTGTTTTTGTGTGTGTGTGTGTGAGAGAGACAGAGCTCATTCACATTCCCAGACATTGGAAGCAGCGTGATCTGGGAAGTGTTCTGGTCTGTCTGTACCTGCGGAGTATAACTGTCTAGAAACTTCTTAAATAATTATGATAAGATACTAAATAATATGCTACTTACATCGTCCAACAGCAGTTTCAATTAGACTAACAGATTAAAAAGCTACAAATACACCAATATTGATTAAGGTGCAATCACTTCATGATAAAGTTGAGAACAAGGGAGGAAAGCAGAACAGAAAGTACAACGGATATGTTTAATTTGCATTTAATTTGAGTTTATAAGTCACAACAGTATTACAGGCTTGGAAATCCTTAAGCCATTAAACACATGCGACTGTGATGGTATCCTCTTTGATCAGATACTAAACTGCCTCATGTGAAAAAACAGCTATTAGGTTAACTAGTAAAACTAACACTAAAAGTCTCTGAAGTGGAAAACTGCATGTTCAAATGCATCACCCTTTTCTCAAGTCGTAGACAAACCACACCAAAGCGCCCCACCAGTTAAGCCACTTACATGTTTTATCACCACAGTCAACACAAAAGTGCTGCTCTCTAGTTTCAAATAAGGGCAAAAACTGGATGTGTGGCGGTTCATACCAAACTGTTAAGTGACAGCAGTAAATGGCTTAATGACATGACATCATCTGACACGAAGAGTGGACAACAGCAATGCTCTCTCCATTGTGTATCAAGAGCTATCTGCAGTATTCATGTAAATTTTTTTAAACAGATCAAGCTCTATTGAGTGACTAAAAAAAACATACATTACTATGCATACATATGTCCATTTACATCTGCTGAGCGACTAAACGGTTCAGCTGCATTAGTCACTGCCACGCTGTTGAACCAGCTGCCAGTCAGGCATTCATAGGCATTCATGAGCCTACGACCAGAAGGGCAGACAGCCCCACAGAGCTGACTGGCCATTTGCGTGTATTCGTGAGAGTGTGTGTGTGTGTGTGTGTGTGTGCATGTGTGTTTGCTGGAATTCGGATGCCACTGGTTTCCCTCCCTACAGTACTGGGGCCTCAGGGGTGTGGAACAGGCGTTGTTCATCAGAGGTGACATTTAGTGGAAATGAGGGTCAGGTGTGGTGGAGTTTTTATGGCTTTAAGCGCTTGTGTGTGTGTTGCCGCGCACAAACAACACAGTCCCTCGTCCGAGCCAATCAGCAACAAAAACGTCAAGAGTAACAACGCAGAAATAGGCTGTTGACGTGCAACATTTTCACACCATTGCCGATTGTAAAAACGGATGGAGCCCATCCTGTTCTCCCACTGACAGCCAGCATGTTTCCCTGTGGATCTGGCACCAGTGAATACCTCCCTGGAGAGGGAGGAGTGTAGGGAAGTTCAGGGATACAGCTCGCTAGAGGAGAGATGGGTGTGGTGGGAAAGGCACTAGATAGGAGGATGAACAGGGAGGACATGGAGATAGCAGAGAGATTACAGAGGCACTTTGGAGTCATGATGGAAAGTAGAAAAAAAGAGAACAGAAATAAGAGCTTTCCGTCTATAAATAATGACATGTCACTCTCTGACATACTTGTAGAAGAAATCCTGTGGGAGTTTCAGTGCTTCTGATTCAGTTTCAGGGTAGCGATGACAGTTAGCAGCTGAGATCACAGGCAGAAATAGATCATGATGGGTGGGTGAGTGTTCCCACCCTCTCGGAAATGACAACAGTGTGTGAGAGACCACCTGGATGAGAGTGTGTGGGCAGAGAGGAAACTACTCTCATTATTCACACCTAGAGCTTCCTCTATTAACTCTGCATGATAACTTGTCCTGTTTTCTTCAGATTGCTATATTTCATGGGATTTTGTGTACAGAGTCAGACAGGAAACAGGCACAGTCAGACGAGGGTGTGATATGCAACAGCTGGAATCAATGCAGTTAGATAGTGTAACCACACTGTAGCCACAGGAACTGTTTTTTTTTTAAGACAATTCAGCTGAAGGGGTTTTGCAGGGAGTTTTTCCACATCTAAATCAAGGATTAAAGGATAGAGGATGTTGTATTGCACAATTGATTATTGATAAATTGTGTTTGCAGATATAAATTATAGATCACACGATTGGAGATGCAGAGATATCATCAGCAAAAATGGAAAAAAATTTCACATCCTGCAAGCAGCTGTGGATAAGATTATTGGTAACATTTAACCCTATAAAGACTTCCTTAATAGCAATAAAAATCGACATGGATCGTCATCCACCATAAATTAACTTCTAATCGTATAAAGTAGGTAAGTAAGAGTAAAAGAGAAAACTCTTTGATAACTTTGTGTCCATTGTTTAGTAATCTGGGCTCCATTTCCCAGTAACTTAACATCCTATGAAGGTTTCTAAAGATAAAAATGTGAAATAGTTACTGAAATGGAGGCAGAGTAACTCTAGTAATTAGTTAAGATCAGAATGCATGTAATGCTAAGAGGAGTGATTACAGAATAAATATTGTGCTGATGCAGCTAAAGTCAGAGATAAGTTGATTAACCTATTTATTAATAAAAATTGATCCCTTAGTTGTTCAGTTCATAAAATGGTGTAATATGACTCTTGAAAGGCTTTTGCAGATTAGAGGATAGAAAATATATTACCGGTATATAATATGAAACTGGGAGCACACTTTATAAGGTAATGTCCCTGAAGTTATTACTTTAAGAATTATAATATAACCGTGTGCACCGATGAGTTGTGTTTTACCTCCCGGGCTCCATAGAAGACAACCTGACATGCATAAAAAAGGTTTAGAGTAGTTGGACCTGCAAAAACACAAAGTGATTTCATACCAAAACTCTACTGCATGACTTGATCCATATAAAACAACCTAAGCTTCATTTCTCCACCCGCTTACTGACATGTGCTTTAGTTCATCTTAAGCCAAGAAAAACGTATGCAACTCCAAAGAAACTGACCTTGTGTTGTCTTCTGTGCTATCACTGGCTTTGAACGAGCATGAAAATAAAGGGCACATTAGGGACAAACTGGGGCTGAGGCCCTCATGTTTACAGTTTCTCTCTTCCATTAGGTGGTTGGCTTTTTACATTCAGACACTTTAATTGCACATGGACATGGACTGAATAATATGCAGACAAGAGTTGATAGTTTGAATTGTATGATTTATATGCTCTGTTTCATGTTGTTTTCCCATTGATTGTTTACATACAATTTGATGATGGCTTACTTTACTAAGTAAAATGGACTGCAACAGGTTAAACAGTAGATTTAATACACATATGGAAGCCAGAGTCTCTTGTGTATTATTTTCAGACTCTCATCTCATGTCCTGTGGGCTTGAGTTTGGCTTGTAAGGCTTGAGTTATACTGTCTGAACTGTACTCTGCAGAGAGCATTCAGACAGGCTTTTGAGGTCTTTCCTTTTTCAAGTCCCACAAAGCACATTTTTCAAATGCTTTTTGACACAGGGGTGAAATGAGAAAAGGCTGGGAGGGAGAAAGCAGGGTATCACGAGAGATAAAGCGAGAACCAGGTCCCACATGTTTTTCATGAAGAGGTGCTGGGCTGGTGTGGTAAATATCTTCAGGCTAATTGAAAGACTCTTTGAAATGGAATATGTCTATCCCTCTGAATTGTCTGTAAATTTGCGTCTGCTGCCCTGAAGCTATGTGCCAGATATGGCAGCATAGCAGAAAACCAGCCTGTGCGAGTTGATGGTGAAAAGGATATCCACGCTTCAACTATCGCATCTGGTGGAAGTGGGAGTGAATCTTTAATGTTGGCAAACTGGGAAGGATGAATAGCCGCACACAAAGCATAGCCGCGCACAAAGCACCACATGGTGAAGATTGAGACATGACAACAGTGAGATGCAATGTTATCAACATTTTGGTTCACTGACCATATTGGTCAAGCCAGACAAAATACCAGCAGCGTCAAAACACACACAGACACACTTGCATTTTCATTTTCCACAACAGTGAAGAGGGGTGGGGTGTATCCTATGCTTCTGTCACTTCTCAGGCCATTGTTTATTAGCCTGGCAAAAAAAATCAATTAAATTCCAGTCATGAAGCCATCATCAGTAATTTCTCCATATAAATGCAAATGTGTTGCCGTTACCTGTGTAACTTTAGAGCGTACTCCCTGTCTGTGAACAGCAGACTCACAAAACTCACAATCTGTCTCTTCCCCTGTGAAACATCATGGACGACTCCCAAATCGCCCACTAATGTCAAAACTTATTATGCGCATCCATTCTCCGTGCCGCTCACTGTCAACAAGAATTATCTATTAGGTGTCCCACTGCTTCTTAACGATCCCTGATAGGTTTTACATACGTACCTCTCTGGCCCAGAGTTAACCCTTAAGTACATACAAGATTGAGGACACTTTATAAGAACTTTAAGCACAATTTTGTTTATGCTAGAAGTGCCAACTGCACATCAACATTACAGAGTGTAAAATTAGCCTTGTGTCATTGGGTGTTGCCTTTAGGCCAATGAAAGGGAAGAGAAAGCAGTTGCGGGAGATATGGCAGAAAGTATTTGGCAATGTAATCGATTGCAGATGGCAGCCGTCGAGTGGCTTGTTTGGTCCACAGTGGTTCTTTGTGATAGCTAGGCCTTCCATAATCCAACAGGACAAGGCTGTTTTCATGTGTATGTGTGTGCGTGTGTGTGTTTATGCTGGCACCTCTAATATCACAGCGCTAAGCTCTGCAGCCCCGCAGGAATCCAGACACACAAGGGGGAGCAGGGGTTCAGCTGCAGGAGGGGAAATATGTTGCAGTGTATGACCGAATCTGATGGAATCAGTGAAACAACATTAAATAATACACACAATCTGATAATCTGGCAGGGGTAAAAGGTTGTAAAAACATTCAGTTAGTCTGACAAATGAAGGTCATCACAGCAGTGACAAGCAGAAGTACAACAAAAACTCAAAAACACATAAAGTTCAAGCTTGATTTATGGCCACTTAGAAGTTGTCTGACCATGTCGGAAATCAAACGTGTTTATAGTTGTTCTGAACAACTTCACTCAAAAGAGGGAGCAAAAACTGACTTTCACCAAGGGGGGAACATAATATTGTATAAGGGCCCACTATGTGACATTAAAATGTCTATAAATGACTAGACATCTGTTACATACTTGTTGAGTTGCTTACCTACTTGCATTATCTGGAATGTTTTCAATGATTTTTAAATTAAAAAATAATTATTTTTAATCAAGGTAATTTTAATCAAAGTTGAGTTGACAAACACAAGAACTAAAAAGTGTTGGGGTAACAGTAATATTTAATGTGGAACTACTTTATACTCATATTCAATATTTTACTGTCAAATTTAGTTTTGTAGAGGAGGAGACCCCTGAGGATAATCATGTCCCAGTAAAACCTCCCAAACGATCTCCATTCATTATTACAT
Source organism: Eupleurogrammus muticus (assembly GCA_036785175.1). Classification (NCBI taxonomy): domain Eukaryota; kingdom Metazoa; phylum Chordata; class Actinopteri; order Scombriformes; family Trichiuridae; genus Eupleurogrammus; species Eupleurogrammus muticus. Next base: position 20,662,483 of record JAYKQN010000011.1, on the reverse strand, counting down.
GGATTGAGAGACCACTAGCGGCAGAAAATTACATATTGTGCATTTAATTACAGGGATAACAGTGCATATTATCAGACAGTGCTGGAAGGCAGTCGTGTTGCACTTGGCTGTTAATATGAAAGGTGACATAAATAGTTGTGTCTGATAGTTGTGAATGAAAAAGGAGAGCTAGAGAGAGAGATGATGAAACCCTGACTCCTTTCTCACCTCCACCGCACAGCTGCCCAATCACTGCGTGAAGTGGGTGTGAATACCGGCTTTTCCGTTTTGGAAAATTACAGAAATGGCCTTGCACAGCCCAGCGCTAGCCACCACCAGAGAAGGTGCAGGGGGAGGGGGTTTAATGGTTTTAATAGGTTTTTCCACCATTTGACAACCAAGTCTGAGTATACATGTAGAAATGTCAAGAAAATGTTGTAAGGCAGGATTTAATGAATGAGGTCAGATTAATGGCCATAATGTACATAGATGTCATCAACAGGTCATTAAACAAGGTGACAGCAGCCAGACAGTCTATATGACACAGCTGCATTGGCAACTACGTATCTGCCTGTCTCTCCTCCTGCAGTTGGCTGGAAGGTTACGCGTGTCTGCGAGCGGGCAGTGGCAGCTTCAGTCAGGTAACACTATATGTTGCGCTCAGGTCACTGGCATCAATGCTATGCGTCAACGCCATCAAAGAATGAGAGCGATACATGACAGTGGCTCTATTATAAATCACCTCCGCACAACCTCTCTCAGCAGATTGATTTTGTAACGTCTCCTCTTTAAAGGTGCATGCTATACAAATAAATTACTTTATGACTCACACAACAGTACTTCAAAACATCACCCAATGTGATGGAGGAATGTGACCATAAATCAGAACTGATCTATGACCCCCTAACAGAAATATGATTTAATCCTGAATGAACTCCACAGCTGTCGGCCATTAAAAGACTGCCTGTGTGTGTCGCATGTGGACATGCATGTGTGTATGACAGGACATGTTATGTACTCCTGTATGCATTATGTTCAAACAGGCTCGCCCATTTGTCTGAAAGTTATCTCTTGAACATGTATCAAGTACAGACAGACTAGGAAACTGTCTATATAATCTATAAAATGCCCGCACGCCCGCACGCACGCACACACACACACGCACACACACATGCACACACTCCTTACTATCATTGACCCTCACCTGTCTTGTCACTCAGGCCCTGGGTGTGCCCTCCACCAGCCCTTCTATCAATCCCTCACTGCCCCAATAAGAGGCCTCATTTCCCAGGGAAGAGCTCTACAGCCTCCCTGTCTGTACGCACACACATGCGCACGCACACACAGCAACACAGCACTCTGGTCCCAGCCCCCTTCAAACTGCACAAAGCCCCTATTGTGAGGCACAATGCTGGCCGCCCCCTCTGCCTTTCCCCTGTACCCTCTGCCCTGTTTTCCCTATAACTCTGTCCTTTCTGCCCTCTCTTGCTTTTGCATGACTCCTATTCCCCCTTTCTCTGATTTTCAGCCTTCTTTGCCCTCTTTATTCTGTTAAGTTTTGTTTACCAACGCTATCGATAGTGTCTGTAGGTGTCTCCAGTGTGCCCCGGTTCAGCCCTTTCCCCACTATCCCCTTCAATATTAACTTGTAGTCGTCAACAAACCCTCCTTTCTCCCCCTCTCTTACCCAATGTGGCCCTCTCACTTTTGTGTTGCAAGACATTTTCCACTCCTCTGGCTGTTGTGTTACCCCCTATATCCCCTTGTCCGCTCTGCTGGATAACAGAAATCTCATATCTAGGAATATCTGAAGCTCAAAGTAGGACCGATGATTGTTACTGGAAATGACTTCTCCTTTTTGGGGTTAAATCAGAGGCCAGTGGTATTAGTAGTGTTCTCAGGCTGCTGCTGGATATGGCACAGTCAGGAGTTCATTATAACTGCAACTACAGGTCTTGTTAAACTGTGTCAACATCAGATGAGGTAACTTGCAAGTTATAGTGTATCCTCGAAGGCTCAACAACAGTAAACCTTTAACTTTAACTAATGTATACAGAAAATATTACAGCTAGCTACAAATAACTACTAATAAAATGGTGAACACAACACACTGAGCTGATTCTGGCTAGACTCTAACTCAAACAGGTGAACTTCTTTATTGGCTAATGTAATGAACAAAATAAATAGTGCTTTATGGTTTGTCTATGTTTCTATGACAATGTTGTGTGGCTCAATAAAGTATCCTCAGGTTTGCGTGTAGCAGATAGCATGTCAGTGGGCTTAATGTTATAAAGACATTGGTGTCGGTCTCGGGGTGAAAAATTGCAGACTTCGCCGGCCAGGCCTGGCTGCAGTTTTGGCCCGTGAAGGGCTCTATATCAGCGTAAGAAGTAGAGGCCAGCCTGCCCTGCACAGCCTGCAACAAAAAAAGCCAAATGTGATCCCTCCTAATCATAAACCCACTGTTTTACTTGTGTAACACATTTTAGCTTGGTTTGGAGTAAACTGGCAGCCTGACTGTCTCTGTGTTGCAGCTCCAGCCTGACCTCTCACTCAAGTAAGCATCGCTGTAGCCAAAACATCTGGTGGTTTTTGGTTTCTGTGTGACTAGATGTATATGGTAAATGTCCTGCATTTATATAGCGCTTTTCTAGTCTTTTCGACCACTCAAAGTGCTTTACACTACAAGTATCCATTCACACACATTGATGGCAGTGGCGATACACAAAGGTGCCCAAACATCAGCAAACTACTCATTCACAAACTTATGGCAAACGCCATTGGAGGCAAATCTGGGTTAAATATCTTGCCCAAGGACACAACAATATGCAACTCGGAGGAGCCGTGAATCAAACCACCAATTTTCTGACTGGTGGACAACTGCTCTACCTCTGAGCTACAGCTGCCCCCAGGTGTGTGTGTGTTGGTTATGAATGTAGCCATACTTGCCAGCATTCACCCATCTCACAACATATACCTGGAAATGTGCAGCAATTTTGCGGCAATGTCACAAAAAACCTGCTGTTCATACACTTTTATCAGAAATAGAAGAAAACAGTCAGCAGTTTTCCTTTTTTTTTTTTGCTCAGCTGTTTCTGAACATGTTGTGCCTGCAGTGCCATCTGTGTTGCTCCAAATTTGCCTCCGAGGTTATTCCACATTCAAATAATTTCACATCACATATGTCTAAAAAAATGCAGCCATAACTTTGACATGAGTTACAAGACTGGCACTGCAGGAATCTGAAGACATCCCACTGTAGCATGTGCACGTCAAGCTGCAAACCAAATTCTGTCAATTGAATGGGGTCCTCTGCCTTTTCCAAGATGCATGCATGTCTACAAATTTTTTTTTAATGTTTGATGTTTTTCACAAGGGCAGTACAAACCTATACAAATTAGGTGATAACATAGATGCAGAGCTTTCCATGGCTTTTACTACAGAAAATAATATCCATCTGGGTGAATGACACTGCTGTACATTTTCTGTACTAGTCATTTGGCTGTCTCTATATCTGTCTTCCTACATAACAGCAACATTAGTGACAGATGACTAATGAATGAGGTGAGGGGAGTGAAAAAAATGAATGAAAATTGCTAAACGCGCAAATACACACACACGCAGTAAAACTCAGCACATCTGGAAACCTGCCAGACTAAGCCTTGTTTGTCTGACTGGTTGAGAGGTGAAATAAGAGAAAATGGGGACACGTTGTCAGTAAAACATAGACATAACCATGGCAACCCTGGCTCTATCCTGGCAGGGAGGAGTGATGAGAAGGTGGACATTCCACACACTCGTCCTCCTATGTTTTCTGATCAAAGGAGGAGAAGAACAGAACAAAGCAAACTGGGCCACCACAAAGCTTCCAGCAGAGCTGTGGTTGTATTTTTCATGTTAAGTGAAAGGGGGACCAAAATGCCTCCAAGGATGTGGGGAAATTTCCCTTGTCAATATCTTCCGAGCCAGAACATTCCGGTTGAAAGAAAAAGAAAGGAGGAGACTGAGCAAACTAAGGAGTGAAGCAGAGAAAAGGGTGGAAATGAGAGACGCCAGTTGCTCCAGTCACTGAAAGAAAAAAGAAAGCAATTATAAACCAGTAGGAGATCCTAAATACTTTGCAACTGCTTTGGAGCGTTAAAAGACAAAATATTCACCATATTCAACAGACTGAAGGAGATTCAGTCAATAACACAAAAAGTCTCTTTTTCCTGCCAGTGAAAATACTGTCGCTCACCAAATGACACCTCTATTTGAGATCCCAGGGGAAAGTTATTTTAGTCGCATGCATACACACACAGATACACACAGGTATCCATGGTGACACCCTCGTGCTCACAGGAGCCCAACAGTGGGTAACGGGCTGCTCTTACGACTGTGACAACTTGACGATGACTCAGCTTGTAGAATTTAGCACAGCATGGTATGGAACGCTGGGACGGCGATGACCTCATTCCACTGCCCCGCCCCTTGCAAGGGGGACAGTTCGAGAGAATAAACACCTCATGCAGGGGGGGGGAAGAGGGTCAGAGACAAGAATGCAGGCACAAAAGAGGTGTCCCATATTGAGACAAACATAGTGATAATAGGATGGGAGGAGTGAGTGTGATTCTTTGTCTGTTTGGGGTTCTTCTGAGGAAATCTATATCTGTAGAACAGATCCTAAATGCAACAAAAGGAGCTGAGTTACGAGTAGTTGGGCCACACCGTAATCTTGATTGTGAACTTCATGACTCTAGTCTACACTCAAAGGTCCTGAATCAAACTGTGAGCATTGAAGCACATACTAACATGTGGTCACACTCAGGTCCTGCTGTTCTCAGAGCTCCAGTCAAGGTCTCAGCTGTTGTAGGTGCAGCCTGCTGAGTTCAGGGACCAGCAAACAGCTTGAAGGCATGTAACGACAGGGAGCCTGAAATGCATCAGTCAGAAAAACCCTGAAGCTTTACAAGTGCAGCTGTGGAGGTCAACCAGAAAATCAGTGACGATGACACATTAAGGGTGTTGAAACAAATGAAGAATAAAAACCAAAGAAAACCATAGACAACTGGTTATTTAAAGATTCAAATATCTCAGCGGTGAAACAGCATTCAGTAGAAACAAAGGGGAGAAACTAACGCTGCTGTGTGTGATGGCACACAGCATCGAGGCTAAAGCTGTCTAAACACTGATAGACTCTGATAAAGCTTCTGCTTATCACAGCGGTTCTTCTACATCAGAGATTCAAAAACAATTACTCAGTATCCAAAGTGGGTCACAGTCCTATGTCTTGTGGGTCTTTATTGCAGACAAGTGTGAGCTTCAATACAATTCACACAGCTCTTATGTGAATGACTTGACATGGACTTGTTATGATCATAAGTAGCGGCTTATCCATAAACATGCTCAGGGTTTAAATGTGCAGGAGGCACAGGATCAGTGCAGGAGGTCCACTATGGCAATCTAAAGACTGTTGGTGGTCTGACTACCACAGCTCTGGCCCCTGACGCATGTGGTGTTGACTGCATTCCATTAGACTACAAAAGGATAAAAAGAGCTGTGATGTCCAGCCCGCCGCATCTCTTCCTGATGAGCTCAACACCTTCTACCCATGGTTTGATGCGAGGATGAGCGGCTGCTCACTGCAGAGACAAAACGGGCGGTGCCAAGCTCCACCCGTTGGGCGAGCGACAGCAATCGCGAATGTGAGGCTCGCTCAGGACCAGGATGACTACACTCTGTGGCTAACTACTGCTGACGTGAGGAGAGCTTTGAAAAGAGTAAACCCCTCGGAAGTCACCGGGGCCAGATGGCATTTCAGGCAGTGTTAGTGGATGTATTGACCTTTATATTCAATTTCTCTGTAGTCTCCACCTGCCACATACAGTGGGGAAAATAAGTATTTGAACACCCTGCTATTTTGCTATTTCTCCCACTTAGAAATCATGGAGGGGTCTGAAATTTTCATCGTAGGTGCATGTCCACTGTGAGAGAGATAAACTAAAAAGAAAAATCCAGAAATCACAATGCATGATTTTTTAATGATTTATTTGTGTGATATAGCGGCAAATAAGTATTTGAACACCTGTGTGTCATCTAGAATTCTGACCCTGAAGGACCTGTTAGTCCGCCCATTAGAAGTCCACCTGCACTCCATGTATCATCCTTAATCAGATGCACCTGTTTGAAGTCGTTAGCTGCATAAAGACACCTGTCCACCCCATACAATCAGCAAGACTTTAACTTGTAACATGGCGAAGACCAAAGAGCTGTCCAACGACACAAGAGAGAAAATTGTACACCTCCACAAGGTTGGAAAGGGCTACGGAGCAATTGCCAAGCAGCTTGGTGAAAAAAGGTCCACTGTTGGAGCAATCATTAGAAAATGGAAGAAGCTAAACATGACAGTCAATCTCAATCGGAGTGGAGCCCCATGCAAGATATGCAAGAGAGGATGACTGGGGCCGTGTATTGTGAGATTTTGGGGAACAGTCAGAGCATTGAAGATGGGTCGTGGCTGGGTCTTCCAACACGACAACGACCCAAAGCACACAGCCAGGAAAACCAAGGACTGGCTCCGTAAGAAGCATATCAAGGTTCTAGCATGGCCCAGCCAGTCTCCAGACCTGAACCCAATCGAAAATCTTTGGAAGGAGCTCAAACTCTGTGTTTCTCAGCGACAGCCCAGAAACCTGACTGATCTAGAGAAGATCTGTGTGGAGGAGTGGGCCAGGATCCCTCCTGCAGTATGTGCAAACCTGGTGAAAAACTACAGGAAACGTTTGACGTAATAGCAAACAAAGGCTACTGTACCAAATATTAACATTCATTTTCTCAGGTGTTCAAATACTTATTTGCCGCTATATCACACAAATAAATTGTTAAAAAATTATGCATTGTGATTTCTGGAATTTTCTTTTTAGTTTATCTCTCTCACAGTGGACATGCACCTACGATGAAAATTTCAGACCCCTCCATGATTTCTAAGTGGGAGAAATAGCAAAATAGCAGGGTGTTCAAATACTTATTTTCCCCACTGTACATACAAACCTCCATTGTCCTTACATCACCTGCCTGATTGACTATAGCCCTGTAAATCTGACCTCCATCATCAACCAATATCTGCTCCAGCTTTCCTACTTCCTTCTAATCACATACTGCCATAGACGGTGCCCTCGCTCTGATAGTACACACCACCCTCTGCCACCTGGATAAGGAAACACATGCTTGAGGATGCTATTTTTATACAAGAGCTCAGCATTAAATGCAATTCAATTGTACCCACTAAGCTTGTTGATCCTGACGGACAGGTGAGAATTGGCAACCTTACTTCTTCTCCCCCTCCCGCACTTCCAGTGTTAGCGTTAAGTTTGCTAATGACAAAACCATCCTGGGTCTGATCTCAAACAAACAACGAGACCATCTACAGAGAGGAGATAGGCGTCTTGGCAACATGGTGCCAGGACAACAACCTCCCTCTCAACAACACACCCACATTCACATTGATGGAGCTCAAGTGGAGAGGCTTCTATTTCAAGTTCAAGTCCTTATTTCTTTAGTCTCTGTGTGATACTGTTTAATGCAAATTTTTGCTATAATGTTTTCCTTCTGCCGATTTTGCTTTTATGTATGATCTTCCCTAATAATTTGATATTTTTGTATGCATACTATGTAGTTGTTGCTTGCCACAACAACTTCACTGTTCAACTGACTCTTTTACATCATGCATTTGACTAATAAGTCACTTTGATGCTTTTAGAAGCATCTCTCTCTCTCACCTTGCTTCTTCACCAGTCTCATTTGCTCTTCATTTGCTTCTATCTGTCTCATTTTATCTGTGAAATCCCTCTGTCAAAAGGCATCACCTCCTGCAGTAAGGCCTCTCACAACCCACACCATTAGGAGCTTAGAGCTCGCCCTCTCGCCACCTGCAGCATTTAACTCTCTTCTGAAACACACAGGCTATCATCCACCTCTGCCGAAAGTGTTTACTGATATACTAAACAAAATGAATTATTAATTGGTAACAACTGTAAATTGACCATCTTAAATGATGACATTCAAAGATAGTGAACTTGTGTTTGGATCTTCAACACATTACAGTAGTTCAAAAAATGAATATCAATTCATGGTTTTGGAGAAATAACATTATATCAAGCTAGAAATGTACTCAAACGTAGCATACAACTTGTACTAATAATATTAGGAACATGCATAATATGAAAAATGGAACTTAACTTCAGTACTAACAGTTTTTCCCAGCATTTACAGTGCTGAGGAAACAGCCTCTAATTACTATTCAATTACCAATTAACCACATGACACTGGTGATACAGCTGAAAAACTTGCCAGACAGTTAATCTTCCTCCTAGACATGATCGGTGATGTCACATCCTCTCTGACCTTGTGACCTTTCACACACTTTATACACCTTCTTTAAACACTAATCTCCTGGACTATGCAGCCAAACTCCATGCTGCCTGCAACTGAGCTAAACTCCTGCCAGGAGAGACCAGAACACAACAAATCATCCAGTTCAAATGCACCTAAGAATACCAGTACTAACATTTTGCCCAAAGTCAACATAATTACTAAGCCACAGCTTCAATCTCTCTCCTCCTAACTGTGAATATCACACTAGAAAATGTTATTCTTTATTCTACAATTCCATAAAGTAGCATTGTGAAACACTAAAATTGACACAAGGAAATATAATATTTAATTACGCTTGTGAAGATTAATACTGAAAGTTAGGAGCTTCATAAAAGGTCAATTCGAGAAAAGCAACGGGCTTTCATACCTTGAAGCATGCAGCGGTATGCTGACTCAGAGATGGCATAGATGTGTGGAGGCATCTCATGCCTCTTCTTCCCTCTGTACATCTCAATGATGTTCTCTGAGTAGATGGGCAGGTTCTTGTAGGGGTTGATGACCACACAGAACAGGCCAGAGTATGTCTGTAATTAGAGATACAAAACATACAAACATGGGAAATGAACAGTAAGAAACAAAGAGTATGCAAACACTATATTTTAAAAAACATATTAGTATGACAGCCTGGTTTGAAAAAGGAAGAAATGTAAGCTAGCATTTCACAAATGGTATTATTCTTTTTGCTGCTGTCACAAAGGCAACCGTAACAGGGGTTGTGTCTTTATCTGTCCATTTGTGTTTTTTCTCACCTTAATCTGCATTTTACCTTAACTCCAACCTGGTATCTCTACTACACCTTAATTTAGGTCATAACCCCAACAAGTTCTCTCTGCTATGCCTAATCATAACTAACTGCAACCCCAAACATGGAGGTGGTGCTGCCTAAACCACAATTTGGACGGATGGGGAAATTCATTTGAAACAAACAACACAGGTCCACTTTCCTCTTTCCTCAGAGCCCAGCTCCCTGAACAAATGTTCCATACAACTTTGGAAATAAGATAATGGAAAGAAGTATGTTCACTGAAGACGCCAATTAAAATAGTCATAAATTTGAACAAATATTTGTTCATTAATTGTCTAATCTAATCTTGTGGCATAAATCCATCCTGAGACATTTTACCCAGTGGCAGACAGAATTGCAAGTGAAGCTTATAAGAAACAAATCTGAACACAGATGGTGTCATTATTCCTAGTCATTATACTGTGCATCAACATTTACTTCATAATGAAAAGTTAAAGTAGTAAAGTTGTCAACTTCCACTTTAATATAAACATGCATGCAGGACTATATTTTTCTAACTTTTAGATCAACTGGCCTGTATGGTGTCAGTGCAGCAAGCCCTGTTGTTGGACGGATTTTTGGAGCTTACATCACCAGGGTGGGCACCAAACACAGGGAGTATCACACAGTGATAGCGACAAGGCAGACTGAGGGTTGACTAAATGAAACACTGAACAGACTCTTGTCTCGAAGACTCTTGTAAGTCTTAATCAAAGAGTTCAAATCCGAAACAGCTTTACACGATGTGAATCGAGTGTGTGAATGTTATTAAGAGTCGTGTTGCAGTTGTACCAAATAACTTGTGCTGCAAACGTTTAGCCTACTTTCTAACTCATGGTGCTGCATTCGGCTGTGTAATTAGCCCAGAGATCTCCCCCCAGAGAGTGTGTGTGGTATGAACACTTCTCAGCTATGCTGTAGGCTGAATCGACCAGCCAGCGAGCCAGCCAGGAATGACTGAGAGGCCCTGGTGGGGCATCGACTCTCTCTCATTTTGCAGATGCTATAGCGTCTATGCATTCACCCTATAGATGACACAGAAAGTGTTGGGTGCTGCTTACTAGTAGTATGACTTTCATTATTGGCACGGTCATCATAGGCTAATGCTCGGGGCAACCACACAAAGGCACAACCTTTTTCCCCTCGCTAATAACCCACAAACAGAATGTACATTATCTACTGAAAGTAAACTGTAATTAGTTAAACAGAATGAACTATACTACTATTGAGTCAGTTAATTAATAATTAATAAATCATCAAAACATACAAACACATACAGTATGTGATGGATGTTACAAACAGGAGACAGCTGGTCACCTACTGGCTTCAAGGTCAGAGTGTCACACGTGTTTATTTGTGACATGTGACTCTTGACAGCAACATTTTATCCATGAATCATTTGTATAACAAAAAACATAGAAAATTAGAAGAAGAATAAAAATGAAATTACCCAGAAATTGCCTACTCTTCTTTTACAGTCAGCATGATCCTTGGAGTTCATATAAAAGACATTCTCCAATGACTGTAGTCTGTAATGGATTACTAAGGCTGTTTTAAAGCGCTTTAATTGTTTTAAGACCTTTTTATTGTTTTACTCCCTCCTATTACACCCCCTGCCATTAAACACATCATACCCGCAAACTGTAATACAGTGCAGGCAAAGATCCAAGTTAACTAATAATAAATAAAACAAGGCTACGCCAAAACCATATAGCTGGACTATGTTAAGTTTTTTTTTTAATTAGAGGGCCTTTAATTTAAAATGGCAGATATTGGAAGTGGTGACACGGATGGTGTGACTTCATCACTCAGTCTGACTTTTTCATGTTTTTTTACCACTATTGTGGTGTAGCCAAAAACAGCAATGCCCTGGAGCCATCTCTTCATATCAAACCACCACACACCATGACATCTGCATTGTAATTAACACTACATTCAAGGCTGCGTGAGGCTCTGTGGCAAGAGTGACTCAGCAGCTCCAGGTCGATGAAGGGGCCCCAGAGAGCAGGCTGCATACTGCAGCCTTTACGTAACGGCTCAGTTAGGGCCCTCAGTCAGCACTGAGCAACTGATGCTCTGTCTGATGATACAGACAAAAAAAAGCAGAAAGATGTAGGGTAAAAAAAGGACGCGGGGAAGGAGATGGAGGCAGATTTAAGTGAAGACTGCAGCCATGATGCAGCTGACAGGGCACCCTGGGGTGTCATCCAGTGTTGAGCTGTTTTTTCAGCTTTCCTCTAAATTGCTCCCCACCTGAGTGCCGAAGTGTTCAGACAGGGAGACACAGCTGAAATTCGAACCCTCCACTCTCCTTTTCGAGGCTAATGAAAAATTGATTTCCCTTCATCTAAAAAAAAAAAAAAAAAAAAAAGGGAGCCACTATATATAGGGGCCATTTGCACTTAATCTGCAGCATCATATCCGCTCCATATGCATGTTTTTTTTAGAACTGAAATGGAATCAGGTGTCTATAAATAAGATTGGTTTGGCTGTGATTATTTTTATTATATAGATATGTTGATATTTCTGGATACCTCAAAATAAAAAAAATAAACTTTTTGAATGCCTGTTGCTGCACTAAATCAGGATCAATACTGGATCAGAATAAAGAACATTTACTACCACTGTTGCCAGCTAACCCACTATAGGACCAACACAGCACCACCTGCCTAACCATCACGCCGGGCCCAGTGCGGGAAAGAGAAGGTGATATTTCCACTGTGAAATCAGATCCAGGGGAGGGGAGGCCGTGGCCTAGTAACAGCTGAGCAACGTGCAGGCAACAGCAGACACAACAGCCGACTCCATCTGCTATCTCTGATCAGTCAGGCAGTGTGCCTCCGCGGACGCCGCAGAGGAGAGGACACTCTGGGTGCCATTGATCCGTGTGGAATAGAGGAGACCTTGACCGCGCTCTGCTCCACCTCCTTCGTAACAAAACCAACAAATACATCAGGCTTTTCTCTAGTTTTAATCGTTTTTTTCCCCATTTAGCTTCAGTGCAGGGTGGCCACCAGATTCAAACTTATACCACAGTGCTTTACCAACGCAATATGAAGCAGGATATATTCAGCACATGGAAGAGTAAGCGTGGAGAGTTCATGCTTTGAATCATGGCGACTCGAAAAACAAACAGAAAGTCAAAGAAGCACAATTATAATCAGGCAACAGATTACGTCAGAGACCAATGTCCTGCGAAAAGGAGACCACATGTGACTTTAATTCAAACATATAAACTGAGTAGAGAGAGCAGCATTCTTAACCCCTTCACTAAAAATAACTCCCATCTACAGGGATATGACAATGAACATAATTGCGCATTTTTATTTTCCTTTTCTGTTGCCCTGCAGCAGATCCCCATTTGAGAAAAAAAAGAACAGGTCTTAAGTAGGACAAGTTTGGCTTGCATTTGTCACAGAAACATTCAATATGCCATGGAAAGTGCAAGGATGCAGGAAGTAAGATGAGGTCAAAATGCAAATGAAAGACAATGTCAGTCTCAATATTAGAACTGTCTAGGGTCAGTGAGTCAGCAAAGAAATGAGAAGAAGAGGGAGTGTGGGAAACAGAGTAGGGTTGGTGGAGACAGGACAGACACTGAGCAGCAGCAGGGCTGAAGTGGGTGGCAGGAGGCAGACAGACGGACGATCTTTTTGCCATGGAAGAATGCTGAGGCTTTCTGACAGCTGAGGCTTATCTAACAACACAAAGGCCCGCTTGTAGCCCTGCTAGTGTGGCGTAGCCTAGCGTGTAGCACTGTGGGTAGCCTGCGATGCACCACCTCACAGACAGCAAGCTGCTGCAATAAACAAATTGGCCCAACATGCTTCACATGGATGGAGCCCTCGGATGGGCAAAGGGCCACGCAAAGCAGGAATCACACGTGCAGACCGGAGGCCTAAAAAAGTTAAATGTTTCAATCCATATAAATATATCTTTATATGGAGACCTTTAATATCTGAAACTTGAGGCGACCTATGAACTGCAGCAGGATGCCCATTAAAATCTGTGAAATGGCCTAAACTTTTAGCAGACTCTAGCAGATCTGTGATGTTGACGCTATGATTCAGGCTTCACTACCACCTTAACTAAGAAGGCAGCCAGGGGGAAGCATTATAATTTAGTATGTCTGCAGAAGATGTAGCTGAGCTCTGGGGGGTAAGTCAAACACACTGGGAAATGTTTTGGACTGTAGAGGGATTCTTCTTTGTGCATTGAATGAGGAAAATGATCTTTCCTGATAGAAACACAGTCAGACACATGTTTTCAATTCTCTCTTAGCCAAGAGGCAAATTAACAAGATCGAAAGCAAACTCTGAACCAGCAAAAAGTAGGAACCATGACAGTGGTATAAAGGAGGAAATGAAGAGGAATCAAGTAGTGAACTATGCAATTTGTTATGTCTTGCTCTGTTTTAGTGTTGACATATGACAATGTAACCTTCACTAGAAGCAAACAAGTCCGACTGAGAGTCAGTTGTGATGTTTTATTATGCCGTGTTGTGGGATGGATAAATCATAAGTTCAATATTTCCTCCTGCAGTCCCTGAACCAGTCTCCTGGGCGATAACCAACCCACATACTATTCCTGGAAAACATGTCACTAAATGGGTCAAGAACACAATTAGAACCATACAGCTCTATCTGTAGTGAAACTGGATTATGGGGACAGAGGCAATGCAGTTATACACACCAATATAAGCTGTGGTCATACAGTAGATACAAATGTATAGCATTAAAATTATCAAATTAGGCAAGAAAACCCCATCACTGTCCATACAGAAACGGGTTAGTTATAGATTACAGTTTTTTGACCACAAAAATTTGAGGAAACTACTATGACAGGGAAAGTGAGCTTTTATAGTTTTCTTGTGACCCGGGTTTTATCTACTAGTTCAGGTTGACAGTGTCGTGGTGACACGGATCCTTTGGCATGAAAACAATATTTTCAAATCAAGATTTCAACGAGACGTTCAAGGTGAAAGAAAATCTCTGCTAAATATTTCTGGGCCAAACGTGTTTAGCTGTACACAGTTGGACTGTGTGGGGTCGAGCCATCTCTGTGTTCACACATACGGCATGTCAGTAGGAGCACGGGGCAGGACAAACAAACCCAGAGCAGCAGTGGTCATGGAAGAGGCCGAGAGGAGAGAGAAACTACGAGAGGTGAATGAGTTAAGGAAAAAGTCTGGCAATGGTTAAAAGACTAGAGAGATTGGTCACTCATGCTGTGTGCAGATATGTGTGAGTGTGTGGTCAGCATGCCCCATCTTTCCCTTTTCTGATAAAAAAGAGATGTCACCTTTGCAAGACAGATGGCTAAAGGTTAAAACGCGCAAAGAAATACTGTCCATCATTTTGCATTTATAACAAGTAGGGGTGAAATTCAATCTACTGCTGCGAGAAGCAGGTGATCTATGAGAAGGTTAATCATTTCCCCAATATAGAGTGTATGAACTTCCAAACACACACGACAGCTTCTGAAGGGTCCCATTCACTCACGTATATGAGCCCTGAGTAGTATCGGTCCTTCAGGTTGTGCAGCACAGAGGCCTCGTTCAGGCAGGTGAGCTCGGCCATGTCCTCCACCTTGCTGAACTTGGGCGGGTTCATCTTCTGGATGTCGTCCTTGTTAATCACCACCTTCTTGCCATTCTCTGCCAGCTCCACCTGCACCTCCTCGCCACGCTCCTCCCGGATACTGGCCGCCTCGAAACCATGGCGCTCTGAGGGGACCCACACCAGCTTCTTGGCTGTCCAGTCCGCCTGCGTGGCGGGGTTGTAGACCACAGCACGGTCCACGAACAGGTACCGCTCGGGGTCCTCTTGCCCACTCCGATGAGACATCTTATCTGGGGTTTACCAGAGCAACTTGGCCAGCTGGAACAGACATTGGAGCAGGGGTCAGTAGCTTATACATTACATGTCAGGTACTCTAATCTGTACTAGAGCTGGAACTAACAACTATTTTGTCGCTTAACCGATCAATTATTCAACTAGTTGTTGGTGTCATAAAATGGTATAAATTGTCAATCACTGTTTTCCAAAGCTGATTCAACCTAAAATGTCTTTTTTGTCCAGTCCATTCACACAAAAGACCAAAAACAGAAAATAACCAGATTTTAATAAGCTTGGACATTTTCTTCTTGAAAAAGTGATTATTCGATTATCAAAATAGTTGGCTATTAATGTAATAGTTGGCATTTAATCATTGCAGGTTCCAATAGTCTCTACACTCAGTAAGGAAAAATAATGGATTTTATAACACTTAGTAATGTGTTTTGTTTTTTATACCTTCACTTCATTATTACTTTTTTTAGTATTTATTTGTTCTCCCATTTAAAAAACAAAAAGTATTTATTCATTAGTGGGATTTAGAGTGTTTATCTATATCTAAATCCTGCCTCTTGTGTTTCCTCTCTACAAATTAATGGGATTTATGATAGCATTTAGTCACTTCCTGTTTATATTGAGTTTTATTATTATTAAGTGCTTTATTAATCGCAAAGAGATTACGGTTTTGTGTGAGTGTTTGCCTAGGTGATTGCAAATAACGATGTCAGTGTAATAGCATGATTGGGGGGTATTAATGTATTTATTTTTTTAATGTATTTTTTTATGTATTTTTTATTTTATTTTATTGTATTGAAGTGTTTTCTGTAACATTGTGTTGTATGCTATGCAAGACAAGTCGGATTGACTTATGACAACGTCTCAAATACTTTGTGCAAACTGTAATTCTCATAGCCTCTTAGGCCTATAGATCTTCTATAACAACATGAAAAGTCACATTATAGGCAACTGGATCCCTCTATGAGTGAATCAATGAATGAAAATAAATATCTCGCAGGCATATCTAATCCCCGGCAGGACAGTGAGGTAGCAGGGGACAAGTCACCCGTCCAGAACGGCGTATTACTAAAACAGATGAGTGTAGGTCTGCTAGTCTGCATGACTTACTGAATGGACCTGTGCCACTACAGTAATGCGCATACTGCGTAGGCTACGGCGTTCAAGCAGCACATCCAGCAGAACGCAGCGACGTCCTCCTGTTTTTCCCCTTCATCTAGAAAGCTCGCGGAAAAACATATAGACACGATCGTCCACGGGTAATAATCTAACCTTACCTGCACGTATACAGACAGAGGACTCGCCACGGATGAGATGACTGCGCACTGGCGATACCCAGAAAACACACAGGCTGTGCTATGGTAGCTGTCGCTTAGCGGTGTGTGTTCGAACCCAACGAGGGGCGAAACTACATGGAACCCCACATGTTAATTCATGACCACAACACTACCTTTCTTATTAGGAATAATAACACTATACACGAGCTGTGCTGCAGTATGAAATAGATTTTTGTTCAACAAGTTGAAAGCATTTCACTTGACGTTGAAAAAAAGGACGCGTGTTAATAATTGTGGGTGTTTATTGACAAGCTTTAGAAAATAATTGTTTTAGCTCGGTATTATTTTAAGGGGTCATTACCCAGAAGGGCTGCATAGTGCGCCAAAAACACCTGGCAGCTACTGTGCGAAACTTACCCAAGTCCCGTTTACGAATACGACGCTAATAAATATTAATAAAATATTACAACTGCGCAACTGACCGTTATTTGTGGCACGAGGTGGTTAATGACGTTGTAAGGTGGTCTGGTCAGGAGGAGAGAACAATAAAACAGTTCTGTACGTTTTATTTAACACTTTCCTCGTACTATACGTCTGTTAAGTTTAGCGTCACTAACACCTGTTTAGGTAAAAAAAAACACAGGCTAAATTTTTTAATTGGAAAAAAGGCGGATTCCTCTCACCTCCCCGCATGAACAGCGGCCGTGGAACAACTCCTGAAGTTCCCCACCCCCCTCGGACGCCCCCCTGAGACGCAACTTACCTGGTGTCGTAGAGAAGCTGGGTCCTGTTCGCCGAGCAGTCCGGTCTCCCCAGTGGTGTGTGCAACTCGCTGCTCCACACAATTGAAATGCAGGCATGTATCTGAGGCTCTGTGGTATGCACCACGGGCGCAGCGCTGCCTCTTTCCGCTGGGGCCCCTCCTAAAGCCGAGCAGACCTGACCGCCGCGCTCCCGCCCCCCGCCGGACCGCGCGCGCATAGAAAGCGAGTGAGCAGATCAATGATTTAGACTCCGGTGTCTGCGGGGCGGCTCACCTGAGGGGGTGAGTTTTTTTTTTTTTTTTTTTTTTTTTTTACGAGATTTGGTGCGGCTGCGGCCCCCTTTTATAATCTACCACGCAAATATCTATGCATCGCGCACAACCACTAGATGCAGGCTGGAGACAATTGGGCTCTCACTTTGCGGTCTTTCTCTCCCCCTCATCATCATTGGATAGAAGAACCCCCCTCCTTCATACCCCAATTTGCTGCAAATCAATGACATGCATCAAAGAAAGATGTGGTTTGCCTTCATTGCAAATAACTTCCAAAATAACTTGTACTATCACTGCTGAATCATTTTGCTGCTTTCCGTTTTAGAGAGCTTTTATCTTTTATAGAAAGTCTCGAGGTTCTGTCCTATTTTTAGGTCTTAAATTATTAAGTCACTCATCTTCACTGTTGTACACTAAAGCAGCCCCCTCTGGTGCCTGAATGCAGCATGGTTCACTCAACAAAACTCACCCAACAGCAATGCAAGATTTTGTTTTACTGCAGCATTTTATTACAAATGAAATGGGAAAAATGTCATGTAAGGGGCAGGAAAAATATGTTTGCTGTAATTAAATAGTCGCTTGCATCCATCCATGGTGAAAGCTGGAAGCCATGCTGTCATAATCTGATTCAACATCAAAAACAAGAAAGGCTTTGTGTGTTGTGGTGCTGTACAGTCTGTTATTGGTTGGGGGTTCAGCGGCCCCCCCTCCAGGCTCCTCCACCCCTCTTCTTCCCTCCTCCTCCTCCTCCTCCTCTTCCTCCTGCTGCTGCTCCTTGTCCTCCTCTCACTTTCTTCCTCACTCCACTTGCTTGCTCTGTATCATCGTCGTCTCCTTCTCCCCCTTTGGGCCTTTTCCTTTTCTCACCCTGCTCCTTCATTTCCTGAGGAAGATTTTATTTCTTATTACATTTCCGTTGGATGAGTTCCTCAATATACAATCACAAAGACAATACACATGCGTATATTTCTTTAAACACATAGAATAGTGATCCTAATCAATTCCATCTATATCCCGACTCCTGACACTCCACATCCATCCACCCATCTATATCCATATGTAGAAACTTTTCATTTTCATTTGAAAGAGAAAGTGAGTCTAAACATTACTTATTTTTCTTTTTTAAGCTATTACACATGCCGTTTAATCAGGAAAATCATTACTTTGAGACTCCTAAGAATCTAGGATATTAAATTTGTGTCTTTAAAGTGGCAATTAAAGATCTAATATGTAAGACCTGTAATATATTTTGTTGTTTGTTAAGTTGTGTCCAAGTACATAATATGAAACAAGGCAACAGGATGTGTCATCAATGAGTATATGTGCACAACATGATCATCTTTCAATCTATATATTTATTTTTATCTACTTTCAAGCCATATTGATTTTTGAACTGTTTAACTTTCGCTGAATACAGTGTATTCAGTGTGTCAATGTAAATTCGGACTATAACTATTCAATCATTGTTAAATTGTTACAGCTAAAACAATAGATTTAAATGTATTAATGCAACTTCTCATGTAAGTGACTATGAGAACATAAAAAATATTTGTCAAAATAAACAGGAAATATAATATATTGTACTTTTTCTACCAAAAAATGCCTATTTCTATGAATGTATAGTAAATCAGACAGTCTAAGCTTAGCTGACTAAACATCCTGAACCTGAGAAATTTATGAAGAAAATAGTGAAAGTAGTTTAATTCCACTGTCTAAAAACTAACTAACATTACAATGGCAAAATGACTAAATCAAAGATGCTTGTGGAAGTTAACAATGAATAAAGAATTTGAATCATCAGATGTCTGCTGAGCAAATGTTGGCAGCAGCCCAAATTGTGCAGCACAAACAGATTTTCAATATGAAACTGCTTTACTCAGTGCTTTTACTAGTTTTTAAATGAAAGATGTTTCTTTGTTCTGGAGACTTACCAGCCTGGCAAACCGCTGGGCCTCGCTCACCCGCTCTACCAGCATCATCACTTCCTCTTCCTGTGTAGGGAAGGCAGGAAGTTTCTTCCCGATAAGCGTTTCGATTCGCTGGAAAAGCTCCACATCGTACCTAAAGTGAAAGGATGTGTCAGTTAAGTGCAGTCAACTAAATTAACATATGCAAGTACAATTAGAGACCAAAATAAGTAATTAAATAGGCAGCAGTTCTTACTGAGTGACAAAAGTGATGGATTTGCCAGACCGTCCCGCTCTGGCTGTTCGGCCAACTCTGTGGATGTAATCCTATTAGGAGAAAATGATTTTAAAGATCCATGAAGCAAATGAAATTCTGAAATAAACGAGCAAACACCAGCACCAAAGTACCTTGGAGTGAGTGGGGATGTCATAGTTGATGACACAGTCTACGTGAGGAATGTCCAGGCCCCTGGACGCCACGTCAGTCGCCAGCAGCACCGACCGAGACTTGGACTTGAACTTGTTTAGAGCTCCTAGACGTTTATTCTGACCAGCAGAGGGAGGAAGAACCAGAGTGTGAGTCCTGCTTTAAATAGACAGCAAAATACCCTGCAGCAAGTTCTCAGCACTGACACAAACACGTCCTCAAAACATTAAAAGCATGAACCCTCACACACTGCTTTAAGCAGAGCAACTCAGCCTTTTCATGTCAGACTTTGAGGGAAAATATGATTGTATAGCACAAAACAAGAGGAAGCTGTTCTTTCATCCTCAAATGAGTCCAAATATTTTTGACGTTCACATCTGGTAAAAATCTAAAGATTTTTTTTTATCCTTTCTCAGTAAAGAAGCAGTGAAACATTCTGACATAAGGTGTACAGATCTGAAAAAAATATCTTATTTAAGTTAGACATCTAATTTGCTTTTTAAAATTATATCTACAATTTATTCAGACATAACTATTTTATAGAGTAATTTTTGTTCATTGACTGACGCTTCACTTTATTACTGTTTTAAGTAGTATTTTTTCCACGCGGTTTTGATGTTTTGTAGAAAAAATGCAGTCCCCTAAACTCCATTGTATAATGACAATAAATCTATTCAAATACATCTAGTTTACCTTCCTATGATAAATATAACAATGACAATATCGCAGGAAAGATATTTCTTTGAAACATTTTTGGCACCATGAACCCACTAACTGCATCAAAGAATGGCTTGAGAGAATATGGTTCAGGCTGTCAAACAGGATCAGGAAATCAAGAAAACCAGGAGCTAGAAGTAGAGTAGTAGAAGTAAAGAAACAAGAGAAAAAGAGAAAGGAAGAAACATATCAGGAGCATCTGGGAAAGCTACCAAATGAAGGAGGATTCAGAGCGTTTGCAGCAAGAAAACAAGTAAATGAGAGAAAAACTTTTTTTCCCTGGTGTTGAACAGCCTTTAGCAAAAATAAACCCGCCCACACCTCCGCTGCCTCCTCACAGCCCTGCAGGAAGGTGCTGGCTTGCCTGATCCTGTGTGAATCCAGCCTAATGCAGCAAGGGACAGTCTGCACTAGTATTGGTTACTGCACTGTATCTGCAGGTCGTGAATGATGGATTTGTTAGTAGAAGAGACTCAGCATCAGCAACTGCTCATGTATTCAATCAAAAATGTGTCTGCAAAGACAAATGGAGTTTAATAGGTGCTCATGCAAAACTGAGCCTCCTTACAACTGAATTTTCACAATTCAGTATAAAACATAATAATCAAGACAACTGAGAGTTTAGAGGACACATTTGAGATTGCGTCGGCCTGAGTGAGTGAGAGTTTGTGTGTGTGTGTGTGTGTCGCTTTACCTGACTCATCTGCCCATGAAGAGGGATAGCAGTGATGCCCAGGTTCCTTAGCAACAGCGCCACCCGCTGTGCATTGTTACACGTGCTGCAGAAAATCATGAAGGAGTTCCCGGCTAGCTCATTCAGGATGGACACGAGGTAACAGTCCTGCCACAAAGCAAGCACACAGCTGCGTTACACATTCCTATTATCATAATGTCATTATGCTATCTTTACTAGAGAGGACAGACCGCTTTAAATTAACCTCATTGAACATGCCTGTTACCTTGTACTTTGACGGTATGAAAATATAGTATTGCTGCAGCTTGTCTACTGTAGAGTATTTTGTGGATACAGCACACTTCACAGGATCTTTCAGAGCTGCTCTCTGTAGTTTCTGGACCTGTAGACAAATGGGAGAACATCAGTGTAGTGTTAATTCTGCCAGTCTGCCAGCGACTAAACAAAATACATTTGTCAACAATGTGTTTTTTGATGACGAGAACAACAAGGAAGATATGAAATCAATGCCCTTAACCACTGATTGTGATAAAATTAAGCAAGACAAGAAAATCGAATAATCTTCATTAGATATTGTCACGCAACTGCTCTTTTTTTCTGTCAGACCTTCAAAGTACCAATCAATATTATCACTAATCAATATAGTTTTGCCTCATCCTGTGCTTAAGCACTGGTTACGTGTGTGACTGTGTCAAGAATGACATCTATTGATTAGACAGTAATGTTATTTAATATTCATCTGCTTTTAAAGTATAGAGGAAGACCATTGCGCAAAACTAGACTAAGACACTTTGGGTTTTCCAACTTTCATTGACTAAAATGATACTAAACAAAAAGTAAATATAGTTTACAAAATATGACTAAAATGGCATAAGGGCATCTGGCACAAGACTAAAACTAAATTCAGAAAACAGCCTACAAAATTATCACCACATCAGTGCAAGAGAACAGTTGAGTTGAGGCTTTACAAGAGGTTTGGACAACCAGCTGTATAATATCTCAGTCTGAATAAAAGTGCGATTCTACCTTTTTGGTCATGGTGGCAGAAAACAAGAAGGTGCGTCTGTCTCTAGGAATGACTTTCAAGATTTTATCCACCTGTGAAAAAGACAGAGAATTTGGTCAGGGGAAAACCGTCTCAGAGTGTCAGATTTCACAATATTCCAGGTACATTAAAGGAATATTTCCACTCATGTAATAATAATATTGTGTCTCCAAACTGAATGCAGCGAAGACCCACCTCAGTCTCAA
The DNA here is from genome assembly GCA_036785175.1 of Eupleurogrammus muticus. NCBI lineage: Eukaryota > Metazoa > Chordata > Actinopteri > Scombriformes > Trichiuridae > Eupleurogrammus > Eupleurogrammus muticus. The sequence goes on along the minus strand of JAYKQN010000011.1, from coordinate 20,640,150 downwards.
AATCCATGTTGAGAATTCTGTCTGCTTCGTCCATGACCAGGAACCTCAGTGCTCGTAGGGAGAAGCCCTTTGTGTTTTCCATGTGGTCTATCAACCGCCCGGGAGTGGCTGCACACATGTGTTTTCTTATTTATCATCACATTTATACTGTAATTATCAGCTCATGTAAGTGTTGAAAAGGACAAGAAATCATACATTTATAATGAAGGTGTAATGAGGTATTACTTTTCTATTATTAGAGATTTCAACACAAAAGTAATAATTTCAATATAAAAATCAATACATTTGCTTTGGGTGCGAAGGCAGCTTCTCTTAAGGTCTTACCAATAACGATGTGTGGTTTTTTAGCCAGCACCAATGACTGGGACATCATGTCAATTCCTCCGACTATAACAGCTGGAACAGAAATGAGACAAAAAGTGTTTAAGTACTGAACTGTAGACTGTTTGGATCATCTGAAACAAGCCTATCCTTAATTGACACGTACCACACTTCACGCCGATACTGGAGCCCAGAGCCTCAAACTGCTCGGCGATCTGAAACGCCAGCTCCCTGGTGGGGGTGAGTACAAGGGTATGAAGCCTCTGGGGCGAGGACAGCAGTGATTGGAGGATGGGCAGAGCGAAGGCGCCCGTCTTTCCTGAGCCAGTCTCTGCCAGGCCAATGACATCTTTTCCTGCAGTTCAATAAAAGGTGCGTACACATACATGTGGATGTTTAAGAGTGGTGGAAATAGCCAAGTACATTCACTTCAGTGCAGATTAGAATTTACCTTTCTATTTTACTTTCTCTTACTTTACTTGCATTGTACTCCACTACATTTTCTTGTATTATTTTACTACAAATACTACTACTACTACTTGCTACAAAGTTCAGTTTATGCATGCAACAAAACAATCTTGAACATTGTTGATCACAAAATCCTATGAGCCTCAAAGATGTCAGGCAGTTTATATACAATAAATGAAACCAACCTACAGTTCGTGACATTATTAGTTCCACCACAGCATGCTACAACAATAAATAAATTTGGATTCAATTTTTATAACTCTGTAGTAATAACAATCCAATATAAAGATGCAAGATTAATTAAATAAATGATCAACAAAAAAAAAAAAATCAACCTCTGACTATTTTATTAGTCAATCATTTTAAGTAATTTTATAAGAAGAAATATGCCTAACATCTCTGGTTCTGCAAATGAATATCTGATCTGTTTTTTTAGTTTTTTTATAATAGTAATCTGAATATATTACTGATTGTGCAGAGTTTGCATCTTAAGCTTTGGGAACATTTGAGTTTTTTTTACCATAACAGACCAAACAAGGAATTTAAAATAATAAAGTAATGACAATAATCATTAGCTGCAGCTTTTATTGATAAATTCATATAAAAGCTTGTGATACTGACAGTGACCACTCTGCACCATAACTTCTACTTTTACACTTTAAGAGCCCGTTGCCAAACACTACTTTTGCTGAAAAGAAGGACTGATTATTACCATTTGTTATCAAAGTCATGCATGAAAGTTTTACTTGGGTAAAAGAAAAGATTTACCAGCTAACTTTTTTTTTCTTTTTACCTATACCTTAAAGTAAAAGTAGCAAAGGTCCCCCTGACATTCATATGATTGGAGGTGGAGTTAGTTTCAACTAATTATAAAGGTAACCAAATTCGTCCAGTAGTTCACATTTGAGTAAAAGGTGAAATATTTTCAGCTATATCAAAATTGTACTTTGGTAGTTTAGTTAATGCACCAAAATAGTTTCCACCACTGCTTAAAACCAGTAATACTTATATATTTTAAAACTTCTTCCACAACCTCTCACCTTGCAGAGCTACTGGAATCGCTTCTATCTGAATCTTTGTTGGACTTTTCCATCCCAGCTGATCACAAGCCTCACAGAGAACCTCAGTGACACCCTGCGAACAGCAAACAGCAAACAAAACCGGGTGATGTCGTGCCATTAATTCACAAACGTTCATTACTTTCTGTCAAATACCAGAAACCACGTTTCCTTCTGTAAAAATACTGTTTAGAGGGGTTAAAATACTGTTTAGAGCGGATAGTAGCTGCTTTAGCTAACTGCTATGGTGTTTGTTTATGGAGCTAAAACAAAGTCTCTCGTTGGACAAACTTACCAAGTCTTTAAAGGTTTTCAATGCCTCGACGCTTTCGCCGCCGTCATCGTTGCTGTTTTCATCTTCGCTACTGGAGCCTTTGGCTGTTTCTTCTCTGAGCTTCGACTTCTCTTTGCTATCGTCCGCCATGCTTCTCACCCAACGTGCAGCCAGCGGCTCCGCAGTGCGCAGATGCGGAAGAGAGTCATGTTTCAACCGCGAAGTATGTTGGGAATTAGTGTTTTTTGGCCGTGCTTTTATATCTCTAAATATATTTTATTTTTTAAAATGATTATTTGATTTCATATTTTACATTATCAGTATCAGCTTATAAAACTGTCCATATCATGGCTGCCTATACAAACTAAAAACTAAAATTCCAGATAATGTATCATTTGTCCATAAGAAATTATTTTATTTAGTCTCAATTTGTATTTATTAAAAGGATATTTTTATTTAAATAGCATTAATAGTAATACAAGTCTTTTTAAATATAATGTAAGTCTAGGTGTGTGGGGTTATATATACTGTATATATACTCATACACACTAAAATTGATTTATTCAAAAAACTGTCCAAGTTTCATTTATAAACAATGCTGACCACCAACCCCAAATCTATGAATCCAACCTTGTGCTGCACTATGTGCATTGACATCTTAAAAAAATGGATAATCAATGTTGTAAGCTGTTCAAATATGTGGTATCAAGTAAAAATATATTCAGGGAATTCAAATTCCTCACTGGTGGGATTAAGGAAAGGGTTTTCTCAGACATAAAAGCATACCGAAATGAATTCCTCTTATTTGATGGATGTGGTGCTTATATGTCTAACTACTATTAAGTCACACTGAAACATGAGGTAAAAAGAGGTTTTGAAGTATTTATTAAGCTGCAGTTCTACGGTTTCAGAAATGTCTTGACAAACATTCCACACTATTGTTTTGGAGTCCAACATGTTGAGGAAATCAACAATAAAATAAACAGAAATACAATCATACAAAATGCTTTTTCTGGTCATGGTAAATGACAAATAGCTGGTTGGGGGGAAAAACACAGTTGTAGAAAAAGAACTACACTCAAGAACAAAAAGCACTTAGGAGTCTATGGTAGAACTTTTTTCAGTACAGAGCATAGTGTTCTTTTTTATTCATAAGTTGCCTAATGGAAACTGACCAATTGAAATGCTAAACCTACATATATATGTATATATATATAAATTCTGATGACGACATCCAATTTACATACCCTTTTACACAACGAATAAAAATCGAAATTAAATGACAATGAGCCTGCTGACTCAATGCTGAATGCAGCAACCTTTCCTTGGTTTAAAAAGAGAAACTGATCTAAATACCACTATACTCTGCACAGAAAACACTGAAAACAAATGCTCTTTTTTGTTCACTGAATACTATTCCCAGTAGCCTTTGAGTCTCAGAGGAGTCCCTCCATCTCCCTCATAAAGGCTTCATACACCTGGTCCTTAGTCTTCATGTTGGCCTGAGGCACAGCACCCATTTGGGCTGGGTTGACCAGGCCCATCTGAGCAGCTGTGGCCTGCTGTTTCTGACCCATGCCGCCACTAACACCATCATCCGCCCTCCTTCCTCCAACGCCGCCCCCGGCTTTCTCCATCGGCCCAGGCGCTGCTCCTGGCATCGCCCCGCTCTTGTCCCTACGCACCCTCAGCGCCGTGGGCACGAAGCGGGTGACCTCCGCCTTCGGATTGATAATCTGAGGCTTGGCGGAGATGGTGGCTCCACCCGAGGCTGCACCTGATGCCAGGCCGCCTGCTGCGGCAGCGACTGAGGTAATGTTGGCTCGTTTTTCGATGGTAGCGGCGTGGTGGTGGCTGGGTGGGTTGCCAGGATTGTTGCCCGCGGCGGCTGCAGCGGTCCCCGGGGGAGGGGGCATCTGCATAACACCTGATCGCATGGACATGGGCATAGCGGGGGGTGGCATGTTGTTCTGTGACCCATCCTGGCTGGGTCCTGAGCCTTTGCCCCGCTGGACGATGCTGGGAGGAGCACTGAGCACGTTGGAGTTGAGAGGGGGAGGAAAGAGGGAGAGTGGAGGGGCAAGTGGACGTGGAGGCCCTCCTGCTCTTGGGGGAGGAGGAGGGATACCTGTGAGAAGAAAGTATGTATGAGGAAAAACTGCAACTCCACAGTGTTTTAACTTTTTCCATAAATTAAAACACAACTTAAGTTCTGCTTATAATAATGCACAGAAGTATAGTGTTGCTGTTTTAATTTGGGTTTCACTGCAGTTCAGCAGCAATGGCTGTTAATCTATTATATAACTATAAACATTAGCTGGCAACAACTGGAATTGCTTGAAAAAGAATTCTCATATTTGCAAGGTATACATCCATATAAACACACAAAATGTACTTACACTACTTGAATGTGCACATTCACATGTACCTTTACACTGTACATAAAAATGCTCACCTGGTGGTGCTGGGGGTGGTAGTCTGGGCGGGGGTCCTCGTGGCGGGGGGCCTGGTGGGAGGCCCGGAGGGGGACCAGGTGGAGGGCCAGGGGGCCGGCCAGGTGGAGGTCCGGGAGGCAGAAGACGAGGCATCGGACCCCTCAGGCCGCCAGGCATACCAGGAGGCCTCAAGAATGGAGGAGCACCTAAAGATAAGAGAATATTTTACCTCAATGATGCATAATGTTCTGATTTATACTTTGAGATTTTGTACCTGTAGCACATCCTAAAATATCAAGTTGAGAGTCTTGTAGTATTGTAGCTGAGAGTTTGAGTATTCTCACAACATGTCAGAACTAACCTGGTGGTGGGCCAGGAGGCGGGCCAGAGGGTGGACCAGGGGGCCTCATTGGAGGAGCTGGCGGTGGGCCTAGTGGAGGAGGCCCAGACATCGGTGGAGCCTGCATGTGCGGAGGTCCTTGCTGTCCCACTGGCCCACCAGGAGGGGGTAGACGCTGACTGGGCATGAGGTGGGGCTGGTTGTCCCCTGGCGGTCCTCTGTCCTCGATGTCTGAGCTATCGGATTCATCGGTGTATTCTTCCTCCACTTCTTCTTCTTCGTCCTCTTCAGGAATAGACTGACCTGAAGACAAAAACAAAAACTATATTATCAGAAAAAACATTAAAACCTGGTAAGCATACAGCAGTGACACTGGTCCACACTAGTACCTGCCATCCTTAACATCATGGCCTGCAGTGGGGTAATGGCCTTGGTCTTCTTCACCAACCTCTTTTTCTTCCTCTTTCCTTCACGGGGTGCCTCTGCAGGGATGTCTGCAAAGCGCACGCTGCGACCTAAAGTAATTAAGACATTAACACAGTCTTTAAAACATAATATTTGTTTGTAGAGTGTCAAGACTCTCCAACACATCCAAAGTCAAAGTCAATTTTATTGTCAATTTCTTCACATGTACTTGACATACAAAGGAATCGAAATTGCGTTTCTCACTATCCTATGCGTTTACATGTACAACAACATCAAAGTGCAGGTGCGCAAGACGAGACAATCCTAAACTACGGTACAACAACAACGGTGAAGTGCTAAACTAAAACTAGAAACAAAAACATGTATGACAGGACAAGACATGAGTACCCCAAGACAAGACATAAGTAGTACGGAGTGGAAGGACAAGTTCAACAAGATAAAACAAAACAAGACAGTACTGATTGTCCCAGTTATGTGCATTATGAGGTAGTTGTTGTAAAGTAATGACTAGTGCAATAGCAATATATATATAAATATAAATATCCTCCAGATCAAATCAGCCAAAAAAAATATCCTGTATCAGTTTTGATACATTCACTAAATAACAGCACATTTGTCTCTAATAAATCAACATACAACAGATAGGAACTTAACCTGCTATTTTCCTAAATATAACTTGTACTATATTGCTACCCTTATAACTAAAACCATAAAATCTTTGTAAAACAAAAGAACAGAAACAACTAAGATAGATACAATGTATATAGTTAAAGAAGCTGTAAGAAACACAATTGTAATTACTCACTAGTATGTCTTTCACTTCTGTCGTCCTCTCTGTCCCTCTCATCGTCCTGCCTGTCTACACTCATTCTCTGGTCACCGTCTCCCACTTCGTCTCTGTCTTCTTCACTGTCCTCTTCAGAATCACTGTCATCGTCATCCACATCGTCTCGATCTCTGTCGCTGTCACTGCCGCTGTCCCGGTCTCTCTCCATCGCGGCGTCCTTATCTAAACAAGGTATAGAGGGCTCTGTGTGTGGTGAAAAAAAAGTGGTTAGATTTAGGCAACTCACAGCAGTGTGAGCAGAAACAGTTATGAAAGTTCAGAAAGGTAGTGATTGCGGGAACAGTTTGTGCTTTACCCGAGTCTGCGCCATACGCTCGCCGAGCAGGAATGCCATACAGTGCCAGGACCTGTGGAGGTGGGGGCCCGGGTGGGGGACCAGGGGGTTTCCTTCCCGGAGGTAAACGCGGGACACCTGGCACTGATGCCAACACCGGTCCGGACGACGACAGAGGTCCTTTACTGAGAGACATATAAAAACAACCAAAGGAGAGACATGGTGAATGAATGGATGCATTGATGTACAACAAAGAGTGCCTGGCCATCACAAGCTTACAAGACGGAAACAAATTTCTACCTATTCTGGGTTATAGGTTTAACGAAGTTTAGCCCATAATTTAGCTTCTTTTAATGCAGCTGTGCAAAGCATAGGCAGAATTTTTATAGCAGTTATGCCAGGCGATATGAAGATTCTTCAACAAGAGGGGTGAGTAACGACATCTTTTCACCAGAGGTTTCAACTCGACCCATATGTAAACAGCACCAGTGATTATAAAGGAGGTCAGTCATAGCTTTCATCTTTGCCATGTCAGGAAAAATATTTTTCCTGACAACTTGGAAAGCATAGTGACTATTAGTGTAGGATAGGCGCATGGCTTCTCCTCCAGCTGTCTGATTCCACTGCCAGGGAGACGCTGGGAGCTCCATGACCCACAGAGTGAATCAAGCTGTATTGAATCCATGTTGATGGCCAGGAGGGTGGAGCAGAAAAACCTTTACTGGAAGGTGGACTGTATTTCAAACTAAACTGATTAATATAAATATCATATATTGTGATATCTTTACATGGCAGAATTGGCAGTAAACCAAAGGGATGTGTTGCTTTTTGACCAAAGTAATAAAAGAATCGATCACAACCCTACTCAGTGGCACAGTAACACTCAGCGGCATCATATACTGAGTGTAACAACAGAAGTCTTTCACATACACAGGTCAGTGCCTACCCAAAAGTGGAGCTCTTCTTCAGTATGGAAGGAGGCTGAGCCCCTGGTAGCGGTATGTCTTGGATGTGGATATTGGATGGAGCATGAGGCATATCTGGCAAAGGGATACTGTCAACCTCCACAGACTCAGCATTCTGAGAAAGAGAAAATAAGATACATGATTTCAAACTTCACCAAAAAGCCTTAACAAAGTGAATTGATTCAAATATAAAGTTCTGAAACTACAAATTCCATCAAACACACAACACAACAATTGATTCCATTATTTGAGTTAAGGTTAATCAAACATTTAAGTTAAAGTTGTGTGAATACTACATCATTCAAAGCTACAGTTCTACAACCAGGAACAACAAGACTAGATATATACACACACACCTTGACAGAGTCAAAATAGAGAGCCAGCTGCCCACGTTTGGTCTCATAGTCCAATTCCAGTTTGCGAAGGTCCTTGTAGGTTTCAGGATTCTCCCTCTCATACAGACGGACAATACGTTCAAATGTCTCACGTAGCTTCTTCCTCTTGTCCCTCAACACCTTCTCATTCAGCAATGGCTGCTGTACTGGGTTGAACTCTATTACAGATGGTACAGAAGGGATTTAGTTACTTTGGCAAAACCAGAAAATTATTGTTGTGAATCTTAGCTAAAAGGTAAATGAACGTTGGATTTGTCCTTAAATGCTTAAAACATATCATTAGACTTTCTTTAACAACGAAACCCATCTTGTTTTACAGTACGATTGAACTAAAAATAGTTTTGACCTGCACAGATGCTAGTTCAACAGCAATATATACACATTCAACTCCCTCACCCATTTCATCCAGCTTCTCCATGTCTCTGATGATCTGCCTTGGGTCCTTCATCTTCAGCACCGCTGCTCTCACCATCATCCTCTGCTTCTTGTTCTACATGAGGAAAACATTTACACAATTAAAGAATGTACTGGTATTACCAAAGATGGAGTATATTTAAAGTAAAAGCATATGCTTCAAGACTGAGTACCTTTTTTAACTCTCTCTTCCTGGCCTCCTTTCCTGTAAGGAAGGTTGAGAACAAGTACACATTGGTTATGTTTTTGGCATTTGACAACGATAGAAAATAAACTTTTCAGGTGTTAACAGGCAGATGCGTGATGGATACTTACTGGCCTGGTCGGTGGGGTTCATAAACTTCCCACTCTTGGTGGAGGAAGTTGAACGTCGCCCCATTGTGCTTGTGTGTCTCCTTCACCCTGACAAGAATCAAAATCCCAGCAATGATCAGAATGAGCTTTACTGCTCAAGGACCAATAAAGCTCATTCTGATCATTGTTGGCCAAGGACCCACACACAGGAGGAATTTGGTTCGTTTTTCTTCTTTGCTCTTGTTTAACTTACAAAAATTATGTATGCAGGCAATAGTGAACTTATGCAAATAGTGCAATGAAGACAAAAAGTGCAAACAGATCAATAGTACTTGACTGAGAACCAATGCGCGTCTGCAGATGCGATAACTAGCTAACTTTAGACATTGGTAACACCGCTACTTTCTTGTTGATCCATATAATTGATATTTGGAATAGGGATGGCTATAATTATTGGTATTTGGGAATATAAATTAGTGTTGCTAATTAAAAAAACGCTGCTTTATCTAGTGAGCATGAGATGTTAGCTAGCGTTAACGTTACTGCTAACAAGTTAGTTGACAGTCAAAGTTTGAATATTACATACGCTAAGCCAATATACAAATATAAGATGCACAATATAGATTAAAAGGACACGCCGCAGGGGTTTTAAAACGCCGATAAACACTGTAAAGGCAGATAAATCTTTCGTGACACAAAGCTAAATCTTAGCAGGTCATGCAGCATTTGTCCGGGACAAGCTAAGCTATGCTAGGGCCGCGTTAGCATCGGCAACAACACACAACTTGATTTTACCTTTTATTCAAGTAAAACCTATAGAGCGCAGCGCTCCACATACACTGCGCTTTCTGCCAAACGTAAAAAAAGTTATCGTTTATGCTCCGGAAAAGACAATGAAAGCCGTCGGAACTGAATGGACTGAAGTGGTTTAGCCGTTCGCCATGTTTACAGCCGCGAGACAGACCGGAAGGACGAATAGTACGTCATCAACGTACTATTCTGTGGTACGCTGGAAGCATTTTTAAAAAGAAAATATATATGTATATATTTATACTGACTATTTTAGTCATTTGGCTTTTTTGTGTACTGCTGAAGAGTTATTATATTTTATTTTAATAATAAAACCAAAGATCATTTCTAATCATTTGTCTACACCGCTGCCTGTTGGACACAATGCGTAACTACCATGGCAACCACCCGCTCCCTAGATGTAATTACTCACTGCTACCACTAGAGGCCAGGAGCGCTCATTCTTCATTTTATTTCATTTTTATTGTGAGCCACACGATTCAAGTCGAATAAATAAATAAATAAATAAATAAATAAATAAATAAATAAATAAATAAATAAATAAATAAATAAATAAATAAATAAATAAATAAATACTTAAGATACTGTATATAATATGACCTTTTTTACCATCTCCCCACATGCTAACAACGGCCAGGACCTCTCTGCTAAAATGGAATATGATACAAATCTGCTCGGCCTCCCTGACTGAGCAGCTGATTGACCTGCAACAATCAGGCAGAGGTTAGATTCTTCCGACACATCCTAAACCTCTAAACAAAGGTAAACAAGCAAATAAAAACAGTGTGTTCTATTATTCAAATAACAATAATAATCAAAACATTTCATGGAAATTATTGATGATGGAACACACAAAATCAAGTTAATGTTGGGGAGCAAAAGTGAAAAGGAAAAGAAGCAGCCAAAATATTACATGTATAAACAATCACCACAAAACAAGGTGTTCTGGTTAACTCATTTGGTCGTGAATAATGTGTTTTACCAAAAACAAAGGCCACATTTCCTTGTTGTAGAGGCACACCCACAGAGGCAGTTTAGTCAAACAAGTTTGACACAGATATAGCTCATCTAAAAAAGATTAGATTAGTGGGCTTCTTAGTTTATTTGAAAGAAGCCGAGGAGTCTATTTGCATTTTTTGTCATCAATGCTTTCACCATGACTTCTTTACTAATGTTGGATGACTGAGGGTTTAAATGATGTAATTCATCAGGGACTTTCACAGCCACAACATAACAAACATGAGCTTGGCAGGAACCTCAGCATGGAGATAGTGTTTGATGAGAAGCTGATAAAATATAAGGAAAAACTTTATTCCGGCAAACTGGCAAAGCCACTCCTAACAGGAAACTCTTTGACTCCTGTCACATACACACCAGCAGAAGCATACAAGTACACAATTATAAAATCATATAAAAAAAAGCCCAAATGTCTGCAATAGTCAATAGAAATGATAACATAAAACATCGTAGGTGCGGCAAAGTAGTGCAGTGTGTAGTGTGTGGTGTTGTGGCCTCACAAAAAAAGTAAAAAAAAAAACTCCACAAAGAAAAGAATTGAGCTGGGACCTTTCTGTGTGGAGGTTACATTACCTCCTATGCGGGTTTTTTCAAGGTTCTCTGGCTTCCTTCCACAGTGCAAAAACAGGGTGAGGTTAATTGGAAAGTCTAAATGAGCATGTGGGTGAATGGTGTGTGTGTCCCATGGTAGGCTGGTGACTTGCTGGGGTGTATCCTGCCTCTTCCCTTAGGTACACTGGGATAGGCTCCAGCAGACCTCCACCACCCTAGTGAGGAATAGAAGGGTGTAGAAAATGGATGGATGGATTAGTATTATAGATTCTATTAGTCCAAAGCAGAGACTGCATATTGGGATGTTTTTCCTTAAAAAACGAGACAATGTAAAGACTCAAATACAAATGTGATCCATCAAAATCATCATTTATGACCCACTATACCTGTGTTTAATATGAAGAGACCCTGCTGCCTGTATTTTATTATTGTGTTGCTGTGTCCTGGACATGTATTTTGTACAGTGTGTGTGTTCGCACATGATCCAGGGGTGCAGCCCGCTGTGTGGAGGTGTGGGTGTGTTTATGAGAGCTTTAGAGTGTGAATCACTCAGACATTACATTTTATTTCTCTGCTTTACAGCAGTTTCCTTTCCGCCCGCCGCTCCCTCTCTTTATTTACTCCGTTCTGATGCTGGAGCCAGGGCAGCAGGGGCCAACAAATACTTTCTCTTTAACCCAGCTTTCAAACAGCTAATTTACTCAATCTGCTACTCCAAATGTTAGCTGTGTACAATCATGTCTTTATAATGAGATATTTTTTAAGATTCACCTGAAAGGTCAGTATGTGTAGGAACAGCATATGTATATATGTATATGTATATATGTATATCTATGTCCATAATGCATACTGTGTATGTGGATCAACAAATTCAATGAATTTGTACATAGTGTTGTGTATTTTTTTTTTTTTTTTATAGTTTCTATCTTCTTCAGCTTTTATTTTCTTTTCTTTATTCTGTAACGCTGCAGTAACAGACAAATTTCCCCGTTGTGGGATCAATAAAGTTATCTTATCTTATCTTATCTTATATACAGGAGAACAGAAAGGCTGCCCTGATTTATAGGTCGATGTAATGATACTATTGGTTGAAATTGCTCTTGGCAAAATGACTAAAATCACAATAAGATGATTTAAAACTTTTATAATACATTTTTCGTTCAACGCGTTTTTTGTCCCCCATCCCTTCCATTGTAAATGCATTATGAAGGGATCTTTAATGCTCACTATAAACAAGAGGGATGATTACAGCAAAAAAAAACCATGATGTTGAAAACCAATCACAGACACTAATATTTTACTGGTTTAAAAGAGCTATATTGTCATTAGGACTAGTAGATAAGGAATGAAAAGACACACACAGACATATTTGATTAAAAACACAATCTCGCAATATCAAATAACAATCACTCTGACTCATAATCAGTGTTGCATTACATTGAGAAGGAATTAGTGATAGTGGAAGTTTATGATAGTAATTTTTCCCAAAAGTAACTGACTCACTATTGCGTTACTTTCTTTTTAAAAACTTCCTGTGGTTTCCTGAGTGTCAGTAAATGTGTCTTGGAGTAAGATGCTACAATAAATAAAAAAGCAAAGACGTAACACTAGTGAACTTTTCTTATGAAGGTAGTAGTTTAGTCGTTGTCTACAACCACACTAGCCTTTGTTAGTGAGGAATAAAGTAGCAGATAAACCAGATAAAGATCAGAACATAACTCTACATTTTCTCTGGTAAGTCCCTGCTTTACACTCCTCTGACTCTGACCATTATTGTAACAACATCCCTCCCTCGTCTTCCAGAAAAACTTTAAGCTTGGCGGCGGGCCTGTACCATATAGTAACTATGTTAGTAATGGTAATGGTTTTATACCATATTACCATGGAGAAAAAGTAATTGCTTAGATTACTAGTTACTGGAAGAACACAGTTAGTAATGGTGTCTATTTTAACACCTTTTTTCAACAACAGAATGTTTAAAAGGATGGCGAGCAGCAGTTATGTGTAATGGTCTTTGCGTGGTTTTATTGAGGTTTGGGGTATACGTAGGCGCCCATCTGGCCCCAGGTGCCCCTCTGGGTGTCCAGCCACCTGCTGGGAGCGTGGTTCTGCATCTCCTCCTCCACCTCCTCTTCATCGCTGGACGCCACCAGGTCTTCCTCCTCCCCGCTGGCCTTCTCTGTGCTGCCCCCCCGAAGGCGGGCCGCCGTCTCCTCGGCCTGCTCCCTGATGCGCTCGTGGCAGAGCTTGCAGACCCTCAGCTTCTTGGTGGGGTGAATGTTTCCGATCACCTCCCGATGCTTGGAGCACGAGTTGCAGACCACGAAGCCGCACTTACGGCAGTGGTGTCGGCGTCTGGTGGCGCCGAACGTTCGCAGGCAACGCATGCACTTGAAGGCCACGTGGTCCGGGATCCAGGAGCAAGCATAGTCCGTTTGGGTTGGGCAGCTGGCGCCCTTCAGCAGGTTGGAGCGACACTCTTCGATGTGCTTCATCCAAGCCCGCTTCTCCTCCAGGGAAGGGGCGGCCACAAAGAAGGACTTGCGTGGTGTACGGATCAGCCACTGGTTCTTGAATCCCACGCTGTCCTCCATGTCCTCCAGCTGAATGCTCTCTGAAATGACAAATTGATTTTAAACATCAACTCTTTTCTACCTGTAATGTATTATGAATACTTTCCTGCCACTTTCAACCGTTCACAAAAAAGACTAGAGGTATAGATTGATTTATGGAAGGCAATGAAAGTCTTCATACTAACATTAGATATATTGGGCTGAGGTCTCAAGATATTCAAATCTGGAATTACTTCATAACATTGGAATTTCATGTTATGAATACAAAAGCAATTGGCATTTTCAGAAACAACATCCACAGTAGAGTAAAATAGTTTTAGGAATACTAGGAATACTTTTTTTTATTGTTGAGCACAGAATATATGAAATTACATTGACCGTTACTGTATTGCTTTGGCAGATATGTCAAAATGCCTGAATGAGCTCAAAACAGAACATACACCCACCCACACACACACACACACACACACACACACACACACACACACACACATATATATATATATATATATTTGTGTTCTATGTGTGAATTTCTCATTTTCACCATTGTTTTTAGTACTGGACACCAATAAGATGTGTTAAATTAATCATTGAGACAGTGTGAGAAGTTACAGTGACAAGTCAACTGGAAAACACACACTACTTCTAATGTTAACACGTCCTGTCTCTATCCGAAAATTATGATACCTGTTCTTTCCTGTGTAACACTAGAACGACCACGGAGGGGTCAATTGACCTTTTTACCTAAAAAGCCCACAAGAGGGTCATTTGACCCTTTGGACCCCCTGTGGACACTCCTTTTGTTGTGGAAATGTGGCTGTTAGCGGCTCAGAGAAGTCACTTGAGTCACAGAGTCGCTTGAGCCTGTGTGGGGGAGGGGAACCCAAGGCAAGCTTTTAGTACTCAGGTAGGTTAGTGTGTTTTTGCATGTGTGTGTATGTGTGTGTGTGTGTGTGTGTGTGTATGTGTCTGTGTGTGTGTATGTGCCCATATGGTGGATTTATAAACATATGGTGGATTTTTATGCAGTAAATCATCAGGATGAACGAGAATTTGGGATCAAAACTCTTGACATTTATTGTTAAAAAAAATCAAAACAAAACATATTTACAATGAATAAAAAAGCAACTGTTTTCCCAGTTTTCGTGTGGAAGGTTTTTGCAGAAGTAACTGCTATTTTTTTGCCAAAAATAGAAAAAATATATTTACAAAAAAGCATATTTACAAAGAATGCAAATGAGTCAAATACATTTGAGCAGTCACTCACAATTCTGGCACTGCCATTGCTCCTTTCTGCATTTGAAACATTGCCCCATACAATGACAAACGTGGGTATGTCTGCAACATGATCTCCTAGAAATCTGTGAAAGCTGGCAAGGATCATTGTGACACGAAATCTGTGGTACTGGCACGGATTTTTCCAAAATTCCCTGTTGGGGGACACGGAATTTTTTCATGTGTCCAAAGTCTTATTTTTGTCTTTGTTTTTTTCTGATTTCAAAGATTATTTACCCTCAAAAACATTTCTTACTGAAAGGTTAGGGTTAGGGTTTGTTTAGATCTGATCACAATGTGTCCTGCTAGGATTCTTGTGATAGGATTTTGTTGCCAATCCACCACGTTAAAAAAAAAAAAACTGACAGGATAAGGTTAGGAATTGTTTTGATCAAAGCACAACGTGAATTGCTTTAATTCATAATATTATATGTATTATATACAGTATACTGTATCAGTTACTATTTACCTGTGGTGATTTCAGAGGCTGACAGCCCTTCGTAAGAAGCTATCTGCCCCTGTTTTTCTTGGCTGTTACCTGTAAGGTGTGACCCCCTCACCCCACACACTGCCCCTAACAGCCTCATTACCATAACAAAATGAGTGATTAGTGTACTCGGCAAAAGCTGTGTGGGTCAAATGACCCCTCTCTGGTCCTTCTAGGTAGGCAGAAAAATTGTGGTCTTTCTAGTGGTAATTGGTGTAAACAGCGGGGGTTTCACCACATGCGGGGGAGAAGCAGAGAAGTTGCTCACCTAGAGGTAAAATCTTCTGGTTTTTATGCCAGTGGCCCTTGAGGACATTGCTACCGTACACCAGCATGTCGTCGAAGAGGAAGAAGGCCTTGGTCTGTGGTTTGTGACGACCCTGCTTCATCAGTTGACCTTCTCCCATCAGAATGCGACCCGGCTTGGACAGGGTCCTCCCTGCAGGACCAAAGGAGTTCTCCACAGCCTGGATACGCTCACGGTTGTCCTTCTCGAACGTGAGCTGCTCCATTGGGCTGATCAGATATCTGTGTCAGTACCGCCAGGATAAATGAAGAGAAATGTGTCGGCAGCAGTCTTTTTATTTCCTGCACGGTAACATGTGTGGGAGTTTCCCAGATCAGGGATATCAGGTTTGAGACAAACACTACACTCTAAGAAGGAAGGGAGGGACTGGGCATGTGTGACAGTGTGGTGAACTACATTATGCATTTGTTTATTTAAGATATCATAATACATACATTCAAAGATGGACATTTTATATTCCCACAATACTACATCAGAGGAGAATATTTCATTTTTTGTTTCTATTTTTTTAACAGATGCAGTTTACTTCAGGTGAACAAGTTACACATTGTTGACTAAATGGGTCAGTTACAAATCATGTTTGACAAGATGAGAAAGTCAAACACTTTTAAATTACAGTTTTAAGAAGCGTTCATCAGGTTTATGTAAATGTACATTTTGTGTTCAGGTGGATTCTTGTCATTTAAATTCCGTTTGTATCATTTGTTTTTGGAAAAATCACACAAAATCGTATGCCAAAAATTGCCAAAAAATGCCAAAAATTCTAACTCCAAAAAGAAGGATATATTTTAAATATTTAATCCACTTAGAATATCAAACAAGTTGATAGCATTAGACTACAGTTTTGTCATTGTCCCAAATACACAACAGCATTATGAAGATGATGATAAATACGGGTCCTTCTCAACAAATTTGCATATTGTGATACAGTTCATTATTTTCTGTAATGTACTGATAATCATTAGACATTAATATATTTTAGATTCATTACACACAACTGAAGTAGTTCATGCCTTTAATTTTTTAATATTGATGATTTGGGCAAAAGTAAAGATAAAACAAAAATCCCTATCTCAAAAAATTAGCATATTTCATCCGACCAATGAAAGAAAAGTGTTTTTAATACAAAAAAAGTCAACCTTCACATAATTATGTTCAGTTATGCACTCAAAACTTGGTCAGGAATCCTTTTTTTGCAGAAATGACTGCTTCAATGCGGCGTAGCATGAAGGTAATCAGTCTGTGGCACTGCTGAGGTGTTATGGAGGCTCAGGATGCTTCAATAGGCCTTAAGCTCATCCACAGTCTTGGGTATGGCATCTCTCAACTTTCTCTTCACAATATCCCACAGATTCTCTATGGGGTTCAGGTCAGGAGAGTTGGCAGGCCAATTGAGCACAGTAATACTATGGTCAGTAAACCATTTACCAGTGGTTTTGACACTGTGAGCAGGTGCCAGGTCATGCTGAAAAATTAAATCTTCATCTCCATAAAGCTTTTCAGCAGCACCAAAATTTCCTGATAGCTAGCTGCATTGCCCCTGCCCTTGGTAAAACACAGTGGACCAACACCAGCAGCTGACATAGCACCCCAGAACATCACAGAACATTACTGACTCTGGGTACTTGACAATAGACTTCAGGCATTTTGGCATTTGCTTCTCCCCAGTCATCCTCCAGACTCTGGCACCTTGATTTCTGAATGACTAGAAAACTTTGCTTTCATCCGAAAATAGTACTTTGGACCACTGAGCAACAGTCCAGTGCTGCTTCTCTGTAGCCCAGGTAAGGCGCTTCTGCCACTGTTTCTGGTTCAAAAGTGGCTTGACCTGAGCAATGCGGCACCTGTAGCCCATTTGCTGCACACGCCAGTGCACGATGGCTCTGCTGCTTCTACTCCAGACTTAGTCCACTGCTTCCGCAGGTCCCACAAAGTCTGGAATCGACCCTTCTCCACAATCTTCTTCTGGGTCTGGTCACCTCTTCTCTTTCCTTCCCACAGACTTCCCACTGAGGTGCCTTGATACAGCACTCTGGGAACAGCCTATTCGTTCAAAAATGTCTTTCTTTCTCTTGCTGGAGGGTGTCATTGATGGCCTTCTGGACAGCAGTCAGGTCGACAGTCTTACCCATGATTGCTGTTTTCAGTAATGAACCAGGCTGGGAGTTTTTAAAAGCCTCAGGAATGCAGGTGTTTATAGTTACCTCGATTCAGATGATTAGATTCATAGCTCGTTTAAAGCACCTTTTCATGATATGCAAATTCTTTGAGATAGGAATTTGGGGTTTTCATGAGCTGTATGCCAAAATCCCCAGTATTAAAACAATAAAAAAAACTGAAACATTTCAGTTGGTGTGTAATGAATCTAAAATATAAGACTATAATAATATCGTTTAGTTTTGTTCATTATAAAAAAGAATGATTTTTATCACAATATGCTATTTTTTTGAGAAGGACCTGTAATTTGATAATTATTTAGAATAAGGTCATTATATAACCAATTGCATGATAAGTGCTTTACTTCAGGCATAATTTGTTTCTAGTACAGATGTACTTCTACATAAGTAACATTTTGAATGGAAGGTTTGTATTGTTATTGTGTGTGTGCAGCATACACAGCAACAAAAACAGCAGTAACTTGCGTCATATCAACACAGGTGATTTTCAGGCCATGAGTGAAGCTATAACGCAATGTGGGATATAACATCCACTTGGGTAAATGCAGGGGGAATTCCAGAGGACAAAGAAAGAAATCTTGAATTCCAGTCAGCAAATAAACGTAATCCAATATTTCCCTCATTCGCACACACACGCACACATGCACACACACACACACACACACACACACACACACACACACACACACACACACAAAAACACACATATGCATGCCATGAATACTGATTAGAACGAACCCCTGACAAGACATTTTCATGAATGAAAACTCAATAATGTTTACCAAAAAATGGAAAATTTTGCAAATTCCAACAAATACACAGGTGAGATTTGTCTGGCTTTTTTGCCTTTAAAGAACCTCTAAACGGACACAAATTAGACCACAAACCCTGAAAAGGTTTTGATAAAGTTTTGTCCCAGGATTGTATGAAACCCATGACCAAAAATAGTCGTACATTCTATCATTGTGCTACAATTAGATGGATGTATTCTAGTGAAAATAAATTCCTTTTCCCTTGAGGACCCTTGGGGCCTAGAACCTACTTTGAGAACCATTAAACTGAGGAATGATTTTCTATAATATAATTTGGACAAAATTAATCTTTTTTGACAACTAGTCATAATTAATCAGTCTTATACATTCATTCGTATATAATGATACTTTCATATCCTTGTTTTTTGCAGTCACAGGAAACAACAGAAGAGTTTCTGTGACAGAATCTGATGCGTGACGGACCTGCCTGTCTACATTCTCCAGTTAAACCACGTGACGTCCACTCCGAGAACTTTCTTCATCGTTACAGCTAAACAAGAGCAGAGTGATACTCTAAACACGGATACAAAAAGGAGTCTTGATGTGCCAGAGGACTTTCATGTTAGAAAATGATGAGTTTAATTTCCTTTAGATGCCACTTTAAGCTTCACCCTGCAATGTTTTAGAGCAGGGGTGTCAAACTCAGGTCCTGGAGGGCCGAGTGGGTGCAGGTTTTTGTTCCAACCAGGCAGTAACACACCTGATTCTACTAATGAAGGTCCTCAGCAAGAGCTCTATTGGTTGATTAGTAGAATCAGGTGTGTTACTGCCTGGTTGGAACAAAAAACTGCACCCACTCGGCCCTCCAGGACCTGAGTTTGACACGTGTGTTTTAGAGGGACACATTGTTCTCTCTCCTCTCTTTGACAGATTTAGGTGCTTTCCAGATGCAGATGAGACAAAATGGGTAATATACCAAGCTTTATAAAACAAGAGATTGTTTAAAGACCATTGAAGGCACCTTTAACAGATTGTTGAAGACGCCATTTTTCTCTTTGATGTCTTTGCTTAAGGTTTTATTCCAATACGTGTTTCAAAATGATTTAATATTTCACCAAAAAGCAAAGTTTAAAGGAAAAAGTAAAAACAAAAAAAAAGTGAAAACAAATTTAAAAATCAAAAATTCTTTCCCCATAATAATTTCATGTTTCCTCATACTGTATTTATCCGCTGACCCTTTGGAGGGGCCTGACCCCTATGTTGGGAGTAGTGGACTAAACTAGTTAAGTGTCCAACAGGAACATGTTGCTGGTGCTTCAGTAATTATCTAATGATGATCACACTTTTACTGCAAAAATTTAAATACAGTACATTAAACTCATAATACTTATGTACTTTCACTTAAGTGGTTTCAAGGATTTTTTATATTACTGTTCTGGTGTTATATATAATATCATTTGTAAGTGTTATATAATTCTAAAATCTATACACACACATATAATGCAGATTAGGTGGATCATTATTTAACAATCTTTATTTAAACAGTATTTCAGACAGGGAACAATATCAGAGCCCACACAGCAGAGTTTTATTGTCTTTATTCAATTTCACCACTCTATTCTAGATGCAGACAGAGATGTACTACAGCAACAGTTGTAGGAATCACATGCTGATAAGTTCCTCTGCTCACATCTGTGTTCCTCCTGCATTTTCATTTGTGTAATCATTTGTATATATGTGGGCAAACTTTTGGAAATGTGTTTTTTCTGCTCGACTGCGAAGAAAAAATGCTGGGCTCAATCTGATGAAAAAGAGGATTAAAGAAAAAGAAAGCAATCGGTTGTCATGGCTTGGTTTCTAATAGGGGATCGGTCCGTAGTAGGCGGTGTAGGCGGCGATGATTCCAGATGTGTCCATCATGTGCTCACAAGCCAGGTTGGCCTCACACACTTCTCTCAGGCTGAGTGGACGGAGAGAGAGAGAGAGAATGAGAGAGAGGTGTATGGAAATCATGGTGTAATTCATCATATTCTTGATGATATAAAACTATATCTTCCTGTCTCCACACTAATTGGCTTTGCACACAAGCTCATCCAATGGCAACTGGGTAAAAAGCAGCCGGGTGTGTGATGGAGTGTGAGGTACCTCTCCAGCTGAGTCAGGCTCAGTTCTGCAGCAGCTCGCTTCTGTCTCACCACCTCAGACGCATGGTCCTTCTCCACAAACAGGCCTGCACGTCATGCACATTTGTGAAAATGTCGTAGAGACATTAGATTCTTTAAATATGCACCGATACTGATCTAATCACAAATGTGGAGGATCAAGCTTAAAGATGTCAGCAGAAATAATTTTGTGTCAAAAATATGAATTATCTTGCATAGATATATCATTTACAATAAATAATATAGACGAAATAACATGAAATCGTATACAATATTAAACTAAGTCTTATATAAGTATATAGGTATTAACTTTGCAGCTTGTTCTATCTGAATCATTTTCAGAAGCTTGAGAAGAAAGCCTCAAGAAATTCATATGAAGAAAGCCAAATTAGAAGGAAACTTAAAAAAAATTAATTTTATTTCCATAGGTTTTTTCCTATCCTGTCCTATCACCAGTGATGTCTTAGATTAATCCAGTGACTCTTTTTATGGGGGACTGTTTGGGGGAATGTTTGTAACAACTTTAAAAACTGTTAGCTATTTTTCTCATTTTATTTAATGAAGGCACCACCTGACAATTTCTGAAAGTGACTCTGATTGGTTTTGTAAACTGCAGATATTTTATAGTGATATTACAGTCAGAATCCGATCTTACCATCCTGAGCAGGGTTGTCGCCTGCGGGCTCGGAGCCAGTTGAGGCATCTGTCACACACAAAAATAAAAAAAAAAACATGAAAAATAATGATTTAGTTTTTTTGTTAATATCCAGTCCAGGAAGTGTAATTTTCCAAGTGATTCCTTTAAACTTGAAGTCTTCACTTGACTCAAATATGACAGCTTTTAAACTTTGTCGTCAGGGAAAACAGATACCTAAAGTTAAAATAATGATAATCTACAGTAGTTCTCATAAGGAGGTTTTCTAAAATGCATACAGCTGCCTCTGTCTTACCTGAGGTCAGGCAGATGACTGCCAGAGAGCAGAGAACCAGGATGGCCAAAGTCTTCATCTTTCTGCTTCTTTCTTCAGTCAGTCAACAAGTGGGAACGTCAGTGTTACTGTCACATATACAGTTTACGTAGATCCACACTCAGCTTTATAAATGTGGCCCTCACTGTGACATGGATATGTGATTGGTTGGGGAATCATGTATCACACACCCACACAGATGCAGAAATACACACCTCCATACAACTCCTGTATATAAAATCACACACATGCACAC
This sequence comes from Eupleurogrammus muticus, assembly GCA_036785175.1. Lineage (NCBI taxonomy): Eukaryota > Metazoa > Chordata > Actinopteri > Scombriformes > Trichiuridae > Eupleurogrammus > Eupleurogrammus muticus. The sequence continues at coordinate 20,618,303 of JAYKQN010000011.1, read as the reverse complement.
ACATGCACACACATGCACACATGCATACACGCATGCACACACACATGCATATGCGCATGCACACACACACATTTTGCCCCCAAAAGGTGTGTATTTGTTTTAAAGCATAGGTGATAAGAAAACAGATGTGGGTGAGTCACAGCCACAGATCTGAACCACTGGAAGCGTCTTTCAGTGAAAACCATTTGACACCTTGTTTAGAGCATTTTAGTGGCTCTTGAGGTGCACCAGTCTGTCCCCGTGAGTCATTGTGTTTTAGCACCTCACTTTCTTCTTCTACATCTTTCATTTTTTTCTCTTCTGTAGACACGAGCATTAATGACAGTGAGACTGCATTGCATGCCCCGGCACCAGAACCAGCCATAGGGTGATATGACTTCACCGCGGGATAAAACTGGAGCGCTTGATGTCAAATTTGTAGTCGACAGTAAAACCTTTTAATGATGTGTCAGAAAACGCGATGCCAGCCCTCGGCCTGGAGAGGTCAGAGTTTTACAGCGCACCCACACACTTTTTACATTTATAGGTCACTAAGTGCATGCGGCAGGAAAGCTGCGACTGGAAATGCACAAACGTCCCTCATTATGTGACATGATTTTAATCCACGTGCTTTTGTTTTTATTGCGCGCCGCAGTGATTTCCTACATAAAGAGGGCAACACATTCAGAAATAAAACCCAGTCTGTTTGAAGGGTTTTCATAATTTGAAATGTGCAAAGGCATTTTTGTATAATAGGTTGTTGTTTGCAAACTGAAATAGAAAGGGACACACAGTAGGGTTACTTCATATCAATTAAAGCACATTGTAACACTTAAAAAAGTTGTTATTTTAAACTTTGTGGATTCTAAAATATCTACATTTATTAGAAAGTGGCCATATTCTGAATGACAGTATCTGACTTTCTCTGGCTACTACAGCACATACAGTAATTCCCACAGATACATTTCCAACAAAAAAATCCTCTGATCCTCCTAAATTTATAAGATAAAAATGGGTTTCGAGATTTTTTTTCTCCCGGCTTTCCGGCTCTTATTGTTGCTTTTGACTTGATATTTAGATTCTGGACTGGGATCGACGGGCCTTATGTGGGGTGTAATTTTACTGTCTGGGTCAATGCCTTGTCTCGTTTCGGCCAGGCACTTCGAGGATTCAATTCCAGGACATTTTAAACTGTGCACACATTGGTGGCCTCGTGGCAACACAGAAAAACAAAAGAGTCCAATATCTCTGTGCTTGTGAGACATGGAGCTGACTCTGTTTCTGTGCCTGTCTGCAGCAGTGAGGACACGCAGATGCAACATTCCTACTGAGATCAAGAAGAAACTCAATTGCTGCTGTCGGGTGATGGAAAATTTGGTTCCCCAAAAAATTCTGGGAATGTTTATTTTTTCAGGGTCTGCACAACAATCCCTAGATTATTATAATGGAAAAGATTTTCCTTGATGTAAAATTAATGCTATGGTTGCATTTGAGGAATGAATTTGGAAGCATTGAATGATACAGGGAAATTAAACAGAATTAAAATTAGAATTTTGCAAGGGGGATTATAAACGTAAATGTTATGGGAATTATGTGTTAGCTGGGCAGTCAGCAGTATAGTAATAAGTGTCCTTGTCTAACACTTAAACATAAATTATCAGGTCCCCGCTTGTTAAAATTTTGCAGCAGGGAATCAATTTTCTGAAAGAACTCTTGAGCCTTTATGCTCATCCTCTATCATTCCAACATCTGCTGCACATTGGCACAAAGTACTTAACGCTCCCATGTGGCAAACAAATGGCACAAACAGGATTAAGATAAAAAAAGGGGGATTTTATTTTTATTTTTTTCAAGCAATGGGAGTAATCTGAATAAATGGGATAATGTAAATAATCGGGTTAGTGGACAGTGAGCACGACGTTTAAACAAATGCTGACAAATGCTGCAATAACAGATTAAAGGTTATCCTAAGATTACATAAGAAATGGGCCGTGAATATCTCTGTGTGTATAATGATGATGGGTTGCTGGCGGATTCGAGCCTCACTGAATGCCTTGGTGTGTATAAAATGTATTTTTTTTTTTAATATTGCATCCAGAATAGGTCCAAAAACAACAACAACAGCAACATAAATCATATAAAAGTCAGCATATGTGGAATGTCATAATGAGCATTGCTGCGTCTGACAGGCGGCCACTCGGGGCTTCAGTATCGGCGGGGCACGACGTGTCGTCTCTGGGGCTGATTCTGGGGCGTGAAGTATCTCTGGTAGGCCAGCTGGTAGCCGTGCTGGTGGGCGTAGAAGCGGCAGGGGAAGTAGTCCTCGCAGGTCTCTGCACGCCGCTCTGCCGGAGACTTTATCTTCCTGGACGCAGGAGGAGAGAGGACAGGGACCGTTAGAGAGAAGAAGGAAGAGAATCAGGAACAGATTCACAAACAGCCGGCAGCGTTACTTTCTGGTTGCATTCTTGTTTAATCTCCGAAAGATAATTACTGCACGCAAACGTTTATCCTCAGCTCTAGGCTCTATGTGTTTGTGTCTCTGAGAGTTTTAAGCATATGAAGATGTTTAATGGTCTCATTATGATTTGTGTAAATCATTGTGTGTGTGTGTGTGTGTGTGTGCGCCAGTTTCTGCGGGTGTTACACTCATGTGCTTTTTGTCCGTGATAATTAAAAAGCAGGGGTTGTGTGTCTGCGGGTGTGCTCGCTTCACCTCACAAAGTTGTAATAGTTGAAGCCGTTTCCTCGGGGCGGGTTGAAGACGCTGCCCCTCTGCGGCCTGAAGAACTGGTTGGCCTGCCTCGGCGGCACAAACAGATCTGCAACCACAACACTTTACTAGACAAAAGCACCTATTTTAAGCAGGTCAGGCATGGTGCAACTGATCTGGGGTCAGCCTGTGTAAAAGGTCGATGCTTTTTTTGTCATATTTGTTAGTTTTTCCTTAAATGAGGCAACATTACCTTCAATGGATTCTGTGCTTTCATGAGACTCTGTGGGGAAAAAAACATAAAATAGGATTAATCACAAATCATCAGTGGTGAAAGAATTACTAATATTTGAGCAAAATATAGCCCTTTAGAAGTAAAAGCTTATCTATGTAAATGTGCAGAAGTATTGACAGCAAAATATAGTTAAAACATAATAAATAAAGGTACACATTATGCAAAACGGCCCTGTTTAGTATTACATGTAGCAGTATATATCATTGGAATTTCAGTACTCATGTACATGTAAGCAGCACTTTAATGTCACCATGATAAATCTAATGTTAACCTGTATTGTCGGTGACTACAATAAAGTTAAAGAATGCATATTTTATAAACTGCCATGTGTTATATGTGTAAAATACTGATCATAAAAGTAGCTTGTGACTAATAAATGCAGAAATAGAAGTAAAAAATGCACTTTTTCTGTTTAAAATGAGTAGAAGTATAAAGTAGCACAAAATGAAAACACTCAAGTAAGAGTAAATAGCTCAAAATTTTACATCAACGACAGAGTAAATGTGCTTCAAAAAAAATCCTGAATGAGCATCTCATTGTGATATATCGCAGCTTATGAATAGACAAAGGCTGGCGGGGGTCCGTACCGTAGCAGACGCACAGGGAGACCACGGCACAGAGTGCCAGACACTGAAGGAGGCTCCTCATCCTGCGGCGTGTTTATCTGCCTGTCTGCTGGAACACAGAAGAAAAGAGGTTTCACTGAGTCATGTGGCACCAAAGTGAGAGTGAGATAGGACGAGCGTGAAAAGATGAGAGGAAGAGTAACAGAGGGGGGGGGGATTGGCTCAGATTGGCCTCCATGACCAGGGAGAGGTGACTAAATGTGGCAGAGTGTCTAAATCTGCACCTGTGGTTTTATGAGTATAGAGGCGAGAGCCGCATATACATATGAGCTATACCCTGTGGACGTATATGCTGTTTTCAGTGTCCTGTATATATTGCAGCAGAATGTCTGCACGGCACAAACACAACACTGAAGTTCTATTCATAAGGGCAGACTGGAGAGCTTCAGACTCCTGGTCCAAACCACAAACACCATTCAGCAGCTGGAGCCTCGGTTTGTCGAGAAGAATCCTGAAAGAAAAACTGTGGCTGCAGATAGTTGTGTAAGAGCCAACTGATGGAGGCCAAATACGCTTAAGCCTAATACAGGGAGATAGACTGTAATTACAAAGCAGTCAGTCTATCTGCATACACACACACACACACACATTATACACACACACACACATGCACACACACATGCCTGCATCCAAAAGCGCGTACAGTATCTGACCTACAGTAAGGTGTGTGACACCTGTAAAAACAGCAAAGACAGATGTGTACTTTTGAGTTGACACACACACACACACACACACACACACATACGCAGACACATTCACACACAAACACGTTGCTGTATTTGGATGCCTGCACTCCAGAAAAGCTTTCATCCCCATCGTGTTTGTGGGATTTGGATGTGATTTTGTTTCAGCAGCCCTCCTTTTCACTGTCAATAGCTGCTTTCATTATACACAAACACACACACACACACACACACACACACACACACACACACACACACACACACACACACACACACACACACACACACACACACGCACAAACACATACACGCACATGCATACACATCAGCCCCTAATCTTGGCTTCAGTTAAACCCAGACTCACAGGAACAGTGAGCCTGAGGCCCGAAGTTCAAACAGCAACTTCCAAAGGCTGGCAAAGACAGCTCGACATGTGTGTCTGCGTGTGTGTGTGTGTGTGTGTGTGTGCGTGTGTTTGCGTGTCAGATGCTGACACCAGTGTCTGCAGAGTTTTATGCTCGTCTGAGTCTCAGCGGGGGTCTTTGCGGGTTCCCACCCGACTCCCCTGGAGCCAGAATGTTGCCCACCTCACTGGAAAAAGCCTCTGGCGTGATGCTCACCATGCACAGAGCCAACCTGAGGCTACATATTATATTACATACAAAAAGCAGCCGGGCTCAGAGCTGCTGTGGCACGTTAAGCAAAGAAAGAACGTTGCAGGATTCTGCATTATATTAAACATGCAAAGGCGATGTCTTGAGGACACCAGCGAATGCAGAAAAGTTTGCTTTGGTAAAGTGTCGCTTGGTTAAAAAGATGGAAAATCCTTTTCCACCTGCAGCTTCTTTTAAGAAGGTATTGGCTCTTATGTTCTTACCGTGATTATGGAGTCAGAAGTCTTGGAAATATCTCTCTGTGTATTTTCTCCTGAGGAATATTTCCTAATTCCCCTCACAGCTATGCTTTTATACTATCCTCATTTCCCCCCACCCTCTTCATTTCACCCCCCCCCCCCCCCCCCCTCCCCTAAGCCCTCGCCCCTCTCTCCTCCCTCCTCATACTATCAGCCCTCTTTTCCACCATTTAATCAGACCGGAGTATTAGCTCACTCTCTCCCCCGACTCCCACGCCTTCGCTGAGTGGATGCCAGGGAGAGGCCGAGCAGGAGCGGAGAAAAACAGGCAGGAGGGCGTCTGACCTGCTCCATAGCAGGTACACGATAATATTCTTTGCTGTGTTTGCCAGCATCGCAGCAAAATATGAAAAGAACATCCACCGTACAGACTTTACTTTATTGGCCCACAAATCACACGTGTGGACGAGCACATACTGCGATACTCGTGTTGGTATTTGATAGTGATGGAGAGTAACTAAGTACATTTACTCAAGCCCTGTACTTCAGTAAAATGTCTAAGTACTTGTACTTTATGTTAATTTACATGTGATGCTACTTTTTTTACTTCCAATTCCATATTAATTTGACAGCCTAAGTTACTTTTAGGATGAAAATTTTAGTATTTCACCTACAATTAATATACTTTTATATGTTATTGTCTATATTCTATTAAATTGCCATGCTTCTTTTATTAATTTTCCATGCACTTTGTGTGAAATCTGCCACATAATATATAGAGTACTATTACTAGTAATTTATACAAAGTATCTTAAATTGTCTTGTTGATAAAATTCAAATTCTCTCACATGCATTTACTTATTGCAGCAAGTAGTATAATACACTATAATAATAAAACACAGCTTGCATGATGAATAAATTTACTTTTGATACTTTAAGAACATTTTACCATTAATACATTTGTAATACTTTTTATCTAAAGTAAAGGATCTGAGTACTTCATCCGCCACTGGTGTTTGTTTTATAGAGCAGACTACACTTCGTTCTGCACAAAAATGATAATTTCACTTCCAAACATAACAGAAAACATATCATCTTGACCTTTTGCTTATTATGTGAAAAAAAAAATATTTGCAAACATGTCTGCGGTGCAAGTTATTTTGTGCTCGTGCAGTTTCGCCACGTGTTTCACCCGGCGAGTGTTTAGTACACCTATGTCAGTCATACTGTAGTATTTGCAGGGAACAACGTTGTTACGGTGTATATCTGAGAGTTACGTAACACCACATCTCATTTGGCTGGGCCATGTAAACTGTGAATAGCTGCGGACCCTCAGAGCCAACAGTAAACACACCAGAATAGGACGGATGATGCCAGGAATCAGCGGGACCCGGACAGACAAATAAACACTAAGACAGACAAGCAAATGGTGATAACCCCCACTCCACCGTTATAGAACACAGGAACTCTTGATTCCGAGCAGGGAAAAAGGGAAATCAGTGTCAGACAGAGCAAACACATGATGAAAGCAGATGTTTTGGTGCTGGCGTTACAGATATTTTCAGTGATGTTATTATTACATTAGGCTGTTACTAAACGTCCTATTCTTAGAGGCAGATACCAGGAACAAGGGGAAGGGAAAAATGAATGAGCTGGAAAGGTTTCTTCCAGATTTTAAAGATGGTATTCCGATTGAGGGAGTTTCTATGTTGACCATCTTGTTCAATTTAAAATTTGAAGTATCTGAATCCCGTAAAGTGCCCCTATTTAACTTTTTTTTCCCATTTTAATATCTGAGTTTACCTGGCCTATTAAAATGTGCATGTTTTTATATCCTGTAAAGTGCCCCTATTTAACTTTTTTCCCATTTTAATATCTGAGTTTACCTGGCCTATTAAATTGTGCATGTTTTTATATCCTGTAAAGTGCCCCTATTTAACTTTTTTCCCATTTTAATATCTGACTTTACCTGGCCTATTAAAATGTGCATGTTTTTATAGTCCAGCCTAGAAAAACCTTATCTCCCACTAAAACACTGACTCTACCCCTTAAGATTCTAAATATCAAAACATATAAAGTTAAAAAAAAAAAAAATTTAATATGTTGATGTATGGGCGACATGGTGGAGCAGTGGGTAGCGCTGTTGCCTCACAGCAAGAAGGTCACAGGTTCAAGACCTACTTGGTCCTGGGTCTGGGACCTTTCTGTGTGGAGTTTGCATGTTCTCCCCGTGTCTGCGTGGGTTTTCACCGGGTACTCCGGCTTCCTCCCACAGTCCAAAAACATGCTCAGGTTAATTGGTAAACTCTAAATTGCCCATAGGTGTGAGTGTGAGAGTGAATGGTGTGTGAATGGTGTGTGTGCCCCACGATTGGCTGGCGACCATCTGGGGTGTATCCCTGCCTCTCGCCATAATGCGCTGGGATAGGCTCCAGCAGACCCCTGCGACCCTAATGAGGAATAAGCGGGTATAGAAAATGAAATGAAATGAAATGTTGATGTATTTCCTCAAAGAAAAATACAAAACTTTAAATTTCAGTTTCAAATTTTATTTTTTCATGTACAAATCCTTTGACCCGTTATTGGCTCCAAATTTTAGCAGGCCACCAGAGACCTAAACAGTGTTTTATTTTTACATGATAGGGCCCTTCCAAACATGGAGTCAAACAAAAGTGGAGAAGCAGCAGCCGGGTTAACAGAGTGAATGGGCAGAGGGCGATTGCACGGGGAACAAAAAGTGGAACACTTTTGCAATTTCCTGCTGGCAATGTTCTGCTCTGTCTCTGCTCATCTCTGAATTCATTTTTCTCCTCGTGTGCATCCTCAGCTCTTTACCTCCATGCAAGTTTGGTACTTTTCCTATTTCTCCTCTCCGTGCTGGCCGGTCACATCTCAGCCTTTCCCACTCTTTGCGGTGCAAATAAATCCGAAGATATGTTATAAATGCATGTCTGGGAGAGCCAGAATCCTGTTTTTGTTAGCAGCGAACTGCGCCAGGAGCCCAGATAAATGATAAATAAAAACAGACGGAAGTAAAAAACAGGATGGGAGATGCCTGACGGTGCTGAGTGTGGTGGTTATGACTAACAGGGCCCACCTGTACAGCACATCCAGGCTTAAGCTGAAGAGAGAGTTGTTTGAACAGTGATAAAAAGGCCAATTCAGGTGAAGCATTGAGGGGAGAGAGGAGGGCACCTGGAGGTGAAGCTGTGTGAAAGTGAGTCTGTGCATGACAGAAAGAAACGTGCACGTGGAAGAAGTGCAACACGTGGTAGGGGAGAGGGCGGAATGGAAGAAAAGGGCAAGAATTTGATAATGAGGGCACGGCCACAAATGTGTAAACCATGTAAATAATGTCTGCGAAAACACTCAGGAATCCTCCCAACCTGTTTGAGCAGGTTTGTCTGGTGGTTCATCAGGTGGACCACAGGCTGCTCCGTGGCTAGGTCAGACACACGTATCCAACAACAACGCCACGCCGGCCAATCATTGGCAAGCCCACATATTTTTCCCCCACTATTCTAATGGCTTATTTCCATAAGTGATTCACTTTTTTAAAATGTTATTCGAAAACAGTCGGCACATTAAGGAATGAGTGACTCAGATAGAGCCCATGAAAACATCCAGTGATGTAAGCCGGTTCCCCGGCTCTGCCGGGCCGTGGGATGGTGGGCGATGCAGGCTAGACTGGATGAAGGACAGACATTACTCAGGACTGTCGTCGTCCTCCTCTTCCTCCGCCTCCTCCTCCTCCGCCTCCTCCTCCTCTTCATCTGAGCCTCTGAGCCTCCGATGGCCTTGTTGTCCTGCGGCTGTGAATTCTGCCATATGAATGTCACAAAACTTTGTGTAGATTTATGGGAGACGCATAGCAGCGGCATCCTGCAGGCAGCTGTGGATTCGAGACTTTTTGAAGTACATTTCCTCAGATACTGCATGAAAGCACAATGTTGATGTACTTTACTTGAGTATTTTCATTAAATGCCACTTAATACTTCTGTTCTTTTACACACACATCAGAGGGAAATATTGTACTTTCTCCACTACATTTATCTGACAGTCTGAGTTGATTTTTAGATGTAGACTTATAATATAACACACTTTGATAATACAACATAAAGTCAAAGTCAAAATAGTGTTTTTTCCCTCTAAACTTCTCACATGATTTCATTTAAATTTATTCTATCCATTTTTAGTACAAATGGATAGAATACGATGATGATGGAATATTTCACCAAAAATAAAAAAAATCTAAAAGTGAAAACTAGATTCGTGAATCAGTACTTTGAGGCCCTAACTCCTAGGTTGGGAACCACTGGGCTACGCCATCAAACTGTAGAGTATTTAAAGTAGTGCCACCTCCAGCATCTACAACAGTAACATGCTGTTAATAATCCAAATATATATATATATATATATATATATATATATATATATATATATATATATATATATATATATATATTAGTGACAGGGGCCTAACCAACACTAATAATTTTATTTTCTTATAGAAGCAGTCAACGCTCAAATGGGAGACCAGCACAGAGAGAGAAAAATGCTGTTCTGTCTGCCTCTACCTGCAGTGCAACTGTCATCATTGGCAACTGGCTCATGTTGCCATGGTAACCACTGAGGCTTAGGCCACAGCTTGTTATAACACCTGGTGCTCATTAAAACCCTGCACACGAGCACACACACAGACATCTTAATAAAAACAAGCATAACATAATTAATTTACATAATACACATTTTACTACACACACATTTGATCATTTTTTAATGAGAAGTCTGGGAAAAAGTTTGGAATTTTTAAATGTCAAATGTGTATAGTAAACCCAGGGGCATAAGTTGCTGAATAAACGCCTAAAAAGAAAATATTTAAACTGTCTGTAGAAGCTCATCGTCATGTACACACTCTCACAGTAGCCCCTCGAGTCCTTTCAGTATTTCCCTAGAGGAAATTTTCTAGTTTCACATTGCTGTATTGTTACTTTGCCTGAAGTAAAGTACTGTCTGCAGGTCACCTGGATCTTGAAGTTCAAACATAATAATAATAAATACCTATATAGATTTAGACAGAAAAACAACAAAAATTGTTCAACCATGCAATGTTTTATCATGTTTTCTTTTTTGGGAAGCCAACTGAAAGGAAAAGGAGAAGAGGAATTATTTGCATTAGTTCTTCTAGAATTTTGTCAGGTGTCAACACCTATCAACTAAATCCAGGGTGCACATGTAGTGTAGTGAACAGGGAATGTGGCCTAACACTTCTTTTATCAGATCCAACTCCCAGCTTCGCAGCTTTGCCTCAATGCTTTATTCTGCACTACATGCTGCAGAAATTCTGAAACATCGAGGACAAAAATATAAATAAAACATTTCCCCTTTACACTGCCCCATGTAGAAAGATGAAAACTCAAAGTTGCATTATGCTCATGTGTGGGGAAAGCTTAGGTCAGGTTAGTGCCAGTAATGTTGGTTTAAGGTTTTTCCCTTAAAAAAAATCCCTCATGCATGTTTGTACAGAAAATATGCAGCTTAGCTTGTAAACAGTAAACTGGCAGAAGTCCTGTGCCTTAACACTTAATGTTTTGTTTATTTAAACTGTGAAATAAATGACAAACGTCAATTTTAAAGAAGTTGTACAGTAGTCTAATGGAGTACACCTTAGCCCTTATGGCAACTTTAGACAGAGCCATGCTCACTGTTTCTCCCCATTAAGCTGAGTTCGGCATAAAACAAGTTTCGTGCCATGCTAAACTAAGCTGAGCTGAAAGTTGTTTGCTGTTTGCAGGTAGTATACAGTGTTTTTCTTCTGTGAAGACAGCTGCCATGACACTATGAGAATGGAAAAAAAAATGAACCAAAACAGTAAAGTTGCAGCCTGACAGCAAAACAATGATCTCAACCTTGTCATAAATCTCTCTGTAAAGATGAGAGGGTCATGGTCTAATTCTCTGTAGCATCATTAATACAGGCACTGTTGTCACTATTTAGACATGAATTATTTTCCATTCCATTTCCAATCAGTTTTATATTCTTTAAATGTAACAATTTGCTGTGAAATAAAATAGAAGTTAAGCACAGATGTCACCAATGATACCAATGAATTACGGCCCTGACCTGAATAGAAGGGAACCCTAATTAGTACAATTGGTAGCATGTTCCATGTTTCAAAACACACCCTCCATTCACAGCCATTTGAATCAATCACATAAACCTATACTATGTTTTTTGGTTGCTTACTTAAAAGCACAAATATATATCATTAGTGATCAAAACTTCAATTAAAACCCAGGGAAAAGTCTGGAGGTTTTTCAAAGCGAGGGAGGAGACTTCTTCAGAGTCTCCACACATTTTCAGGGGAGGCTCATGAGTGAAAAATATTTTATTGGTTATCAAAAGGAGATCACATAGAATCGCTTTAATGTGTAATAGTTGTAGTTTGTTTTTTCCAGAGAAACTAATAAACGCCTCCTGGGCTTTTCTTGTATTTAGTCTGAAGTTGTGTCAACACTTAGATTTTCTTGCCCAATTATTGAGTGTCCGTAGGATCTTATAACACCACCATGATCCCATAGGCCTCCAGAATTGAGCAAAACAAAGCAATTAAATGAAGGCGGCGTGAGGGGGCACCTTTCTCCAAGCTTTGTTTGACTGGAGGCCCACAGTCTGAGACGCTTAAATCCCCTGATTTAAGTAATATAATTCCTACTGTAAATGAATGAGTAGAAATATATTTCCATTGTTACTTAGAAGTTCTAGTTTAGAAGTGGATTCCACATCGTGAACCGCAAGCACATTTTAAAGATATTTATTTATCCTTGTCGTCCCCTTCTCTGTAAACTCTGCGACATTCATGTTCTACTCATCGCTCCGGGAGGAATCCTGTTTAACAACTACCATCGGAATCGAAAAATGTACAAACTGTCAGGCGGGCGCTGGGGATGAGAAGCAGCTGAGTCCTGTCTAAGACAAACCATCTTGTATGCCGTCTCATCCCATTCCATCCAACTCCTCCTGTCGCTCCGCACACAACCCGTTATTACACAGAGATCACATAAGCACATATAATTCCAATTAGGAAATCGTTGGAGAAAGAATAGCATCGGGTTGAATCCTGCGTAATTTTGGACGGGGGATCGATTTCACAAGATTGTTATTGTCCCACATTCGTTTGTAGCCCACGCACATTGAAGTAAGCAATTATGCATTTTGCTTTGTATCTTGGAAGTGTCTCTTTAATGTGTAAATTTATGAGGCTAATGGACAGGAAATGTTTCTAAAAAAAAGTGTATGTGCGCGTGTGTGTGTGTGTGTGTTTTATTATCATTCTGTTGCTCCATAACTCAGCATAATCTGCCAACTTTTTCATTTTTATTTGCTGTTTAGTTTGGTTCCCCGTGGCTCTTGTGCATTGCCAACTGTAACAAACTGACTTGCAGGCCATGTGACCCACCTACTCTGTCAAGACACACACACACACACACACACACACACACACACATAGTGGCCTGGCTTCAGATATCATTCACAAACAAGCAATTACAGGCTGTGGCTGCGGCGGCTGTTGGCTGAAAGGCTCGGGGTGTGCAGTGATATGAAAGCACAGGATGGAAGAGCGTTTTGCAATCTGCTTTGTGTGCTGTGTGCTGAAATGTCTCCTGACAGAGAACCGCACGTCGATTGTTATGCATGACCACAAACACAGTAACTGCGGCGACCGGCTCATCTTTAAATAAGAGTGGGCTTCTCGCAGTCTATCCTTCTTCTGGCATCCAGTCGTTTCATCTTTCTGCCTGTCCCTCCTCCTCCTCCTGCTCTGCCCTTTTTAACAAAGTCTCCTACCACACTTCCATCTTTCTAATCATCTCTCGCTCTCCCCCATCCCTGCCACTCGGCCTGCTTTTCTCTTGGCTATGTCCATCCATCCATCCATTGTCTATCCCGCTTATTCCCTTTCGGGGTCGCAGGGGTCTGCTGGAGCCTATCCCAGCGCGTTAAGGCGAGAGGCAGGGATACACCCCAGATGGTCGCCAGCCAATCGTGGGGCACACACACCATTCACACACCATTCACTCTCACACTCACACCTATGGGCAATTTAGAGTTTTACCAATTAACCTGAGCATGTTTTTTGTATTGTGGGAGGAAACCGGAGTACCCGGTGAAAACCCACGCAGACACGGGGAGAACATGCAAACTCCACACAGAAAGGTCCCAGACCCAGGCCCCAAGGCGGTCTTGAACCTGCGACCTTCTTGCTGTGAGGCAACAGTGCTACCCACCGCACCACCGTGTCGCCCTCTTGGCTATGTATTCCTGCTAATTATCCAAAACCAGAATCCAAAGTCTTGGACTCTACATCGGCTCTTTTTAGGATTCTAAACATAAATTTTACAGCTGGACTTCATGCTATGTGCACAGCCAGAAGAAGATTTATATGAGCTTAAGTTATAACTACATTACTTAAAGCCTGCTATTTGTCCTAAAGCCTTTGTGTTCTTTTTCTCTTCTTGGTGTGCTGGTGTCTGCTCATGAAATTTTGGCCTCTAGCTTGAGCGTGTGCACCGTTAACTCGATCCTGTCCTGCCACCTCTTCATATTGATGGTACAGATGTGATGATGACTTGTGTCTCATCTCCCCCCCCCCTGTCTTCCTCTGCGGTTGTCAAAAGCGGTGGATGTAATCACATGTATGCGCCTCTGACACCGCAGAACAAGCAGCGATCCAGTCCGTAGCCGACTGGTGACACGCAGGCAGCCGGTGGCTGGGAGTGACAGCGGGGCCGCGGGGGCTCCACGCTCCCACCCAACAGCCCTTTCAGCTTCTTTCACAGTCACAACGGCCGTGTTTTAATCTACTTGACAGGCAAGTTTTAAGCAAACTTTTGAAATCCTGCTTTTCCATCAACTGGTTCAGAATGAATAAATAAAGGGAGTAGTAGGAATAGAGGTGGCGAGTTTGGAGACAAAACTTTTCTAATGTCATACTTCAAAGTGATGAAGGAATGATGGAAACACGTCAACACTCAGCTGTCGTCCTATTTTAAGGCAGTGCTCCAGGAACACAGCTTTATTGCTGAGTGACCGAGGCCATACAGTATATCAACTGATAGCCTTTGTGTACCTTTCTATAACTGTGATTGCTTCACCTTCACCCTCTCCCCGAGGACTACACACACACACACACACACACACACACACACACACACACACACACACACACACACACACACACTATTAAAGCATTAATGTTTTGAACAAAATCAAACAGAATTTTAAAAAGTTGCCTCTCCCCATTGACCACCATATAATATTTTTAGATGGATTCCTATAGGATGACTGCAGGGTGGAAGAACTTAGGCTCTCTATTGTACAACAAAACTTCAGTAGGATAGCTCAGACAGACCTTTAACCAGCAATGGTTAAAGGTGATGAAAAGGTTGCTTCATTTGTCATTATACAAACTACTATAAACTTGCGATGGTCAGATGGAGGGTTAGTCCTGGACCTCTATGGGCCAAATTAACCTGAGTCCTCAGATTGGCGAACAGCAAATGAACAATCCCAGGTTCATTTGGCTGACCAGTTCTGTGCAGATATTGAATTAGTCTGATCATTAAGATTATAGGTAATCAGTAAAAGAAGTCACCATGCGGTGGAATCAGGGGAGTGACGGTGAAGGTGAAGAAAATCCCATGGCGGAGCACAGGGGAGCGCAGGAAGTTAAAAAGGGTGAGTTTAAAGAGTTTTCAAACACAGTTAGTATATAACCTAAACTCCTCAGAGGCAGGTGCAGCCAGGTGAAGAGAAACGTAATGTTAATTATTATGAGCTAAGTGTGCTCATAACATCATAGCAGCGTGCATGACAGCAGACGGGTGGATGACAGCAGCTCTGTCTCAGCCTACTTTCTGACTACAACAGCACCAGCAACACAGCAACAGGACACACAGTGATGCAGAGACACAAACTTTTCTCTGAAAACATGCATGAGTCAGACTGCATCATGGAGGTGAATGTATAGGTGCTGGAATCAACCACTGCCAGACTAGGTTGGATATTGTGTGTGCACAACAATGTGACATCGGTGATTTGAAAACCAGCTTGGAATTTACTCAAAAGGTTCTAAAGTTCCAGGAGATCAGCGATAATGTGATGTTCCTGGTTTCTAAGAGGATAATGCTGTGCCTGAAAAAAAAAAAAAGACTTTATGTCCAACAAACTCTCCCCTGAGGTTGGCAGAGACATAACTTTGTCCAGGGTTCACAGGCCAGGCAGACCAGTGGATGGAAAAACCTGTCCAATAATAGCTCATTCTTAAGCATTACAAACAGAAAGAGGCGGTGACGGGCCATGGAAAGGAACTAAAAGGGAACTGTCTCTGGCTGAATGACCACTTTCCTGCAAAGATCAATTTCAAAGAGGAAAAAACAAATCTATCAAGAAAGAAAATGGGCCCTGAATCACTGACAAAAAACCTGTATTTTTTATGTCTTGATTCCTTGCAATGACAATGCTGTGCGTTAAGATGAACCCGGCACTAGTGCATGGGAATATATGTAGTTCACACAATAAGTTTCAGGAAATAAAGTGTCAGATGTAGGTATTGAGGGGTTCTTAATGTTACTATGACTATGTTTTTAATCATCTACCTATTAAAATATGCTCTGATCTGATGAAGTAGGAGCTCTCTGATCTGGGTTGTGTGAGATGTTGTGTGATGCAATATAAGATGCAAATAGAGAAATCTAGTAATTTGAATATAAGTGATACAAATGTAGATTGGTCATGTGATAATAAAAATGTAAATTTCTCTATTGAATGCTTATAATCTATTACAAATTGCTACCCCTTCCATGATAATAAGAGCAGGCAAAGACGATATTATTTAAACTAAATGCATTAACCTAAACACATGTAGCAGTCTGATACTCCTTGGTCTCTGTATCAGTAACTTTTAGTGATCACAATGTCATAGCTGTCACCAGAAAGATGATAGTGCCGAAACCTGAAGCTACATTCCTGACCCTTGGCAGTATTGAGAATGTCCACAGTGCATCTAGAAGTTGTCTATCTAATAGTTTGAAACTTTTCTACTCACTATGCTGCTACTCACACAGCAGGAACAGCGGCAGCCTTCATGCTGATAAAAGATGTAGATGACTTTGGTCACTCATAAAAATTCATTCAGTATTTTCTCCAGGTTAATTCAGGCAGCTGCTGCAGACAAAGCAAACAGATAGTGGCTTACGTGTGTGAGATCTCATACAAATAAAAACTTTATAAGCTGATAGCACATTAAGGTTTTGCTGCTGTGTCGTTTGTCTGCCCCCTAGTGGGTCCAAATTCACTCTGCCTAGCTTTGAGATATGATGGCATAAACTGGGCCGGACCCAGTGTATGTCGTAAACTAGATCAACCAGAGCTTTGCACAATGGGACATAACATGTCATTATCCAGTGTATGCTGGTAGGGGTAAAAGCAATTATGCATAAGCTGGGGTTTTTGGATGTAGAGCCTCTATCCACAGCATGTAAAGCCAGGATAAAAGTGTGAGGATTGGAAGTCCACACACTGGAGCGCTGGCCACAAACCACTTATTTTATTCATAGCTGCCCGTGGTCAGATACACAGGGTGATCTGTCCTCTTGCACCCTCTCCCCCGCAGGGACCGACTCCAAACTTTGAGCAGAGCTTTCACCTGCTCACAGGCGCATACTGCTCACAGGGTTCTGCTGGCTGAGGCCTGCTGCCCCCCCAGGCCTTAAAGAGCCACTACCATTCAAAGAATGGAATAGAAGTTCGGTGTTTTTTTTATTCTTTGTCCTCAGTCTATCATGATTGTGGTTGAGACTTTCTCGCCAGTGCTGCAGTTTCCTCGCGTAAAGTTGCACCCCTCTAATCTCCCACCAAAGCCAATTAAGTACCATCCATTTCCCATGAAGTAAGATAGGCACCACTCTAATGAATATGAGAAGTTTCCATTCCAGGCACATTTGCGCACCCTGTATAAATGGCTTCGCCGTATTCCAGCGAGTGTTACATATACTCCAGTTCCCACAATCAGTCGTATGAAAGCATCTCCTCATGAATCCCCGTTTGACACTATTCCTCAGAGTCTCCCTCCATGTCTCTGGACTTTTATGCTATTAAGCTCAATGAGAGCCTGACTGTGAGTCTGCCTCTCTGGAGCTTTCCTGACCTCTCCCTGACTGCCTGGAAGCCGCCAGCTAAGACTAGTAATGAGATATTAGCCCTGACAGTGGTAACTGGGGAGGGTGGAAAGTGCTATTCCCTCATCTCCTCTCTTTACCTCCTGCCACTCTTGCAGGGAGCTGCAGCTTTATTCCTGCTTCGCTCCGTCTCTCTCGCGCCCGCTCGGGCTCGTCTGCGGGACCTTTTTCTCACACCATCCTCCTCTGCCGTTATGTGTCTGAACATCACGGCAGCGTGAGTGGGTGGGGGGGACTGAATTGAAACTTCCACTTCGGATCCACATGCCAAGGATCTGGTTGCAGAGGAGTAAGTTGAGTTTAGTGTAGTTTATAGGAAACAGATACTGTAACAGAGCTGTGCAGGAACTTCCTACATGCTGTACAATAATAATGTCAAATAAATATTATTTGCATACGACAGTGAAATCTTGCTGCTGTTTTAAAGGTATGATGCAGAGTTCTTGTTTCCCAGTTGTGGCATCATAAAAAAACACTGTGGACATGTCATATGCTTTGTTTAAAACTACTCTGTTACCAATGCAGCTGTTTATCAGAGTTGAGAATAGCTTTCCTCTAGTTCGATGTAAATGGTTGTAATGTCTTGTCTTAAATGTCATCATGTCTATATGTTTAAGCACCATCAATTGTTTCATATCTTTTGTATGATTTTGCATTGAACCAATAAATAATAATGTATTTAAAAATTAAATATATAAACAATTATTAAATGGATTGCCTTTAGAGGGTGATGTATATTAGATTTCCATTGTTCTATGGCATGTTCTGTACCAAATTTGGCGTTGATTGTTTAAAATTTGCAGAAGGAGTAGTAAAAATACACAGTAGGACAACCTAAAAAGGCAGGAAATCTATAAAGGCATAGGTCTGTGTGGTTTATATTGAAAGATTTGTCTGGATTCACGAAATCCTGGGGAAAAAATAGATTCTGACAAATTTATGGTTCAATCACTTAGGTCCCCATCAGTACACCCACTGAGCGTGAAGTCGAATAGATGAACGGTTGTGGAGATAAGGGAGGGAAATAAGGAAGGACAGAGATAGAGATTCCTGGAATTGTATAGAGAAATATATAGAATTGTGTTACTGCAAACCAGATCCCTTCCAGGGGAATAAATGTAAGTTCGCTCTCTTCTTGCACCCTGCATTAAAATGCTTGGCATGACGTTGACTTCATTATCACACAACAACACATGGCTCTATAATGTGTCTTCCATCAGCTTCCTGGGTATTTAATAACTGCCTAAAAGCACCGATGGCATGCCAATGAGCACATACATTACTACACTTGTGGTCAGGTTGTCTAGCTCGCCAAGGGCAAATCCTGCCTTCACACACCCACACACACACACAAAAAAAAAATAATGAACCTGAACAGATTGTCAATTTATGGACATAAACACATAAATATGCATTCATCTTGTTCATTAGCAGTAAATCAAGTGACGTGGCAGAAACAGGCGGTATAAACCATGCAAACATATGTGTGTGTGTGCATGGATGTTTGTGCGTGTGGGAGAGATACACGCCGTGTTAACGACATTATCACTGCAGCAAACAGATGTTCCCGTTAAAAGCTCTCAGGATGTTCATAGCAGGGGAAAAAATAAGCAATTAGCCTATTTAATTAGTCCCCGTGCTAAAACATAGATGGCGTTGAAGGTCCAGTAACGAACACACATAGGAGAATATCCGCCTACTCGTTAATTATTTCTGCGCTTACTTTTTTATGCAGCTAATACGCGGCTTGTTGTGAATTCCAACTTTTATTAATGATTCCTTTTCATTTCAACCCAGCAAGGAATGCAACATTCATCAGGCCCTGCAGGCAAACATGTGTACAATGTAAAATTAAAGGCGGAAGAGCTGCAGAGAGCGTGTGTGTGTGTGTGTGTGTGTGCGTGTGTGTGATATGAGAATGACACTTGACTGCATGACACTGCTTGAATATAAAATCCCATCACGTCAACTCAAAGGATTAATTTCCCCTTGGCGTGACAGTGTTTTTTTATCGCGGCGGTGAGCGAGGCCTCTGAGGGACGCTGCTGAGCACTTGCTACACTAGATAACCTTTCGCTTTTTCTCGTTTCTCTTCCATCCCACTTACCCTCTTTCTTCTCTCTATCTCTTTTCTCCCCCAGCGTAGAGGCACTCTAAACCCCAACACGTCTCCATCTCGCCCCTCTCAGTTTTTCTAGCGGTGCAGCGGCCTGATTTGCAGGCAGCGTGGCTCCCCTGCATGAGATGTGTGTGATATGATATGCAGGCAGTGAGGAATCTTATTACGCTGAGTGCAATCATTCCCCTGATGTGTTTTGCACGCAAACACCCGGAGATACACAATAATCCCCCGAACGTGTTAATTCTCCCTTCAGTGGAATGCGTGCATCTTACAGTGCGTTCCTGCATTGTGTATTTCTGTTTTCTGGGTTGTATTAGCATTGAGCCTCCATTAATTGCTTTCGAGCCTGCATGAGCGTCATCCACCTCCGCTATGCTATCCTGTGTCATGACAACGTCAGGCCCTCTGATTTGGTGATATCCAATTAGTATCTCCCTCTGAGGAGAAACTGCTCACCGCTCCAATCTAATAAGTGTCCTCTCTTAATACCGATGGAAGCCTTAAAGCCCAGATTACAGCTCCAGCCCCTCCCCTCCCCTCTCACATCTATTCTACTGTACATCTGTGTTATTCTCCCCAGCTCTCTTGTCATTCTGGACCTTTCCTCCGTTGCTCTACACCCACTGCGAGCGGTTGGCTCCACTACTAACGCTACGTGGGCTTCCAAAACTGTGATGGAGGAGCTTTTTTTGCTTTTCATGAGGATGGAAAAAAAAACAGATGCTTCCTGTGTCAGGTCACGTTTATTTTCAGTCCATGATGTGATTTTCTGTTTTCCTGCAGGATTCATAACAACTTTGGGTCATATTTAACGGCGGCATATTAGAACTTTAAAATAGATGACACTATAAGTAATGTGATTTTAATAACACCCACTGTCACCCACTTTTTCCACTTTCGTGTTATTATTTAAATGTGTAGAACCTGTTTTGGGCTACCATAGAAACATGGTAGTGCAACATGGTAGTGCAACATGGTGAGACTGTTTTTTAGACCTGGATTAACCTTTGGTAACAGCAGATTTTCCCCAGTGGTCAATACTGGTACTGCAACAAAAAAAAAACATGGGCCCAAAAAGCATTTTTCCAAATGACCCCTATAGTAAAAGAGAACCCTGTCAAACTGTTGTCCTGTTAATTACTAGTCTGTATTTTTTTTATTAATAGGCCTTTTATCCGTCACAACGTCAAACAACCAGAAAAGCTCAGGACCAGCTGTGAGACTCAGTGCGGTCCAAATTATATATAATTTTTAGATTATTAATTATTAATTTAATTATATTTCTATGTCGACAAAAGTGAATTAAACATCTCAAATGGGAGTTTTTTTGTCTTTTTTTTTTTTGCACAAGTTACACGATCTCAACACCACCCCAGACCATCGGGGGGGGGGGTGAATTAACTGATCAAACTCAAATGCACCAGTCAAGCAACTAACATTGAAATAAAAAAGTTCTTGAGTCCAGGGTTTATTTCCTTATTGTGCAAACCCGCAGTAGACTCATACCCCATGATGCCTGAGGGCCTCCCATCATACCCTGGAGTGATGAGAATGTGCACCGATCTGAGCCCCCATTCAGTCAACAGGCAGCATCCTGACACACAGCGTGACCACGTTTTGGGAAATTACGCTGGGAAAAGTGACATTTCCAGAGCTTTTCTGGCTGTTAGAAAGGTTTTTGACAGATAAAAAGTCCATGACTTAAAATATATATAATAGAAAGATTAGTAATTAACAGTTTATAGCTGTGGTTGATCTGTCAGCAGTTTTACAGGCTTCTTTTTTGCTATTGTGGTCAAATGGAAAAATGAATTTTTGGTCCATGGGATTTTTGTTGCAGGACCACTAGTGACCACTGGGGAAAATCAGCTGCTGCTGAAGGTGAATCCAGGTCTATAAAACAGCCATGTCTCGCCATGTTGTACCACTATGTTTCTACAGTAGCCCAGAACAAGTTCTTCTACACATGCATAATACAGCCATGGTCTGAGGGGCGGAGCCACATCCAGGTCTATAATACATCCATGGTCTGAGGGGCGGAGCCACATCCAGGTCTATAATACATCCATGGTCTGAGGGGTGGAGCCGCATCCAGGTCTATAATACATCCATGCAGTTACAAATATCTCAATCTAAGATAATAAAAACACAGCAATTCTTATTTTATGTCAAATATATACCAATTAAGCCAGCGCACATTATTTAAAAAAAATAGTTATAGTTACTTCACCCAAAAAGTAACTATTAGTAACTGAGTCACTCTACTATAAAATAACTAGTTATGAGGAAAAGTAACCATGGTACTTGTTTAAGTTGAAAGTGTACTAGAATTTCCTATGAATGAAGTAAGTAAGTTGCTGGAGAAGTTTTCTTATAAAGTTAATAGTTTAGTCATTGGCTACGGCCACAGAAGCCTGTGTTAGTGAGGAATAAAGTAGCAGATAAAGCGCAGAACTTAACTTTACCTTTTTCTGGTAAATGCTTTACAACCTTACCATTGCCACTTAAACATACATGTGTACCTTTAAAAAATATTAATGACTTTTTCTTGACTTCTACTGCATATGGTTCTGATTCACAAATCTGTTACACCTCTTGGATTTATTCTAATCTTTGATTTTTGGTGAAATATTGGATCAACTGAACATTTACTGAAATGAACCCATGTGAGAAGTTGAGAGGAAAAAAAATCTATTTTATAGGAGCTGCAAGATGTCAAAAGAAAAAAAAATGAAACCACTGTACTTCAGAGTAAACATACTTTTTTTTTGTTATTTTCCAGCGCTGAATAAGATTAGATCTCAGTTTGAAAACTTTCCTGGTCGCTCCTATTCCTGCGTGCTGCCTGCGTCTCCGGTTCCTAGCATCAAAGCCAAGGTCGGGTCTGCAGCGGTTCTCTGTGGCGGCTCCTCGTCTTAAATTTTACGTATCTGTGATCAATTTCAGTCAATAATATTCTCTGCCTTCATAGACTCAGAAACCAATCATCCTCATTGTCAGATCTCACCAGATTTCTTTACATTTTGTTTTTTTGCAAACAATCATTGTGGCTGACGCAACATTGCACAACCAGTGAAGCGTGAGTTTTCCCCTGAAGAGAATCAACAATTTCTCATTTTTCCTCCGCTATCATTTCAACATCAAAGACAAGGTCAGGTTTCAGCAAATCATATTCAGCAGATTTCTGTGCTGCATGAATCTCAATGTTTATTCTCCTGTTTTATATTCACACTTTGCCTTGGCTGCTGCAGGATAGAAAAGTCGTCCGCTGCCTGCTTCCATCCTTCGCACAATGTTTTCATTCTTGCTGGAAAAATGAAATATGGCATATTAATAATTGCACCACCCACATGCTCGCTGCTGCCGTACACAGCTTCTCTCAGACCGTGAGGTGAAAAATAACTGGATTTTATGTCGGGGGGGACCTTGCCGTGACTCTTGTGTGAAAAGTTCGGTGTTTATGCGCTGTAATCCAATTTAGTTTGAGATTCGCTGATGAGTTGTTTGTTTGGGAAAGTGCAGGCCAACAGCACTCCTGCCGATGTGTAATGTGGACGGGAGAAGCCAAAGAAAAGATTGATCTCCACGAGTGAACAGGAGCCCGCAACACATTCTGACAGGTTTCAGTGTGTTGATGGATGAGACGTCTGTGTCTCGACATCAGCCAAAATCAAATTGAAACCCTTCGCTCGGAGAGAGAGACGACTTACTAAGAACTGATTTTCTTTCCTGCATGGACATAAAAGCCTTTTCATGTGTTCAAAAATAATATAAAAGTGACAAAGAGGAGCAGACAATGATTTTAGCCATTTGGAATTGTGCTGGGATGAAATGTTTTTTGCAGGAAACTTACTTCTGTGAAGTTATGATGTCACAACTATACCCTCGCAGCCATTCACAGCCATTCAAATCGGTCAAATAGAGGAGAGGCTCACAGCTCAAGTTAGATCATCACGTTGCACATGAATCATTTGTAGCCCAGCCATGAACTATACTCCTGTGTTTTTGTGCCTCAACCCCACCACACCTTAACCACAGCCATGTCACACCAAACAACATTTTCCTCATGAAATGAACTCATGGAAGGAAAAAAAAAATACAATCAGACTCAAACAGGAGGTGGGAATGTTTTCAAGAAACGCCTCATGACAACAAATGACGTCGGCCTGCCAGAAGCCAATCTGCTCTTCGCAGAATTCCTCCCAGCGTGCCGGCTCCTTAGAGCCTTTACCATGAACATATAACACTGGCACACAAAGGAAAACTTCACAGCTCGCCTGGAATGAAACAAAGTTGGAAAACGATTTTTGTTTTTTTGGCAACGAACAAAGCAAAAAGACAGATGAGTTTATTACTGCAGTAAAAATGTGTTAATGTGTACTGGGAATTGTCTGAACAGCGTTAAAATACACAAGGTGTCAACTGACAAAAAGAAAATCAATATGCCAGAAAAATCAACACTGTGAAGACAAAAAGACGTTCATCAAATGCTTTTTTATGTGCAGAAAGGTACTTGAAAAATGCATATTTTATTTACACAAAAAACTCCATATTATATATTCCTGCTGGATTTGTCAAGTGGGATTTGTGGGTTTGCTTCTACTTGAGGCACCTGAAGGTGATGCAGGAAATAATACTGTCAACCTTCCTCAGGACTTTCGCTCACTTCAAAGCTATTTAATGTCCTTAGAAAAACTCAAAATAGTTCATCTAAGATCAAGCCTAAGCTTGATCGGCCCTGAACTGTAATTGGCTATTACACATTGACTGCCCTCTGCTGTGTATGGTCCTTGTTGGTGTTTAACACAAACTCTCCTGACCCCATTATAATATTGATTATGTGATTAACTCTTGACAGCAGTTTACTGTTGACCCCTGTGTGTCAACATGTTATACCAGTGGTATAACATGTTCCTTGCACTTGCAGAAGATACTGGTTAGAGTATTAATATGATAAGATTGTGCGTGTATCGTCCATGAGAGAAGACAATGGAATTATCTTGTAGGAAGACCTTTTAGTTGATAAGTGCTCTTCCTCTGAGACCCCTGAGTCCGGAGCTTTGCGAGGTCTTATCTTCGTGAACTGACCTGCTCTGTGATTGGATCCAAGCTGGCCAGCGTACATGGTGAGTATGTTGCCATCATTGGGAAGAGAACCAGGATCCGTGTGTAAGCAACGATAATTCCTAAGTCTCTCTGCCCACCACTGTCTGAGACCGTTGCATGCTCGCTCTCTTTGTACCACAGATTAATAAATTGTTCTCAATATTGTGTCTGGATTTTTAAATAATACCTCTGAGCTCGGTCATTTTTTCCTCAAATAATCTCTCATCTTTGATCAAACAAACGCAGCTGAGCCGTTTCTTCCATTCACATGAGAGCCATACCTTGTAATTAAAGTAAATTTCTTCTCATCTTGCCAATTTGGGCCGATTTTTCCAGTTTAATCTTTTAATTTTCATGCTCTATTTAGAAGAAATTAGCTCCCTTCATCGTCCAAATGCACGTAGTTAGACTTGTAGCAGCAACCCTGTTTTGCTCTAGTCTGCCTTCTCACACACCAACTCTGAAAAATAACCTGTTGTGACATCACAAGAGGGGTCTTTTCTATATGGATCGTGTTCGGCTAGGCTTCAGTAACTTTGCAGAGGAGGCCAGACCACAACAAACTGAAAGAGTGGGTGGTCTTATTTCATATTAGATATTCACAAACAAACTCTAAAGAAGTGTTGTTTTTTTATAATAGGGCCCCTTTAATGTTTTTGTGGTCATGAAATTATAGTTGGTTATTGTCCCTGTCAGTTCATTTGCAGTTACAGAGATATCAAATATGATGTTCAGAGTTCTCTCCTTGCAGGCGTCTGACCACAGCACTATTTCTCTGACTCAGATGTTTTTCTTGCATTTTGGCAGAAGGCGAATGGTAATGTCTGACAACAATTAAAACCCTCAGGTATGTGGGCAGGATGAGATCTCACAGAAGGATGGTGATCTGATAAAACTAAGAGGTGCGAAATGCACAATATGTTCAAATGTTTTCATTTGCATTTGAATTGTAAGCCGTGCCATTGAATTTCAGTGCAAGAGAGGAGCAAAGGCTTCTGTCTGCAGACTGAACTGACCTGACTTTAAATGCTTTATGTAAAATTCAAAGCAGGGATTTTAATATCTAAGCATCAAGGGCACAGCAAGTGGAAGAAAAAAAAAATCACAGATCTGGTAGATTAAAAAAAAACAGATACGGTGATGCAAAGACAGGAAACAGATACATATAGAGGCTCGATCGCTGGGCAATAACAAATCATGATGCAGCATGGAATCATGGGAATTGCTACTGTCATTAGCTTCTTTCCTCCTCTTCAATGCAAACAGACTCTGTGATTAAAGATAAAAACACTTTATAAAGCAGCCTCACTCTAACAATCTGTGCTTCCCTGCAAGCCAGTCGTTGCTAACCGAGCTAGCTCAGCGCTGATGACCAAAGATCTAGACTCAAATCCTTCATCCAGTTAAACAGTTAGGTAGTAAAACACAAGACTTACTAAAGTGTATCACAAAAATGTGGCTTAAAATTTGAAAACATGTCTATTCATGATAGTTTCAGATGGACAACCACATCGCTGTGCATGCACACGGTGAACACAAGCATAAAGGGACATTGCAAGACAGCCATAATATTTCCTGTGTTACCTTTAAATATATCGTAAATAAACTTGAGGCAGGCCTTCAGGGACAGCAGCGGCATTAAAAGCCATTCCAATAGCAGCCGAACCATAGAATTCCAACGATGGCGTCTGTCATTGGACGTTTTGGGCCCAATAAGCACTTTTATCATCAACCATCATGTAAAGCTGCAGAATAGTTGCATGGATACATGTTTCTGAGTGTCACAACCCCTGTGAAGCAATCAGAACTGAATCTAATTAGTCCGATAACATCTGGAAAGCCTCCTGGAGCCTCATGATTGAATTAATTAAACCATATTCCAGTTATCTGGAGGATTAAACCAGAAGTTACCCACACACAGGGTCCTGGATCTATTTATTGTTATAGATCCATAGTCTGTGGTGTCCAGGAATAAAGTTTATATTTCAGCCTCTATGTCTGCAGAGAAGAGTAGAGCTGAAAGAGCCAACTGGAGGCTGAGTGAATAAAATGCATCGAGTGCTTTTTAAAACAGTTTGTGCTTATGGGGAGATGCATGGTCCAGACTGTCTTTTTAAATACATTCAAGATTATATTTAATCATATAAATTAGTCCCAGACATAAAGCATGAGTTCAGCACCCAGAGATATGCTAGAGACTGTGGTAAAGTCCTGTCTAGACTCTTTTTTGATAAAAAAGCAGTGTGTTCGCATGCCCTGAATAGTTCCTCATGGTCTCTTTGAGCTTTTTTAAGAGGTGGGAAGCAAACCTCCATACATGCCACAGATCATATATATGCCTGCGCTGTGTCTGTGCTGCTGTCAGAGTGCAGAGCTGGAACGTAAATGCTTTCCTCTGTGAGCACACACACACACACACACACACACACACACACACACACACACACACACGCTCACATACATTCATAAATTCATAAGGCTCATGAAAGAATGAAATCTCTGTTGACATCCAACTTTATACGCTGTAAATTTGACAGCTAGTTAAACCTTTTACACACACACAGGCACGCATGCACACAGACACACGCACACGTGCACACACTGTCATTTTACTGCCCCTGTTCTATTTTTACTGAGTCCCTATGTTAATCTAATTAGCACTAATAAGTATTAGTGTATTTCGGTGCAGAGAAAGGAGGCTTGGGCTGAAATAAAGAACGACACACTGAGCTACAACCCAGAGAGTTTCTGCAAAGTTGAACCCAGTTCATCGTTTTCATCTTTAAACCCTGCTTTTATCAATGTTGAGCCAATATAATCTGTTACAGATTACAAGTAACTCCACATTCTGCTCGAACCATAAACCTCCAGCTCCTCAGTCGTATTGTTGCCATCTGGGTGATGATAATCTATTCCCTCTTATAAAAACAGATACCAGAGTATATCACATCCATGACCCATGACTCAGATGCTGTGGGAGCAGGTCCTGGTGCAGGTTGTGCTGGTGTTGCTGTTTTATCAGGGCCACCGAGACAGGGAACAGGAGGAAGAACCTGCACCATGACCCCCCCCCATTACGTTCATTATCTCCGCCTCACTCTTCTCACCCCTCGTTTCTCTTTAAGACCATAAAAAAAAACATATTGTGACGTCCAGACTTGCAGACCCCAGTGTATAAGGGTCAGAAACAAATCATGTTTGGCAAAATGAGAAAGTCAAAAACTTTTTAAAATACAATTGTAAGAAGCGTTTAATATTTATGTTACCTAGAATGTAAGACTAGTTGAAAGGATGTGTTTTTAAAAAATGTAAAACCTTTTTAAGAGACTAAGCTGTCTGGTACCAGGTTTGTAGGGTTACACCACATGACAATTTGTCAGTTTGTACCTTGTCCCATGTACATATATTGGACAGTAAAATATGTTTTTTTTTTTCGTTTGAAAGATTTACAATATTGCATATTTTATAAGGTTGGGGAAAACTTACCATTACCACTGTACTTGTATAATATAGATACATTGTTAAACCATGGTGTGAGAGCCCTAATGTGTTTTTGTGCTAGTTTTATTTCATCTATACTGTATATAAACCAATGAGTTTGTGTATAAAACGCAGTTCTGCTGTTTGACATGAGGTGGAGCTGTGTGTTTCAGCAGCATGAAGGGAACCGACAGGCCACGGCATGAATGGAAACTGAGAATTGAAACGATTGTTATCAAAACTGGAGATAAGTAGATAAGACACTCACTGGATATTGGTTCATTGTTTAGCCCAGATCACATGTCTGAAAATTCAGCCTGGTCTACCTCACTGGCTTATTGAAATTTGTTATGTTTATTAAAGTAATTACACATGTTTTTATTTATATCATTCAAAATATATGATATATTATTTTATATATTAGTTCCCCATCCACTTACACTTTAAGTGCCTGTGGGAAAGGTGCATGTTTGTAGAGATGGAGGATGTGTGTGTGTGTGTGTGTGTGTGTTCACAAGCACATTGTGACGAATTAAAGGGTTTGTTAATTGCTGCAAACCAACTTCCCAACTGGGGAAACAAAAGTTTCCAATCTTTTCTTCTCCTGACGGGGAAGTAGAAAAACTTGTTTATCTCCCACTCCTCATGCAGAATAAATGTTGACTGTCTATAGAGGAATGACACCATCAGCTTTCAGATCTGCTCCCTCCTGTGATGTAATTCTGTCTGCCAGGAATCTCCTGGGAAAACAAGGGCTGAATTTATGGCTGAAGATCGGATTAGACGACAGACTAAACGAAGCAACACACTCAGGAGTTGTCTCCTAATGTTTTCTCCTAATGTGACTGCCTCCTCCACCCGACGCCAACCGCTGCTTTTCCTGCAACTCCGGTTTCAGTGAGACGTGCAAATCATCACAGCAGCACATGTCTGCTCCCAAATTCAATATAACTTTGTGGCAGTGTCAAAATCTGTTATAGTGCACCTCACTGTCCTCAATGCTACATTTTAACTGTGTGTTGCATTTTATAATATACAATATTTTCCCTCTGAAATGTAGATGAGTGGAAATATAAAGTAGCATCAAATGGAAATACTCCTGTAGAGTACAAGTACCTCAGAACTATGCTTAGTTATTTTGAGTGAGAGTCATCTGTGTGAGTAGTTAGAAGTGTTTGTTAGAGTAGGGGAAGCGTACCTGCAGCAGAGGAGACTGCTGTAGACCATGTTGTGTGTGAGGGTGTTAAACAGCGGGGCAGAACAACGCCTGCAGGCAGCCAGAGTCCATGTTTAGAATGATGGAAATTCATCTGGAGGTGATGGATTCAAAAGAACTGGATGTGCAACCACATCTAGTCTGACTCTTTCTTTCTTTCTTCCTCCGTCTCCTGTACTGTTGTGTTGCCTGTGCTGTGCCTTATTTATATCTGTGGCTGTTCACTACACACTAACATCTGGATGTGCATATGTTGTTCTTGTATATCCATCAGCCTTTGAATCAAGAACAAGCGTGACTTTATTTACTTCCTCACCACTTTTCTCATTGCCTTTCAACACCCTTTTAATCCTCTATTGCATAGTGTTTCTAGATGGCTGTGATGTAAAATCTATGTTTTTACAGTTAGGTGTGAAAAGAGGGCTTTTATTTTTGAAGAACATAAACATACAATTTGCAAGGTCACATGATCAGTCCTTTTATTAATGGACATTTAACATGTGAGCATTATAGGAAAGTTTGGAAAAAGTTGAACTGACTATCTGGGGTGAGTAAACTTTATTTGATTTTTTAATTTAATT
Organism: Eupleurogrammus muticus; assembly: GCA_036785175.1. NCBI lineage: Eukaryota > Metazoa > Chordata > Actinopteri > Scombriformes > Trichiuridae > Eupleurogrammus > Eupleurogrammus muticus. The sequence continues at coordinate 20,588,410 of JAYKQN010000011.1, read as the reverse complement.
AAATTTAAAGTAAAAATTCATTTATTTTTGCTGAAGGCTAAAATACATTTGTTTCTGTATGGCAACAATATGCAAATATGTGAAATTCCTTGTTCAACAACCTAATGCAGATTGGCTTCTATAGCATTAACCATCCTGAGACTGTTTTTACAACTTTTTCCTATTTAAATTTTATATATATTCTATTTAAGCTCTATACCTATTATTTAGCCTATTTTTAATTACAAGAAATATTTTTTGCCATGTCTGAGCAATATTTTATGTAATAGAGGGTTAAGATTTATATTTAATATTTATAATATTTACTAGCTTCATGCTTGTCCTAATAATTACATAATAATTACATTAATGGTTGTTATATATATATATTGCTTTGTAGAAATTTGAAGTGTGCTGGGATTATTAAGCATGGTGACTTTGCACTTAAAATAAAATTGATAGATTATTTGATATATTGTCCTTGTTCACCATTTGACATACAGTATATTTCTATGTTTATATATTTATATATGTAATTGTTTTACATCTACTGATGTTCTACATATACATACATCTACTAATGTTCATTGAACATTATTTGCATATCATACTGTTTGTAAGGTCAAGAAATAAATTGTACTGCTCGCTGGCATATTTTCATTTGTATTGTATTTGTATTATTTATTCATTGTTCATTCATGTTCGCCATTGTACTGGCTTCCATCCGTGGCAGCTGGTAGAGCCCTGCACTCGTTTAATGACCATATAAAGCTTTGTAACATTTACTGTCTCATTATATATCATCTCTGTCAACTCTGTAATTACACAGCATGTCTGTTTTACCTCTTATACCATGCATCTCCTGTGTTGTTGTGTTGTTGTCTCCAGATCATCAATAAAAGTTATTTTTAAATATGCAATGTCCCTGTATCTGAAAGAGAATATATACTGCATGCATATAAACTGTAGAATAAGTAACTTAACAAAACAAGCATCAGAGGATGTTCTTATATAACTTCCCAACAGTGCTCTGTGCTTGTGTCATGGTTTTTTTCATCTTGACACACTTCCAACAACAAGCTAATCCAGGATCCTCCCTTTAGATCAGCACGCGTCACACACACACACACACACACACACACACACACACACACACACACACACACACACACACACACACACACACACGTCATGCTGTCACCTTAAAGTTGGTTTGCCGAAATGAAGAAAACCTCAGGCTGTTATTTTATTGTTTTCCTCATGCAGGATAAATAGATGAAGATAATGACATATGAAGTTTAAGCAAATTTTAATATTGTCCTGAAGCCAAAATACATGTGGCTTCATCTCTTTTGTTCCTTACACGTTGGCTGTAAAACTAAAATTCAAAAACAAACCCCAGGTTGAGTGACTTTCTACATATGTGGGTGGTGTTTATCAGTTTTCCTCCCACACCGTGTGTGTGTGTGTGTGTGTGTGTGTGTGTGTGTGTGTCACAGTGACGCTACCAGACCCATGCAGTGAGGCTCAGACCAAAATAGTCCTGCAATTAAGTTAATTAGGAGGATGTACTTGGAAAGAGAGGTGAACTTAAAAGTAAAAGTGAACACTACAATGTGTTTTTTTTAATTGGCCTTACACTGATTTTGAAGTGAAGCCCAGTTCCAAGTTTTGTAAAAAAAAAAAAAAATAATAATGTCAATTGTTGTGTCTCTTCTTCTGTGTTTAAGTATTTAACTGGTGAATCATCAAATTCACATTGAACTACAAACCCTACTGTTTTTTTGTTATTAGTACCACCACAAACCACTGCTAAAACTACATATTTTTATTTTTAGTATTTTTACTATAATTGAATTAAATGAAATTAAACTAAAAACATTAATTGTGAATTTACATGTTTAATTAGGGTGTTGCTTTAGGTTAACGAAGATTATAGAAGATTATATATAACATGATAAATCATTTTTTAACACATTTATGTAATTTTAAACAAAATATGTGTATTATAGCAAAATCAGTATGTATTTTATAGGGAAATCATTTTTTTTAATGAAAATATATTACATTTAATAAAAAAGCACACTATTCTGTTATTGTTGTTTTCTCAAGAGATGATAATTTCCTGTAATTTGACAATATCAAATTGGCTGCCTGGGGATCAGCCGTGTGTTTTTTGTTTTGACTTTTTCTGTGCACCAAACCGGTGAACAACATGTGAACCCAGCAGCTCACATGTACCTGGGAGCTGGAAGCTAAATGCAGCGGTGCCGGGGTTTTAGTGGGATAAAGCTGATATAATCCTTCCAGACTGATCTTTTGACGCCGTGTGATCCAGCGGGGTCGCGGCCGGCCTCCCTCTCCCTGCCCCAGGCAGGTGGGGACAGGCCACTTTGGCTGGCCTCCTTCACTGACCACATGACTGGAAAGAGGAGGACACGCGGATTAGACATGTGGATATAAAAGCTGGGCACGGACGCCACACATCACAACCTGTACGAGAAGAGAGATCGGCGGAGGCCTCTTTGGGTATCTGTGACAACAGGTGAGAACTTACCTACTTTAATATCTGCTGGACCTGTTTTTAAACTATTCTATCTACAAAATACAAAATTATCTTAATTTTTATAATGCGTTTTTGTACTATTACTATTTGGATTGGTGGATTGGTTTGAGATTAAATGGCAGCTCATCCTCAGAGGAGAATGAGTTTGGATTAGATGATGAGCTTGTGAGATGATGATGATGATGATGATGATGATGATAATGAACGTCATGAGGAAGTAGTTTGCTCACAATCCGGACTGGTGAAAATAAAGTGGTGAAAGTAAATTGCAGTGGAAAAACTGCCACATTTCTCCAGCGAAGTGGTTGGATGTAGTGACTCAAACAGCTATATTGAAAGAAATGATTTAAAAGAGAATGAAAAATGAAAAGCAGCAGTACGAGGACTCTACCGAACGCCGCTGGCAGAAAGTTAAAAAGGAGAGCAGGTGTAAAGAGGATCGACTTAAAGGGAACAATGGCGGTGACAGATGGCGCCGTTAAGAACGTGCTGAGCGGCGTCTATGCTGCAGCTTCTCAGCTTCTGATGATGATGATGATGATGATGATGGGGCGAGCGGAGCTTTGAGTTACACAACGTGTCCCACCGCCGTCGCTGCGTTTTCAGCCTCCGTGGGATCCACAGCGTCAGCAGCCAGACATCACAGCTCCAGCTCAGGCCCATGGACACTTTGTTTTGCTGAGAACTCCATGATGTACGCAGGATTAGTAATCATAGAAGTGTTTTAAAGTTTGACATCTGAACTATCAAATGTCAGCACTTGACTTTTAAGCTTTAAAAGGCCTCATGAAAAAAAAAGTTTAAGGCTGAGAATAGATGTTGGTCTCAAGGCACATCGCTGTTGTTCAAGGGCAATTAGTGTGCTGTGGATCAGAGCTGGATTAGAGCTAATCTGGCTGTTTAACCTAATCTGCATGATCTCCACTGATTAGCACTGGGATCGGGAGCGACAGGATTAGCAGAGGACAGCGGGGGCGGGGGCAGAGGACGGGAGACGAGCTGCTCTGATCTTTAAGGACGTGCACGTGTCCGCGTCCGTCCGTGTGCGGCACGTTTTTTCAACATATTCTGTCTTCTGTTTTTTTTTTCCCAGAGACCCTCTGCAGAAATGAACGCCGCCCCCCCTGCAGGAAGCGCTCTGGCGGTTGGTAATACGACCGGCCCCACCACACCCAAGAAGGGACCACCCAAATTCAAACAGAGGCAGACCCGTACATTCAAGAGCAAGGCCCCCAAACCAGGCCAGAAAGGGTACATACACACACACACACTTTTGCAATTTTATTTGGGACGAACATAAAAAAAATCGACTTAAGCCTCCACTTTCGAAACATTCGTGACCTCTGACCCCTCTGTTCCCCCTCAGCTTCGGCGACGACATCCCCGGCATGGAGGGCCTGGGCACGGACATCACCGTGGTGTGCCCATGGGAAGCCTTCGGCGACATGGAGCTCAGCGACCTGGCCAAATACGGCATCATTTAAAGCCGCTGCCTCCCGCCTTCCTGCCTGCTCGCCCCCGTCCTCTCTCTCTCTGCCCCGCCCCCCGGCCCTGGCCCCGCCCCCTGGCCCGGCTTGCCCCAATGAGGCGGCCGGCAGACCCCCTAATGCCCTCTCGTCTGTCTACCTCATGCTTTTCTCCACTAAGTGGACAGAAAGCATAATAATGCTCTTATTTTTATATTATTATTATAATACCATACTGATTGCAGTATATATATATATAAATACTTGAAACGATATGACGAGAACAATGACTCCACGTCCTTTTTCCTTTATTTCCATCCAGCTACAGTAATCTCCTCCTGATTTCCCCCCCTCCCACCCTGGACCCGCGGCAATGGACGCAAGCAAAACACTGGTTAATACTAGCTAGTATTTGCTTCTAGCTGTCTATTAAAATGTAAATATTTTGTCTCCAGTGTCGAACCTTTAACGCTTCCATTTCTGTCTTCTTTTTTTTAAACTTTTATTTCCTCCTCCTCTGTGCATGAGGTTATTGTGAACACCGAGGGAATAAGTATGCTGTGCTGGTGAAAACTGTGATGCACTTTCACATGATCACAGAGGAGGAACTCCCTTTATTCCTCTGTCTTTCTCTCTCTGCTGCTATCCTATCTTAACCCACGCCCCTCTTTAGAGAAAAAAAAACAGTCAAATACCAACACAAACGTACTGTGAGCCAGTACGTCCTGATAGATGCAATAAATGTGTTTCTTTTTAGTACTTGTGTTGTATTTTTTTCTTTCTGGAAGATCTAATAAAAAAAAAAGCTGCAAAAAGTAGAGCAGACATCATATAAAAGAATAAAAATACAATTCTGGATGGATACTTTTGTACAATGTTTTTAGGTGGCATTTCCCAGCAATCTCTTGTGATGCTTTCTGACTACATGGACAACTAATAATTACAGGCTTCCTGATGCCACCACACTCCCACATGGCTCTTATTTGGCGAACAAATGAAGGGGTAATTAGTGTGATGCACACGCCAACTAACATGAATCTTTGCTCCAATATTTTTCATTAGAATTTTAGGGATTATGATACTGAAGATAAATCATAGTTTCCATATATATTATATTTCCAGTTTGCTGTAGGCTCTTCAGCTTGTTATTCAGTGGGAAAGATGCCTCATCAGTTTCCTTAAAGGGAAAAAGATTCCTTTAAGGTGGTGCCAACCGCCTCCTGAAGGCTTCAGGCACTTCACAATGTTAAAGATTTAGGTTTGCCCCCATCCAGCTCTGTCAGTCTGTTCAAACAAAAAAACTAGCTAAATGAACATGTCAACATGGTTTTGTTGCTGTAATCATTCCTTCTCCTTATACTGAGCTGATCCCTTAATAATACATTACAGATAAGGACGAGGATACAATTTAAAAGCCATCTTTTACGTCCAAATGAAATAAAAAAAATTGTAATTTTAGAGGAAACACCAAGAGAGAATTTGATGGTAAAATTCTAATCCAGAAATTCAGGCTACTCTGTATTCATATGATCAACATGTGTACTACATGTTATTAGAGCTGCAAATATTTGCAGAACAACTGACATGCAGAACAAGCAACACACAGTTTTGCTGTTAAAAAATAACAATGACCATTTCTTCCGTGTGATTTTCTCCGTCACACTGAGGTAGACATGACGCGTGCTTCCTGAACTCATGGTCACATGACAAAACATGTGCACAGTTGCCTACATGCAGGGCGACTCTCTCCTCGCTCTCCCTACATTCTGATATAAGACAACTTCAAAACTGTAACATAGTTCAACTCTGACTTTGTGCCAAAAATCACACAAAATCATGATTATTGTAAAAAAAATAAAAATAAAAAAAAAAGATACTGATAGACGTTTAAGCATATCATACATTTTAAGAGGCCTGAGGAATGCTTCCTAAAATGGTATCTTAACAAATTTTAGGCTCATCTGATCTTGCCAAACATGATGTGTCACTGACCCTATGATATCAGAATTAGATGGTAAGGAATCACCACATTTAGTATCATATATATCCTACCAAAAATATCACTACAACCGGTGCAACAGCTGATCGATTTCACTCTAAATGAAAGCAGGCAAAGATATGTAAATCCTACTTTGTGCATGTTCAGGTACGTTGCTGCTGGCTCTTAAAGGAATCAGGTTGGGAAAGTGTGGCTCTTCAGGAGGGAATGTGAGCCACATGTCTGCTGTCACCACCCTGCAGCACCGTCATCCATCAACAACTAATCACATACCTGGTTGCTATGGCTCTTCTGTCAAAATAAAAATGTGCTACAATGTAACAGGCAAATATTTCTGTTTTTTGGGGGGGTTTTAGAGCTTAGACATAGAGCTTTAGAACTTTTCAAATATCCAGTATATTCCTATAAAGTGTGTATGTGTGCACATTCTGCATTTAAAGGTTTTTATAGTTGGTTAAGTTGAAACTATGTTAAGTTTTTCCACCGTTAACAGTGAATTAACAGTAGAAGTGTGACTTGAGCTCCACCTGAACACTCCCTGGGCCCTGCCTGCACAGATATGAGTGGACGTGTTGCGTGTGGACTGAAACAATTGTGATGCAACTCCCCCTGCAGCTAAACCCATTACCAGAACACATTGTTGCTGCGGTTCGACCGTAACTAAGGTGACGTTCGAGTGAGTCAGTCAGGACCCTGGGAACCGTCAGCATCCCGAATACTGATCAGGACGCTCCGGTTCCTCCAGGTCATGTGTTATCTGTGAGCGGGATTCAAATCCTGATGGGAATTAGATTCAGAATGAGGGAGGAGTGAACTTTCTCTGCCTGTGTGTGTGTTTGTGTGTGTGTGTATCATCATCTCCAGGTGTGTGAGCCCCACCTATCCTCTCTGAGGGAGGGACACGGGGAGAGGCAGCGACAGGGAGGGGGCTGACAGGGGCTGCAGGTTTCTCTTCCAGGTGAAAACACTCAGCTCCCGGCGGCGTTTCAGACCTCAGAGGCTCCATCGCTGTCCTCCTTTTTTTTTTTTCCTCATCTCGTGCTCTTCCTGTTACCTCAGGGACCAGCAGAGATATGGGCACATGATCCTCTTGATAGGAGGTGGACACACTGAAGTGGAGAGCGCGTTACGACACTTCCAACCAAACATCAAATCCTGACTTCGGGAAAATCTGAATTCCAAAGTCAAAAAGGTGAGTTACGAAGGATTTTCTCTATCAGACTGGAAACATGTTAACAGCGGTTGACAGATATGCGTAGCTGTTTCAGCAGTATCAGCTATGGTCTAATAAGTGCTGCTGGCTTATAACAATAAAGGTGTGGTTATATTCTTACTCAGTGATTTACATTCAAATCTCCAAAACGGCATTTACAAATAAAAAAGCTGGCGTCTCTGGGTCCTATTTATCTATCTAAAGCCACTCAAAGGTCAGCTTTGAATCTGTGACGCTCAAACAAAGGCTGCGTTATCGGCGTGGAGGAAGTGGCGGTGGACTATCAGCAGTGACTATCTGTCCCAGCGTCTCCCAGCCGTCATGAGCCACGACGCGTCTGTCTCCATCTCTAGCCCCCGAGCTTTCATGTCTGCAGCTCTCTGAGCTCACCTCGTCTCCGTGCTGCACTTTTTCTTTTGTTCCTCCGGTCACACACACACACGCACACACACGCACACACACACATCTCCTGCCTTGTTCTGGCATGTTTGCCGGCTCCCTCCCTCCGCTCCGCTCTCTTCTCTCCTGCTGTCAATCCTCCTTTTTTTCCCCTTCTCCTCCCCGCTGTGACCTCCGTGTTGTCTTTTCTTCTGTTTCATCTTTCCTATTCTTCGTTGAGAACTTGTCTCAGACGTGTGAGGTGTTTGGTGCTGTCTGTTCCAGGAGAGAAAAAAAGAAAAAGAAAAACAGCCGAAGGCCTCGTTTGATAAGAGGAAGGGGTGACTCCTGTTGTGGATTACTAAGATGAATCCGGCCTTTCTTACGGAGAAGCAGCCCCGCCTCGTCCTCGTCCTCGTCCTCCTCTCCTGGTTTCCTCTGGCCTGTCTGGGCCAGGCCAACGCCAGCTCTGCCGCCACTTCCAATGCCTCGGTGGCGCCGGTGGTGCCGGGCTGCAGGCCGGGGCTGGACCCGGTCTACAGGAACCTCTGCGACCGGCGGGCGGCGTGGGGCATCGTCCTGGAGACGCTGGCGTCCTCAGGCTTCCTGTTCAGCGTGCTGCTGCTGGCCGGCCTGCTGCTCTGGTGCCTCTGGATCTCGGTGTCGCCGCGGCACCAGCGCGGCAACGTCGGCGGCACGGTGGCGTGCGTGGCCCTGTTCCTGCTGGCCACGGCCGGCATCTTCGCCGCCACCTTCCCCTTCGTGGTGCGCCTCACCCCCCAGACCTGCCCCGCCCGCCTCTTCCTGTTCGGGGTGCTGTTCTCGCTGGCGTTCTCCTGCCTGCTGGCCCGCTGCCTGGCGCTGCTGGGCTTCGCAGCGGCGCGGGGCTGGGGCGAGCCCGCCGTGGCCCTGGGGCTGTCCCTGGTGCAGGCCATCATCTCGGCGGAGTGGCTGATCCTCATCCTGCACCGGGAGGGGAAGCCGTGCGCCTACAGCCCGGAGGAGTTCGTCATGCTGCAGATCTACGTCATGTGTCTGCTGGCTGTCGCCGCCGCCCTGTCGCTGCGCTTCCTGTGCCGCTCCTGCTCCACGTACAGCTACAGCTACACGGGCGGCGCCCGGCAGCACGCACGCGCCCAAGCCGCGCTGCTGTGCCTCACGCTGCTGCTGTCCGCCGCCATCTGGGTGGTGTGGGTCACCATGCTGGTGCGGGGGAACGGCGAGCTGGGCCGCCGGCCGCAGTGGAATGACCCGGTGGTGGGCGTGGCCCTGGTGACCAACGGCTGGGTGCTGCTGATGGGCCACGGCCTGTGTCAGGTGGCCTTCCTCTGCAGGGGCGAGGCCCGGTCCAAAGACGTCCCGCTGAGCTTCGCCGGCTGGACCAGCCCCAACGCCGACATCCCCGGGATCGGCAGCGTGAAGGAGGGGAAAGAAAATGGGAGCTTCGAGACTGACGGTGAGAATCATCATCCACAGTATGTCACCAGTCAGAATAGGAATCGAGTTTTTAGCCACATGGGGAGCAGGCCTCACAACCATTCTACAGTAGCCTGGATGGGACAAACCAAACAACGGCTCTAAAGACAGAGGCTTTTTGTATTTTTTAATGGCTGCCGTACGTTCTACATTTTGAGCCACTAGAAAACTTCCCACTGTACATTTAAAGCTAGATAAAAGCAGATAGAGGTTGTTTTCATTATTTACTCACATGCTGATTATTGTTTTAGCCCTCACAGTTCCCCAGAATCCAACATGACATTTAAATCTGACCAAACCAACGATAATCTTATTACTATAAGAAGACTATAAGTTTCAATATCTTTTTGATAATAAAATCTGTGTCATAGAAATACTCAATGTTTCGTAATTCTCTATCCAGCTCGTCAGGATCATGATGTCGCGATGTCACAAATATACAGTTATGGCACGGAACCCCGTAGCTATTAAATCATCCAATCAGAGTGGAGAGCCAATAATATTAATAAGACAGACACAAAACAGCCAGTTTTTTTTTTCTGGAGCTCCAGAGAGAAGCTGAGAGAGATTTAAGACTAATATTTTTTAGATATTATAACAGTATAATATACTAGGTATATAGGTTATGGACATCACACATTTTTTTTAATTTGGGACCTTTAAACTTAATTAATTAATGATAATATATGTAAGGTTGATTAGACTGATTATCAAATCATTTATCAGACTGAATATGATGACACACCAGGAACCCTTTTCTGTCCCCTGCGTCTACAGATATAAACACAACTCACACCTATACGTCCTGTAATCCTGAACAACATTATTCTAATGAAATATAGCCACATAAATTAAAAATGGATATGCAGCATGTGTCCAACATCACAGAACGAATTCCACTTGTCATCTCGACTCTCGCTAACGACAAACAGCATATAATTAAGTGATAATTATCTAACTGTAACGCGTGGCTCCCTCCAGGCGGCAGGACTGAACCAGCCCTGCGATCCCCCTACGAGTCGGGATTCTCCATGACGGTGAGTAATAAAACCGTTAATCTGACCTGGCCTAGTCCCTCGTTGAACTCTGACCTTTCGTCCTACTGTAAGGTTAATGAAAGCACACGTTTATCAGGAAGGCTTGGATTGCAGTGACATGATGAACGTGTGATTGTGTTGCAGGAAATCGACCCTGACAAAGACTACAGCATCCCCCGCCCCCAGACCACCAACCACAGGGAGCCTTATGATGAATATTACGGACATGATTAAATATCACAGCCATGTTCATGTCTCACACACACGCACACACACATGCATACACACACAGACTATACCAAAGCCAAAGTTAAAGGTGACTAAAACATGCACTAATCTGTACTTAAAGTACTTGGCACATTTTTTAAAAAAATTCTTATCTTGTAAATGTAAAATATACTTTTGTTAGTTTTATAAGAAATGTCAGTTGTGATCTGTCAGGATGTGAAGACACTCTCATAAATAAGAAAGGGAAAAAAAATCTGAATTCTATCATCAAGTTTGTACGGGTCCAGATTCTCCTCCAAATCCTTAATGTTTATTGGAAGTGTTGGTGTGTGTGTGCCGCTCTGAGATTGTATATAATAGCCCGGAGGTGAGCGAGGAGGTGTGAAACTGTCGCTCTGAAGGTGCCAAACTGCCGAGCAGAGCATCTGTGAACAGAAGAGAGGAGATGAGAGGAGGAAGAGGAGATGAGATGCGACATGAGAGATGGGGGGGGGGGACCTGTCGGCACTGTGGGAGGCCTGTGTGCCGGGGCTGATAAACATCTTCATATTCAAAGTGACGTTACAGTGGCCGGGCTCTGCGTGTGCAGCGGAAGGCGTACGATGCGGGCCTCTCTTCAATAATACGCGTATCACACATGCTGTTAAGTGTTATCAATAAATAAATAAAAAATCGCTGGAGGATTTTATGTACATAGCAGACTTGTTTGTCATCTTCTTAAAAGCTCAACCTTTCCTTCTCACAGTCCTTGCACAGATGGCCAATTACTGCATGAAGCAGGGTGATGGCGTCATGGCTGCAGGCCCCACCGGCTCATCTTAATGTCTTTGACTTCGCATCCAAGAGTCACATTTTTTTTCCTCAGTATTTTTGCATCTTGGCATAAGTACTACATTTTGTCATGTGCACGAGCAGATGTAACTGCCATGCTTTGTCTTCTGTTGGGGCTGTTCAGTGAAGAATGTTGAAATAAAATGAACACTTCAAAACAAGCAAACACAATTTAAATGCTAATTCACACTAAACTGAAGTAGAAAACAAAGCCAAAATGAAATTGAAATATTATAATTTTGGTCTGCAGATGTTAAAAATGTCCAAATTAAATCTCTTTCTAACAAGCTGCTGTTCAGACACTTTTATGCTAATGTTTTATTTATTTTTTATAAATTTTCTAATGCTGTAGTACTAGCAGAAAATGGAAAAAAAAGGTATTAACATCTGTAGCAGAGCTGTAGTAACAGAGGTCCAGCAGCAGGTAGAGCTGTTTAGACAAACCAACAATCTGAGCTGCTGTGGCTGGATGAAGGAGAACTGGAGTCACAACCAAGGAATCCAGAACCAGACAAATAAAAGAGTGTAGCAGCAGTGTAATACACACACATCTATTGAACATTTTAGCCTAAAGTAAATAATGTTTTCCCAGAAGCCTGAAGTGACTCCACTAAAGGTCGCTTCTTCACTCCAACAAACCACGATCCTCTCACATCCGCCCTTATCGGATGGCCTTCAAATCTTTTCTCCCGAATTATCCCGACTCCAATTACTCAGAGAGAGAGGGCATCCCATCAAATCGGCAATCGGCCTCTTGTGCATTAGTGCAATTAGCAGGGATATGAGTTTTCCCGCCACATCCAACCCATTTATGGCCATTAACTCCAGATGCAATTAAAGATCGTTCCAGATTGCCTGCCACACCCCCTGTGGCGGCAATGAAAAAAGGAAAGTTGGAAGGGGGCATGGCAGCAAAATGTGGGAAGAGTGCATTATGTGGAGGAATAAGAAGTCAGGCCGAGCGGCGTTAATGTTTCCTCCATCTATCATCTGACTCACACCAGCTAATGCACCACAGAGAGGGAGAAATTGCAACATTCCTGCCGGGCTCTCGCCACCTTTAATCAAATACAGGTCCTCCACTATCTCAGCCCGGTGCAGGGCTGCGTACTATTTAAAGCTGCCTCTCTCCTGATTGGATGAAAACGATAAGACCCAGACAATCACAGGAAAGAAAAAACATAATGGTTACCAGAAACCTATCAGGGGGAATGTGCTCTATCAGCCCCTGGTCATCATCATGTTTGCCTGCAACGGGAAACCCAGCAGTGGGTAAAAAAGGGCATTTACTCAAGTACTTTATACTATTTAGAGGTACTTGCACTTTTCTTGAGTATTAAAGTTATGACAAAATCTAAAACTAATTCTTGCTTATGCACCAATTTAACAATGTTAGTAATGGTGTTTAATGGATTCACAGCAACATTTTCTGCAAATAAAGTACTTGTACTTAAAAAAGGAGTAATTTAACTGCAGGACTTTTACTTGTAATGGAGTAGCAATACTACATTGTAGTACTGAAATCAGATTAGATTATCATCTGACAAAATTTTGTTGCATCTGACTCAGGATGTTTAAAGCAGAAATAAAATATTTGCATAATTCTTACGAAATATTATTGTATTTTTACTTGAGTAAATGATCCAAAAGCTCATTCTGGAAATAACTATTCAGACCAGTATAAAAACCAAACAGTTTATTTATTATATACATTCAATAATAATGAAGAGAATAAACATAAGGCAGACACAAGGATGGCAAAATAAACATTGTGAGAAAAATACATGTCACTTATTGAAAAAAAAATTACGGATAAAATGAGCTTTTAAGAGCATGTGACATTAAAAAAAAAAAAAATCCACATGCAATTCAAACCCATTTATTTCAATCCCTGTACAAAATCTCCCAACCGGTCTGACTAGAGCACAGTGCAGGGAGTCGGGGTCAGAGTTCAGACGGGCAAACGGCTGACGATAAAGCCTCCGTGTCATTTCCAACGCCCCCCCATTAAGAGACAAAAGAAGCCAAAAAGCAGCCCACAGGAGTCACTGCAGCTGCACCACGGTTACTGCTCGGTAACGGTCCACGCCGTCTGCGTGAGGTGGAGATGCTCTGTGGGCTGGTTGGTTGCTCTGACGCAGGCTGGGAGCAGGCGGGTCAATGTCGTGTTTGCCTGAACACAACAACGTCTAAAAAAAGGCCTAAAATGTCATTAGGTGGGTCACCGTCACTTTGAGTTACTTTCATGATAAAAGAAAAATCACAGGGGGGGATCGGGGGGGGTCAGACATACCAAATTAAACAATACACATCTGATATGACTGGTGGTTACCACGACGACCGCAGAGATAACCCAGACTACTGAAGAGCTTCCCATCTCCTCCCTACGCGGACACTTTATTGTGGACCTTTACTGAGATTCCTCGCCACTTCTTGTCGCTTCGCATTACATAAACACCCTCGGCCGACTCTCCCTCTCTCCCTCCTGCATACACACTCCCATCCTCCCCCTAATCTTCCCTCTCCAGCACTATGATTTGAATTCATGCACAAATTAAATGATTCTCTGACAACCTTCCTTTCTTTCTCTCTCTCTCTCTCTCTCTCTCTCTCTCTCTCTCTCACACACACACACACACGCGCACACACACACACACACAAAAGCATGCATAGCAACACTTCTGATAATACTTGTAAGGAATAATAAGACAAAAAAGAGGTAATGCTCATCAGAAATACTCATTGGACCTACTGCACACAGTTTTCACAATCACACTAAACATTATTACCGCTCCTCACGCCGTCCGCTGCCCCCAGAGTGTACTGCAACCCCTGAAGAAGAAACAGCAGGGGAGGTTGTTATCCTGTCAGCTAATGATTAATGGCTCAGCTCCTCACCTTCGCTGCCATGCAATGTCCCGCGACTAACCACCCACGCGTTATTTCGTCGCTCAAAAGGTGGCCGGTGCAGGGCCACAGGGCGCTTTCCGCATCAAGTGGATGCTGGCTTCGCCTGGAATATGGGCCGATTTGGCAATTCACAACATCCTCTCGCGTCGACTTCTCGTCTTTCTGCATATCCCTCATGACTCCATCTGCTCTGATTTCCCTTGTCTGCAGCAAACACCTCTGCACCGACAGCGTGTTCATGTCATATATATATATATATACTTTTTTAAAAATTCAAATAAATTAGTGTGGACCGAATTCAATTTAACAGTGTTTGTCTCATTTGCAGGTCACTATCCCCCAATTGATGCAACCTCTTCAATTTGTTTTTTTTGTAGACACTGCGGCAACGACACTTCCCAGGACTGCTGCTGCAACACTGTACTGTTTCAACTCAGGAAAAACAGCAAAAAAATACAACAAAGTAGAAAGGCAAAAACACAAAAATCAACCACAAAAATAAGAAATACATCAGGACCAAAAATGTGCTTTCTTCAGGAAAAAAAATCTTTGGAACCAAAAAGGCAAATAATAGCAACAACAACATAGTGAGAGTATATGGAGATGTAATACATAGGACAGAGACTTGGTCTATAAAAGGTTTGTCAGTCTTTTGACAACACCTTACACACCGGTAAGAACTGAAGAGTTTTCAGACTGAACAATCCCAGGGCACGTTATGAAGAGCTGAATAATCGGCGTTGACAGCGGTGTCCAGCGACAGTGAACATGCTGTCCTGTCCCACTCGACGTCATGAAGCTGCTTCGCTCACTAGAAATAAACCCGGGACACTTCCAAGACACCTTTCCAGGACTGCGATGGCTTTGTTTCGCCGCGTTTTAATCTGGGCTGCTCTGCCGGGATCCAACTGTTCTGCTGGGCTGAGATCGGACGGAACAGCCCTGCTTGGAGGAAGGATTCCCCTCGGTATGATTACTGTCCTGTGTGGGTGTTCCTGGTTCAAATCTCATTTTTTTTTTTCTAAGTAAAGTTCATCTGTGTTTTATGCTTCATTGTCCATTTTGACCCATTCTTTCCAGCTGCTGGAATGTGGGACAGTCTACGGAGATAAAAATAACAAGAAGTGAGTCCTTCTTTGGAAAAAAAAATACTAGGAGAGCAGATAAGGAAGGAACATGGAGGACTTGGAGAGAAGGTGCAGTGATTTTTCTAAAGGGACATACAGGGATACGTTCAAGAGCTGAAACAAACAGAAACGGATTCATCTTAGTGTTGCGATTAGAATCAGAAATGGAACATGTGTTTCATATGACATTATTTTGCAACTTCTCATCAATGACAGCGAAACAAAAATTTTATGAAACCAAAACTGAGGTAATGTCCTTTTCGTATTTTTTCAAACTATTTTTTAAAAACAGTTTTTGTTTTGTGTTTCTCTTTACACTTTTTTTTTTTTGGGGGGGGGGGGCTTTTCCCAGAAGCCGTGTGGAGTCCATAGTTTGTTGTTACCAGTGAAACCAGCGGTTCCTGGCTGATGCTCCCAACTTCCCTCCTCCACCTGAATGTACAGACTGTCAGCTTTACAAAATATTAACAATTCCTACATCTTGTATGTTGAGCCGTCTGAAGTTTGACTTTTTTTCATTATCACAGCACAAAGCTAAACCAGAGGGACGTCTCTGCTGAGGAGGGCTTTACGTGAATGTAGTGTTTAAAAACATAAGTACCATTTATTTTTTTCTTACTAGTAATGCTGTGCTGTGGCAGTTCTATCGTGGTGTGCGAGGCCAATGCTAAAGAAAATCATAGAGGAAAGTGTATGCTGAGTGCTCCGTGTAAGTGAGTGTAGACAGGTCTGATTAGGTTTTACAGGGCAGTGAATATACTGTAAGTTCAACAAAAGGTTTGTAGTGTGCAGGATCACACAGGAACAGCCGTCTCTCTCTCTCTGTCTCTGTCTCTCCTTCCAGGTCCTGTAGTGTTTCAAAAAAGGTAACCATCCTGAAATTGTGCCCTGTAGTTCAAAAACAGCAGTCTCCGGCTTCTTATTCTCTCTTTTTTCTTCTTTTTTTTATGTGGGAGACACTCATGGCAGTTTTTTTTCCATTGTATCCATGTCAGCGACAGACAGATGAGTAGAGAAACAGAGTTTTGAGTTGATGATGTGGCAATGACCTCTCTCGCCACTGAAAGAAGAAGGGGGGAAAAAGGGGGGAAAAATAGGAAAAAAAAAAAAAGAAAAACACATGAGTTGTCATGATAGTTTGCCTGCAGAAAAATGGAGGGAGGCTCCTGCCAAGCATAGAGCTTGAAAAAAGGGGGTTTGGAGCGATGTGAAATTCCTGGGGTGTGATTTGTGGCTTTAATACGGAGCGAACCGACTGTATCCTGCTCGGTATAAACTGGCCTGAAAGAGACAAGAGGGTCGACAGTCACACACTGAAAATAATCACGTTATAGTCAAATACTCTATTGCTGTGGTGAAAGACTGATTAAGAATTATGTTGCATTCTGATACAAGAGTTCATTTAGATATAATTAAACTGAAAATATTTTATTAATGTGTATTATCATTTTTATATGTGACAAAGGTTCAGTTTATTTGTCTAAGACTGTTCATTCTTACTCTTCAGTTCTCTCAAATCAAAAAGTCGATGTAACATTAAGTGCCCTCTTTACAAATCAAACATTTTAATATTTGAGTCTCGAGCTCCGTTTACTCACCATGGCTCCCACTCCGTACGCAGCAGCAGCAGGAGTTAAAGCGTGGTAGGGATCTGTAGTGTACACCCGGCCATAACTAGCAACACAAACAGTTTTTAAACAGTCAGTCAAAAGCTGTTGCAGTCTCTCTCCTGTTCTAGGAGACAAGTTTAGAGGGTGTTTTGAATTATTTATCCATTATCAATAATGTAGAATCATTAAATGACATCTTTCTGCATTCAGGTACATTTTATACCTGATCATGGTTTAAGAGTTGCATCCATACATGTCCTCATACATTAGAACTCTGAGCCTCTGATGTTCTGTTGTACAGTGAGGCGTTAGTGTGTGTGTGTGTGTGTGTGTGCGTGTTGACCTCACCTGTCACTGTAGGCAGCAGCTGCGGCGGTTGCTCCGGTTACGGCCGTGGGCTGGGCGTAGCGATAGGCAGCGGCGGCGGCGGCAGCAGCAGCAGGGTAGCCTCCCTGGAGACACACACACACACGCAAACACAGCTAACTTACATAACTCGGAGGAAGAGGGTGGGTGTGTAAATGAGAGGGGACTTGCACAGATACAAGATACTGACATTTCATTCAAACTATTCTTATATGTAAATATATGTTATGACCTGGAAAAAAATATACATTTATATCATACTATTATTACTGTGTAGTGTTTAATGTACAGTCAACGGTAAAATTTCAAAATCAACAATATGAATTTAAAAATACTTTACTTGTCTTAAAGATATTTTACTGTATGTATACTCCAACTTATGATATATATATCATATATATATATACACAGAGTATGCCAGTATATTGCATTTCTGCACAGGGATACAACAAGGTTGTATGCTGTTGGATGTGGGACAACGGTGTTTTATCAGTGAGACAGAGAGAGGAAATTGGACTGTCGAGATTGAGTTAGACTGTATTATTACCACTACAGGAGAGGGGGAGGTGAAAAGACAAAATGTTCACACAGCTGAGGTCATAGAGAAACCTCATCGTCTCATCAGAGCAGATGATTCCAGTAACAAACAGGCATGTCGGCAGATCACCTACGGTGAGTTTGAGGACTCTAGTAGACATGTTTTTATGACAAGAACAGCAGTTTTTAATAAAAGTAGTATTGTTTATGGATTCAGGAAACAGACAGAAGAAAACAGAAAGGAAAACAGGAAATAAAAAAGTCACACACACAAACACACCCACGCAAGCCTATACTGACACTAAAATAAAACAAAAAAAAAAAACTCCTCTGACTGAGACTGCATGCATGACCCCAAATTACACTTTTAGTGAAAAAAAACACACCACCACCACCACCGCCTCTTGGACCTGATCAGAACAGAGCAAAGCACATGACAGGACAAAACCAGCATTCTACCACACGCCTGCAATACATGGAGCGGAGGCGGAGAGGGGGAGGGGTTACAGGGGGGGGGCTCTCTGGGTGAGTGGGGAGGGGGGGGCAGTAACACGGTACGTCTGCATGCAGCAGCTGATCAACACATGCGTCGATAACCATCCCGGGACGATCAGCGAGGTTAATTCAGGAAGAGACCGTGTTCTCCGTTTTTACCGTCTCACACCCAGGCTATCATTTACCGGACATTGCTGTGAAAATGGCAGCTTCCAGTTTTTAAAGGTCCCATATTGTGGGAGGTGGGATTTTATTTAATTTTTTATTTTTGGTCATGAGAAGGTCTAGATGATATATATGCCGTCTCGTGTTTCAAAATGCTCTATACGTAAAAAAAACACATAGCAAGTCAGTAACTGGGCCGTAAAATCAGCTGTAACGGCTGTGATGGAATTGTGAGGTCACAACTACACAGTTGCCACCCACCCCTCATTTACAGTCATTTAAATCAGCCAATGAGGGGACAGGTTCTTTAATATATAATAACGAGAGACACAAAATGAGTTATATGTATAAAATATATATATATATATATATATATATATATATATATATATATATATAGATATCAAGACTTCAAATAAAACCCTGGAAATGTGTATGATATGGGACCTTTAAAAAATAATGCTTTAAAAAAGTTCCTTTTTGATGTTCGTAAAGTTTAACAATTAAGGATTTGTGGTCATTTTTTATCCAAAACTTAACCAAGCACACAAAAAAGAGACCAGGTTCTCTTTCGAACAAACTGGTAGGGGTAAAAAAAACACACTCAGTACAATTTAGTAGTTTAGTAAACAAACAATCCCCACGATCGAGGAAATGTGCAGATTTCAGTGAGTTAGTAGAAAAAAAATAAAGCAAAAAAATTCAAAGCAGTGGTCATTTCTTTTTTCTTTTTGGAAAAAACTAAAAAGATGTTCCAGATCAGATCAGAAGATGATTCATAGGATCAGAGCAGGTAGTAGTGTAAAACAATGCACACTGTGGGTTTGGATGTTGAGTTGACCCTACCTGAGGCAATCTGGGACTAAGGACTGAGTCCTGAAACACTAGTCTATAGAGAGAACAGAAACAGCCGTTGTCAACCTGGATACACACACTCATATGCACACACACTCACACACTGACGCACGCTGCTGCATACACACACAGAGCGGCCTTTGTACCGGTGTTAGAGACCCTCCATCCTATCATTACGATTTCACAGTTCTGTTTATTCTGTTTTTAAATTGAGCTGAGCGATGGCTTCACCACAACAACAAAAAAATCTTGAGGCAAAAACTACCTCAGGAAGGGTTTTGTTAATCAGTCAACGAGAGACAGTTTCTTCACCCGTTATGAAGGCGGCTCTGTGCAGCGCATGATTGGTCGCACATGCAGAATCACCCCCGACGAGAAGAACAGGAGAAGAGCAGTGAGAGGGGAGAGGAGACAGGGGGTGTGTTTGGTGAGAGGTGAGTTTACTTACATACAAGTCTGCGGCTCCGTAAAACCCATCCTGATACACCACACTGAGAGGGAAAGGAAACGCAGAGGAGGAGGGGGGAGGGGAGGGGGGATGTAGTGGAGGGGGTGCAAATGGAGTGGTGCACAGTCCCAAAACCAGAGTGGATGAAGGTCAACACACAGCAAAAACAAAGAAAAAGAGAGGAGAGAGAGAGAGAGATACAGTAGTTATTTCACACCCATGCAGCATGCAGAGGAAATACACTGTACTCCATCTAAGCTCCACAACTGCATCCAACATCATCCAGCGTGACGACGACGACAGACTCGCGGGGATCATAGATCAAGTTCATTGAATAGAACGTGAAATGAAAACATAAAGCGATATTGTTCCCCAGCTACAAGAAATTGGGCAGCAAAGGCCACTTTTAATGGATCGTTTAATGAGGAAATGGTGTCTGAGAGGAGCAGTTTTTATTGGCTCTTTAAAAGCCGTCGGTGGAGCAGAGATGGAGAGGGGATTTCCTGCAGCCCCCAAATTTAATCTTATTTAACTCAATTTCAATGTCATCATTGTAAGCAGTCACAACCCCATTAGCCAATCATCACAGCACAGCAACGTCATGCACAGTACACAACAAACACATGAATAATTTGTAGCAGATCTGTGAGCAGGGTGACTGCTGTTTATGCATAATGACTAAATCTGCTGTGTACAAGTGTGTGTGTGTGTGTGTCTTTATGCAAATCCGCCGATGGCAGTATCTGTATGTTTATTCAAATGAACCTTCAATGGGCGCAATCCTATCAGCGTGTTATACTCCGCTGAATAGCTTGTGAACCGACTGACAACGTGCCAGTTGGAACGATGAGGAGAGGGAAGTGTGAATGATGTGCGAGCTATATGAGCACAGCTGTATTAAACAGACCTGGTCAAACACAATTTGGAGAAGGCTTCTGAAAATAGCCGCTCAATAGATTTGCTGGTTTTACCTTTAAAGCACATAGACGCATGTGAAGTCAACAACTACTGTTTATCCTGCTTACCCGGGGTAGGCGGGAATGGCGGGCTGAGGCACAGCCGCCCGCACGGTGCTGTACACGGGCCGGCCCCGGCCCCGGAGGTGGGCGCCGCGGAACGCTGCTGCTGCCGCCGCCGTGGTGGCTGCTGCTGCTGAAGTGTAGGGGAACCCTGGGACTGCAGAAGGAGCGAAGAGTAAAATAAAGGTCAGGAAGGTGAGGTGACAGTAGAAGAGTTAGATGCAAGGAGGGAAAATGCAATGTCAATAAAATAAATATATAAGAATAAAAGAAAAAGTGAAGAGAGCCACTATAGCCTTTAGGGCTTGATATCAATAAAAATTGTCAGCAAGGAAAAATGCTGGGAAAGTAAGGCATTTATAGAAAATAATGGTCGGAATGTGACTTGAATTTAAAGCAAACTGTTTTTATTCTTACCTGCGTAGATCTCTGGTCCATACACAGCTCCAACCATAGGACTCAACTTCCACCCTGCTGACAGTCAGAAAGAGGAGGGGCTTCGTTAATACAAAGAGCATCAGGTCCTACACTATACTGTACGTCTGCTGCTTCAAGGTCCCAAATCACATCTACACACATCCTCACATCTCCTCCCTGACGCTTCGGTCCGCAGCACTAGAAAGGACAGGTCGTTTTGGGTCTGTCTCATTAATATTAATGAGTCTCTTCTCTGATTTGGCTGATTTGAATGGTTTGTATAACACAGACATCTTCTTATGAACAAAAAGCAATTAAAATCTCACTTTCTACAATATGGCACCTTTAGAGAGCATTCATTTATGAGAAACAAAAAAACAAAGACAAATGAAACCTTGTTCTCGCATTATAATAAATGATGGCAAACATTCTAATGTCTTCATCACGTCACAGAACATTGCAGTTTTTGCAATATGTGAGAAATAAAGAATAAGGAAGCCTACTGAGTGTGTTTACATGCACAGAAATATTCTGTATGTGTTGCACAAATAAAAATCTTGGTCAAACTTAGATGGATAGAAACCAGGATACTGTTGCATGTAAACGCCTAATCCAGGTTTCTGAACATTCTTTGTTAAAGAAATGAGCAGCCGAGATGTTGATGTAAACAGGGATCCTTATGTTCCATGTAAACTTTATATCTAGAATATGGTCAAAACCAGGATAAGACTTGAAACTGGGATACTCCTGCACATGTAAGCAGCTCTCCTTGGCTACTTTCAGACATCCAAGCATCACAGAGCTGTTTCTTCCAACAATGGTTGTAACGCCTGTTCAACATAGTGCCGCCTTGTCTTCAGGAGACAGGTTGACTGCGTCAGACTCACTAAACTACGCTGGGAACCGTGATAGAAACAGCAGCTTGCCATGTTAATCAACTGGAAACGCTGAACATGAACAGCACAACAACTAGATTCAGCTGTGCCTGGACTTTTTGTTGGCTGCCGCGCAGACAGATGATACAAACAAGCAGGAACATGACAGATGGACACTTTGGGTTCCAGACCATTAACATCACCATCATGTTGGAAGGTAATTTAACACAATTTTGATTCATAGTTTGTCACAAACCTCTTACTCAAATCATTTGAAGGTATCTAATGTCTTCATAAAATCACAACATGAGGTACATTTTTAATTTAATGTCTATGTTGATGATAAAGTGCACTGCGTTTACTTCAACTTTACAAGCTTCAGCAACCAGATGAATAAATACACTGCTTTAAAATTTTTTTAAAATATATTTACAGATTCTCAAATAAATTTCGCAGCTCTTATCTATCTTTGATGTGATAAACCTACTGTGCTATTTTAAGATATGATCCAGTTGTACAGTAGGAAGATGGCTATTAATAGAACAATTACTGTTTTCATCCATTGCAATTATTTAAACTGAAAATCTCTCTTGTCAAATGTCGAATTAAAGGCCCAATATGTAACTTTTCTGCATGAAAATGTCTAAAAATGACTGAATATGTCGTCGAGTGATTCCAACAAATTTAAAACCTGAAGAAATGTGATTTTTGATCAAGGTAATGGAGGGAAGACTACTCCGCAAGATGCCTCTACATGAATTTACTTTATCCAGTTTAAAGCCACATTTTTTTTTAGATCTTGGGACGGTTTTAACTGGATGAAGGGTTTTAGTTACCGGATGACTGCTGAGCAAACGTTAGCGGCAGCTCGGGTCGCAGCCCCTCCAGACGTCCTGAGAAACACAGACGTCAGAGAAACACAGATTTTTAACGTGAAATTCAGGCTTTTTATCTTCACGTACTAATGTCTTTTCTCCCCCATATGTTTTTTTTTCCATAATTGACTTATTTTTATTCATGTGTTGTGTGTAAAGCGCATTGATACTAGCTTGTGTGAAATGTGCTTTATAAGTCAGATATGATCGGCTGAATGGTTTTAATCACTGGGTCAGATTGTTTTTAAGGAGAGCTTAAATTGACTCCCAGTACTGAACACTGGAGGAGTCCTATTCTGCAGAAGCTGACGCCGATGAATCTATGCTATGACATTTTTGTCTTTTTGTTACTGATTTTATCAAGAAACCCTCAACCGCAGAAAATTACATACTGTGCATTTAATATAGAAAAAAAGGTCAAACTTGGTTTGCGGATATCTGCAAGGAGGCCTCAGCAAGGGAACAATGCAGCGTGGCTACGTTGTGTACTAGAACAATGCTGTTGTAAGGCTTTATTAAGTGGGCTGATCAATGTTTGTGTGTGTGTGTGTTACCATAAGGCAGTGTGCTGAGAGCCTCTCCGTTAGGGTAGGGGCTGACCATTTTCTTGTTAGTCATCACCCTGGCAGTGGCGTTATTCACCTGGGGACGTAGGAACAGACGGTCAAAGACAGAAACACAACAATTTAACTGAATACTAAAATAGCACACAGACCCAAGACCAAGGCTGATTTGTACACTGTATAATATATATATATATATATATATATATATATATATATATATATATATATATATATGTGTGTGTGTGTGTGTGTGTGTGTTCAATTTAGTAGAATTATGATTAAATTACCCTATGATATGTGCAAGTACTATGCATGCCTCCATTACCTGAGGTTTATCATATTATTTTCCATGTGACTGCTACTGGTTTAATAAAGGCAGTGGTATCATTCACAGTTATGGCCAGTTACTTGTATCAACATCTACTTTACATTTTCTCCTATTTCCGTCTGAAACTCATTTAATTAGTCTAACATTTTTTATTGTTCCAATGCACACAAACCACGTTTGTGCCAGTCATCACGATTGACTGTAGGGAAACAGCGATTTACTGTGGAGATAAAATGGCCACCATGGGTGGAGATGGTAATGTTGCTGCCGTGATTACACAGAAGGTGGGGAAGGGGGGTGTTTGGGTACAGCAGATCTTTTTTTTTTTTTTTAACCATTTTTGGCATGCACAGGTGAATATTGTGTGGATTTAGTTTTAGGTGTGTGTGCTGGCTGACATTTCAGTCCAACACTGGCTGATAATCTCTTCTGAGCTTCAAAGGCTCACACACCGATGCCTTGATGTAGCCTCATTTTTCTTTGATAGGCTTTAAGAGAAGGAGATTGTAGCTCTCTGTAATAACCCATCACGTCCGAGTATGCTGTCAAGGCTCTGCATCGGACTGCGTGGCAGGCTACAAATTAATGACCTTCTGGCACGATGAGGGACGAGTGTGTAACAAAGAGACTGAGGAATGAGGGTGCTTGTGTGCTGAAACACGCCGTGCTACCATTTAGGAGACCATTAAGGCCTACGCTGCCATTCGCCTGCTCCTCTTTCAGAACATGACTCATGTTCTTTGACTGCCCAGCTTCATTCAAATGGAGATGAGAGCTTTACCTCATTTTCCCCTCGTTGCAGATGACAAGGTCAGTAGCAAATTATACGATTAGCCTATCCTATCTGACAACTGTCTGCGGGTGCCTGAGTGGAAACCTTAACAAATGGAAATAGTTAATGATTCGAATTAATGGGACATCTTCTTAAATCGCAGTGAATGTTTTTTGTTTTATATCAACTAGTAATGAAAAGTTTATCCTATGTCCATGCCACGCTCCTTTTCAGGGATAGGAGACCTCAGCCCTATAGAAGACAAGGCAGCAGTTGAGTAAACTTTGACATGGGTGTATGCATTTATTTACTGTTAGCTGTCATGCCTTCCCATGTCCAAGATGATCAATTCTATCCCCCAGAAGAGGGCGTGGCCATGGTGCTTGGCTCTTGTTGATGCCTGTCTATACTGTATGTTAATTGTAGGCAGTTACATTGATGTGTGTGTGTGTGTGTGTGTGTGTGTGTGTGTGTGAGTATAGTATCTATACCTGTTTGTGTCATGCGCAATTAATGAAACTGGGTTGACAGGAAGGCATGCAAATCAACAGAGACCAATATGGAAGGCAAATATCAAAGTGTTAATGATTAATAAAACCTTCAGCCTTTCTCGCCCCACTTTTGCCCTCCCAGAATCCAGCCTGAACAACAGACCCGGACAAAATAAAGTCACATTTCCATATGAAACCAAACTTGTGGGGTTTACGTACCTAAAAAAGAAATAATAAATAATAAAAAACAAAAACGAGGGAGAGAAAAAGGGGGTGCAAATACATTTGTTTGACGAAAGTAATAATCATATAACACAGAAATTACACGCAGCCAAATATGGGCGCATCACATGATCAAGAGTGAGTAACAAACCAAAAAAGTAAATTAAAAAAATATATATTCAGCCAATCAGCAAGCGTCAGATGCAGCATAGAGACCAATCAAAAACAATCGCAGCACTCCCACACCAAAATACATAAGAGACAAGGATGGGCCGGGGTAAGTTAAGAGGAAGGGATGCAGGTGAGAAGTAAAGAGACAGAGCCAGTCCATGTACAACAAACAGGAGAACATAAAGATGGAATGAAGAGAGAGAGAAAAAAGGGAGAAAGTTTTACATGAGCAACACACACGCACACACACAACAGAAAAACTATTAACAATTACTGTTTAAAACAAAAAACATATATACCAAGGTGCATCATTCAAATAAAGCAATTAGATTTGGTGACCATTCTCCTGAAAATCTCATTATATGTGGTGGGTTGAGGAACAGAGCACCAAAGAATGGAGGGAACAGAGAAGGAAAGAAAGACTGTGTGTATGTGAGAGAGAGAGAGAGAGAGAGAGAGAGAGAGAGAGAGCAATCCTCATTCCCAAAAAAGGAGAGAAATAAAATGAACATGAGACACTATGCCAGGCATTAGAACTGTGTGTCACAAACTAAGACCAGTACACTATGACTACGACTACGACTGCTAATACACAGACAATCCACTACAAGAAAACCAAACCAAAAGAGGAAAACATGGCAGCGTAATAAGAGACCCAAAAAAACAGCAAGGTAAACCCCATATCGGTTTAGAGATGCATATGGTTACACAACACTGGCTGGTTGGAGAAGTGGTTTCAGAACATGTTTGTCATTTTACATACATTACCACTCAAATGTTTTACAACACCCCCATTTTTTTGACATTTTTTTTTTTTTAAGTCCAGTGAATGAATAAATGATTCCGTGGTGACAGCAGACACACTGAATTAGTGGTTAAACACAGGTGTTACTAGTGGTACTAATTAAGGTTCTATTCAGGTCAAAGAGTCAGGATGTTATTCTGCTAGACTTGACAGAACCTAATTAGTATCATTAACACCTGTGTTTACCTACTATTTCTACAATATGGCTGCTGTGAAAAAGCCTATTTGTACAGATTCTGCAAATCTGTTATTTGCCTACTAACACCTCCGTCTGTGTAACAGTTTGGAGAAGTGAGCGTCTTAATATCTCCTCTTTCAAGCTTCTTTCTGGAGCTCTATAGAAAGAAAAGGATGTGTTGTGTCTGTCTCATCAATATTAATACGATCGCGACTTCACAGAAGTCCCGACAGCTGTTTTTTGGGCACAGTTTCTGAATACAGGCTTATTATTTTTATAACACCTAGACATTCTTATCAAGAAGCAATTAGAGTCTAACTTGTTTCCATATTGGGACCTTCAAACACAGATTATTTTTAAACGTCTAGTTTGCTATATGCTTTTTTCATCACATTGAGACATTTCAGACAGTTACATACTTATATTCCAATAAAAACTGAAAAAATGTAGGTGTTGTAAAATGTTTGACCAGACACATGAATTAGTAAAAGATCTGGAAATTTTAATGATAAATGAAGACAAAAACTGGTTTTGTTCATCTAGGCATTTACATTTGGCCTTTTTTTTCTCCAGGTAGTTTAAATCACTCCTCAGCAGAAGTGTCACCCTTTATCCGTCTGATCCTCACAGTAAATGTGTCCAATTGCCTAAATATTTGGAAAAAACTACACTTAAAGCAGGCCGTGTCAATAAAATAAAGAAATTGAAAACCAGGGTTATTTGCCCTGCAGCTCGGGGGGGCGGGGAGGGGGAGTCTGCATTCACTCAAAGCCAAATCGTAGGTAGCATTAAGGGAGCAAAGCTTCATATCATTTCTGTTGATTTTTATTAATCAAGAAAATGAATAATACATACATCGAATCCAATGGAGAATTAATCAGATGGATTGTGGATAGCCGTGTCATTGCATAAAAGAGGGTGATTACATTCGGTCATTCCCAGTGAGGTGTTAATGATATGGTGGGGGGGTGGGAGGGGGAGGGCGGGCATGTGGGGGGAAAATAGTACAGCTAAAAGATCCAACATGTTGAATTTGTCTGTGATACTGTGTAGCTTCTCGTTTGGTAAATACAAACAAATACAAAGGCTCATGTTGTAGCTTCACAATATACTGTACATAACACTAAATGCCCATTTCAGGGGTGGGGTGGGGTGGGGTGGAGGGGGGAGGGGGGTCAGTTCAGAGATAGATGTTTGTACACAACTTACCGTTGCCGTAGAAACAGCGAGTGGTTATCGTGGAGACTGACAACAACACACAGAAGTCGTCAGGGAAACAGAAAAAATATAATAAATAAAGGAACAAATAATCCTAATAACAAAAAGAAGCCTAAATGTCCGCCACCCCCACCCCTCCTTCCCCCCCAGAAATAAAAAACCTGATAGCAGCAGTGTTACAGCTCAGGACAGAATATAAGAGAAGGAAAGAAGAAAGAGGAAGGAAAAGGGGAGACGGGATGCAAGCTCTCAATGCTTAACTGAGCTCTGAGCATCTTCACAACAATTAGACCAATGACAGGAGAGGACTCGGTGCTGTAGAGAACCGAAGACAGGAAAATGGAGATATGGGGGCAACCTTGCCTTTAACCCAAACTCTGACGAGCCTCTTTGAATGCACCTCCAAAGAAAAGTCAGAAGAGCAGATACAAATGCACACCACCCTCCATCATTAAAATTGGTTTTATAACGCTGTCTGGATCTACAGCATTCAAAAAGGCAGGATTTTTAGAAGGTATTTTATTTCAGATGTTGCAAGAGAGGATTTTCTGGTGCGGTCAAATTAGGCCACAAAAGAAGAGTGTGTGTGGATAAAATTTCCTGTTTTTACCGGTCACCACAAAAGCAATAGTCAAACAATAGAAGTAAAACAAAACAAACTAAATGATGAAAATGGAGTCAGTCTGAGATAATGGAAAGAAAGGAGTATTAAGAGTTAGACAAAACAGCTGTAGTTTAAATTTACATAAAACACAAAATGACAGAAAGACAAACTTGACTGGCAACGAGAGAATGGAGGAGGAGAAATAATGGAGCCGACAGAAAGACAGACAAGAGGGTTGGAAAGGGCAAAGGTCTAACTCTCTTTCCCCTTTACTGTCAACCCTCTCGACTTTTTCACTCATGGATGAAGCAAACACACACAGGGACACTCGCACGTTTCATTCACTGATTGTTTTCTGGGGCAAAACATGCAGTAACAGAAAGTTTCAGTAACAGAACAGCACTAGTCAAATCTAAAGCTGGGGGACAAGCCATCACAATCAAGTTCCAATGAAATCAGTCCTCCTTTAAGTTGGAATAATACGACTGAATAAAATCCTCGAAACGACTTACAATGTCTTTGGGAATGGCTGCTGCAAAGCCAAGAACAAAGTTTCTCTCTGAGGAGTGTGTGGCGCCGCAGTAACACTGGATGGTGTGTGCGCTTGTGTCAGACATGCACTACCACAGGCACAACCCTCATCACCACACACATCCATGCGATGATGATCTGTTCTCAGTAGCTGCCCCAGCTTTGATGAGACTGAAGCATGCAGAGCTGCACCACTCATCACTCGTCACACACACACACACACACACACACACACACACACACACCTCAACTATCTTGCACCGTTGCTCGACTAAAACTCTGCGCTGCGGAGGAGCCGTCCCTTTCCAGCACTCTGCAGCCATACGGGTCCAAACACACAACTTTATTAGTTAGTGGATGGGAGTGTAAAAGGTTTGGCATGGTCTCTGTACCGGTCCACACACTCTCTCACTCTGCCTGGGACCACTGACATTTTCCCCCTTACAGCAGCTTGTGCTGTGGACAAATCTAAGCCATCACAGCAGAATGGTTAAAAAAAGAGAAGAAATCACAAGTGTATCAATTTTGTATTTTATGTCTCATTCATTTTATTTACAGCCTTGATTTTAAAGAAGTAAAAATTGCAGCAGGCAATGCTGCATTTTTTTCTGCTGTCTTCTGGATGTTTGATCCAGATATGTGAAGAATAAAAACAGAACATTGCTTTTCTATAAGGTTTTATGTAAGGTTATACACACAACCGGCTTCTAGAGTAGGCAAAGCAGTGAAATGAAACTAGGACTTGCAGTGGGAAAGACGAAAAGCTTTTCATTAAAAAAAAAAGTGTTTTTTTTTTTTCGATTATTATGAAAAAAAAAGTTGAAATATCATGATATGTCTATTATAAAAATCATAATATATATAATAATAATATATAAAAAAAATCTGCCCCAAACTACTAAACATCTCAGTGAAACAGCTAAAGCTGCTATTTTTGTAGCTGTGCTGATTAAATAAAAAAACTGTGTATTTGTATTATACTGTATTGTCTTCATTTTCAAATGTAGATGCATGTAGATGTAATCTTGAGAGATAGGCCCCTGTCTCCATTGTATGGAACTGTGAAACTGTTAATAAATAATATAATATTTTAGTCTGCATACATCTTTGTGTTTTGCATATTTCCATCGGTGGACAATCAAAGCATAATAGGAAACTGGAGGGGAAATATTAACGTCATGTTGCCTGGACCAGGGCACAGCCACCAGAGCGATGTGCAGTCTGTAAAATAAATCATTCATGGGTTCCATCTGCACACCAGCTTTAACTTCAGGCTTTTTGTGATCAAGGTTTGAGGCAAATGAGACCATGCAGGGACCCTGATCCACTCTCTGAACAATCAGTAGCATACAATAGGAATGAAATATGTGACACATAATGAAACTAAGTGGTTTGGATTTTCAGCTGTTAACTTGTTGAGTTGTCTCACAGTCAGTTGAGTGAACTTTTATATTACAGGGCAAACAATCAATCATACAGACAGCCGTGAGGGAGGGGGGGGGCGGGGTAGAGATGCACTGAGGTGTGTATGTTTACTGAATATACACACAGTCACATCTATATATAGGCATATAGTGCTCTATATCTATATATAGAATGAATACTGAGGAGATGAGTTGACAGAGAAGCGGGTGAAGAGACAAAGTGAGTTGTAGTTGGGCCACTTACATGGATACATTGGAACAGGAGAGTGACTTCTTCAAAGCGCAGAGTTTTATTCCAGACAAAGAGAGGTACAATATGACTTTAAGCACAACAAGTCTCTTTCCATTTTATACAGACTACATTCATGCACACTATGAGCAGTTCAGCTATAAGGACACTAACTACTGACTAGCTTCTCATCGACATGCACCATCAATAAGAAATATCGGCACTGCAACATAAAAAATGATTCAGTAAAAAGTTATTCTGAAACCTAAGAATACATCTATATAGATCTGTTTTGCAAAAGACTATGAAGCACTAATTCCATGCTAGCTGAACAAGGAAGTCCCATCACCAAAACTAGTTTAACAAAAGAAGAATGAACATGCAAGAAAAAGAACATCCAATTATCTACAACACAGCCTCTGTTAGGCTTTAATGTCAAAATACTAACCATGCACACTTAGGCTACATCGACTTCAACTCATGCTCGCGAAAAGCAGTGAACTGCAGTGGCACACACAATGCATAACAAATATTTAATATTATACAGTATATAACCATGGTATACAGTAGGCCTTTATTTCAGAGTTTCTGAATCATACATGTATATTCTTACTAGGTATTTTTTGTACCATCTTTAGACCAAAAACGTAGTTGACCAAACTCTGAAATGATACGACCAATTAAAGGTAACTGCAGCAACATCTGCGAGACAGAAGCATTGCCTCAAATAGAATTGTCCGTCCCTTTTCTCCTCGGTGGAAAGAATGTGTAAACACATATCCGCAATTCGTCCCGCGCCAGCCTTTTGTCTCCCCAAGCCCATGCACCATAAACAGACGGAAAGAGAAACACTCGACTGACTCCTGCTGCTGCCGGCCCACCATGCGGCCGACACATGACTCGCTACAGCCCCGACACCACTACTCCAGTACATGCAATGTGACAACTGAAAGGACAAAAACGGCTTGCTGATTAATAACAGTGACCCGACATCATGCAAAAAAATTGGGTAGAAAAAACACACAGGACCGGGGTTAAAGCAATGCCAGGGATAACACGGGAATTGGACTGATGCAGGTTAAATTGGCCCCATCAGTATCCATTCAGCTTGCTGATTGACTGAAGGTGAAGGTGGTGAAGAGAGAGTGTTGCACCAGTGGATGCAGGTGAATTGTCTCTTATTCCCAACCATACTGCAGAGAACTGAGAGTACAGAACTAAAAGAGGGTCCAGCCAGCCTCATCCATCATGCACAGACAACCCCAACCACCCACCCACACACACACACACACACACACACACACACAATCACTCACACAGACCACAAGGAATTCCCATAGTAAGCCCATGCAGAAACCCTGGCTTACAGTGGCTTGAGTCAAAAGATCCAAAATTGACAACAGGCTGATTGAAACCCCCGTTGAAATAAAAGAAACTTAAAAATAATCAGCACATGCTCAAGTTAAAAACAAACACAATATTTAATCAAACCAAAATAAAAAGGACCTGAACGCACATTGACTTTACATTAAATCTCAAGTGTACAGCTCATGGGTAAGAATCCAGACTTCCGTAAAGTGAACATGCGTCAGTGTTGCCGTGATTCCCAGCATGCTGCTGTTGCACCAGGAGCCATAAGCTTGTCACAACCACTTAGCGGCAGCACCAGGAGAGGGGAACACAGCGGGACCTCTATGCTAGTGAAGAAAATAAGAGCATCTGACAGCAATCTGCCATGCATCATCCTTTCACTGCGTTCCTCTCGTGCCCTCAGGTGCCGACTACACAGACATCATTCCAATTGTAGTGGAGAAAAGTTGTAATATCAGTGTGGCTGCTAGTTGCACATCAGTGGAGGAAAAAAAGGGGGGGGTGAGGAGGCAACAGCTTGATGTCAAAACAATGCTGCAGAGGGAAAGTACCCAGCATGCCTTATGTATGCACCCCCAATCATTCTCACCACATAAACGACAACAAAAGAGAGCAAACAAAGTTGTTTTAAATTGAAAAATTAAACAAGTTGCAGAGGACCAGGGAGTGGGATACCAGTGGGCTGCATCAGAGCATATCACTTAAGGAGGATGGGAGCTAGCTAGCAGTCAGTGATCAAGCAGAATTACAATGAGAGGAGAGACCAAGAGATAGAGGGGGGAGAGAGAGAGAGAGAGAGAGAGAGAGAGAGAGAGAGAGAGTGAGAGAGAGCAAGAGAGAGAGGAAAATTACCTCAATCTTACGACCCTCCACCAGTGTGCCATGGAGCTTTTCCCTGGCTTTCTCTGCGTCTGCGCTGGTCTCAAATGTCACGAAGCCGAAACCCTGTGGTACACGGCAGAGGTTAAAGAGGATGACGGTGATTGAGGGGAAGGTCATGAGGGATTGTAGAGAGCGAGAGGAGAATCTGTGAATTAAGAGGCTGGCGCTGCTTCAACGCGGATCTGAGACCTTGGGAAAAATCTGACATTGTTCAATAGATGAATGCAGAACAATGATTCCCCAGATGCAACACAGCGAAGCCTCACACATGCACGGTGCGAATTGAAATTTTGGGATAAAAAGATGTCACTTACCTTTGAACCCCTCTCATTGAAAATAATCTCTACATCGAGAATCTTCCCATATTGCTGAAAAAATGATGAAATAAAAGAAATCAAGCATTGACGTCACAACCATTATTCTTGGTTTTACTGCTAAATCAAAAGCTGATGTTAAAGTACATTTGCTTGGCACTAGGGGTCACTGTTATACAAAAGAAAAGTTTCTTTCTGTCCCATTCTTTTGCTTGAACTCCGATGTTGACCCCCCCCCTCACTTTATCACTCATGTTAACACACTTGCACAGAACTGCCCCTCAAGCACCAGGAGAACACCCATGAGCGTCTCTTTGTGACTCCTTTGTCTTGCCACTACACCCCGCCCCTACCTAGCGAGTCGGCCCATCTGCGGCGACCCCTCCCGGGATGTCTTAGCTGATTTATTGATCCCATTAAAAATGAGGCCACGCCAACATTCCTGAACTTTCTTACCCCGAACATCTGCCTGAGATCAGGGTCCCGGAAGCGGAAGGGGATATTTGAGACATGGAGGCGTTTGGGGGTCCCTTTGGCCTCTGCAGAGTCACCTACAGAGCCTCCTGATCCTACGCCACCTGTACCACACTGTACACCCGCCTCACCCTGGGATGTCTCATCTGGCTTTACCTGTGGACAGAGAGAATTTTTATACTACATATACCATCACAGAGGGATAACTTAATATTCCAGGGGTCTGACATTTCAATAAAAGGCCTAATTGCCAGACGGTGCTTACAATGTTGTTGGTGGTGGTGGTAGCGGTTGTGGTTCCATTAGCTCCAACCACTACCTCCGCTGCGCCTTGAGCCCCAGCACCGAACATGGCCCCGGGGCCAAACTCTGTCCCTGGTAGCCCGTTTTGAGGAGGAGGTGGAGGGGGGAATGCTGTGAAGGGTGGGGCCACGAGGCCCTCCTGTCCTCCTGTTGAATCCTGAGAGCCCTGCGGGAGCAGGGCAGGGAGGGGAGGAGGAAAGAAAGAGGAGGAGACAGCTTAGCACACGTACTCAGGAAGCATTTCACCGTGGCTGTAGCGTCCCGATGAAGGCCGAATGAAAGGGTTAAAATCCTGCCTATTAAATTTCACTTTCTCTCCTTCCCCACTCGGTTACTCCCCGACTCCCTCTTCGCTACACTCTCCCACTCCCTCCGCCGCCATATCTCTGACAGGCATGTGTTTTCAGTCAGCCAACCATGAAATATTTACAGCAAACACATCCATTATTAAGAGTCAGATACACAGTCTGAGATACAAAGATGCTTTAGGATGGATGGAGACAATAAAAAATGCTCATGACATATTTACGGATCCTGGTTGTGCCTGGATTTTAGAATTTTCTTTAGAGGCCTCTATAATTCAGATTAAATGTGGATCAGCCGGGACGTTGTAGCCTCGGGTGCTTTTTTTTTTTTTTCCTCTGCACTGTTACAACTCTATCAGAGCTGCTATCACCTACAGATTCTTTGTATCTCTGCTGTTGCTCCAGACCATACTCGGCAGTATTACTTGCTTCAATTATTAAGTAATTATTATTATTGCTTAAATATTACACACACACACACACTTTGGCCTTAGTTTCACAGAATCCATTTTTACAGTTGGAAAGAAACAGAAAGTGAGAGTGTCTGGACGAGGCATTGAGGATGAGTGTATAAGCTGAACGATGAGTGTGGGATCCAGGCTGCTCTGTCCTCACCAGGCCTGGCAGCCTCCAACACCATTAACTACTGGTCTCTGCCCTGAGCTGGATCTCAGCTGGATGACGCTGAGAGACACCTAGTCTCCAGACAGCAAATGAGCTCTGTCTGTCTGTCTCTTTCCGTCTCTAATCCTATAGCCTGACTGCTCACTGTACTCCTGGAGTCGCAGCCGTTGCTGAAAGGCCCATGTGCAGGACAGACAGCTTCTGGGCTCTGAGCTCTACAGATAGAGGAGGCATCGGAGATGGCTGCATAATCCGAGAACAGGACAAAAAAAATCTGTGCAACTTGTATTCTGTCATTTCATTGTAGTAAAGCTGAATGTATGTCCGGAAAGAATGTGTGGAAGCTGATTGCATTTCTGTGGTTTCTGTCTCCCAGTGATAAAAATGGCATAAATAAAAACCGAGACCTTATCTTGAGCGGTGGTGGAAGCAGCATTCAGAGCTTTTACATGCGTAAATGTAGAAATACCACAGTGTTGGAATAAAAGGCCTGCACTAAAAATTGTACTTACTAGAATAGCTGATCATTAGCATAAAAATAGAATAGAAGAAAAAGTAAAAGTAGTCATTATGCAGAATGGCCCATTGCAGTATCATATTAGACTATAATTATTGATACATCGATGCTGCAGCTCTTAAATGTCAAGCTAGTTTTAACTATTTAATATACTGCTGGGTAGCTAACCTATAAAAATATCAGAATTTATTTGTTGATTCATAATATTTATCTGCAAAGTAATTAGCAATGCTCTCAAATAAATGTACTGGAATCGAAAGTACATTTCTCTCTGAACTGTAGAGAAGTGGTACAAAGTGCCATCACACAGAAATTCTCAAGTAAGTGTAAGCACCTCAAATTGTACTTGAGTATAATTGGCCTTGAGGCCATTAAAATTCATTGGTTAGTCATTAGCCCACCCTGTGTGAGTTATACCAAAGCCCGAGTGTACTTGTTAGGGCATGTGAGCACATAAACATGTAGTAACATGTGCTGAGGCACTAAAGGATGTGTCCTATAGGCATAGCATACGGCCCGAAATTGCCTGCCTCAGGTAAAAAAATAAATAAATAAAAAGGTTAAAGAATTAAATCTAATTAAGCCTTAAGCAGTGTTCCTCTACGTTCACCTGGGTTTTTAGTTTGTATGGTCTTGCTGAGTGACAGCTGGACAGTAGCAGGTTTATCGCATGATATGATCATCTAGGGTTTTTTGGGGCACGAAAAAGCAGCTCATTGTTTATCAAAGGGGTTATATAATTTATGTTTACTCCATGGTCCCTTGCTGAATCAAGCAATAACATAGCTTAGCCTGGATATCATTACACAAAGCTCAACATCAAAGCACTAAACCATTCAAGTGAAGAAATATTTGAAGGTGTTACAATAATCACATTTATTTTGAGGGGCTTGGTCCTGATTTTAGCTGACTGGGTTTGAGGGAAAAATGAATCATGGATGAATAATGGTGGCAGTTCACAGTGGATTAAAGATCACACACACACACACAGCAGAGCAGCACTGCCCTACATGGCAGCATCATATAGTCTAAAGGAGACATGACAAGGAGAAGAGGAAAAAAGAAATAATGGAAAAAAGAGAAGGGGGGGGAACAGGAGGGGGAAGGGGATTATGGGAAAATAATGACATGCTCTATTAGCTTTCTGTCTGCTCTCTACACAAACTTTCCGCACTGAATTTTGACATTGTGAGATAACAATTGGCTGAATCTGTGAAACACTTAGAAATAGGCTCTGCTGCTTTATTATTATTACATAAAATCCGAGGAAGGGTGAAGAGAGTGGATCAGGTATCATAGCAAATATTTTGTGATATTACAAAAGAAAAAAAAAGGACCATATGGTGCGCGTGCACACACACACACACACACGCACGCACGCACGCACGCACGCCTTAGTTTCACAGAATCCACACACACACAGTTACCTGAGACACCATATGTTTTTCCACACACGGAGAGAAGATGAGAGGGAGAAGAAGCCGTTTCACAGCAAAACCTTTCAAGCGTGCGTCTATGTCTGTCTGCTGACTTCAGTCTAACCAGCCCAAGTGAAGCATGCACCGGCCACAGAAACACAGACTAAATGACCAAGTGGTGATGCTACTGAGCCTGTTTGTTTACTCATTGAATAAAACTCATGATTGTTATGTCTATCGTAACTAACTACAGTCAAAGATGTCTGGCTGAAAGACTCTTTACAGCTTCTTCCCCCCTCTGCAATCTGTCTCCAGTGGTTGGAGAAATATGCCCCCCCCACGCCCTCCCTCTGCTTCACCTCCTTTTCCCTACCCTATTCGTTCTTGCCTGCCACGCTTGATGAAAGCCAGAGGGAGACTTTTTTTCTGTCTCCTCTTTTAAAACCACAGACACTCGCCCCTCAAGTCACTCAGAAGCTCTGCTGCTGCTGTGATGTCCATCAGAGCACAGGCCACTGCCCAGCTCCTTATATGGCTGTCTCCGTCTACTTCCTGTATCAGGGCCAATCAGATTACACGATCCTTGTCCTTTAGAGGTATATCAGTAGCTCACTGGTCCAACTACTTGAACTCCTTTGAAGCTCTCATACAAAGTAATACCAGCAACAATTATTTCTTAAAACCCTAAAAATCCGCAAAAGTTCCTCATGTAACCTCAACCTAATAAGCTTTAAGTCCGATTTAAATTCAGGGGTAACACTAAGAGGTCCGTCAGTGTCAGCGACTGTGCATGCTGAGATCTGTGACATACAGCTCGTCTGCTTTTTGACAGGTCTGATCAGCATCAGCATCGGCATCATTAACATAATCACACTGACAGCTCTTACTTTCACACTCTGACTCACCTTGGGCAGAGCATCATGGCCTAGATGTACACTATATACCCCACAGAATTAACAATGGATTTAGTTTCTGTTCCTTTTGATGAATCGTAAGATGAAAACATTTATTGAAATTGAATAATTAAGAAAAAATAAATAAGAGGTGAAGGCAGTAAGAACAAAATAAAATACAGCAGCACTTGCGAGGCCATAGTAATTTTTCGTTTTTTACTAAAAACGACCACTGACAAAGAGCAACAGGACAAATAGAGGAGGAAGACATCCAAGTAAGGCCAAAATTATGGATGAAAACTAAAAAAAATGTCTTTATTAGGACTTACATACACGTAAATATTGACTTACGGATTATTAGTAGGTCAAAATGCCCATAGCAATTTATCACAGCCTACTAACATACAGAACTTAAATATATATATTTTTTCAGCATCAAATAATCAAATCTGAGAGGCTGTAACCAGCAATCTTTGTGATTTTGTTTTTCATACCAAATATTTGGTTAATAAAACAGTTACCAATCAATTCTCAGTCCAAACATACGGAAAACATTCTGATTCTCAGCCCGTCTTCATGATAAATGATGCATGTTGTTTAATGAGTCACACATACTACATGTAGCACTAATGTATTAAACATGTTTCACCATAGCTGCCATCGTGGACTGACATTTATATTTATGGGATTTCCCTGATGTTACCTCAGACTGTATTTCAGTAGAATGCAGTGTAGAAGGGGTTTTTATCCCTTAACCTCGAAGGATCCGTAACAGCAGCAACATCAGAAAAGGATCTATGAAAATCACTGCAGTGTCTGTATATGTGTTTCAATCTGTTTTATTACAATTACAAGAAAAATCTTGTATTGCTAACTCAGCAAAATGAGGAATTTGTACACTGATGGCAGAAAAAAGTTACTGCTGCAGTCTCAGCTCGCTTACAATGCTGTTTATCATGCAGGGGCAGGTATCCTAGGAGATGCTGCATACATTTATGGCTCTGCTGCACCGCATCACTTGCAATGCTCCTCTGTGCATGTATATGTGTGCATCCATATGCTTCATGCAGGTAACCTGTAGACTGAGTTCACACCTCAACCTAGTGCAGGCTGCCTAGGGCAAAGGCAGTTAGAGAAACATTAGTGCTGGACAATATCATCATGGCCACATGGGCAGCGGGAGAACGGTTAACCCTGAGGTGTCAAACACTGCATTAGGGCACCAATACTGCACACTGTGCACATTGGTTTACTGCTTAATCTGTGCTAACAGCTTAGACTGGGTTTGTGATGTTGTGAGATGGGTGATGGTTGTAATCCTGACATTTAGTTGTTTTCTAATATGAGTTGCAAAAACAGTGTGTACATTTCCACACGATACCTATGCTGAAGCATTAATATGCCGTTCAGTAGAAATGTTTTTGTATTAACGCAGGCTGACACAGCAAAAGACTCACACACACACACACACACGCACAACTGTCAGTGTGTTGTGTTTCTGTCAATTTCTCACATGTATGTGTAGCTCTCACAAATAGATGAGCACACTGAGCCCTGAGGATAACACACTTGGGTGTGGATCCCTTGGAAATTCTTTGAAGGTCTGTTATTCTACGGTGGCTGACCAAGCATGGTTGTGTGGAGATAATATGGGAGCTGGAAGAGCCGAGCAGCGTAAAATACACAGTGACAGTAATGGTGACTTGGCTTGACTCCCTTCCTCACGAGCAGGTAGGTCAGAGGGATGATGCAACACCCCTGGACATCTACAAACACACACAGAGAGATAAGGATGTTTTCACACAGCAAGTTAAACTGTGTGAGAATTAGAACAGGGCATGCCGAATGCTCAGTTGCTGGACAAAAATAATAAAAGGCCTTGTTACACATATTTGAATTACAGGCTATCTCAGCCTACAGCTACGGACCTGATGTTAAGTAGAGCATGGACATCCAGTATAATACTAATCAGTTTCAGCACAGACAGGGCAGCAGAACAGCCCCCTGCCTCATGTCCTGTTGACATCAGCCTGATATCTGTAGACAGCTGGCCAGCTAGTGTTAGCTAACAACTCAACAAAATCACTGTTCAATCCTCTCTCATAGCTTCACCTTTCCAGACAATACTAGGATAGCAGATCATTTCCCCCCCCCAGTCTATCCTTCTAGGGGAGAATCAGAGCCAGCAAGCCACCTGGAGTCCTGAGACACCCTGAGTCACGGCAGTCCTGTAAACTGTGCCAGGTGTGCACTGTTTATAGGTCTATTGTGAGTCAGGAATGCCAATATAACCGAAAACTCAGTCTAGTTTGTTTATTGACAAGAAAAAAAATGAACATCTTCTGTGGACAAATCATTGTCTAGCATGTCCTTCGCTACAGAAAATAAGACAGACTTACTGACTTGCAATAACGTCGACTCTCATCCAGCAGAGGCTTCTATAGAGACCTGTCACCCAAAATAGATTTTTACAGAGGACAGTGTGACTGGCAGTGTGTCACCTTTAAGTGCATTCCCACATGGAACTCACCCCACCCCCCCAACACACTTACTTCGCCATCGTCCATTTGGCATCATTCTGTTTGAAGAGGAATAATGTGTTTAGCTTACAGCTGCTCTAGCCTGCGGGGGGAACAGTGGACGGAGAAAGGGGATAAAAACAGAAAAAAACATGTGCGGAAAGGAGTGTTTTTTATGAACGTTTGTGTGCGAAAGATGCGTTTCCACCTACTTGTCAAAACATTTTATGCAACTTTTGAAATGTAGCAAAAAAAGAAAATGCAAATTATGTGTTTCCATCAACTAGTTTGAAGTGAATAAACTAGATGCAATCATGCAAAATGTAGTTTAGGACAAGTCTTCATGATTAATATGAGTATCACCAAATACTGTCTGCATTTATAGTCAATCTGACTTGGGCATGAACACGATAACCCCTTACTGATGTGGTTTGGGTGTAGGAGTGACAAAGCATTTCTATAATAACTGGGGTGCTTATACAATTCTTATTACAATAACCTAATAACAGATAAGTTAGTTTTGACTCGTGGCCTCTCACCCGTAACATCTTTTTCTCCGAGGCGTTGGCTGTCGCAACTTTTCAGATGCTGACCAAATAAAGTCAAATATTCTATCCTGTTGAATTTTCTATATAAACACTGCGGTGACTCCTGTTATTAAAAGGGTTCCTGTGTGTTTAAGAAGTATACAGATTAGACTCCGATGGGTCAAATGAAGGTAGTGGGAATGTGTGAAGGACAGGGGTGCAGCCGCGTAGTCATTAAAGTGGAAGCATTTCTGCTTTAACTAATCATTATGAAGAAAATGCTGATTGCAGAGTGTAATGGTTATAGAATAATAAAACCACTGACATTTAAATTAGTTCCATATAAGCCTCATATTTAATGTGAAGTTCACTCTGCCGCCCTCGGGATCGCCCAGGAAAACGAAGGCTGGATTTACGTCACCGGGTTGTATAGACAATAGACTAAGTGAATTAACACACTCAGGCTTTTTCTCCCTTACTCTCCTCTCCACTAACCCTGCTGTAGCTACAGTTTGTAAACCAATAACAATACTCTGTCATTACTAAGCAGTGCACGCAATTACAATCGTTTTTTTCCGTTTTGAAATTCAATATAAAATTGTGACAATTTCACCTCTTCAGCAAACACGATTCTTTCATGATTTATTCTTATTTCCAAAGTGGTGTTGATCATATCTTCACGGAGGGAAAAGGATGCAGTTGTCTTTTCCACAGTGGCACAAATAAAAATACCATTTGAAAAGTTGTCTGTTTTCACCATCCATTTGTGTCTACGTGTTTGTTGTGCCATAAGAAAGGAGAGAGTAAAAGAATGCTCCTCGCAGCAACAACTGGTGTGTGTGTGCGTGTGTGTGCGTGTGTGTGTGTGTGTGTGTGTACGCAGAGATACACAACAACTGTGCCTTGGCACCTGTCTCCCTCAATCCAGGGACAGATGAGGTTTAAACTGCATGGACAGTTTAGATGACAAGGATGACAACATCTCAGCCTCCACCCACTGCGCACATGACATTACGCGGCGTACACACACACACACACACACACACACACACACACACATATATGAAATATTACATGACACTGTGTGCAAGCAGCATGGCAAGAGCATGCAAAACCTGCTGTTACATGCATGTCAACACAGGCAAGTTGCAATGTACCAAATGCACCAACCCCCCCCCGGAAGCCCAAAGGAACCCAAGTGCAGAGAGCAGGACATGCTAGAACAGAGCCGGAGAACAGCTCTCATCCTCAGGCTGTCTGTCTGCTAAAGTAGCACAGACACGCCCACCATATGCTAAGAGTCCAGCACACAGCGTCAACTGTATAAACATTATGAGCTAAAGTGCTAAGTAACTATTTTAGCAGTCACAACAATGGAATTCTGAAATTGTTGAGGGAGCTAACGCTACAACTGAAGTCTCTCTGCAGGCCATCACAAAGAAAAATAAATGTGGATTATTTACAGCGCGGTAATAAGCAGCTAACATGACTT
Source organism: Eupleurogrammus muticus (assembly GCA_036785175.1). Lineage (NCBI taxonomy): Eukaryota > Metazoa > Chordata > Actinopteri > Scombriformes > Trichiuridae > Eupleurogrammus > Eupleurogrammus muticus. The sequence continues at coordinate 20,546,360 of JAYKQN010000011.1, read as the reverse complement.
CTTTCAAAAGGATCATTCAGGTGCAAAGAGTTAAAAAATGAGCAGAGCAGAGCTGCAGGGACCAGCCCTGCTGTTAGCCTGATGCCCTGCCAACTATCTGACAAAGGCCTCACCTGAGCCAAGACACAGCAAAGCAAAACAGCACATACCATAAACAGTGCACTAATGACTTTTTCTCATCAGGCCAATCTAAACTAATGAACAAAAAAGAAACTCATAATAATAATAATGATGATCCTTCTTGTTTTTCTACTTCTGATCTTGCAGTTTTACACGTGTTTGTAGAAAGAGGCTGAAACTCACCGGTAGCATTGCAGGGTAGTACAGCCCCATCATCGTCTCATCTAGAGGAACAATTGCTGACCAGCTCTCCACCTCCCTGTTCCTTCTCCTCTTCTCTCCCTTGTGTGTCTCTGTCTCTCCTCCTTTTCCTCCTCTCCTCTGCCTGTGCTCTAGGACCATGAGCTTTCACGGTGGCCTCAGTCCACGTCTGTCTGTCTCACACATTCAAATTCTCCCTCGTTCACTCCCTCTTTCCTCCTCCTTTCCACTTCTCCAGCACGCGAGGCTCGTCTGCCTGTCACTCTCTGCCTCTCTATTCTCCCTCTCCTTGGCCCTGCTGCTCTGATCCCCCTTGGGCCTTTCTGTCGCTCTCTCCTCCTGACAGCCCGAGTCTCTTCTCTCTTGCTTCTCTCTCTTCTCTGTCATTCACACGCTCACGTTACACCGTCCTGCTGCACCCCCCCTGATTCCCCTAGTTCCCGCCCCTCTCTTTTAAAACTTTCCCTCCCTCTCGGCTTCAGTCCCACCTATCCGTCAGGGCATCCATCCTTCCGTCTGGCCATTTAAACCTGTGTCTAGATGGGAGTCAGAATGCTGTTTCTGCTGTCTCCTCAGGAGCAGGAAGGAGGAAAATGCCGTCTTCTATCCACGCGCTAGCAGCCTGAGAGTACAGAACACGACCCCCACTGCATTGCAGTTTTTTTTTTATATATTTATTTATTGCATGGCAGCTACAACAAGCAGTGGTAGGTAGGCCGGTGGGTAGAGAGCTAGATATCGGAGCTGTGTGGGGAGGCTCCTAGATCTCCATCTCTCTGCTGTAAAGTCTCACAAAAGTGAGGGAGCTCCAGTCCTTATCAGGATATTTCAACCCCAACCTGAACATGAGTCTGTATCACGCTGCATTGCGCCTTTTTTCCCTCTGGCTTGGGCTCAGTTCCCTCACTTCCTACTACTGAATTGTTAGGGGGGGGGTGCTTAATTTTCAGAGATGAGAGTGCAGTTCTTTGCACCGCATTTTCATGTGGGAGGGACTGAAACTCTGCGGAGAAAAAAGCCCTGATGCCAAGCTTTCAGACATCTGCTGAGTCTGGCTGGAATTGGGTCCAGGGGGATGTAGAGAGGGCAAGATAAGTGAACAGAAGTGGATAGAGGGGGAAAAAAGGGGCAAACTGGGGGAGTGGGGCCAGGGACAGAGGGGCAGTGGATGTGAGCAGGAGATAACAGGATAGAGAGATAAATGGATGAAGGGCTGGACGAATAAAAAGAGCGAGGGATGACAGGATTAGGCCTGTAAGTGAGGAGGATGAGAGGATGAATAGGGGATGATCTGTGGGATTAAGCGCACAGACTGAACACAGTGATAAACACAGTCTCACACAAACACATGCATAGAATGTACACACAGATGTGCTGTGATCATATTCGTGCTGCTGAACCTTGGCTGAAGCACACAAACACACAGACTCAAACAAAAGAGCTATATCTGTCCCACACTCATCAGCTGACTCACACAAAGGCCTCCTTCTTCAGACACAGTATCTACAGAAAATCAATATCCCAAGCTGAAATATTCAATAGTTATAATCCAGAACAGCAGCTGGAGAATACCAAGTACTCACATGAAAGTCGTGAACTGCTAAATAATAGAAAAATATTTAGGAATGATGTGTTTGCATGTGCATTGCAGGTCGTTAGCCTTTATAGTTTCCAATGATGACGCATGTCTCTGAGCATCAGGATAGCCACACGAGCACACGCAAACACACCTCACAGTGTGCAGCACCAGCAGGGACCCGCATGAGCCTGTGAGTGTCTAACACACTCGTATTGACACAGACAGACCTACAGGCAGTTCAAACATGCATACATAACCAAGACAATTGTACTGCAGCAGCGAACAAGCCAATCCAGCTAAACTAGGCTTGGCCTGCAACATTTGCATGAATACCAGCAGCTAGTGTGCTGCAGACTCCTAATACGTGAGCTCGAGGGCAGAATACATTTGCGGGGGATGATTTTTAAATCATATTTATTAAACGAACACGTTGCCACTGAATGTAACAGATGACAATGGGTTCAGTAGTACCTTAGATCAAGTATTTGTTCGTCAGGTGTTTATTTTACAAGCAGACTGGAACAGAAATCTATTTTAACTGAGCAACTGATTATTGTATAATTTTGTGCCTCACGCGCAAGCCTTCTTAAATAACTTGTTTCCATTTCTGTTTCACCTCTGTTCCACTTCTTGGCCTCATTCTCTCGCTCCCATATTGACTTTAATGTTCCTCAGAACCGTTACATACTCACAACAGCAATAACTGAATGTTGGACAGAAGGGAAATTTGATGTTACACTAAGCCGACTTTGAAACCTGAAAGACAAATTCCTACAGCATCATCTTCTTTGAGCAGCTCGCTCACACTGGAGAGCTGTATTCCCAAGAAAGGAGATGCCGAAGATAGAGCAGGAGACGATTAAAAAAAGAAGAATACATGGAGGGCAATGAGACCTCTGAAGCTGAGACCAAACGTCCACCTTTCAGTCGTATGCATCTCACCGTGTTCGCACGTCAAGTCTGCGAGGAGGCCGGACCGTGAGAAGATAATATGCTCGGACACAGAACATAAAACTGCAAGGGTTTCCATGGAGACTAATTGAAATTCCTCACGATGTAACTCGTTTCAACATTTTTTTCTGCTGAACAGCTCCTAATTGTTTTGATATATGCAGCTCTGCTGCTTTACTCTCAACATCTACTCAGAATACTTTTTCCCTTTACACCACTACTACATGAACAGTACTGACATACAATTTACATTAAATCCTCAACTAAGGACAAAAAACAACCTTTTCCCCATCTGGTTATGTTCTCATCGTCAAACTTTTAGTATCTCTACGTCTTCGTTTCTATATATAAGCAGCCATTTGTGTCAAATGCTTATGTTGTATAGTGTTACTGTAAAGTTTATGTAAACCAACTAGGCTCAAGAAGAATTTCCCCTCCGGGATAATTACGTACAACATAACCTGTTTTGCAGATTATAATAAAGAAAAATATCTATATTAATATACGTGTCATTTTACATGTATTGTTGTTATAACATTTTGAATTACTGATATTAATAATCAGGGTTTTATGGATCATTTTCAGAGCAGCCCGAGTTGACTCTCTTGGGGAGTCTGCGATCTGAATAAATTGTGGGTTTGGACAGACCTCTGCGCGCTCAGACTTCTCAGGAACACACCCGACATTTGGACTGAGCCAGAGAATCTCCCATGTTGTGATGTAGGGAGGGAGGCTGGGGGCTCACGGGCTGACAGACCAACACTCCCCTCCTGTGGCACTGTCAGAGAGTTGCACATCCCTAACCCATGCACGCAGAAGACACACCGACGCGTGCACACGCAGAGACAAAAAGGACACACGCAAATCCTTTCTCATAAACACTCGCTCGAACGATGGCTACACGTGCGTACGTGCGTGCACACACACACACACACACACACAAACACAAGTACTGAGCTGGTCTGAGCTGCTCAATGTGCTCTGCTGCTGGGAGGTAGATAAGGAAATAGTCAGCCACCCTGCCGCTGCGCTGCACACATAAGGCACTCATTACTGAGAGCAATATGCATGGAGAGACACTTAGAATAAGAAAGGGGGAGAAGAGAGAGATGGGGAGAGGTATTATGAGAAGGAAAGAGTGAGAGGATAGGATTGTGGTAACAGTGCTGCATGTGGAAGGTATAGAGCTTAACTTTAAAAAGGAGGCAATAATGTAAAATCTCTACTTTTTTTTAGGGGTCAGGCTTTTGAAAAGGATGCTTAATCGCTACCAGTTCCTCTTTCATCAATCCTTCTAACAGCCATTATTTATAAGCTACCAAAGTCTGTAGCAGGGGGAAAATACTTGGGGGGATGCTGTAATACCACTAGGCCATTTCCTGCACTAGATGGGTGACCACGCTGGGTTCACAATTAACACTTCTACAGATAGTGTAGATTATGTTGTATATACAAAAATAAAAAATACCATGAACCGCACACTAGAGTGTAACACTCTCTTCATTCAGGGGTTAACTCATTTCAATTATTGTGAATGAGCAGAATTAGATTAACTGAAAACATCTTAAGTGCTTGCAGGATTCTGTATTACCATTTTTGTTAATTTATTGGTACAAAGGTTTTCGAGCAGTCACTAATCTCTTACCTGACTGTGAGGTGGGTATCCATGGAAACCAGGGTTTAAAGGCTCATTGTTCTGCAAGAGACAACAGGAGGGAAGAGAGTGCTGTAAGTGGCTGAGCTTTTCAAAGAGAGTGGATGCAGTAGGAGTCCAAAAGTTGTACAATTCACTTTTACGTTTCAGGTGAAATTTAACACACAAAGAAATTCCATCTTGTCTGTTTTCAAACTAAATACGGGAAGAAAACTGAGTCCGATGTTAGTATAGGTGGATTTTCTCTATTATCTTGGGCAAATAATATTGTCTTACAGTGTTCAGAAGCAGTTCATACAGGGACAGAAGGTGTTTTAATGAAAGGAAAAGACTTGGGGGTAAGTAAAGTGAGCATGGACTGAGTGGATGCTGTGACTGGTGAACCATTATTGCAGCTAACCAATCACAATCCAGTCAGATTGAGCCCCCCTGTACCTCATCGACCGTGCCCCAGAAACCAGTGTTGTGGTTAATTGCTCTGTAATTACTTTTAATTAGATTATTTCTGTCTACCCCTTCTTTTCTCTGACTATTATTTTCTCCTCCATGTCATTTTGCCCCAGTGAGGGAAGCCATTGTCTGCTGCAGGGCTAGGTGAGGAGCAGGAGGAGGCAAAAGAAAGAGAGATGTGGAGGTGGTGGTGGACTGAAACAATAGAGGACAAACCAAGTTAACCAAACAATAATATTCTGACAGGGGAAAAAGATGACAGTCACTCCAGCCTAGCTTGCTGGCGTGCCTCATAGTGAAAACATGACTTCCTAGTGAGACTCATGCCTCTGCTCTCTTGCAGGAGAAGGGGGAAAAGGGGGAGGGGAGGACAGGAGAGAGCAGTCTGAGGGGGTAAAAGAAAGACGTGTGTGTAAATGTATGTGTTGGGGGACGGGGTGGGGAACAAGTCTTTAGAACTGCTGATGTTTTCATTACATTTAATCTGCAGCGCTGAGGAGCAGAAAATGCTTCTAACGCTCGCGCTGCCCCTCGCTCTGAATACACGCCACCATTCAGCAAACAGCTTGAGTGTGGGCCGCGCAAAGCCGGAGCAATGAGAGGGGCAGATCTGGCTTCTGAAGAGTGTCAACAGACTTAACCTCCCGGCCCTGACCGTGAGTCGCCTGCTGCGGAAACCACTTCCGGATCGCATTCATTTAGCTGATCCAGGGCGAGTGTCTGACAGAAGGGCCACGGTGACACAAACAAACACATACAAAAATACATCTTGTGAAGGGACCAGGACAAAGAGCTGAAACAGATGTTGTGATGGTATATGGACGTATTACAGGGAAGTGTCTAGACAGACGGGAAGCCAGGGAGGTATCAAGTTATTTGCAACAAAGTAAGAGGTTAAAAAAAAAGGCCAGATGTAAATAGGTAAATATGAGAAAACTTTTGATGCGCATGTGTGTATGTGTGTGTGTGTGTGTGTGTCCAGTCTCAGGACCCGTTCTCCCTTTTTCCCCCTGTCTGAAAACAGCCCTTTCTTTGTCTCCAGTCTCCACTTCCTGTTTCATCTGGAACCAATTTCCCCCTCGTGCCTCGTCCCCAAGGGGAACACTCTCCTCGGTGCGTCTCGTTCACAGGCAAACGGAGGGGCTTGTATTCGGTACGGCACAGATGGAAATGTGGTGTTAGGGGGAGAATCTCTAATCTACAAAGCCTCGGGGCGACGTTGGCGGGAACAAAAAAAAAATATTTTAAATAAAAAAGGAGGTGTTGATGTGGCAAGTTACAGTTTTCCACTAAAACTGAACTGACATCTGGTTCCAGTGGAGCTTAATATTTTATTTGCTCAGTGTTTGAACTACAGCCGTTCATGTCGGTGGGAAACAAAACACCAGCAGCTGCACACCAGCAGAAATGGGATTGTTTAACCCAATCAATGCAAAATTGCTACAACTACAAGCGACTGAAAATGTTGAGAATTGGTGTTTAATCACGTTTAAAAAGGAAAAAGTAAAAGTGCAGGCGCTAAACTCGAATATAAAACTGGGAGGAAAAACGGAATGCCAGTGAAATCTAAACCAAAATTATCCTCAACCGACAAATTATAGAGTTACTCGTTGGTTCGCAGTGGACAGAGCAAAGGGTAGGAAAGAAGAAAGAGAAAAGGGAGGGGAAGGAGGAGTTTACATAGAAGAACAGGAGGAGGGAGAAGGGGGCAGAGTTGAGCAACATCTGGAATCAATCTGTCTGCAGAAGAGGAGGAGGAGGAGGGAGAAGGATGGATGGATGGGGGAAGGACAGAGGAGGGAAAAAAGAAAGAAACAAAAAAAAGAAAGGACAGTCTGATGAAAATAAGGGCAGAGACAGAGACACACACACACACACACACGGGAGGAGTAGGAGGAATGTGGGGAATAAGACAACCAAAGCCAAGAAAGGGGAGAGAAATATAAAGCAGTAAAAATGTTTGCAAATGGAGACAATGAGTCATAGGAGGAGAATGCCATGTGACTTATATTTTTGTAAGAGGTGGGGGAGGGGATTGGGGTCTGAACTTGATACCTAGTTTCCAAACACTCACTTGCATACATACGTAGTCACACACATTCTCTCTGCCATATGGCTCTGCTTTCAAGTATATTACATGCCTGCGTGTGTTTAAAACTGTACAAAAAAAAAACATATTGTGCCTGCCGTGTTTTTTTTAAATGAACAAACTGGGCGTGCAGCTGGTCCAGGTTGAAAGCTGCAGCTTTCCTACTATGCTTCTGCAAGTTTCCATCAAGTTAATTCCATATAGTTTGTGAGTGAGGAGGAGCCTTTGAAGGCGCCGGCTGGCTTCAAACTCCGCTGGCAGGGAGCAGCAAATGCACAGAAAATCAGTGTCTCACACACACACACACACACACACACACACACACACACACACACACACACACACACACACACACACACACACACACACACACACACACACACACACTCTGAGGGCAAAACTAAAGGGCGTCTCTCTTGTTTATTTTCACTCTCTCTTCTACTTGCTATTTTAGGAGAAGGAAAGAAGTTGGGGAGTTGCTGGAGCAAATGGGTAGAAGTAGGGGGAAAGAAAAAGGAGCAGCGGTAGTGAATGAAGGCAAAATGACATGAGGTCAACAGATGGTGAGAGGGGAGGGAGGGAAGGGGGCGAGGTAATTAAGGGGGGGCTGCACAAGCATCCAATAGCAGAGCAGCCAAACTGAGGAGGTGGACTAGCTGCACCAATGTTTGGTTTTATGGTCTCAATCATATCACCAACCTGCTAGAGAAAAACCTTTACACACAAGACCAAACTCCTTAAACAATCTCACTTCACATACGACAGTGCAGAAGTGCGACTTCAAGGAATTTAGATGGAGGTGCCATTTAACATAAAAAAGATCACTCCCAAAAGCCTTGAAACTTTTGAAAATCTAAAACCTGACTTAGAAAACCACAAGAAAATGTTAAGCCAAGCATCTCCATGAAATCAAAAGAGCATAACTGAGAAAGAAATATTAGCAATGAGAGGAGCAGAATGAGAGGATCAAACGGAACAATCTGGATGCCACAAGACTGAAAGTGATGGATGCGATTTGTATAGCAAAGCAAAACCGAAGCGGAACATGACAAACGTTGTGGAGGCAGTCGATAATGTGAAGACCTAATGTCAGACAAAGACAACCGAGAGGAAGGGTAGGACGACTTGCAGAGTTTCCTCTCAGACTGAAGGCTTATTTCTTATGACAGCACATTTTTCAGACGCTGCAGACCAAAATGTGCCCACAGAAGGAGACGGCTCCGCTCTCCTTTCTTTTTTTAGTTACAAGTATTTTCTACGGGAGTAGGATTTTTAACACCTGTCCAATCCCGCAGTAACAAATCATGTGGCTCAAAGGCTGTGACCTCTCCTCTGACCATGAGGATGAGCAGGATGTAAGTTAAGAATGATTCAGGTCCTGGTGTATGGGCCTTGGTTCAGATGGATTCCTGCAGTCACGTACAATCACCTCTGCTGGAGTGAAATTCTTTCCTAAATATTTCTGGTGCCAGTAATGATTAACTTGTTGACTTTGTGTTTTAATAAATTCTGGTTTGCTCCGTCTTAGTGAGTGAATCTGTGAATGGGAAGATGATTTCTTGGTGTACTGAATGCAATAAATACACCACATATCTATCTCATGTCACTACAAGTGTCAAAGGGTCAAACTAGGATTTGATTTGTGGGGAGGGGGTTATAGATAAATCAGAACCGCAGATGGGTCTCGATATAGACTACAAAGCAAACTGCAGCTGTTACAGTAACATTCATAAAATAGTTACAAACTTAAATAAAACAAATCTGAATGTGACCACTGCATTTGCAGCTATGTTTAAATCAATAAAAAAAAACATTTTATTCAAATAGCATGATGCTTTCACACAAAAACGCAATATCAAGTTCACTTTAAATGCTAAAGTAAGATGCCAGAATCAATCTTTTCAACGTTCAGGAACGTTGATAGTGTCACCCAGGTAGATGTTCCAATACTCACAACGTGATTAATTCTTAAAAAAAGAAAAACATTCAATACTAATTAGCAAATAAAAACAATGAGCTATAATAAAATGTGATGTAATAAACAAATCATCATAAATAGGCTCCGTTATATGCCCACTTGTCAGACTAGGAAAATGGCTCCTCCGTAATAACCCTAAAATCCTGATGATAAAAGACCTTTTCTAATTTTATTGTTGTTCTCAAGTTGCAATGCTTTACATAGGATTTTTTAAATAGGTTAATTTTAATGGTCTGTGGGTGAAACAGCATAAATCACTACAGGAGGGGAAGTGCATTTTTGTCCCCCCTCCAGTTGATGAAAATAACTCTGCAGAAGCAGGGAAACACAGATCCTGGGGGGTGGGGGGTATCCCCACAGTTCCTTCTGGCAAAATGCACCCTGAGTCAAACCATATGTTGAATCTCATCACCATATGTTTTAACAGCAGATCCATGGCACAAGTAAAACTTCACCTAACAATATAGAATCCAGTTTTTTTCTAGAATCATGCAGATTATTCACTTGATCACTATGTAAAACACCAGCAAACAATCAAATTCACAACATCTTAGAGCACAAAGTGACATCATTTAAAGTTTGTTCAAAAAATCGAAAACTTCAATATTTAATTCATAGTAATTTAAGAAGAAATGCAGCAAAGTCTTAATTTGGTTGGAACCATTACACGTGGTCATCTGGTGTTTTTGCTTGATAAATTAATTACCATAAATGTTGCAAAATAACTCTTTAATTTCTTTACCAAGTGATAGTTTAAAACAAAACTTCTCACTTCCATAGTAAATGATTTTATTATAAAGAGAGCTGCCAAAATAATTTCTGCCCGGTTACTTCCTTCAATATGCTGCACAGGCTGCTTCATTGTTTTTCTGTCAGATGCGATTATTTCTGTTTGCGGAGGCAAAACCTGTAATGCACCCGTAGCATGCATTAGGTTACAGAGACTGATAAACTATACTGGAACATGCAATTATGTACAATGTTGTCTAATCTTAAGAGGACAAAGCACCACTCATGCACACACTACATATCCAGGTATATTTCATAACAGAATTATTTTTGAGGTAGTGGCAGCTGTGACAACACTGTTGGCAGGGCATCACAGATGACCCCATGTAAGGGAAACACTGCAATTGACATTTGTTGTGTGTGTGTGAGAGAGCGAAAGTGTGTGTGTATGTGGAGATGGAAGCACATATGACAGTTTGGGGGCAGCCTTGGGGAGGAGGCATGTAAGGGTGCAGGGGACATGACCATAAAGGGAGCGTTGACATGCGAGTGTCATGTAGGCCTGAAAAACGAGACTTATGTGCCAATATTACTGTACATATATCATTGACAAATACTGAGAATACTTCATCAAAATTGTCAAAAATTTAAATCGTTCTGCTTAAACCCCCATGAGAGCAGAAAAGTCCAAAGTTTGCTCACATATACAGACCCTTAGCATGTTCCCTCCCTGGCTCATTAACAGCTTATCATATCTCTTGATAATGGGGCGTTGCCATGATATGACATGCAACAGACAATCATTTAACAGGTGTGTTGTTTGGCTGCACAGAAACAGCAGGTAGTGGGAAGAGTGCACATAGTAATGTTTAACACTACAAAGCATTAGCTGCCAGAGTCTTTATTAAAGTTAGGCAAATAAAAATGATCGATGATCATCTCTGTTGAGCTGAAACCAGCCTGCAAGAGTAAGAAAGAGCAAAAATGGGAGAGATTTCTAATCTCATTCCTTTGTAATGAATGGGGCTCTTTTTTCTTTTTATGCGAATATTCCTTTAAGTTTTGGCAATCCTTCCATTGTAGATGTGCCAAAAAAGAATGGTGTATCGGACAATCCACACACACGCACGCACGGAAAGAGGGTAGTATGAGTTATGCACCTCTGTCTGGGGAACTCTGGCTTATCGTTGCCAGTTCAAAAGTCAAGGGTGACTCCACTGTGCCGCGGCTCAAAGTTCAACAGCAATCATTAAACAGCAGCAGGCAGCGAACCGTGAGAGCAGGTAGGATTGTGTGTGCGACCCTTTGCAACACGTATTAACACACATTGCTATGCGCTGAACACGCAGCCTGACCCACCTGTCTCCTCTGTCTGACTGAGGATATTTATTCTTTGTTGTGAATAATTCAGGCTGCTGACCTTTGAAGGACACTTCTAGACTTTTAGGCTTTCTGGGTGCATGAAGGACAGGTCCCAACTGTAGCACTGCAATGACTACTAGGTCTATCTGTACAGTAATTCTTCTAGAATTCAGCTTTATTAGACTAGTTGTTTTACAGTCCAATGTGCGTTACTTATTTTCTAACTTTAACAAGGTCCAAGTGTGAAATGTAAAATAAATAAATAAAGTAGAAACAAGTGCCCTTTAAAAAGACCAACCTTGAGATTTCTGCTAATTGTAGCTTATCTGCCTAGTCAATTAAAAGTTTACAAATATCCAAATATAAAAAAAACAGTAACAGCAGATATTTCCTCTGTGAGCTTCCAAAAATGTGCCACTGAGATTTTGTTCAGTCCACAAACAAAAGGTTTTTTTGTTTTTTATATATTCTGGGGCAATTTACTTCCAAATAAGTGAAACACAGCAAGATCTCCAGGGTTGCCTTTAAAGCCAGTTTTCTGAGGCAGACGGCTGAGAGCGGGCTTTTGACGGCAATTCATTAGCAATAGAGCAGTCTAAATTTCTGGGAGGGAAGAAAAAAATGGCTATCCAAGTTTTACTGAAACAAAAAAACTCAAAATTGTCAGTTAATAACCTATCTCAGTGATCTGCCCAAGCATATCACCCCACCCCCCCACGCCAGGCGCCCAACCCCTCCCATTGCCTGACCCCCCTCCCTATGCTCTGGCCCGTTAAAGCGATCAGTCTGGTTAATGCCCTCTACTAAATGAGCTTTGATCTCGTTAGCTCGACACAAAGCCTCTTTACTGCCAACGATAGGACAAATCAGCTCTCCAAATCCAAGATTGACAGACATAGAGAGAGAGGTGGAGATAGAGAGAGGTAGAGAGAGGAGAGAGAGAGAGAACTGTACTCCCACTGCATCCGAGTGGAGCATGGCAGCACTGCCTCAAGGGGAAGCATCAATAGTACCAGCAGAGAGTAAAGAGAAAGGAAAAGCAAACATGAGACCAAAAGAAGAAATGTGATGGATGCAGAGCCAGTCAAGAACAGATAGATGTTACTGCATTGATTTGAGTGATTGGTGATGAACTGAGAATCTATCGAACATGGCACAGAGAGACGGGACAACACGGGAAAACAGAAAGTGGGGGAGGGGCTGGGGAGGTTGGCGCACCAAAAGCCTGTGAACCAGGAGTCAATTAGCAATCTGGAAATATGCCTGGGGGGAGATGGGAGGGGGCGAGGGAGGAGGGGAATCAGAGGACAGCTAGAGGGGAGCAGGGGGAAACTGGGGATATGAAGGGGGTCTGCAGTTTGTATGGGGCGGAGCGGGGGGAGGAGAGCAGGAGCAACAAAGGGGAGAGGAGGCAAGCCACTGCACTCTCAATTATTATGATTTACAGACAGCCGAGAAGGTCAGCAATCTCCTACCTCTTGCTCTCACTATGGTAAATGTGTGGTAGCGGTTCGGTGCATTCAGGTTTCAGAGCATCCGCCAAAGTCGTCTTCCTTATCCTGAGCAACCGAGTGACACCAGCATCAAACTACAATGACTGGCTCACCGCTGTATCACCACAATGTCATTTTCTGTTTTTTTTAAATGTACCCTTTGCATAAAGCAGACTAAGAGTATTATTCAACTATTCATCTTCATTCAGAGCCTGTCCTGCTGCTGCCCCCCCCCGATCGTACCGTTCCTGTCATCCATCACCTTCCCTCATCCTTTATTACAATACAATCCCTGATGGATGCAAACTAATGGCTCTGTCCTCTCTCTCTCCTTGCCTCCATCCTTTATTTCCCCCCTATCTATCCATATAGAGCTCATCTGCGAGTCTCCTCTCCATCCCGCAGTCTGACCAAATATCATGTCCAACACCACCCCACTTTTTATTTCACAGTTTGCCCGCCCCCCCCTTCCCATCTAGCCCACTCAGCCTTCTATCCCATCCCCGTCCTATTTCCAGCCTGACCCCGGTTGCCCAACGATCAATACGTCCAATGGGCAATGAGAACTCTCCCTGATGTGCCAGGCTGCTCATTGTCACATCATCTCTGCCAGCATGCCGTAACCTTTTCTCATCGCCCGTCCTCCGCGGAGCTTGCTGAGTGCAGTGGCGCTTTACATGGGACACATTTGTCATTGCAGCAGGTCAGTCGCACGGCCAATTAAAGCATCCTACCAGTTCCTGAGGATTCAATTACCTACGGATGACCTCAAACCATGCCCGTCTACTTTTAGCGCTGTTTCCCTGGACTAAAACACCAGCCGTCAGCTAAAATTTGGGCACTTGAACACACATGCGTGTGTGAGTTTACGAATGATGTGTAGTACAGTGAGCATGAGGGGTGCAACCTATGCCTCAGCAGTCCACTGGATTAGTCCATCGGAGGCGAACAGTTTCTGGCGCGATGCTGTCTCAGCAATCAAGTCATGAGAGCAGGGGAGACCCTTTCGTGGAGGCTGCCCCCCACCCCCCAACACAAGCCCGTCTCTCCTCCAGCCTACACCAAAAGGCTCTGTTCTTTGTCTTTCACTGTGGTGACCCCTCCCCCAATCCCTGTCTGCCTCTCTTTTAACACCTAGCGACAAATGGGTTGGTGGGGGGTGGGGGGCATGGACCGATTAATGGCACGCGTTGTGTGCATCAGGATTTGATGTGATGACTCAGTGCAAATCATCATCACACGTCTAATTTCATTTCAAGTGCGCCTTTGCAACATGTGACAAAGAAAGCTGTGGTTTACTTTCCATGAGGCCGGCATGGTGAGCGGGTCTGATCTCTGCTGTGTTGCTGTCTGTCACAGCAATGGAGCCTGTATCATATTACCTTTGTCTGGCTTGGTATGGTCATGCTCCCTGGCTGAGCTGTTCCAGGAGCACAGCTACAGTCTCTAAGCTGAGCCACATTTTATCTCACTAGCAGTGTCATTGGTGTGGAAATCATTAAACTCACGTTGCACTACAAATAAATGATTTTTCCTGTGCTGCATTGATGCATGATCCTGTTGTTGATGAGAGAAAAGGGGGGCCTATGAAAACATCACAATAAAATACTGGTGCTCAGGAACAAAAGCCCTTCCAGAGGAAGAAGAAGGGGGACAAGAAGGAGGAGGTGATCGTTTGTTAGTGCACACATGAGATATCAGAATCGGATACTACGTGTGTTTACTTTGTTCCTACCTGGCCAATGTCACCAACAACACTCCCGGTCCCGTCTATCCTTGGTCTTTTGCACTCCGCCCCGGCTAAGTCAGTCAGGGCAGCGGCTGTCTGAGCGTCGGGCTCCGGGTCTCCTCGCTTCATCGCCCGGACAGCCGCCGGACCCCCGGCCGCGCTCGCATGGGGTCCCGCTGCCGGATCAATGTCTCTCTCCAGGTCCATTATTCCCCGACTAACGGGAAGCATTAGAGATGCAACGTCGGTCGACATTAACATTGGACGGCAGACAGTCACCAGTCAAAAAGTCTTGTTTTTCCCCCTCCTTCTTTCGAATTATCCACAGCTCGAAATTCACAATGGATTTTTGGCTTTTTCCCAAAAAATAGTAGACAGATAGATACTGATTTTTAAGCTATTAATCAACACAGACAGCTTGTTGTGTTTTATTCGCTCTAATTAAGCTATTCGGGGTTATGATCATGCTAGGATTCTGAATCAAAGCACATCAAACACCACTTTTCTCTCCAAAAAAATCGTACAAAACGACGCCAAACAGTGACCTGTTTCAATAGAGATCACACGTCCCGACTCCTGGATGCCTGACAAGCTAATTAGCTAGCTAACATTAGCTAGCCTGCTAGCATTACATTCCGCTAGCTCTCTTTATAAATGTGGCTCGGGGAGCACACTCTTCGCTGCCAATAATAGAAAATGTTGGAAATTAGCTTCGAGTACTCCTCCTCCTTCTTCTTGTGCGGGGCCACACGCTCCAGTCTTCTCTTCGCGACTCAAACGTGTCGGCTTATTAAAAGCGCCGTTGTTCCGAACGTTACCGAGCCTTTTTCCCCGTGTTTCGGTCCCGTCTCGCCGCTCCGTCCGCTCCGTCGCCGTGCAGCTCCGCTCTGGATGTGACTCGGCGTGTGGACCTGGACGAACGACGAACACGGCTGGTTTCCTCTGGTCGGAGCTTCGCTCGGTGGAAGGAGCGCGAGTGCGCTGATTCGCGGTCAGATCTGGTGTACGGACACCGCGCAGAGGAGCGAAGAGAGAGGAGACGGTGAAGGGGAGGTGGGCTGGCCTGAGGTCTGCGTTTCCTCCGTCTCCTTCGCCCCCCCCCCCAGGACCTTCCTCCTCCTCCTCCTCCTTCTCTTCAGAGCCCCCACCCCCCCATCCTAATGTATTCCAATGTTCAGCCAATTAGAAGGAAGATGCTGCTATTTAGCTTTTATTTGTTATTTAGTTATTTTATTTATTTTTTATTGTTTTCATATTTTATTTATTTATTTTATTATTTTTTAATTGAAAATAGATTTTTACATGCATCAGTCATGTTTTTATACAACGTTCAATTTATTATTACATACTTTAATATATAAAAAAGGGGTGAGTGAAAAAAATAAATAAATATATAAATTAGAAGACCCATAATAAGTAAAGTAATGAAGTTTTAATGGTACACTTTTAAAGCCCAAATTAAAAATAACAAAATGTATCTAACCTAATTTGCCTCAATGCCTTTTAGTATTGTTTTAGGTAACCATGAATCTATTTCCATAATTATCAAGAAACAAGCAAATGAAATTCACAATATACAGCCAGAGAGCATGCATCTGTAGCATTCCGTTGTTACTTAGAGAACATTATTTGCCTTTTTTTAATTAAGAGAAGAAATAATAATTAAATATGATGCGTATGAAAATATTTACCATGATGCATGGCTGATTCCTTATAGTTCATTTGGTCTTAATCCACTTAGGATTTGTTCATCAGTAGTGTCAAGGAACTAAGCACAAATATTTTGTTACCTTACTAATACCCTGATTTTGGGTATCCATACTAGTGTAGTAATTATTTTTCACGTCTAATTATTTTTATTATTCTACTGCTTGATTTTTTCACTCATTTATATTCTATATTATATATACTCACCTATACTTCAAAAATGTCTGTGTTACTTTTTTTATACCAACTTGATCTAATAACTACTGTCAAGCAAAAGGTGATTTTCTGCCAGAAAGTGCATTATTAGACCTGCTCTTTGTCCTAAACTATAACCAACCCAGCCCTTAGTTCCCTGTTAAAATATCATTTAAAAGGCCATAAAACAGACAAAATGCATTTATCTCATGCCAAAATGTATAAAAACACATACATTCAAACTTTTTTTTTGTCTGAAATCACTTGTTCTCATTCTTGAGTGTTA
Organism: Eupleurogrammus muticus; assembly: GCA_036785175.1. Lineage (NCBI taxonomy): Eukaryota > Metazoa > Chordata > Actinopteri > Scombriformes > Trichiuridae > Eupleurogrammus > Eupleurogrammus muticus. Next base: position 20,529,837 of record JAYKQN010000011.1, on the reverse strand, counting down.
AGATTGATTGAAGTATTTAAAAATGAGTTGGATAGATGATGTTGAAACACAATTACTCAACCAAGATTTTCTTTTCTCAAGGAAATCCCTACTTTCAATGGAAATATGAAGTAGCTTACGGTATATAAAATAAAGTTACATGTTACAGGACTAAATAATATGTTACTATCATAAGTTAACCACAAGTAAAACACACAATGTGTGTGTGTGTGTGTGTGTGTGTGTGTGTGTGTGTGTGTGTGTGTGTGTGTGTGTGTGTGTGTGTGTGTGGTGTGCGTAGAGTTGGATTGAGGGAGTCTTCAAATATTTAGCCATATTTTATATAAGGACTTTTATTTTCAAAGAAAGTAAAAGAATAAGTAAATAAATTGTAAATTTTGCAGTCTGTGTGTGTGTGTATGTGTGGACTCATCATAGATAATATTAAACGAGACAAGTTGATCCACAGAAGAATCAATATTTGAAAGCAATACAAAATGTCTGAGAGTGACAGCGTCATATTACATTATATTATATTATATTCTGAATTATCACCAACGAGTGTGTTTGTGCCGACGGGTTAAAAAAAAAAAACCACGCCCTTCTAATGTCTGTAACCCACCACACGTGTTTTTACAATCGCCTGAAAACAATACATTCACAGTTTGGGAAAGTATATGACACAATAATAATTTGCATGAGAGTGCACGGAATATGTTGGACAATTTGAATATCTTGACTTTTTCCGGTGACAAATTTATATTATATGACGCTATGGAAGTGTGCAAGGAAACTCTAATAAAGGCCCCTTGTTATCAAAAGTAAGATATACGAGCATAAAATACACATTAAATAGAACAAAAGAAGCAGCAGGCGGGTTCTTCGGTGTCTGGGATGAGATTTTTTTTTAAGGAAAGATAGTCCTGTTTTTTAATGTGTTTGCGCCCCCTGGTGAAATTAAAATCACATGGTTTCTGCAGGGAAACATTTCCATCTTGAGAGAAATAATAACAATAATTACAAAAAAGAAAACGGTACTCTCTTTTGAAATTGTTGTCAAATCATACACAAGCAAACCTGGCTGCTGCTGTGTAGAAAGGTTTATAGTAGCACAGACAGGAGGGATTTATCATACTGTGTCTTTCCTGTCACACACACTTACGTGATAAGAGCTGCAATGATTCCTCACTTCACCTGCCTGCCACAAAGCAGATGATTGCTGTCACTTGAAGGCCGACTGCCAATGCGTAAATGTGTCCGTCTGTGTACGTTTGTGTGTGTGTGTGTGAGCATCTGAGAGTGTAGCGTATGTGTGTGCGAGTGTGTGTGTTTTTGCTGGCTCCCTGCCTCCTGTGTGACTCACTCTATCAGGTCTCCCTCCTGTTACCTGTCCCCGTGCCACCCACTGAACCTGTGATGATGGGCAGCAGAGAGGTCACATCGCTCCACACAGAGGCTCTGAGAGGCCGCGGGAGCCTACAGTGCATGAAAATGTTTTATATATAGAGTGAAAAATACATCCGTTTTTAAATTTTTTTTTTTTACTTTTTAAAAAACTTTTTAAAATTTATCACACACTTTTAACTTTGAGCATCCATGTTTGTTTGTACATGGGACAATGTCAAAATTGTCATATTGTTTAGTTCTAAAAACCTGGGACCAGATAGTTTAACTCTCTTAAAAAGGTTTTAAAATAATGCTGTCGGTTAATTTTGTGAACATTTCTTAAGAAAAAAATGGTACGAATGTATAATAAACATCATAAATCTCACACTGCCCCCAAATGTTCAGTTTAGAGCATCTGAAACTACTATTAAATTATGAGTTAATTGGTCAGGTGACAGAAATTTATGAGGCAGCTATTTTAAAAATTGGCTCCAAATTTCAGTTATTTTTAAAATATTATTTAAGCAATAAATCACAATCATGAACTTGATCTGTTTTAACCTTCCGAAATTTGATAATTTTCTGCTTCATGAAGCATGAAGATACTTTAAGGTATCGACCTCCAGAGGTAGTCAAATAGAGTGTTTATCTTCACACAGTTGCAGTCTTCCTGTTGAGCTGCAGTGTGAGAATTGTAACAAAAAGACATGTGCAACCAATGCATTATGAATGGATCTTCTAATGGTCAATTTGAACAGGAGGAATGATTACAGCAAAGAAAATATGTTTACAGGTCCTTTTCAACACCATACTGTTGTTTTAGGGCAGATTTTAAAAATGGTGAACATGTACTTTAAAGGCCGGCCTTGTGTTTTTGAAAATTGTATAGGGCTTAAGATTTAAAAAATGCTTAATGGGGAAATATTTTGCATAATAATCAATAATGGATAGACTAGTTAGTTGCAGTTCTAATTCAGACACATGCCCCCATGCAAGATAAAAGCCACACTCTATTTTGCTGAAAAAGTTTAAGGAACAGTTTCCTTACACTTTTTTTGGGATAAATAAACTAGTGAGGAAGATCCTATACTATCCTACACTAATATCCTATCCTCATTGCAAAAGGTGACAAAGATTATTGATTTCACCAAATACTTAATGATTATGTCCTGAAAACTTTTGTGCACAGATTCTTGTTGGTAATGCCAGATTGAGACCCTGCCACCTCTGTGCTTCGACAGTTTTATCAGTTTTGGTGAGACTGTGTCCACTGTGCCTCTTTTCTGTTTTTTGGCTGACAGGAGTGAACCTTCTGTTAGCTCCAACCAGTCACACCGTTCTCCTCTAACCTCTCTCAGCAGCAGGGTGTTTCTGTCCTTCAGCCAGAATTCATCAAACTAAGTCACTAATATCACATTTTTCCATGATTCAGCTGTTTGGCATGAACATTAACTGCAGCTCCTGACCCGTGTCTGCATGCTGCAGGATGGTTGTGTGCATTACACATGCTGCTACAATATTGGAGGAGTTCCATGAATCAGCAGGTATACAGATGTTACTAATTAAGTGATTTATGAGTGTATAATTCTGTATAATTAATGCCCGTATTTCTGTCCATGGTTGTAAGTAAAAGGTCACCAATTCAAAGTGGTGATAGAAGTACTTAGAAGTACCAATGGAAAACTCCACTTATGTAAAAGTGCTTAAGTAGCATATTATCAGCAACATGTAGTTATCATATTAAAGTAAAAGTACTCCTTCTGCAATACTTGACCTAATATTATATATGAAATCATTATATTCTTATGACGCAATAGTATTTAGCAGCATGTTACTGTTGTAGCCACTGGAGGTGGAGCTACATGCCATGTGGTGTAATTCTAAAAAGTGGGTACCAAATAGTTTAACTCTCTAAAAAGGGTTTTAAAAAATGAAAAACACATGCTATTAACTAGTTTTACATTCTAGGTCAGGGGTCACCAACCTTTATGAAACCGAGAGCTACTTCATGGGTACTGAGTCATACGAAGGGCTACCAGTTTAATGCACTCTTTTGAAATATAAACAAAATGGTCAGATTGCCTTTAGTTATACGTTACTAATAATGATTAATATGGTTGCACATCTGTCTGTGCTAGACGATTTGTGAAGACACTGATCACGTTAATGATTTCTCATAATAACAATGACAACAAGGTGGGACAGATATCAATATTTGTCAATTTATCTGTATTAATCTCAGTAATTGTTACATTTGATCAGTCACATCACTACATTTCATATGAAGATAGCTAGTAACAAACTCTCAACAGATCATGAACTATGTTGCACCATGTTTCAATTGTGTAATGTTTATGAAAAATGAACTTAGATTTTTTTTAATCTTGTCACATTTTGAACTGACCAAATCTGTGACATTTTTACCGGAATTATAACTATTACATGTCATTAACACACTTTTTAACAAATCTTCAATATTTTAATTCAATTTTTTCCATGGCATTGCCATGTTGCCACTGACAACATCTGGTATTTGTTTTTTTTGTTAGTGGGAAGACTGACATTGCATGCTGGTCACCAGTGTATTGTAATCTGGTGTGCAACTTCACACTGCAACTGTGAGTGAGTCTTTCAGATGTGCATCAGTGAGGCATGCTCTGTGTTTGTTCTTGATGAAGTTCATGTCAGAAAACGCCGATTCACAGAGACAGGTTGAACCAAACAGGCTGGCAAGCTTCATAGCTGCTGTGCATATACAACTTGTATGTCATAGCAGGAGCCCCGTCTGTAGTCACCGCTACCAGTTTTTCCATTGGTACCTTTTTCTGAATGAAAAACTCCTTGACTGTGTTATAAATGTCAACTCCCCTCGTAGTTGTCTTTAAGGGCAGTAGTGTCAGGAGTTCTTTTGAGTTGCTTGTGGAGGAATCTTTAAACGCCATCCGGATACAAACCAACAGCTGCGCTGTACTGCTGCTTGCACTGGATGCTAAACCACCTGCATTTCGCCAGATCCCGGTCCAGCAGATCGGCCAAGTTACCAGACATAGCTTACACTCGTCTATCCATCGTAGCATCGAAGAGAGTGGAGATTAGATGGGTTCCAGTTTTCTCGTCTTTAGGTACAGTGTTAGCAATAATCATCATTGCTTCTTTGACAACTTGCCCAAAGTTGCCTTTAGCTCACTGGCTTTTTCTGCCCGTAGTGCACTTCCCGGTGAGTAGTTAGTAGCTTTTGTGACACCCCAGTCGCCCCGCACATCAAAACACACGCAGATTTCTTTCACAGTTATAAAAAACAACTCATCCTCCTACCCGTTGTGAAAGTGATGAGTTTTCTTTCTTTTTTTGCCATGTTGTTGGGGTAAGAATTTGCACTCAGCGCCCAATCTTCGCTCTTCCACGAGCGCTGGTTTTGTCATGTGCACAATACTGCGCTTTGAACTAAAATAGGTCAGAGTTCACCTAAAATGATCTACACGTCATGTGTAATGATCATATTATAAGATATTGTCATTTTTTTTAAATTTATATCAATGCAAGTGTGATAAAAATAGCAACAGAATAAAATCAAATTTTAGACGCAGCTCACTATAGTGAGTTGTACTATTTTTAGAACAGGTCTTTGGGGGCGACTCATGTGGTCTTTGGGGGCGACTCCTGTGGTCTTTGGGGGCGAGTCATGTGGTCTTTAGAGGCGACTCATGTGGTCTTTAGAGGCGACTCCTGTGGTCTTTGGGGGCGAGTCATGTGGTCTTTGGGGGCGATTCATGTGGTCTTTGGGGGCGACTCATGTGGTCTTTGGGGGCGACCTGGTGCCCGCAGGCACCGTGTTAGTGACCCCTGTTCTAGATGAATTAAATATATAAAACAAATGATGACAAATGGACTTTTTAGATGATAAGAAACCAATATGAACATGAGATGTACATTTTAGAGACCTGATAAATGCTTTTGACTTTCTTGTTTGGCAAGATGAGAAATGACTTTCTCATCTTGCCAAACATTTGTCACTGACCCATATACAGTTAGCTAGTTTAGTCCAGTGGTTCCCAACCTCGGGGTCAGGCCCCTCCAAAGGGTCGGCAGATCAAGGTTCAAGGTTCAAGGTTTTTTATTGTCGTTACAGCCATATACACAGTATATAGTGAGACGAGACAGCGTTCCACCGGGAGCAATTGGTGATAAAAAAGAGAGAAAAAAAAGTGCCTAAATACACTGTACAGATTCAAACACACACGTGTCTATACACAAACATACCTGCATACACACTTTATCTTACATACGCACACACACACACACACTCACGCCCTCATCCACACATACATTATACATACATCTTCACCCACACACTCAATCAAATTATACATGAATTAAAAACACAGTTGTAAACAAAAGTGACCTAGACAGACACTCTAGACTGGCTTTTTTTTTTTTTTTTTAGCAGAGCTCTGTGGCTAGTGGTGTGATTTCACAGATTGCACAGACTGTCCTAATAAATATGAGGTAGATAGAATGAAATATGATAGAAGAAAGTGCATAAGGCATAAGGTGCGGTGTGCTGGTTGGACTGGTATGTAGACTACAGTCCAATAGTCAATGTGATGGGTCATGAGGAAGGAAGGAAAACTAAGTACTGATTCACAAATCTGTCTTCACTTGTGGTGAGAAATCTTTAATTTTTAAAATATTTGTTCCAACAATCTGATGACCCAACTACATACTGCTGTTTTTAAGATGTTTTAAAGGTTGAATCCCCTTATTTCATCTTTAATTCTGTGTTGTATGTTAAAAGCTTGTTATATTATCTTGCATGTAGCATCAAATGGAAAAAAAACAAGTAAAGTAAGTTTCGTTCTAAGTCATTTTCATCTGTGTACCACCCTTGTCTGGTCACAGTAGTTGCCCCAAGTCACTCAATTATCTCATCCAATCAAATTAATGAGCGAAGGCGAAGGGGCGGGGCGTAGCGCTCTTAAAACGGTACCGCCGAGTCGGGAGATGCGTCTTGGCTTAAATGTGAGTTGATGCAAATTGAAGAAGAGAAAGAACAAGAGGACGAAGAAGCAAAACAGGTATTTGGGTAGATAGCAGGTAATTACACATGTGTCGCATGACTATAATGCTAAAGTTAAAAAAAAAAAGTGGTTACATTTACACATTTTCCAATAGCTATACGACATGTATAGAGCAAGACTGTTAAAGAAAAAAAAACAATAAAAGATGTGTGCATGATTAATTTAGGTGGCGACAAGTTTGTAGAAGTGAGTTAACACCAAGATAATCCTATCATGGCTTTGGACGGATGTGGCCTCGTCTGCAAATATATCCTCTTCGTTTTCAACGTCATTTTGACGGTAAGTCTGTCAAATAGCCCAGAATCATCCTTTAACGGAAATGTGGTGTGATATGATCAAGTGGGTGGACGCTGGCATTTCTTTGGGCTGTTGCTGAATGATGCTTTTTCATTTTTTTTAGATAATTATTTGACATAATATAAACATTTGAATAATCTCACTGTTTATTGGCTTCGTTTTATTTTCTTGTGTTAGGAACATGTATTATGCATGTTGTGTATAAGGCGCTATGTAAAGTGTATTCAAAATATGATACATATGTATATACATAATGCAGCGCTTTGACAAATAATTTGCTAGAATATGCTAGAAACTGGCTCCACATTGAAGAACTACAACATTTGAATTAGCTATTGATAAAAACAAGTAATATACTGTACCATAAAATTATAACACAGTATGTATGAGTATTTTCATTTTAGTACCTGATGCTGATAAAGTTTCTGTACTTTTACTTAACATTTTGAATTCAGTATTTTTTAGATGACAGTATTTCCACGTACTACTTCTACCATTCATTCATATTCATTCATAGCTTATTCTATTCTGTATTTTGTTGTTGTTGTACCATCTTTCAGTGTATTTTTGCTGTTTGACAGGACTTTGTCCTAAATATTTGCTGTTTTAGTGTAGCTGTCCAGCAACTGGTCCCATTCTGCATGTTGAATTTTTTGAGTGACTTGTACCACCTGATGGTGAACATCATCAATACAAACTATTTCCGCTAACAACACCGACATGAAATGTAGAAGCATAAGTTACTGATGCTCTGGCCTCATGTTGCGTGTCCTGATGTTCCAGGTGGTGGGCCTTGCCTTCCTGGGTCTCGGCCTGTGGTTGAGATTCGGCGAAGGCACCAGACCCATCTTTGAAAAGGACAGCCTCAGCTCCAGTGCCTTTGTTAACGGTGAATTTTTGACCACTCAACCAAATAAACGCATAATTTCGCTTGTGATTACATACTTCAATGACTCGTCTCTCTCTTTTTTTCCCCCATTCTGATCAGGTGTGACGGCCATGATCGTTCTGGGTACAGTGATGCTGGTTGTTGTGTTGTTAGGAGAGTGCGGTGCCTGCAGTGGGAATGGAGGCGCTCTGCAAGTGGTGAGACGTTTTCTTTTTCTTCACACAATCGACTTCCTTGTAAACTGAGGATTTGGCCAAGATTTTATACCCTGTTATCGTAATAGCCCATTCTACACAATGAGAATACTGTCTGCTTTTGGAAGTGCTAAATTAACTTAGCATTTATCTGAAACTTTCTTGTTAGGGAGCACTGTAGACTGCTGTAGTGGACTGAAGTTGAAGGGTGCCCTGAGGAAAAAAAGTCAAATTGCCTTGTTGCTTCCTCCACTCACTAAACACGCAGCAGTCGACAGATAACAGCTGTAAACTGATTCTGTGGTTGAAGGACAGAACGATAGTGTGATTAATATTTTATACTTGCATAATTTGCAAATATAGTGCAGATTTCCTTTTTTTTATGTCATAAAAACCCTGGCTAAAAGTGATTACTCTACAGTCAAAGAACTATTGTAAAAGCTTTCAAAAGTTTAAAATTAGATTTTGTCTGCCCACACTTTAAGTCTTGGAGCTCATAAGTTTCTCCAGAAAAAAGACTTGGCAGGATCCAAAACAGGAACCAGACGGACAGCCAAAGTGTCATTATTACGCATGTATAGCTGAGATACATAGGAGGGAATAAAATAGATGTGCAATTTCCGGTGTAGTGGAACTGTGTTGTACTTGTTACTTCACAGAAATTAAAAATAAAAAAAAATACGTTCAACAGAATCTCTAGAACAGGGGTCACCATCTCCGGTCCTGGAGAGCTACCGTGGGTGCAGGTTTTTGTTCTAACCAGGCAGTAACACACCCAATGAAAAAAAGACTTGACCGTGTGACAGACCGCATGTTTTGATGCTTTGTATTCCTCAGTGTCAAAAGTGAAAGAGATGAGGCAAATCCATGTACACTCAACACAATTGGATGCATCAGGGTGCTACCTCCTTTGCCGAGTAATCCTATCAACAACAAAATATAACATATATACAAAATCTACACAAATCAAGGGGGAAAATAAGGGATGGGAAAGAGGAATTGGAAATGTAAGGAGATCCTCCTAGTTACTCATATCTCTGCCTCTGGTGAGATCCCTGAATATCTGGGATTCTGATCTTTTGTCTTCATTTGGCAAATATGTTGCAAAATCAAACATGCACAAATCCTTTTGTCACCTCCAAAGTCATTTTTTTTCCCCTTTGGCTTTCATCTCATAGTCTTGTCTGGGTGTCTGTGTGAGAGTTCATATGCATTCCTGGACTGTTACATAGCACAAAGGGCTTGTGTACTGTCGGAAGAAAACGGGCTCTGACGCAGAGGAGGAGTCTGGTTCGCAAACACACGGATGTAACGGAGCAAAGATTTAAGCAAAGAAACAGATCGCGCCGGTTTATTCCGCTTCAACGTGCAGACGACCTTGACAGACTGTATCTATCTCCGTCAGAAGCAAAAACGTGCTTCTTTCTCACAGGAGCAGCCATGTAGCCAATATGAAGAAAAGAAAACCTGCTTCTACAATATGATATATTATTTTATAATAATAATTGACAACTTAAGAATGTGAATCATCAATCAATTAGGAAGTAACAGGAACAATCAAATCTATTGGCATAAATAACAAATCATGTTGTTTCCCCACTATTACCATATATATCTTTTGACCTGTTTTTTTCTTGTATTTGTTTGATTTAATGAACATGTGGAGATAAATATCCTCCAATTCGATGAGGTCTTCTAGCTTATTTATTTACTTGTTTCTCTTGTGAAAGAAATTTATTCATGGTTTATGCGGTTACTATACAGGCCTCTTTCTATTTAGTTCAGCTCATATATACATATATAATCTCTGTAAGGTCAAAAGGATGCATTAACCAAAGGTTTATGGCCTTTTTTATAGTTGAGTTTATAGGTGCTCTGTAAGGTTCTGGTCAAGCAGAACTGCACATGGTCAAAGGGTATACCTCCAGAATGCAATGATATCTCTTGCAAGAAAGCTCTTCTACACTAATTGTAATTAATTAATTATTTGTTCACTGTGTCCTGTCGACCTGGACACGCGATGCAGCCTGAGAGGATATAAAGAGGCTATGTTACACTCATTCTCATGTATGCTGTATGTGACTGTGAAGCCCTCTCTGACTTTGCAAACTCAACAATAAAACTCAGATGCTCCATTTCTCTTTACTGCGAGACTTCTGCACCCTTGGTAATACGGGACCAAAAAAAAAAATGACCATCACACTCTTTTCAGTTCTCTGCCCTCCTGGCCATTCTGGCTGTTGCCGAGGTCACCGTGGGAGTCTTCGCTTGGTCATCTAGGGAAGAGGTGAGAGCGGAAACAGAGGCGGAGAAGATGAGAGGACACAAAAGCGGGATGAAAATTTCAGGTTTTTATTAAAGCAGTCACACGTTTCACGCTGTTGATAGGGTTTCGTTTTCTATTAAGATTGGGAGGCAAATGATAAGAGTTCTACAACATCCTGCGTGGTCTCTATTCGAAGACTGAAGACCCAGCCTTGGGTTTAACACTCACATTCTTCCACAATGTGGTAAGTGACCCCCCCTCCCACCCAAAATGTATACTTGATCCTTTCCCTGTTCTTTTCTGCCTTTATTCTTTCGTTCTTGTTCTGATCTACAGTTCCAGTGCTGTGGAATGACAGGAATCCCGGTGATAGAGATGGTGCAAAAGACCTGCGTAGCAGTTAGGCCTTTTCGGATCCGTAATCAAGTTGGTACTAGTGTATTTAGTCAATGCATCCTTTACAATCATGTTTGTGTTTTATATGTCTTTGCACTCAAAAATGTAGGCTGGAATTAGTTTAACAAATGAATCTATTCTGTCTTCCTGCTGAAATGTGTCAGCTACTGTCCCAGGTGCTCAGTCTCCATTGATCTGCTTACAGGCTTGTCCTGACGCCATCATGAATATGTTTGGCAGGAACATGCCAGTTGTGACGGGTTGCTTTGTTGGAACTGGAGCTCTTTTGGTAAGCAAATGTATTGCAAAAAAAAAAACAAAAAAAACTGCATTTTCACCCAGCTGCATTTTTAGAAACAAACACTGTGCCAGTCACTGAACTACAGTTCATCGTTGAATGCAAGACAATGTGAATTCAAGATTTACTGTAGACAGGAATCCCTTCATTGTGTAGCAATGTCATTTACAGGCAGCCCATCGGAAGCTACATACAGACGCCTTGTTAAGCTTAGATTATGCAGAGTGGCCTGCATGGATAAAGCAGTCAACATGGCTACCACCTAAAAGATAATCCTGATTGGGAACATACCAGACCAAATACGAGCAGACATTTCATGGCTCATTATTTGTTTTGAAAAATAAACAAATTAATGTTTAAATATCACAAAACGGGAAATAGGATTACAAAAAAAATATATTTGAAATTTGACAATTAGCAAGACAAATGTCAGCTAATATATATTCATGAGGATTACCATATTGGTTTAGCCTGTAAACATGTTTCAGCATTAAACACAAAGTAGAGCTGAAGTGGACTCTAGTACTAGAAGAAAAGTTAGAAATAGACTTATTAGGGTCTTTTACCCAAAGTATCAAAAAAAGCAATGTAAAAAAAACTCTATTACAACTAAAGATCCTTTATAGACAACACACACACTTAAGTAAAAGCACACCAGTAACATCTACAACATGTAACAAAGTAAAGTAAAATAACTCCTGGTGAACTGCATTAATTATAAATAATAATAGACTAATAATAGTGAAACGGTATTAGAACAGCTGGTTGGTGCTGTAGCTACTGCAGATGGAGCTAGTTTATATCTAAAAACAGCTAGTGGGAGAGGAAAGAAAAAAAAGATCACTATCTGCTTTCACTTTTTCAACTAAACTTTGGTGTTTGGTGAAATACTGGCTCAACTTGAACATTTATTGAAATGAAACCATTTGGGAAGTTTAGTTGTGAAGTGAAAAAAATCAATTTGGTGGATCTGTAAATAAAGGTATGTGAAATGGGACTATTTACTACTTTTGGTAAGAGACTAAAAAGTTGAAACCACTGGTTTCACTGCCATCTTGGTGAACATAATTTCGTTAGTTCAGTTTGTGTACAGAGATGCTTGATATTGTCCTTCTGCTTTTATCGTTTTCAAAGTTAATGACCGGGTTCTAATCTCCCTGCACTCCTCCCTCTCTCTTCTGCCTTGTTTTCAACCGTTCTCAAAGATCATAGTTTTGGTTGGCAGTGTGATCCTCTCCTCAGAGCGTCGGTCCACCTACCAGAACATTATCCTGACTCAGTCCACTACAACCGTGTCTTACACTCCTCTGCCACCTCAATGTAATTATGCCTTCTCCGCTTACAAAGAGCCAGTTGCCCCTCTGCTTGTGGCCTACGTCCCCGTGGTTCAGGCTTAGTACGAGCTTGTCTGGTTTCACTCACTGTCATGCTTTCTTGATTTTATTGTGCAATGCCTTGGCATAGAGCGTGCACATGCATGCTTTAATCATTTTCTCCTGCAGGGTGCCTGCAGATGCCTTTATTTTGAAAGGAGAGTTCTTAAAAAAATTTTAAAAAAGAAAATTCTGACAGTATGGCATGGTCTAGTTTGATCCTACAGCACATCAACATGGTTTGTTTTTAACATACAGTACATAAGCATAGAGGGTTGTAAATGCAAGATGAGTGAATTTTAAGACTTTTTAAACCATACTATTACATAGCCTCTCACAGTAACAGATTACATAAGTGAAATGAAAGGCTGGATTGTTCTTTTAGGTGTCATTTTTCACTAAACTTTTTGCCCCCTTCCAACCACAAGCTTCACTTTTGTGGCTGTGTGCAAAAAAATTGGTAGCAGAAGAATGGAAATGCAACCACTCTGTCACACAAACCCATTCTGTGCTTTAAATCTGGAGGTGATGAGAAGTGTTTCACTGCACAGCTCTGTGTCCCATCCCTGCCTCTAACCTCCCCTCCACCCCTTGTGTGACTGCATGACAGGTAACACCCCTGGTCTGCTCCTGCATCCTGCTGAAAGCGCTGAAGAAAAGCAACTAGGTCATCAGTACCTACTCTACCACGGTTTAGAGGAGTCAAATTCAACTGAGCTCTTGGCAACGAAGACCATCGCATTGCTCACACTGGAAGTGTTTATATTATTTTGTATTTAGGGAGCCTTTGTTCAAAGCTGTTGACAACTTTCAATATTTCATCGTGCCTTTAGTCATGCTGCTTCTTATATTTCCATCATTCATTTTCACAGAAACAGCCCAGACATATCTGGGTACAGTAGAACTGCCCAGATAGGTCAGTTATTCTACGATAAATAAGCCCTAAACACATTTATTGATAAACTGAAAGTAAAATGAGCAACTGTTCATTTTGTCAAACATTCAAAATATTATATGCAGTTAGTGTTCTACATCGATGGCAGCTCCGCAACATTCATTGATGTTTTGTGCTTTTGTCAGTTTCTGCAAGTTGAAAAAGCTGAACTGAAATTGTGTTATGTAGATATTTAAAAAGGGATCTTTTAATCTAATTTCCCCAAGTTTCCGAGGTCAGGTCAAAGTTACTGAAATGGGAGCCCATCACAGTAAGGTGTTGACCACCTATCCTAGAACAAGTATGCAGAATAAGGTTAAAAGAAGTTTTTTTTCCCCTCACCAGTTATATTCCATAGTACTGCTGGTACCAGAGTCACTTCCATTGCAGACCATTTTGTGTTGCATTATATTTTATTTTCCTTTATTAATGAAGTTCCAAAAGGCCACACTGACTGGCCATGAAGTTGGACATTCTTTAGCATGACAAATCACTGGGTACAGTTTGAGGCTAAAACAGTTGTACGCTACCTTCCCTAAATCGATTTAGAAGCATATAGTGCTGCATTTAGGTGAAAGTGATTTTGCTAGTGGAAGAAAGAGAAATATTTTTTTCATGTTTATAGTTGGACCTTTTCATTCCCTCAGGTATCTGTTCCTGTCTCATTTTTCTGTGGTATTCTTTTTCTGCTCCGTAGAATTGCACTTGTCAAGATGTCACTTTTTGAAATAAATATTCCATTAAGGACTTCTTTCATCTTCAAAGCCTGTGGACACACATAAAATGACAAAAACGGAGTGCAACTGCATAAAAGTCTTTATTTAATTGCCCACATCACTGATGGGACCTGTGAAAAGAAAAAAGGAAAAAGTAGAAAAGATGACCGAAATAAGCAGGTAAATCCCATTTTTACAACACTCATGTTTTCACCCATTTGTAGTAATATTTCTGTTAAATTTATAGGCTTTCAGCATTACCCTCTGTGGAATCATGCAATTTAAGGCTGATGACTGAACCATGTAATTGATTCAGGGCATTGGAAAATAATCCATTTGTCTGGTGTGTGTAGCAAATGCAGATACAAGGTTCTGACCATTTGTAAGGTCAGACTTCCTTTCACTATAAAGACCCATGTAAACCACATGATAGACTGGACCATGCCTTTATGTGTTGAACCTACTGTTAATGCAGCCTACAGCACAGTCATTGTCTGCAGCAGAGCACACTTCTGTGACACACAAGAAGTAGATCTGAAGGGAAGCAAAAACATTAATGCAGAATCCCTACACAGTCAAAGCCTAGGAAGTTGCTTCAAAAGATATAAATAGGCTTTTGACTAGTGTATTTGAATAGGAGTTGTGTACCTCTGGGTCCTCCAGGTCCACATATTCTCCTGTAGCCATGTACAACGGACCTTCTGAGGGCAGGGACAGAAAGCTAGAGATTAGGATCCTCCGGACATGGGGGTGAGTGGGTGGTAAGGGAAGCAGATGTGAATCACCCTGGTTGTGACATCTGAAAAACAGTGGTGAAAAGAAAAAAAAAAAAGAAAAAGAATTTGCGTGCTGCTTGTGAATTGGAGCTGCAAGGTTGCTTACAATCGACAATACTAACACAATATACAAGGTCAAACTCATAGCATATTTGCTTTTTAACATAATAAAAAGCAAACTAAACATGTTAACTGCATTCAATATTCACCAATTCTGTGCAACATACCCATCATAAACCAGCATCCAGCTGGCATACGGAGCTCTAGTATAAGCCACACAGTAGTGAACCAGCAGCAGCAGGTTGGGCTTGGGGGGGTTCAGCAGGCTCACCTCTACATAAACCAGCCTTCCTCTCATGAGGCTGAGAGGCAGGTGAGTCTCAGGATGGTATGTGTTAAAGGACTCGTCTACAAGAAAAACATGTCATTTTGTTTTTAGTGTTGTAGCACTCAAGTGTAGTACAAACTAAACACATCATCAAAATGAAGTATTGCACTTGGCCAACTCGAAAAAAAAAAAAAAAAAAAAAAAGTCAAGAGTGAGACCTGGTTTGACTGCTTGCAGAATTTGAACATATGAATGCGTGTAGAGGCATGTTGTGTAATAAGATTATAAAAGGAAACTTGACCTCACCTGAGGCAATTCTCAGTTGAACAGTTAGAGTTGCTGGTGTAGACTGAACAGGAGATTGATTCGTCACATGGAACCGCACGTCACCTGGAGAATCCAGAGAGGAACTGCATCCCACCATCAGCCTATGGAGCACAAAAGGCAAATAAGGCTAATAAACAGCAGAAATAGTTTAGCCACAATGGAAAAAATGTAACATTTAAAGTAATTTAGCTTTATATTTAAAAAAACTAACCCTGTAAAGGATGAAAAATATTCCTGTAAACTAAATGATAAAGTTACCTCACAGGAGTGCTTTTTTGCACAGAACTGTGGTCTTTTTGAAGAGAATAGAGACCTTGGACTTCCAACAGATGAAGCACTGTCTGACCAAACACCTAAGAGGATATTTAACAGAACTGTCACCAGTAAAAGTGCAAACGTAAGGAACCTGAGAGGCAAAGCTACATGAACAGCAGCAATCAATGGCCTCAATTCATATCATTAAACCATAATCACTTTTACTTGACATACATTGACACGTCTTACATATTTGCTTACGCCACAGCCATCCAGGGGCACAATGTAGAGGTCAGGGTCAGAGGTCAGCTTCTGGAGCATGCAGGACACATTACGGCCCTCAGAGGACTGAAGAGGGAGGGCTACTGTGGGCTCCATTACAAAGTCAGGCACCGCAAACACAAAGTACTCTCCCACCGTACAGTCTGCACACAGTAAGTATATTCACTCAAGTACTGTACTCAATTCTTCACATTTCATGCTACTTTATGCTTCTACACTAAATATATATTAGAACCCTTCAGATTTAAGATCACATTCAAAGCTTTCCAGCTTTTACTTATTGTGAAATTTTTTGTCAGACATGTGTTGACATGATTTGTTTCTTGACTCACCTTTTATAGGATATGAACAGCAGCCAGGAGAGACACTGCAGTCGCGATCTGACACAGAGCCGAGGCCACAGGGGGAGGTGGAGGGAGCGGAGTTGAGCTGATCTAAAGGGGGGAGCAGATAGCTAGGTGTGCTCAAATGGGTTTATTTGGCAGCATGAGATTATAGATTATACAGGTATCTGGTTAGTCAGAAATAGATGCCAGACTTTGAGCCCATCAGGACTGAATTCTGCTCTGCCCCCTGGTGGTGATTTGAAGTCAAAATATAATCCTTAGCTCAGTGACACCGACTGAAATTTCAAATACAGTTTTATAGCTGCTGGAATGTCTATATTTACCTCCTTGTCTTTCGTCATCTTGCCCATCTTCTGCTTCTTTCCAACCATGATGCTCAAGGGGATCATGTGGATGTTGCTTTGTGACATAATGGGAATAGGGGCTATGAAAGGGACTGTGCCATGGTGGAGGCATGCTGGGATATCCCATTCCCGCAGCATGAGCCTGCCAATCTGTTCTGCTGTAGTCAGACTCTGATTCTTTTTTAGACCTTATACTTTTTCCAGGATACTGGTTGTGTGGCAACACTGTAGGCTGGTTGTAGTTGTAGCGAGGAGCTACTGGGATATTTTGATCATTATATGTTGATTCTGTAGGTGGTGTAGAAGTGATTTGTTGTGGATGATGTTTGCAATAAGGGGAATGCTCTGGTGAAGAGAACGATGTTGGAATTTGAGGCTCTGAAGCTTCTTTAGATACGGGTGGAGACACATGGCTGTCAGTGCCTAGTGAGCCTTCAGGTTCAGAATACATCTGATAGTAGCCATAATAAGGGTGGTAGTACGAGAAAGGATTAGAATTTGACGACCGAGTGCGGGGAGATGCTTGTTCATGATGAGGAACTGCCACATTGTCTGGCCCAGCAGGGGAAGGATGAACTGCAGGAGTCTCAGGTGCAGAGTGGCTCTTTTTGTCATTCGGCTCTTCAGAGAAAAGCGGATGTAACATATGTTTCTGAAGGTCAATTGTTTTATCTGAGCTTGGCTGCTCTGTGTCAGGCTTCAAGTAGTTTCTGTCTTGGGCTGCAAGCTCTGACAAGTGAGGTGGGGGGTTCAACATATTTGTTTTTGTAGGAGCAGTGTGACTTTGAGGCATTTTTTTGGCCTCACCCATAATATGTGGAAAGTAGTAGTATGGATATGGCTGTGGAAGATAAGGTGAGGTCCTAACTGCAGTGATAGGAGAAGAGGCAGTCTTAGGAAGAGGCTCTAGAGACCAGTCGTCTCCAACTCCACTGCGAGCCTCAGAGTGGTGGACATTAGGGGGCAAGACTGGAAACTCTTGGTTATTAGAATTGGATGAAGGTAGTTCAGAAGTAACCTCAGAGCCTGGATCGGGGTCTTCTGGAGGGCCAGGAAGGGGAATTTTGGGGTGATGGTAGTAGTGGTAGTATGGATTGAAGGCATGGCTTGGGGGCTGGAGGGAAGGAGCTTCAACTTGTGACAGAAATTCTGTGGCACTGTGCTCCTCAGAGAGACCATGTGCCTGTGAAAATGCCTTGCTAGAGTCCTCCATTTCATTTGGAGATGATCGAGAACTATAGACATCAAAGTGTTTATATGACTCCGCTACAGGAATCTGCTGGGAGATGTGATAGTCTAGCTGAATATCAGTAGATTTAGGCTGCAGGTTAAATGTGTCTGGAGGTGGAGGTGTGGGAGGGTTATATGCATCATGCACAGCAGGACCAGGATACCTGAGACGAGCTGTAGGATGAGGATAGTAAGGTGGGGCCAGGTAGAAAGGCGGAGCCCACAGAAGAGGCGGCAGGGTTTCTGGTACAGGCTCTGTTGGCCCTTCGGTTGGATGTGGGCTGTGGGCCTGAGGCTGATGGTTTAATGTGAGTTCTTCAGAGGAATCAGGACAGGACAGTGTGAAGGCCTTTTCTGCTACTTTAAGAGCAAGTGTGTATTTCCCATCCTGCATAGAAAATGTACATAAAGTTATGTTGAGAACTACAGTCTATCTGAACATTGTATTTAGACATGTTGCAAAATTACATTAGTTGGAAATACTGGGTAACATTTAGGAAAATTAAAACCTTTCAGATCTGTATGTATCTGTTAATTTACTTCATTATTAACCCAAATGAACATAAATAGAATGCAATCTTCCAACCACCTACCTATACAAGGATAAATGCAATAGACCATTAGAAGAATTTCAATTAAAATTTTAAAAACTAAAAAGGTTATTTTAATAACTTACGGCAGCATAACAGTTTAACCTTTGTTCGATTGATATAAGCCTTTATGAAAGATTACCATAACTGTGATGCCACATGCAATGAATGGAGCAGCAATTAGAATTTCTGTAACTCGTCGATCCAAAGTGTAGCCACACTGCTCCGCCAACATCAGCAGAGAGGTCCATTCTCCTCTGACTGCATTGGAACAGATCAATTACAAGAAAAGAAACCATACTAAAGTGTCATGTGCTGGAAGCTTGAATTTTTTGTTTAAATTTGGGGCATTTTACCTTTTATTTTCAGGTCATCTATAGCAGTGAGATCCTGCACTTTGACAGTCATGCCATAGAGGAAGCAGCAGAGTATGGTGGGGCCCGCAGCCTGAGGATCGACGTCAGAGACTGGGCACGACACCCTAACTGGAATCCCCCTCCACAACAGAGCCAGCACATGGCTGTCTGCCTGAGCAAGCATATTTTAAACCACATTCTTTTAGTTTGATGCTTGTTAGTAGCAGCCCCCCCCCTCATTACAGAGAACTGAATGAGGTTTCCTTATTAAGAGTTAACATGTCAGAATTTCTGCTAAGTTGCTGACTTGCAACTGTGTCTGTCATAGTAGGTGGATACAAACATCTGTGCATTTGTATCTGATATACAAAAACAGTTGAAGGCTCTCATACCTCTTGTTTGACATGGCAGGCATCATATTGAGCCTTCAGACTGAAGTCTTTCCATGTGGACTGGATAGAGTAGCCACAGTGAGGTGGCAGCTGGGACAGAGCCACAGAAGACTCATTCACTGAGACACAAATGGGACGTTATCAAGACAAGTTAATGTGCTTCGTGTGAAGCAAAAACTTAGACACAAGCTCCAGCTGTATTTTATGTTCCTCCAATGCCTCTATCCTAGATAAATCCTACAAAACCATGTAAACCTGAGAGAAGCTGTAGCCTCACCTCGGTCCAGCAGGAGCTGGACAGCTCGTCTCCTCCTGACAGTGAGGGTCATGGTGTCATCTGCACACTCCACCACAGGCTGCAGCTTCTGCCAGCTCTCTGCTGAGCCACTGAGGCGCTGAGCCCTGATCCTTGCCTGACCTCCCCGAGCTGGGACCGGTAAACAAAAACAAGAATTCGCAACAGTCTTGCAGAGCCTGTATCTTATACTGTCAGGGTGGCTCAGTGGAAGAACCACTGACTGCAACAACTTTGCTTCCAGATTCAGAAAAAAATAAAATTTTCCTATTGTGACTAGAATTTAATATTAATTTCAAATGAATTTGAAGAGAAGATATTACCATTTTTCACTAAAATGTGAAGTACATCCTAGTAGGCAAAACTGGTGACTGCAACAGTAGCTACAGTGTCAGCTTTATAATGACTCAACATAATGCAGTGTTTGGAAGCTCACAAGGCTTTAGAGCTAAAAGACATTTGTTGATAAGACTTTCAATTTTCTGCTTGACATGTTTGTCTGCTACAGCAGCATCATCCTCATCAGTTCCACATTTGACTGTTAAACAGATGTGCTCAGCAATGGGAAGTGAGAATCTACACAGACAACCTCTAGAACACATATGTCAAAGTCAAGGCCCGCGGGCCACATCCGGCCCGCGAGAGGGTTTTTTCTGGCCCCCTGGATTATATACATTTATTATTAGACCTGGCCCGCAGGCAACTGCACGCCAGCAGCATCCAGGTATTTTTTACGCGCACTAACGCACTACATTTCCCACAATTCAACGGTGGCGCTCCGAGCAGGAGGCCACTTCCTTTCGTTATTCATCAGCGGGCATTAGCGTCACTTCAGAAGTTTCAGATAGCCTACCCTTAAAAAATGGCAAAACGGAAGGTGGACACTGAGAACCGGACTTTTAAAACAGGCTGGGAATCGGAGTACATGTTCACGGAGGTAGCTGGAGAACCTCTGTGACTTTTGTGTGGAGAAAGTGTGGCAGTGATGAAAGAGAATCTGAGACGGCAGCATGAGACAAGACAGAAGAGATCGCTAAATTAGCCCGGACATTGATGAACTTGTTCAAAAGAAGAGACACCACCAAGTATCAGCCACAGCTTCAAATAAAAACATTACTGTGCAACGTATTCAGAGTTTTTTACTCAGTTAAAGTTTAGAAGTGACCTACTTGTTTTCACACCACCATGTGACTTTTCCTTTTCCTCATGTTTATAGCTTTTTGCACTTTATTATTGTATTTCAATCCAATTTGTTTTGAAAATATTTCAATTGAGTGAATTATAGAAAATTGCTGATATTATGTATTTATTTGAAGTAAATTTAGGCCATTTTTGCTATATCCCTGAGAAGTAATACTGATGGTGCCTTGAATAATACCGCTTCATTCATTTAATGTTCATGTTTTGGGGATTTTTACACAAAGCTTTTGTCTCTGTTGAAAATTAAAATTTACTAACAGAGCCATAAGAAATTTATTTATTTGATCATATAGTAATTATTAATATGGTATAGGTATTATTTTTAGGGTTTCAGTCTGTTTAATGGGGATCACTAGACTATGCGGTCATTTTTTTTTTTTTTTCTTTTTCAATGAACGTTCGATCAGTCCGGCCCTTGGCTTGTTCCTAAATTTTTCATTTGGCCCCCATGTCCATTCGACTTTGACACCCCTGCTCTAGAAGGTAGTACTCTACTAGATTAGCTATTTACCACCAGATACAGGTTTGGAAAAAAAAATGAAGCCTTTAAAATACAACACATACCCAATAGGAATGCAGTTTACACCGTTTAGTCTTTAGACATTTTACAAACCATGTATTCAGGTGACATTTCAGATGTCTGAGTTGTGAACACCTTCAGATTTTTGGAGTTTTCCCTGTAAAAGTCTGCAAAGGTTTTTTTTTTAATGAAGGTTTAAAAGACCTAAGATTTAGCAAAAATAATAATATAATAACATAATCTCACAACTACTAATATTGACATCTACTGACCAACAAGTAGTTGAAAGTAGTTTCACTTCCATCAGCTACGACCAAGCAGCTCAACACTAATGTATCAATTTAATCTAATGATTTCCTATATGTCAGGACCAATCAAATATTTTACTGCAATAATTTAAATGCATTTTACATTTCAGTAGTCAGTGTTGTGCCTGAACACGTTCAATAATGATATTGAAAATATGAACTTGGGTGAACATGAACTAAACTTACTGAACTAAACTTACTGTATTTTTCACTTTAACATTAGTTTTCATTCTGGAGGCTGTTAACAGTATCCACTCATAGTTGAACTTTGTTCAAGACTGCATATGATTTCATTAGATCTTTCCTGGTAAAACCCAGCTAAAGCTCACAATAAAAATACCTTAATATGCAGCTCACATACCTGTCACACTAACAAATACTTCAAAACACAGAACAGCCAGGAGCATGGAGGAAGGCAGCACCACAGCCATTAACACAAATTGATGGAAAAGCCGGTACTGCCCCAGTCTAAACCTTAAGGACTACAGTCCCAGTTTTATTTTTAAAATAAAGACCATTTATTTTAAAAACTGTATAAAGAGATTAATCTGACAGTTTCAATATGAAAAATAATTGGTCTCTGGTTCTTTATAGACTGTGAAAATTATTTTGACAGAGCTCACAAAAACATAGTGGAATAAACTATGAATCAACTAACTTGGTACATTTTAAAGTTTGTGAGCTGAACTTTTAACTAGTTCATGTAGACGGTTAACTTTCCCAAACACTGACAGTAGTATTAGTAATTGAATACTTCTTCCAGTGCTATATTTGAGTATAAAAGCAAACATACTAACGAGATATTGTGTGAAAGCTTTTCTTACCTGGAACAGCAGCGTCTGCCTGGAAGCCCACGTTAGGAAAGTTAGTCTGGAATTGACCTTTTATGTAAAACTTGCCGTTTAATACGCGCTTAATGTTTCCCGCGCCACAGGCCTCGTGCGGCGGGTTCAGCGAGGAAGACATCCGCTCCACGCGCGTGTGCTTCCCTCTGTTGGCTTCCCGCAGCTCCGCCATGTTGCTGCGGTCAGACTGGACCCCGCCAGACGCCCCGGACGGTCGCTCTGCTCGCGGCCTCCGCGGGGGCAGGCTGTGCCGCTTTCTGTCCTGTCGACTGAAGAGATACACGGGCTTTTCCGTCGTCAAACCGCCGCTCCTGTCGCGATGCCCATACCAGCCCGCTGAAGGGAAACCTATTGCTGTGACGGTGTAAACGAGAAGGACGCCGAGGTAGCATCGGTTTTGTGTTAAATGCATCGTAGATACGAGTTTCTCTCTGTGCACCAAAACACGGGAGAGAGCGGGCGGCCGCGGCGCTTTTTGTATGAACACACCTGTTCGCTAATTGGACCTAATGAGCCAGGTGGCACGTGCGGGGAGGAAGTGGATTGTTATTACAGCTGCAGACTCCCAACAGGTTTCCATATAGTCACCCTAGTCAAATAATGGCCTAAGTCAATTTTGACGAAGGGGGTTTTAAGTCTAAATCATTTCTTGGTGATGCTGTCACGTCATAGTCTTTATGGCCTATATGACAATAGACATTTTACTTAGGTAATATTATTTTGTTACCTTTTTAAATTACAGTTTAAAAACATTCAGGTCTCTCGAAATATAAATATTTGTGCTCATTTTGTGTTTTTGTCATTTAAAAGTACATTTGTATCATTTTTTTTATACAAAAAGCATGATTTTGTGTGTTTTTCTGTTTAACCACAAAAGAATGATACATTTTAATTATTTAATCTACAGAGAATATAAAACTATTTGATAGCATGTGTCTTTAATGATTCAGATTTTAATAATAATTAAGAGAGGTAAACTATCTGGTACAGAGTTTTTAGTGTTATACCACATTTCAGTCTTGGCATTGTCCCCTAAGAGAAAGTTTTTTTTGCCTAATTCAGGATTAAATGCCAGTTTAACAAGCTTTTATGATGATGACTGCTTTAGGAAGCCAAAATAAGCTTAAACAGAATCAATTTCCTTGTTGTGAGTGATGTTTTCTAGTAATTTTGTCAAAATTTCATGTTGTACTTTAATAATAATTTACTATAAAGTGCTGTCATATCAATAAATTAATTAAATATGTAGCCAAATAAATAAAGGAAGGAAGTTCCAGGATCTTCAGGCCACTAAAAACGTGCTAAAAATTTGGCACA
Source organism: Eupleurogrammus muticus (assembly GCA_036785175.1). Taxonomy (NCBI): domain Eukaryota; kingdom Metazoa; phylum Chordata; class Actinopteri; order Scombriformes; family Trichiuridae; genus Eupleurogrammus; species Eupleurogrammus muticus. The sequence goes on along the minus strand of JAYKQN010000011.1, from coordinate 20,506,319 downwards.
TCTTAGGGTCGGAGTTGCATTCAATAAACAATAGAAACTGCCTCCTGAACAATTTGATTTACCTGACCTAATGTAAGTTTTGAGTTTGCATTATGGACTGAAAGGATAAAGTTGCCTGAAATCACAAGAGAATGTTCAAAAACTGGCCTGAGTCACTGTATTCTATAATGTTACATATGTTCTATGTATGTCCATGGTTATCCATGGTCAAGACCTTTTTGATTGAAATGACTAATAAATATAATATTCTCAAAATTTATTAAAAAAAAAATCTTGTGTTTTCCTAAAAGCTTGAAAAATTTACTTAGGCAATTATTTTAAAAGGGTGATGATATATTATTTTTGGAACTCGTTTTTCTTCATTTTGTGCTACCTACTTCTACACTACATGAAATGTAGTGAAAAGGTAATCCTATACATTTTACCCAACTATATTTTTTGGCTCATAGTTAAGACTGGTTTCAAATTGTTTTAGGGTATATAAGGTGTTAGCAGGGCCACAAAGCCACTTACATTTACCAATGGTTTCATGTATTGTTAACAAACAATTACAAAATAATCCAATGGTTAACAAAACATAAAGCATGAGTATAGAGGTGTGTAGCAGGATATTGTTTTTTGTCCTTTACCCCATTAATCATCCTATGGCCTTGTCTATTTTGTGACCCCACTGCACATCAGTATTAATCAGTCCTGGTACTAATGTAATGTAATGTGGGACCTTTCTGCATAATGTATATGTTTGCTTTGGTTATTATTCCCATGTTTTGCTGATATAATTGGTTAATACTTGTGTACTTATACTTGAGTGATGTGTCTGATTTGGTGTCTGAGCAACATGAGCTTCATAATGATGCAGAAAAAATAATGAAAGTAAGTAAGTAAGTAAGTAAAAAAATTAAGTAATAATTCTTGAACAAAATCGTTTCAGTCCACTAGAGGGTGTCGCTGCATCGCGAGTCATCAATTGGACACTTGTGTTCATCTATCTATCTATCTATCTATCTATCTATCTATCTATCTATCTATCTATCTATCTATCTATCTATCTATCTATCTATCTATCTGTCTATCTGTCTGTCTGTCTGTCTGTCTGTCTGTCTGTCTGTCTGTCTGTCTGTCTGTCTGACCTTTGCCCTCTCTGTCTGATTGACAGCAATAAGTTAATATTCACATTGGAAAATTAATAACTCTTGCCTGCCTTGAACTGCCTAACTCTTGTATATCATCTACATTCATTTGCATTTAATTGTTTTTTTTTCTTACTTTATTTACTGAACATAAAACATTAATGCACAGGATATAGTATCACAAGCAGTGGTTGGTAAATCTATCAATGAAAAGAAGTGGTTCAAAGATATTGTGTTTGCGTTACTGTAACCAAACCATGCAGAGATAAGATTGTTGTAACACGCTGCCAACTCCACCATCTGACAGTTAGTGACTCAGCCAAGCTGCTATCAGTCATCACGTTGTGGTCATGATGTTCGGTTGATAACATCATTACATTGTGGTCATGATGTTATCAACCGAGGAACTCTCCACTGAGGTCTGTCACTTGTGAGGACGATCTGTTTCCACCACAACCTCGACCTCAGAGGAGCCAGGTAAGAAGACTGAGGGATCAGATGAACCCTGAACCACACAGCCACAGTTTGTCGCGTTAAGAGTGTGTTTGTGTGTGTGTGTGTGCGCGCGTGCACATGTGTGTGCTTGCACGTGTGTGTGTGTGTGGTAGAGAAAAAGGGGGGGTGCATGATCAGTTGATGATGGGTGCGGCAGCGGGGTGACTCATTTGGAGTTGCCTAGCTACAACCAGGAGTTGTTTTCTTTAGACTCAGAGCGAGAGTACAGTGCATGTCTGGATCTCATTGAGGGAGCGAGACTTTGTGGGGGTGGCGTGTAAACGCAGGGGTGGCACTCAGAAGGAAAACGGGAGGAGCACAAATTTTCCCAAAGAGGGGGAAAAACAATCACGTGAGGTGAAACTGGAGTTAAATGTAGCAATGTCAGAAAGGAGAAGGGGGGGAGTAAAGCACGAGGGCACTTAGGGTGAGGAAGTGAATAAACAATGAAAACCCCTGGCCAGTATCCATGGAAACGGGTTGGCTCGACTAAATATGAGGAATTCATTTTTTATTGAATGTAAACGGTGGCCGGGGCAACTGACACATAGAATGTTCGCCCCCACTGGAGTCTGTCTTCAAAGAGTGTAGCGTCTCACATCTACTGTACAATATCCACCATGTCTGGCTCATAATAGACTCCTGAAGCTGCTCCTTCCCCATTTTCATTCAAACCGCAGGCAGACGGCCAATAGGGCACATGCAAATGCTTAGACAGATGCCAAATTCTCTTAGCTACATGTTTAGCATATTCTTTGATGTCTTAATTTGATTTTGATTGCCCCTTCATTCAAAGTATACCACTTCAATTCGTTTCTCTTCTCATCTCTGAATATCTATTCACAGCAATATTTGGGGTATAAATATTTTTTTTCTCTCTTTTGAATGACAAAAATCACAAAAATCTAGCCTTCATTCTTTTGTCCATCAATCAGCCTTGGCATTCTGTCCTTATGTTAACAACTGAGCCGTTTCTGCATGTTGCTAGGCATTTTCCTACTGATGAAGCTGAAGTTATTGTGTTGCTGAAGGCCACAACGTGGACACAGTGAGGTGGTGACTATTGAAAGAGAGGTAAGTATGCAGCATTGGTGATTTGAAACTCTTTGAGTATTCGAGTATTTTCTAAAAATCATTTTAACCCTTGTCTGGTCTGAGGTGTTAAATCCTTGTGGAAAAAAAACTCTGTTCTCCTCCTTCCTACCCACCCCATGTTTCATGCTGTGTGCGAGATGGAGCTCGGTGGTGAATTAGGATTACATGACCCAGAAAAACGGAAGTAGCCTGCTGTAAGTCGAAACATTAGCAAATAAAATTCCAGGGTTAGGGTTATCCCATTATGAGAATGTGACACGCATACAGTGATTTACAAAACAAAAGAGTTTTATACCACAGAATATTTTTTGAGAAAGTGACAAACAGTATATGCTGTTTGCAAAACTATCCATCACTTTTCATTTTGGAAAATCTCAGTTCAGTAAGATTAAAGCAGCCTAATTAGCTTCATGGTCCAAAATCTCAATCATAATGGCAACCTATAAAAGAGGGAAGCAGATATAAGGAGGAACATAGAACATCTCTGAACCACATAAGGACTGTCTGTGTCATACACAGATATTGTCAAATCAGGCTTCAATCTGTCCACCTGGGCAAGGAGCAAGCTGTTAACGTTAAGAGATAACAATCTGCAACCAAAAAACAACTTGGAAAAAGTTCAGTGGTTGCAATAAGATAAAGACTGCATGAGTCACATTTACTGTTCCATTGCTTCAATTCAATAGTTGGTAAACAAACCATAAGGCCCAATTCTATCAGAACAAGAACTGTGACTAAAGTTACTTTAGGATAATAAAGTGAATCAGTCAGATCGTTAGCTGGCAAGTGTGCAGACAGTCTGTGGGCTAACAGTTTTTGACACTATTCACAAAAAGTAAATATAACCAGAGACTTTTGGCTTAAATTGACTTTGCTGTAACTCTATAATGGACACAAACAAGGCCAAGAGTAGATAGCCATGTTAAGACATTCACACACTGCCATGTTTAAATAATTCAATATTTAGTCATTTATAAACAAGCTAGTTCAGAGATCGAGTAATATTAGCCATTAGCTATAGCTTTGTGAACTTGGCAATCAGCCTAACCTCTGAAATCATCAGGAGCTAACATCGAGACCCATTTAAAACGAATGCTATTAGTGTGAATGTCATCTGTGTGGTTAACATTACTTTAGAGGTAGTTTGTGTGGGAGCTATAGCAAAGTAGATTTTAAACTTAGAAAGTCTCTGGTTATAGTTCTATGGTGTGAATAGTGTCAAAGAAAGTTAGCTGATGTGGTTAGTCTGATGCATACTTACTGGCTAACAAGCTAACTGATGCACTTGATTATTTAAATTAAAGTAACGTTAGTCACAGTGCTTCTTATTCTGATAGAATCAGACCTTATGGTATGTTTGCAGAATATTGAATTGAAGCAATGGAACAGTAAATGTGACTCATGCGCTCTTTATCTCACTGCAGCCACTGAACGTTTTCCAAGTTGTTTTTGGTCTGGGAAAGTTATCTCTTTAACGTTACCGGTTTGCTTCTTGCCCAGGTGGACAGATTGAAGCCTGATTTGACAATGTCTGAGTTGCATAAAGCTCCTTTTATTGCTTGACGCTACGGTGAACTGGCCACATGTGGTTCACAAACCTTACACATCTCCTCATATCTGCTTTGCTATAACACTGATCAGGTTTCATTACCTGACTGAGATGTACCATTGACCAATGTAGTAACAGCCTATAAACATAATAATCCATAAATGTAATACAAATCTGCAGCTTTTACTAGTCCAACTAGCGTAATATTTATAATAATATTAATAACAATAATATGGTAATAATAATTTCCCTCAAATGTTATAAGTCACTTAAATAATATGCAATTATACAAATTGCAGATTGTTTTCCTTTAAGTTCTTGCTCGGGGGTTTAATTGCAACAACACATTAAACCCCCTGTGAATATAATAGTTATTGCCGTTGCAGGAAATAATGTATTAGATTTATGGGATGCAATTGCTACCATGTTTTTGGAAGAGATATTATTGTGGGATTATTACATTAAAAGATGCAGATTTGTGTTAAATGTATAGTTTATTACTTTCTAAGATGTTTTTGGTGGGTCCTCTCTAAAATAGACCAGTATTATTAATTGTTCATTCTGCACTTGTAGTGAATAAGAAAACCTGGTTCTTGGACCCGAGATGCCAGCGCGGACAACAGAAGTCAAAAGGTAAGAGTTTATTAAAAAATTATTGCAAAGTAAAATATGTAAAGTCGATAGATCCAAACTTCAGCTGTCCAGGGAGATGGCATCAAGTCCTGGAGTTCAAACTGCTCATAGCGTTGTACAAAAAATCTAAAAGTGAGAAGCCGTACAGGGAAAAAACAGAAAAAGAAGATCATACACTCCACAGCAAGCACAAAAAAAGCCTTTTTATCAAAGGGTGTTCACATGGGGAAAAGGCAAGTGTCCAACAGACAAAATGGTCCATAGTAAAAAATCAAAAACATTACACAGCAAATCAAACTAACAAGTGATCAGTGAGATATTTACCGACCTGGCTGAGCAGTGCCCCTGCACTGAAGACAAGATTATCCAGGGTTTATATAAAACATGATAGACCACAGCTTGTCATCAAGGTGATTGGCTGCCACGCCCCCCACAAAGATCCACCTGGTGCACAAAACAGAAAGGGAGGGGGAGCAAGAGAAGGAAAAAAGGATACCTAAAACATAACAGCACCATTATCATTACTATTATTATTATACATTACAATAGAGCACTAACTAATTAGGTTGTGCCTAAAGAGAAAATTGTGTCCCCTTTTGAATTGAGGTTAAAAGTAAAGGTAGTTGAATGTTTTGCAAACATCATATTCCATTTTGCAGCACAACCACTGTTATGGCCTAAAATTCATGTTGCTTACTAATCAGTTTCAATCAATGTTTTTGTAAATTAAAATATCAGTAACACAGGTTATAATGCATTCATTCATCATAGCAGCTGGCACAAACTGCACAAAAAGCAATCATGACTGTTTCATGAGCCATGACAATCATACCAAACCTTCCATGAATGCTTTTCAGGTTTAGGACCAAAAACATCCTCCACGTTTATGAAAGGTTCGGCATGAATGTTGAGTTATGTCGCATGAAAAAGCCATGAATGCTTTATGTACAGTCTATGACAGCTGCTATGAATGCCAAGTAAAGTGTTTCCAAAATAGGAAATAGAAAATATGAATGTATTAAGTGCCTTAGCTGTTGTTTTTTTTATTTTAGGTACTGTCATAGTGTCATTAGGGGCTGAGTGGCCCAACAACTTCCATGTCAGATATATGTGTGTATGTGTCTGTTTGTCTGCAGAGGTTGGGCCTGTGTGTCACTACCTATGTAGATTTGTAGATAGGATGCATATGAGTGGGAGTACATGTATGTGAGCTTACATGTCTTCACTCCTACGCAGACATGCCTGTGCAGTAGCTAACAGCACAACCGTCCTGATGACGCTTGCAAGGGATGATGGGCAGCGTTTCCAATTAGTCAGAGTTTCAACACAAAACTATTGAGACCTGGCCCGTGTGTTCACTCAGCCCCATTCAAAAGAACATACTGTACACATCTAAAGTCTTTCAAATTCCTCCGGCAAATCTTGTAAATATACACATGGGCTGCTTTTATAATGGTAATTTAGAAATTGCTGGGCAGGGTACGACATTGTGTAAGAGGGAGAAAGAATGAGCAGTGTAAGACAGACGACCACAGACAGAGCTTTACTATTGTGTAAAGCGGCAGTGACTTGGCTGTGGTCGGCTCAATTCCCTCCAGTGTAGGCTTTGGCTTTGTTTCCCACATTCGTGTTGTAATACTCCCTCACAAAACACCTTCATTAAGGGATTTTGACATTACTCAACCAAAAATAGTGCTCTGTCCTGCTATAGGGCTTATTTTCCACCGACTTCCAATTTTTTTTATCTTAAGCATTCAGCTGATGCTCTTTTCAGGGTAATTAAACATGTGTCAAAGAGATGAATGTTAACATCACCAGCTTTACCAACAAGCAATACTTTTTTCAATGGCACCATATTGTTCACTTTTCCAGGTTTTATTCAGCATCAATATCGCTAACAAGATATATTTGTGGTTTTAAGAACCAAAATCATCTCTAGCATTCCAGAAAAAACATTTTTGTCTGCCTCATTAATATTACTGAGCCTCTCCTATGATTGGTTGATTTGAATTGACTGTGAATGGAGAGGTGGGGCCTGTATAGTTGAAATATCACAACTTCACTGATGTCCTGGGCTGTGTGCTTTTCTCTTTGGATTCATTGTTTGGAAACATAGGACAAAATTTATATTACACCTAGAACTTCCCAAAATTAAACAATCCAAGTCTCATTTTCTACTTTATGACAGAAGATGAAACAAGCTATACTAAACAAAGACTGTTTGTTGAAGATGTTGGAATTGCTAAGTTACTAGAATTGTCCCAATTTTACTCGATGTAAAGTTTCAAAGTGTTTAGTTCTGTATCTTTCATTCCACTGTTTAATGATCCCGCAGTGTACGATTTACTCCTCACTGCAACTAATACAACCACACTGAACCTGCTAACCTTGAGAAAGTATTTCAAATAATCATCATTTATACTTCGTACACACAACACTTGGCATCTCAGACAATATCACAAGTGTTCCAAGTGATCGTTTATGACTCTATTTTTCCCAGCACTGATCAGCAAAGGCAGCTTCACAAAGGGCTGATTGTTGTGCAACCCACCCCATTGGTCTTCCTTAGTAGTTAACACAGCCATGTGATGTTTCAACTTTGGTTTGGATCGGAAAAACCTGTTGGGGTTATGCTGCAGGCCCCCCAGCGAGAAATGTACCCCCCCCCTCTCTGATACTTTCTGCCATGCTATTTTCTTACTTAGTTGACTGATGGCATTTTATCTCTTGAAAAAGGCTTGATTGTTGCATAAAATAGTAGCATGCATACTGGTTTCCTGCCAGTGCACTGTGTGTGTGTGTGTGTGTGTGTGTGTGTGTGTGTGTTTAAGTAACAGGCTGGAGGGAGTGCCGTATCACACAGTATGATACTGTGATACTGTACAAACCTCGGCTTACCTCATCTGCAAGGTCAATACACGCAGGACAGAAACGGGTCCAACCACATTCTCTAGGCTAACCTGTCTTTCATTGCCCCTCCCTTCATATCATCTTCAGATCATGTCTCACAAGGAGCTGTAGTTGCAGGTATTGATTATTATGATTATTATTATTAATATTATTATTTTTACTATTACATTTTTTTCATCTGAATTCAATGTGTCATGTCCAGATATCAGAACATGTCCTGTCCTTGCAGGCATGGGTGGAGATGTTTGTGTTGGTGACAGATTGTTGGCCAGATGTGCAGATTTATTATTCTAAACCTGAATTGCAGAATTTCAATGCACTCCTATTCTTTCCCATGGTTGACTCAGTGGGAAACTTGGGATGTTAAATAGTTCATTCAAGGTGTGGCATCTGGAGTTCGGGCTGTTTAACATCAAGGTATAGACACTCGTTTATGTATGACTTAATAAAAGATAGAGTGGCTTCTATGGAGTTTGATAGGGTTGTCATGGAAATGAAGTGCAGCGCATAAGTCACATCACATCAGCACTGACTATGTTTATCACCTCAGATGTTCTGTCTACATATAAAAAAAAGGTCATTTTCCATGACAACCATATATAAATAGACAGCGCACTTCAGTGCTTTCACTTCTCTAAGGAGAAAGGCCTTTGTTTCATTTCATTAAGATGTCAGCGTATGTATGAGTAATGTGTGTGTGTGTGTGTGTGTGTGTGTGTGTGTGTGTGTGTGTGTGTGTGTGTGTGTGTGCGTCACCTCATGACCCCACCAGAGCGAAGCCCCACTCTAAACTCCGGCAGGCTCCGCTGTGATTCCAGGTCATTGTATTGGCAGGTAAATAATTCCTGCAGGCTGTTATTATCTCGCTGGCTCATACCTGAGGCTGTGGGAGGCTGACATGCTATTGACCACGAACTCCGCTGAGCCGCTGCCTTTGACTCAGACTTGTGTTGGCATATCGGCATATTTTTATATTCACTTGAAGCAAACAAGGAACCTCAGTCTCCTGGTCTGCACCCGGAGTATTTCTGTCTATCAACTTGTGTGTATGAGTATATATATATATATATATATATATATATATATATATATATATATATATATATATATATATATATATATATCATAAAATTTCTTAAAAAATAAAAAAACATTGCTTAAATGTAACATTGGTTTGAATCTAATTAAAAACAATATACAAAGATTCTCATTTTTGAAGCTGATGTAATAAATCGCTCTTGACCCATTTAGATAAAAATCTTTTTCCCCTGTTGTCTTATCTCTTACTGTAGTCTGACCTTTTTTGCACCATTAGATCCGGTTTGGTGACAGTGCTGTGACATTTGCACTGTGCCCTCTTGATGCCAGTTGAATTTCACCAGCGTCAGTGAGCTCTGTGACTAACCAGCAAATGTCGTTATGCGTTTGTCATGCTGTTATGTGAAGTGATGTTATTGGATAAAGTCTTAGATTCTGTCCCAAACTAATTGAATATGGCTGTACAGCATGTGATCTGCGATCTGATCTGAGGCAGATGACTGTGAGTCAGTGGAATCATTAAGACCATATCAATTACCAGCAGCCGGGAAACAATGATGCTGAGTGATATTTCATGAACTTACAGTACTGTGAAATGTCTCCAACAACAACAGAGCTCCCACCCCCCTCAATAAAATTTTATCAACTACAGTTACTACATGCAGCTCTACATCTCCCTCCCTCTTTTTCTCCTCTCCGTTCATACTCAAGCTATGACTTGCACTCGGCTCCCCCACCTCTTTCTCCATCGCAACCAGCAACATTCCTTCATCCTGAAACTCTTTCCTCAATAACAAAAGCGGGAAAAGACGGAGGGTGGTGATCAGGAAGAACCACCACACATGGTTCTGGGCCCGCGTTTGACTGTTTGTTTATAGAGGACGCAGGACCGCAACGTTGTGATTGTGATTGGAGCCCGGGCTGCAGTCTGTCGCCATGGTAACGTGCGTAGAATCGTTGTCATGTCCAGTGTTGTGGGAGTTCCCAAGTCAAACATCAGTGAGTCACCCGTTTCCCTTCCAGAGGAAAGCGCCACCGTGAGCTGTGACAAATGCATGAGACGCCTCCCTACCAAAAAAAAAAGAAAAAAAAGTGGCTGCTTCGCCCCCCCCAACAGGAAGAAAGAGGAGAGCAGAACAGAGAGACAAAACCAATGAGTTAAATGGGAGGGGAGGCAAAAAAGCGAGGGCCAGAGTGTGTGATAAAGGAAGCGTGGGGGTGTGGACTTTAAAAAGAGAGGCAGGGTAAAAGTGGGCGGACGGGTAGTTTCTACTGTTTGTGCATTTAGACCCAGCGTCTGAAATTTGTGTCCTAGAGAGCAGCAGGAATTAGACCTGAAGAGACAGACACGCGTCAAACTGTAAGTCCCAGATCTGTCGGTAAAAATTCTCTTCTTTAAAAGTTTCAAATGTTGGTATTTGAAAGCAGTTTGGTTCAGTATATTTTATTTTACAAAACAAATGAAAGACAGGTGTGTGCGTGTATGTGTGTGTGTGTGTGTGTGTGGACAGCTTTCTCTTACCTGTTCGTCTTCACAAGTAACTTTGCTACTGAAATACAGCATCTCAGCCCCTTCATTACGGGCTGCTTTCCAGATGTGAACCGGTTGGACTGACGTTTGAATGTTGAATTTTGGCACAGCGCTGCTTTCTTTTCTCAAACCGAGCCTCAACCACATGTATTCCATTTTGTGGAATGGAAAAACCTTCCAGATCGCCAACAGAAACAGTTGACGCGTCGCGTTTTTAGGAAAAGACGCAATGTTGGATGATGTTAGGATGTTTTTTTTTCCCAGTGTTCATTCCACAAGTGTGTTCATTAAAGTTTTGCCAACTGGCAGGTGACTTAACTCTGTATTTGTGCTTTTAGTGCTTCAGGCAGAAAAGGATCCAGGGCAAATATTTGCGAGCCTTGAACCTGTTAATTTAAAGTGGCAGAAAGGTGTGTGGCGGGCAGGGTAGTGTCAGGCATGGACACGTGTAGCTGCAGTATCCATCTGTGTGTGTGTGTGTGTGTGTGTGTGTGTGTGTGTGTGTGTGGTTGCGTGTGAGGGAGCGGGAGCTGGTCCAGCCCTTGACCACTCCTTGACTGTGAGGAGATCCAGCACATTCCAGATGTGCCTCTTCCTCTGTTGACACCCAGTGCTGCCTCCGTACCATCATGTGGTACAACAGAGTAAAAGAATGATCTAATCTATATTTCCCAGTGATCTAATCAATCAAACCCATATATCACTGTGTTTTTTGAATTACTCCTGAGTATTGTAATTGGGTATTTCCAAACTGGCGGGACCGGGTGTGGGCTGTCTATAGGCAGGTATTCTCTGCAGTTATTTTAAGGAGTGGCGGCACAGACAAGCCCCAACTCATCTACCCGCCGGCAGCTTCCCTCCTTCAGCGCTCGCTCTCCCTCTCGTGTCACACACGCTATCTGTTTGCTCACGGATAAACGTGTTCTTTTTTGGGTAAAATACACAGCGGTACGTCTCTGTTCCTCAACACAAACACTGCGTGTTATTCGCACATCTCTCTGATGGCGCATGTAGCTATAAGTCTGAACTCATTTGAAGTTATGAAGCCACACCCTGAGTGGGTGCCAGGTTTGGGCCTTTGGTTTCCTGCCCTGAATAAGTGTGTTTATAAAGTTGTGCCTGTGTGTGTGTGTGTGTGTGTGTGTGTATGTATATATATATATATATATATATATATATATATATATATATAATTATTGCCACACTTGGCGCTGGCAATAATGACCAGCCAGGTTTAGAGGATGTTTAGAGTATTTGATTATATTTGGCTATGTATGAAAATGAGTCACCCCCCTAAGCTTTAGTCACCCTGCATAATAAATGGTGAAAAGTTGTTTAAGTTTTCTCATTGTGTTCTCTCTCTCTTTCTCTCTCTCTGTCTCTCCACACAGCCATCATGCTGATTCTCCTCGCTGCCATCTTTGTCCTTCACATCATAGGCATTATCCTCCTCCTGGTGGCTACCATTGACAATGTAAGTAAAACTATGAGAATTTAGACTAGGGTTTTATTACACACACATATGATATACACACAGCTACATCGCCTTCTCTCAGCTTCGAGGCATCCCTGGCCCCACTATAAACAGCCCTTCTTTGAGCGTTAAATGACAGCGCTGACAGAGTTATGCACATCTGTCGCACGGCACAACGGAGACTGAAGTCGGGGCCGATGAGTGATCGGCTGCTCGCCTCTTTTTTTTTTTTTTTAACTCTCAAGGTCTTCATTCCTTCTCTGTCAGTGTTCCACTGTTTCTCTCACGGCCACATTGCAGACATTTCTGCGTGACAGATGGGCCGGATGCTGTGTCATCACCATCAGGTGCCGCCCAAAGCGCACGCGTGTGTTTAAATGCAGGCAATGTGTCAGTCAGCTAGTTCACCTCCACCTAACACTGTAGTACACACACACACATTTCTGAGATTCTCCTGTGTGAGACGGCATGGCATACCAGAGGGAGACTTCTGGAATGCCACAGTGACACACACGCTCTGGCACTGCAGCCGCGTTTACTCAGACTCCCACTCTTTTCCATCTACTCCGGTATTGTCCGGCCCATATTTATAGGCGAGTTTCAACACGATGTGAACCGTAAAACTACGTCTGTCTGCCTTCCTCCTCAGGCCTGGTGGGCGACTAACACCATGGTCACCGATGTGTGGGCCCGGTGGATTCTTCAGAAAGGAGTGTGGAACTACACTGATCTCCCCACAGGCTCACACTATCCACAGGGTAAGACTCACACACACACACACCAACCAACCCTTTGAAGCCTTGCATACACTTCAAAGTCATATTTACTCCACAATAAAAGTGAATGAACTTAAGAAGCATCGGAGCAGTGATTATCCCAAGTGTGCAAATCTCGCATGCAGTCCACAAAGATCAGTAAAGATTGAAATCTCCCGCTGGCATCGAGCAGAATCAAACATTTCATTGATTTCCTGCCACAGTGTGTGACTTCTTTGTGCTGCCTTTATTCTAGACTAGTGCCTGAATAACTGCTGTTGGTTAAAGACATAGAAGACTCACTATGGATCTCTCTCTCTCTCTCTCTCTCTCTCTCTCTCTCTCTCTCTCTCTCTCTCTCTATATATATATATATATATATATATATATATATATATATATAGCAGTCTCACTTTACAGCACATTTAAATATAAATTAAAATAAACTAATGGCATATATAAATATCCTTTTTGCCACTAAACACCACACAGTAGACAGTAGAGTGAAGCCTTGGCATCGAGGTATCAAAACACACAGATCATTTTATGATGAGCTTGCTTTAGAATCCTCAAGTGTTTGGGATGATTGAACAACGTTCCTGTGACACGACAACGGTATTTGACCAGGTATTTGATAGTGTGAGCGCAGCCTCAGTGTTTCCTGGGTGTGTCACCACGAAGGTTTTTGCACATATTTGTTCTACCCCCGGTTTGCACGGCGTCGTGACGGCTGCTCTCTCTGGCTCCCCCTGCAGATTACCTCCAGGCGGTGCAGGCCAGCTCGGTGCTCGCCTGCATATTCTCCATCCTCGGCATCTTTGTGTTTGTGGCCCAGCTCTTCACTCTGGCCAAAGGACAGAGGTTCACTGTCTCTGGAATCTTCCAGGCCAGTGCCTGTGAGTAGAGTGTTTTTCTATCTTATGTTCAATTTGTTGCACTGACTTCTTTCTGATTCTTCACTCATTTCTCTCCTAATAAATCTTCAAATTTATTTGAAGCTGTGATATCCATCCTTCAAGTCTTAAGCTTCTTTCTTAGTAGTTCTAGATAGTCTAATTATTATTAATCACCTCTGATTAGATAACTTCAATGTGGGAGGTGGGCAGTGATTGTATATTTTTGACATCACAACTTCACAAAAGTCCTGACAGCTGTTTAAGGCACATGTGTACATTTCTCTGTAGATTGGGAAACATGGGCAAGTATTTGTAGAACACCTACTCCTTCTTATGATCAAAAATCTATTAAAATTCAGACACACTCTAATATATATCATTTCCTCCCTCCAGGCTTGTGCATCATGATCGCAGCCTCCATCTACACGGACCGTTTCCACCACAACGAGGCGGTCGGCTGGTACGGCCACTGCTTCATCCTGGCGTGGATCTCCTTCGCCATCACATTCGTCTCTGCAGTCATTTACTTTGTGCTACGCAAGAAAACTGCATGAGGAGGACACTAGAGCTCCGTCTCAGCCTGGATCTACTCTTTCAGCAAAAAATCTGGTTTTGGTTACTGATGATTATGGCAGATTCCAGAGGTTTTAGTGTTATAAATATTTGCCTGTTTTTTGGACATGAGTGAAAATCAGATTTGAGCTGCTAGTGTATATTCAGCTCTCGTTAAATCAGGCCTGTTGATCCTCTCAAATACACGCTGGCGTTAATTAAGCCCGCTACTGCCAGAAACGCAGGGTTTTACACTCTGTGGAGAGTATCGGTTGTTTCTGCAGAGAATAGCAAGCTCAATAAATCTCAGCAGTATTTGAGTGGAATGCTACTTTCAACCCAGAGTTTGGGCTGAAGGCATCTAAGGATTACGAATATTTTTGTCATTACTGGACAAGAAAATACCTAAGATGCCGCGATAAATTAATAGCTATCAACATTTTTTTAAAAAAGCAAATTATTTTTTGTAATGTATATTTGCATATGAATATGAGTGTTAGATAAAAAGGGGGCAAGTTATTTTTTTTCATTTTTTTATTAGAATATATCACCTTTTTTTCACATCATGTAATGTGTCACTATTTAAACAGTGAACCACGATGTGATCGCATTGAAGCCTGAACAAATCTATTCGTATGTGACATTTTTGTAGGTTTGTGTGTAATCTACTGATAAGATTATGCAAAGATATAACGTTGAAAACTGATAATACGATACAGTTTATTTTGTAATTATTTGTGATTAGGAACATTTGTGCAAGTCAATTACCTTCTACACAGCCCAGGGACGTTTTTTATTGATAGTTTTTTTTAAACAGATCAAAATTCAGAAATGTATAGTAGTAAGAATTAAAATATCAGTGTCAGGCATTTGACCCAGCATATATAAGAAATGTAATATTATATCACACCCTCACAACCTTTCATATGCTTTCATTCAAACCAGCAATGGAAGCTGCGTTGAGATATGATGTGTAAATATGTTTTATTTCCCATAAAGCTTTGTATGTTTAATGCTGTTTTTTTGTTAGTTCTCATCATGGATGATTTTTACAATATTAAAACTTGATTTTCAACCAATTATTGATGTTTTGTTATAAATTCTGCTTCTGTTCACCCTGGTCATGTTTTTTTTCTATCTTGTTGGAATGATTTTTTCTTTCATTTGAAGCTGGCAGACAGAAAAGGGAAATGTTTCAACAGCCAGAGCTCTGATCATTGGATTTATCTAATATGATTTTTTTTACATTAGCTCAAACAAGACAGCTACAGTTTAAACCATGAATTTTTGAAATTTGTTTGGATATACCCCAAACTGAAATGTTAGTTCTTTAGTCATGCTAGTGACTCCGGCTTGGCAACATCTGTCACTTTAGTCCAGACTGAAATATCTCAGCAGCTACTGGATTGCATCATAAGGTCCTTGGAGGATGAAGTGTAAAAACTTTGATCTCCTGACCTTTCGTCTAGCAGCATCAACATTTCATGACAAATACTTTGGCTTATAACCAAATAAAACTACTGACATTCTCATCTGACTTGGTTTTATAGCAGTGGCTCCCTGGGAGTCAGTGCCCCAACAAGGGGTCGCTGTATAAGAGAGGGCACAGAAAAATAAAGATGTTTGAAGCTTCCTTCTTTCCTCTTTCCAGTGCTGCAAGGTAACTGGATTAAGTGATTAGTTCATCATCAGAAGCTTAATCAATGATTTTGATAACCTAATAATCTTTTTTAGGGAAAATATTTTTAGTGATTTCTGTTATTTTAGAGACCAAATGTTTAATATATAAATAAAGAAGTAATTTGTGACAATAGGTAGACAATGCAGCATGTGATGAGGGGTCCCAGGTTTATATATGAGGGGTCAAAGGTTAAAAAAGGTTGGGAAGTGATATATGGGTTAGCTAATGCCATCATGGTAATATGCTAAAGGAAACTTTATACCGGCTATTAATCAACATTCTGGCTTTAATCAGTGTGAGTCTGTTGCCGTGTTAATTAGCATTAAGCTCAAAGAGCCGCTGGCCACTCTTTTCCTATGTACCACAACGCCTGTTTTGAGATAATTAATAAGCAGATCTTGTTTACATCCACTTTTCCCTTCTTCAACGTGATCATGATCATATTTAATAACCTGGATTCACTGGTCAGACTGTTGCTCAGGATTAGGCTGCTGGCAACAAAAAGCACAGGTCCTGGACTCATGGATGAACCCTAGTCTGTTCACAGCGGGTTGTAGTCCTCCTCTGGGTAATAATGGGGGGACATGTGGTCCTGGTGTCCCGGCAGCGGGATGTGGACATAGAGGGACGCGTTGGGGGACAGAGACTGCAGTGACAGGTGGCGGTAGGGGGACGCGGGGGCGGGGCGACACGGGTGGACGGGGAAGGAGTCGGACTTGGGGAGCCGCACAATGTTGGAGTGCGAGTGTGTGAGCCTCGGGGAGGCGGCGGGCAGGGCGGGCGGCGGGGGCTCGTAGTAGGGGGACAGGTGGGAGATGTGGGTGGGCGAGGGCGGGCAGGCTGAGGGGCAGGCTGAGGGGCCGGCCGGGGTCGGGGGGGTGTAGTAAGGCGCCGGCGGCGGGAGGCCCATGAAGTTCATGCCGCAGGGGTTGAGGTCGTAGTGGCTCCGGGGGCCCACCATCAGGACCCTCTTGGTGTAGTTGTTCAGGGTGGAGACGCCCGCCAGCATGCAGACAGTGAAGGCGATCCACGCCACGCTGGGGGGACACACAGGGGACGCCACACACATCACTCAGGGTTTTGTGTTATACTTGTGCTCAAGGCTCAAGTAAATATTCCACTCACACTTTGATTAAAAAACCTCCTCCAGTCATGTTTTAAGTCAACTAAAATTACTCTGATTGGAATAATAAATTGTGCCCAATATATTATTATTATTTTTTTTCATAAAGTTAAATTACCATGTTAAAATCCTTCTATCCTCATTAAAATATCTAGAATCAATGAACACACAAATACAGATCATTTCAAAAGCTTGACAGCTGGACACAAGATGTCCCGTTCTTCACTCTAAGGCCCATCAGTGTTTGTGCACTATAATTATGCAGGTTGTATACTGCACCATGATTGGCTCTAAATTATATATGGAGTCATAAATCTTTTAACTGACTTGACTTTAAACTAGATTTTCTACCTCACTAGTGCAGAGAAACTTTCCTCATCTGATGTCAAACAGTCCAAACAAGTATGGTGATCAGGAAGTGACAGTGAAGCGTTGGCGTCTTTGTCAGTCATTAAAGGAAGTGTTTGTGGTGAAATTAAAAGATTAAATGCTGCAAAGAACAGCTTCCAAATTGGAGAGGATCCACTGATTGTGAGTGCTTAGAGAAAAAAAGTTGATATAGTATAAATATTTTCTTGTCCTCATTCTAATTCACAGTAATTTTGGCAGCCAGGTTCAAACCCAGCAAAAGGACATGAAAACAGAAATCTTTCCTATAAACCACTGGGAATGATAGTAAATTAAGGATAATACTTTAATTTAAACATTAAGTCGCAGCTGAGCCTGACGAGAATGTCAATAGTTGTGTATGTGAAATGCTAATGATGATAAATTAATGCACAACCCTCGCTACAAACTGAAATTCAACATCCAGGTGGACTGGGGGTCTCAGCCCATATGGAGCTTGGACTCAATGCAGACTCAATCAGTGCATGTGATTTGAGTGTGAGGCGTGTTTTAATAAACTCACTAAAACGCCCAGGAGTAGGCGTAACTGTGAGGCTTGAAGTCTTCTGGTCCCATAGAGACGGTTGTCTGAAACACCTGCATGAACATCATGTGACCCACCATCCCAAGCAGACCTGTGAAGACAGAAGCAGCGATTCAGACGACAGGGATGGATTCAAATGGAAAGGATATTTCCACTGGTCGTTATGTTGTTGATCCATGATCGGACAGATTCAAACCACTGCACCTCCCAGGACGGTGAACACGGCGGCGAAGGCGTTGAGCAGCTGGCCCCAGCGCTGCGTGGAGGGGAAGCAGGCCCTGATACACAGCTGCACTGACAGCAGCATGCAGCTGATCAACAGCAGCCCGATGTACATCAGCTCCAATGACAGCGACAGCCACATCATCACTGAGGAGGGAAACACCCAGACAGCATGAAGGCTTTCAGTCAAACAGTCAGTCAAGAGTCAGAATTACCAGAGTTACCTTTTTCAGATCCTGGAGTCAAAGTATGAAACCCTCGACACTTCTCCTCTAGAAAAACAAAGGCATGATGTAAATGAAGGAACAGACACTTGATGCTTTATACCAACACAGTGTTCAGAAACCACCCGAGCAGCAAGTTACTGTTACATGTGCTGGAAAGTAAACTGACTAAGTAAATTGAAATTACTACTACTTTATACTTTACTTGTAATGCTACTTTATGCTTCTACTCCTCTACATTTGTCTTTACAACTTTAATTACTTTTATGCAGATTCAACACAATTAATAATATAAGAAAAAAACACACAATAACCCTCTTTTGCATGACATGGTAAATTTGTTTAGAATGTTTTTATGACTTAAAATGGCCTATTATATATTCATTAAATATTTTCTATATGCTATGTAAATCAATGGGACTCCATTAGGTTGTTGCACTAGGAATTTTCCACGTTTGCATATATATATATATATATATATATATATATATATATATATATATATATATATATATATATATATATATATGTATATATATATATATATATATATATATATATATATATATATATATATATATATATATATATATATATATATATATATATATATATATATATGTATATATATATATATATATATATATATATATATATATATATATATATATATATGCTCGCAATGATGGCAACTGCATGCATACAGGGTTAAAGATACAAACCAATGGTTTCCACCTTTTTGTATATTGTCATCTTACAATCAGTACTTTTCACATGAGTTGGTAAGAGCCTGACCAAATTCTGCTCCCATGAATCATCTCACAAGCCTTAATATGTCTCTTTGAAAGGGGGCTGAACCCTATGTTGGGAACCACTAGAGTAAACAGGCTCTAGCATCTAAATCGTAACATTCTGTAAAACACAGATGCTTCATATTAATAATCTAATGATAATATATAGCATAATATATATGTTATTGCAGAATGACTTAACCTTAAGTACATTTCACTGATAATGCTTACAGTAGTTACTTTACTTATATAGGATTTTTACTAGTTGAGCAGTATTTTTTACATTGCTTCCTCCACCAGTGGCATTACAGCAGCATATTCCAGTGAATATTGTCTCTGCACTGCAGCAGCAGCAGCAGCATCAGCAGCAGCATGGTCTGTCCATTCCCCAGAGCAGCCATGTTCACAAATCCTTCAGCCTGCGCAAATATACAGCAGCACATTTCAAATGCACAGCACAGTCTAATTGCTGCATGAATACCCAGATTGAGGTAAGGGTTTGCGTAAGTTGTTGACAGGGTTTGAGGGCCCCTGATAGGAGATTATAAGATTTGTTCCTCACAAATCTGCAAGGATTGGTCATACAGGAGAAATCTCTGTAGTCCACAGATGAGACTTTTCGTTTTCTGTTCGCTCATTAATTTTCAACATGGAATTCTAGTTTTCATGTCACATATAGTTTGTGTGATTCCACCACTTCTAGCAGGTTATTCGTGACTTCTCATGATTGTTTAGCAGGGGCAGCGACAAATAAAACTCCATTACTGCTGACAATTACACACCAAACTACTAAATACAAAAATGCCTTTTGATTTCTAGAACTGACCATATAAGTCAGTCGAGCTCTGTCTTGTTCAACTCAAACGTTTAGAATCAGTTATAAATGAGACAGTGAACGCCCAGCCGATGTTTGTGAAACCTATTAACCTTTTTCTCTGGGGTTTCTAATCCATAATTGAGTCATGCTGTTGGAAGTCTAAATCTCGGTGAGCGGAGAAACACACTGATGGTAATCCTCTTTGGGCTGAGCACATGCACACACGCACACACAGACACACACACACACACACACATATACAAACACACACACAAACCAAGCACACACATACATTCATACTATATCAACTTCCCTTCTGATAACCTGTTTTATTGTCTGCTGCACTCAGGCTGCAGTGCTGCAATCCCCTACAGTTATACTGATAAATATAGCATAGTGTAAACTTCCTTCTCTTGTATTGCTGAGTTCTGTTTAATCCAGTAGTCCCTCATTTATTAATTTTCCTCTATCTGCTTAATCCCTTTTCAGGGTCACTGGTGACAGGTCTTGACTTCTTCTTGCTTAAAAGAAATTAAACATTTTCTACCTCCTTTTTTTGATGAATGACTTTCCAGCTGACCGGAGAGGACATTTATTCTGTTCACCTTTTAGGTACAATTCCTTAAAAAAATTAGGTGTTCTATTTAAAAGATGAACCCCAGTCTTACCCCACGTGTCAGTGTGGATGTCTTCCTCGCACATGATGAACAGGCCGATGTGAAAGTTGGGGAAGACGAACCGGTCGTCGCCCGTCTCCCAGGAGAAGTCCATGTTGGCGGCGTGGGACACGCCTGGAACGGGGATGCAGTTGCTGTTCCTGAAGGCCGTGCACAGCGGCTTGGGCATCTTTTGCTTGCCCTCACACCAGTAGGAGGACAGGATGGTCAGGGCGCCCAGGAACAGGGACAGCACTGTCTGAACAAAGGTGAGGCGGGGGGAGCGCATCTGCTGCAGGAACGCCATCATGCAGGAGGTGCATGAGCTGAGAAGGAGGGAGAAACAAGCCAGATGTACACATAGGATAACTCTTAATTCCAATATTCAAGGAAAGGGATGGGATATTCTGCTTAAAAGAAAAAGGTAAGGTGTCAGGGAGAAAAAGCTGCCATTTGTCAGAGATGACAAGTGTTTTAAGAGGGAAAAGTGTGGGAGAGTTTTACATGACTAATCACATTTAGACAATGAAAAGAAGTGTGACAGGAAATCAGCACACGGCTGGTAATTGGTGGGAAGACAGATGGCTAAATCAAGAGGAAAATAGGTGAAAATTGCTGTCACCATGGAAGCCTCTCCAGGAGACAGATGCTCGGTACCAATACCTCCGAGCACTCGATGTCAAGCAGAGAATAACATTTGAGGAGAGGAGAGGGGGCGAAGAAAAGGAAAGCGCTCACCTTCTTCAGCCACTGCGACTTCCTCTGACTCCGTCCTCAGTTTCTCTTTGAGTAACGAGGAAGAAACATGCTCCTTTAATGGCTGCTCCCCCTTTCACTCCTCATCAGATATGGAGAGTGATGGAGGATTTTGGCCGTCACACTGACCTCTACGAGCAGCGTGACTGTCAGTCTTTATGAACCTGCACACACACACACACACACACCGCTTCTCTAATCCATCCGTATAAATCCAAAACAGACAACTGTGTTCCATCTGTTTTCATTCCTAGACTCATTTTGATCTGTTCCATTCATCTCTCCTCTTATCATCCCCTTTTCCAACTCTCCTCTACAAACATGCAGCGTTCTGTTACGATCTGAGTATCAACATGACCTTGAATTGGTGAATAAATGAGACTGATACACAGTATTAGCCACATGTACAACACTGATTTAGGGTGGCATCTCCATAAGAATGACTGAGAACCAGTTGTTTTTTTAAGCAAAGGTTCTATGTTATTGCCAGTGGAGGATAAAATCAAACTTAAAACGTAAAGTACCTAATATCCATAACCAGTGGTTCCAAACATTTTCTGCAGTACTTTGTCTCCATGTTACAGATGAACTTAAATAAATTTATCAGTGTTAATCATATATAATTGTAGCTTATACTGTCAAAATCACTGTTATTTCAACCATTTATTGGATAATCTGTTAGCTATTTGGATAATTTATTCATTGCCTTTAGCTATCTACTGTATTTCAACACTTCATCCATTACCATTATTCTTCAATCAACGTGTTTATCCATTACTTTTAGCTAGCTATTTAAATGGTTTATCCATCACTTTTAGCTAGCTATTTAAATGGTTTATCCATTACTTTTAGCTAGCTATTTAAATGGTTTATCCATTACCTTTAGCTAGCTATTTAAATTGTTTATCCATTACTTTTAGCTAGCTATTTAAATGGTTTATCCATTACCTTTAGCTAGCTATTTAAATGATTTATCCATTACCTTTAACCGTTTCAAACATTTATTGGGTATGTGTAGTTATTTATTTGTTTGCTATGTATCCAATAGCTAACTAACTTCATCTGTTTATCCTCTTCTTTTATTGGACATTTATTGGGTAGTTTTAGCTAACCGTTTACTTTTAGCCAACTATTTGGAGCATTTATTCATTACTTTTCACTCATCATTCCAACTATTTATTAATTATTTTTTACTATTCCAAAGATGTATTGAGCAGTCTTGGGTACCTATTTCGACATTATATGTATTTGGATGTTTTATTTATCACATTTAGTTAAATAAGCTAGTTGTTGGTGTTACACTCAGGTCATTATAAGGATAGAATTTCTGAATCAAAATATTCACTGCGTCTGATTTTCCACCGGCTCATATTGCGTGAACAACTGCAATTTAATGGCAATAAAAATATGCACAAATGTAGACATGCAAATACTACTGTGTTTTTTTTTTTTTAAAAAGAAGTGAAAATCAATTTTATAACCAAAAATGTTAAACTTGAACTTCAACTTGTACCTAAGATGCAGATAATTCATTCAACTATTCTACCTTTCTCTGAGGCTGCTCTACTTTAAGTCACTAACTTTTTTCAGCATAGAATCGTGGACATGGTACAATGGTTCCAGTCTAATGAAATGCACTCAACCTGTCATCTAAAGAAAGTCTGAACAAGGCTGAAAGGTTTCCACACACCTCCCCAAAAAGACAGGAAAAAACAGAAAATAGAAGCAGAGGTTGCTTATGTGCAGGATGTGTGATGGAAAAGATGACTGGGAATACATGTGCGAGTGATTTTTGAAAATACAAATTTAAAAAAATGAACTGAAAAGTGTAACAAAAGTGACCAAAAATATGTTTCAGAAATAAGAAGAGGAGCATACTTGAAGCATTTTTTAACGTGTATTCATAATTCATATACATATTGACAGGTTTGTAATACAGCATGGTTTTTGATAGTGTAACCGTCTTTCAGCTTGACCTTTTTTTTTTTTTTTTTTTACAAGAATAACAATAAAAAATGATAAAGACAACACCATGTACGACTCACTTTTTAAATTTTATGGCAATGCTTCTTTTGAATGGATTTTGCATCTCCCGATCAAAATTTCCGCTGCGTCACCGGAGGAAACCGCTCAAAAAGTACTTGGTTAGGCTCGCTGCACGTTGGCTCAAACAGTTGACCAATCACAGCTGTTCGTGTATGACACCCTCTCCAAAGATTTCAGTTCCAAAAATGTTTCATCACCCATTGTCAAACTTAAAACTCCCTAGTGTAGAACTTGTGCACCCAGCACACAGCTCCACACATGAAAACTCTTCCGTGTCCCGTCCCTCATCTTTTCCCAGTCACCGTGGTCAAAGATGGCTGACACACATTAGTCCATAGTGTTATTTCCTCCTCTTACAAGGCCCCTTCTCTTTGCACATTAGGAACAATTTGTACTTGAAAAATAAGATTGCGTCCATCTGATTTTTCATGAATACTACTCTGTACCGTAAAAACCCCAGTGATGAAAAATAAGAACACTTTTCAAAAGGACCAAAAAATGGAATCAAAGACCCAGATATTTGCATTTTTCACTTTCACGCACACGCACTTCGCACTCATACACATGACTTTTGAAAGGCAACAGATGTCCATTCTCCAAGGCAATAATGTCTTTGTGGCAAACTCGACCCTGACATTCCAGACAACACCACTCTGGCTCCTCCCTCTCCAGGAATGAAAAAGAAAAGGAGAAAAAATGAATCCAATTCATGTGTCGACTGAATATAAAGTGAGATACATCCATTTCATTTTTATGAGTAAATACTGATGAGAATACAAAATAATAATGAGGACTAAATAATAATTGATCATCCTAATATCATAAGATAAAGTACTACTGCTCCTTTCTGGGTTTGACACCCCGTTTGCTCCCGATACGCCTCGTCCAAGCAATCAAAAAAAAACCTGAAAAAAAAAGGTAAATGATAATACAGATGATGATAAACAAAAGTTTAACACTTAGAGGGTGTCTCAGGGAAATCAAAGTGAGCCTAGAGAGGAAGTTTCTTTTGTTCTTTACGGAAAAGTTCCTCCGTTCCCCCCGTCAGGATTGACGTCTCATTTTGTTCCACTTCCATTGTTGTGTTTTTTTTTTTTTTACTTTTTCTTGTAACTCCGTTCCTTTATGTTGCGAGTCCATGTTTTTTTCTGCTTTTGAGTAAAGAGCAATAATTCTCTTAGAAAAAAAAAGTTTCTCTTCTGTAATGTTCTTAAATGTAAATTATGCTGATTCTTGGTGAGAAATTGTACATTCCCTTTTGTTGTTCTCTTGTCATTAGATGCCAGTTCTGTCCGTTCACGTTTGGGGCCGCTCCACAAACTACTCTCTTGTCTCAGTCTTCTGTGGTCCGAACTTAACCTAGGAAAGGAAACACAAACATTTTGACGTTAGCAGCTTCCACACTAAGGACCACACACATTTCTCGAACAGTGACAACTTCAGGAACGAGCAGCAGGAACGCAGTGTGAAAACAAACCGCTGGAAGAATAGGCAACTAATCACTGATTCTGTTATAGCTGCCAATCAAGCTGTCAAAGAAAAGGGAAAATCTTATACTGATGACAGTATCTGATGACTTACATGTGTATGCTCAAGTTGAACTGTGCACCCACATTCATCACTGGACTTTTTTCAAATATGAACATATCAATAAAAGCCTATGAAACTAATAAGCTGTCAGTATAGTTTAATGATAAAACACCACTTTTTAAAGAAACAAACAGTTGTTACTAAGTACATCTCGTACACGAGAGACAACTTCTGCTACGTTATTCGTCATCGACATAAATATGTTGGTGCAAAGCGTGATGAGGCAGAAGTTTCATTCACAAACGCTTTGCTAATCCTGCACAGGCAGAAAGAGAGAGACAGTCGTGGTGCGAGTGTCTAGTTTCCATGAGGATGGGCAGAAAGCGAAGGGGGGGGCTGTGACAGCGAGTGACAGGCCGCAGCGCAGCCACCAAGGTGAGGCGAGGGGGAGTGTGAGAGCCGGATGATTTTTCTCAGCAAGAGTCCAAGAGGCGGCCGACAAAGAGCCTGGAGTAGCTGTTGTGGTGCAGCGTGAAATTAAATTGGAACGCGCCATGTCTGATGTGGAAAAGGCATAAACAGCCCTGAGGCGACAAATTAGAGTCCATTTACTGAAGGTACTATAATGAGAAAGCACACATCCAGCAGGTGATGAAACAACATGTTTCCTAGATGAAAATATATTTATGACGATCAAACCTTACACTGCAGAATTGGCTACAAAATATAAAATTACTTTCTAAAGTCCAAATGTAGGAAGTTTCAGTCTGTGTTCTGTAATGGTGGACAGCACAAATCATTTATATCTGGGAGACACTGATGTTCATGAAATCACACTGAACGCAACATGATACAAACTGACCAGATCAAAGTAATAATAAAGAAATATGCCATATCAATCTGTAGGGATACATGTGATGTACTGTGGAAAGCGTATCATTTTTCTTGCTGAAGTCCAGATGCGGGACGGTATGGATGTTAGAATTACATGCAAATAAAATCGATTTCAACGGGGGAAACAACTGTTCAACATGGCATACATGGCTACCCAGCCTGATTCTACTAATAAAGGTCTATAACAAAGGCTCTATTGGTAGATTAGTACAATCAGGTGTGTTACTGCTTGGTTGGAACAAAAACCTGCGCCCACACGGCCCTCAATTGTCCAAGAGTAGCATGGCGAGGAGGAGTAGGGACACTGCAATAGACTGATAACATTGTGTCTGTCAATAAATCTTTTCCACTTTGGTAGACATAAGGTGCTAAAATGTCCTTTGAAATGCTGAAATATATTAATTTTTGCTTTTTACAAGTCTGCTTTCACCCTTCCAGTGGGTGTGGTTTTCAGAGTGTGAAAACCACACCCACTCTCTCTCTCTCTCTCTCGTCCTGATCACACTCCACCTGCTGCTGAATCTGCCACATCTATGACATTACCCCCTGCTCTGCTCCCGTTATAGCGAGGTATGGAATTTATACAATGACTTTGCTGCTGTAAACATTACTGATGCTGAACATGCATTGTTTTTAGTTCTAAAAAAATCTAATTTTCTAACCATACTGCACTTATGTCACCAGAACCACAGAACCTAAAGCTTCCCATAAACATGTTTGGAACCAACTGCTATTACTTTGACCGTGACAAAAATGACTTTTTCCTCACAAAGAATAACTGATTTTATTTTGTAACATATACTGACCTGATTAAATCAAAAACAAAATCTTCCATATCTTTCTGTAATGATACTTGTGAAGAACTGTGTAAAAGGATCTAATTTCTCTATATAACACTAAGATAATAGCAGAACTTTATAGTCATAAAATGTGTGTTTAGTCAATATCAAACTCTTAATTACCAGAACTGAAAATACAACTAATACAACTTTGAACAACAGGAAAAAATCCCAAATATACATGTTTCACCTGTAACAACAAGAATCATTGTTTTGCCCACCAAAACCCAGTTCTGAATTGGCACTAGTTCTGAAATTCTAAGACCCTGTTTTTAAGGTCAGTTCTTTTATGTTTGGATGTAACTTATAGTCCCAGCCCCTTTCACACACATACACTCGCATCCACCTTAATCTTAGGATGATCTTTCCCCATTAGGCTTTGACTTTTATAGACTGCAGGGTTGAATTGAGCAACGATGGAATTTTTAGGGCAAGGTCAGGATGATAATTCATTGGGCAATTTTAAGCTCTCTCTCTCTCTAAGGCGCACGTACACACTTAAACACTCACACACTCACACATACGCAGACAGACAGACAAAGGAGACAGCTGTGGGCAGTGAACCAGGTGAAGTTGAGGTAAAATTATACTTAACAACACAAGTAAAAACATGTACAAAGCAATATTTTCATCTGCTTTGCCTGCAGTGTCCCATTGACTGATGATAAGGTTACACAACCCCAGGGCAATAATAGCCAAGTGTTACGAACAAGCTAAAATGAAAGCTGTCTGCATGTAGCCTGACTGTTAGAAACTTAATCTGTAACATGACTAAGTGTAATTTGGGATATTTTTGTTACTTAAAGGCTGGCTGAGACAAACACGCTCCAATTGATTTCTTTACTGTTTTTAAACTGCACTCAATATTTCGATTTTTTTTTAACATTTTAAGTTTGTTTCCAATGTGATATCACAATGAATTTTTGAAATGGACATTAATGCTGCAGCTCTACGAACAATATTTAGTTATATTTAGAATATAAATCAATAATCTAATCCTGTTCTGAATTCTATTTTACACATTTTTTGTTCGGAGTACTGATGAGAGTAGTAGTAGTATCAATAATACCTTAACAATATCCATCCTTATTCAAGTTGATGTTCTCTCCATGTCCCACTCTTTCTTTATTATATTATCACCCACACACACACTATAAAAGTGTAAACTTACAGCTCCCAGACTCCTGTGTCTCCTCTTCTTCTGCATTTCTCTCAGCCTCTCTCTGATTGCTCCAGGTACACTGACTTGGCTGGCCGGATGCTCTGGGTAAACTGAGTGAAGCGGAGAGGAGAGGTGATGAAAGTGAGAGACAAAGAAAGAAAACAGTTGGGGTTAGAGGGGCACCTCAGACTGTGACGAGAAACTAAAGCATTGAAAAAGAAAGAGGATTTTCACGGAAACACACAAAAGGACATCTCTGTCTCCTTTCAACCAACCTCTCCTTCTTTACCTTGTGCTTCGGACACCTCAGTGAGAAGTTGTCTTCATTCAGAGAACAATCTGGAAGGGCAGAGAAATGATCGATATGTTACAGAGAATTCCACATAGAGCTCAGCTTGACACTTCTTACAATAGATATGTCTGTTACCAAAAAAGCACAAATGTCTATTCTTGGGGGAACACTGACATCAACTCACTTTCTGGAGTGTGCTTGTGTTTAATGCATCTACTTACCTGATTCAATAGCGCACAGGTAGTGGTAGCGAAGTGTACAGCCTTTACTGTAGCAGCCCAAGGTTGAGCCAACCATCTCGCAGTAAGAGCAGCACTGAGTGAACACAAACAATAGACATATAAGACATCAACACAATTCAAAGCTCTACTATGCAGTAAAGACTGATAATAGAAATCACATAACATTGATAATAATATAATGTATAGTGTAATAAAATGTTTCTGTCTGTTTCTGTCTTTTAAACAGCTAATCAACATTATATACATGAGAAAAATTACAAATCATGAGATTTGTAACCATCCCTAAAACAGACCAGGTTAGGAAGCTACAGGGGACACTCACTGTTTCTCTGGCACCATCTAGTGCCTCCTGCAGTCCGTACAGTCTCCCATTGACAAGGTACACTCCACTGGTCCACACTATACATCCTTCATGGACCCACAACTCCTCTGGGTCCATGGGCATCTGAGGCAGCTGGGCGAGTTGTGCCAAGGGTCCCAGGGAGTCCAAGGCCGGTGGAGGGGGCTGGAATGGCAGGGACGCCTTGCTGTTGGAGGGTACCATCCTGGGGGATTCCTCACTGGATTTGTGCCTCCGTTTGAAGCGGGGATGTGAGGTCAGCTTTCTGTGTTGAGGCCGCTGCTGGGCTTCATCTGTCGGCTGCTGCTGCTGTTTTTGTACCGGCTGCTGCTCAACCTCAAGGTCCGGCTCTCGCTTAAGCTCAGGGATAGGTCGGATATCTAGATTCATGTCCCAGGTTAGAGATGTTGTTTTGGTAGTTGTGGAAGTGGAGGAGGAGGAGGAGTAAGGGGCAGTGCTGCTTAGCTTGCTGGCCAGATGCATCATCATTTCCTCTCTACCAGCTGGGGAGGCAGTTCTAACTGTAGTGGCAAGAGACACTGGGTTTGAATCTAGGCTGATGGCATAGTCACTCTCAGTTGAAGGTCTGGTAAACTGAGTATCTTGTGTTTGTGTGTCTTGGATAGCACTCAAAGCATTTGAGCTTATGTCTGAATTTGGTCCTGTTTTGTTTGTGGCTGTGGTTGCTTGACATTGCCTGACTTGGGGCTGGTTCTTAGGGAGCTTTGCAGCATATTCAGCTGGATAGAAAGGCCCGTAGAGATCGCCAAGGTGTTTGTAATTTGCCCATTTTTGACAAAGGCAGCAAAGCAGGCGGCCAGAGTGATTGGTCTCTGTAATCACAGGGCCTGAAACAACATAGCCAGATGAAGGAAGTGCTTTTCCTGACTGAAGTATAGTTTCCACCTCGTCTGGCTCCCTATTCTCTGATTCTCTGTCTCTCCTAGATAACTGGAAGGAAAGAGCTGAGGTCAGGAGAGAATCAATTCCGCTCCCACTTGCTTTCCCTCCAACTGCACTACGCTCTCCTTTCATCTTTTCCTCCTCAGCATTTACAATGGTGCACACTGCCCCAATCTCTGGTATTTTTTTTTCCACATGTATGTGTGGCACAAACGGGCCCTTTCTATTTAGATCTAGGAATGCTCTATTTGTGCCGGGACTCCCCCCTGCCCCTAAAGGTGTATCTGGGTCATCTTTTGCCACTGATTGTGTTGCTGCTGCTGCTGCGGCTGCTGCTCCCCTCCTTCTAATCCTCTGTCGTCCCCTTCCTTCTAGTGGCTCGTCTTCATCTTTCACACCTTTGCGCCTCCGCCGCACAGGTTTGACTTCAATGTCTGGCTGAGTGTCCTCACTCTCAACATCTACCTTCACTACCTGGGTTAAAATGGGTGGGGCCAGTGGGGGAGTGCTGTCATTGTCGGGTAGCGGGAGTGCTGCAGAGGCTTCTGTAATGCTGGTAGCCTGCATTATGAGTGGGGCTGTGGGTGTAGCTGTAGTTAAAGCATGTTGGGCTGGAGGTGCATTTAGAGTCATGTTCTGAGCCTGGGCTGGAGACTGAACGGGAGACTGGACCTGCGCTGGTGTTTGGGCTTGGGTCTGGGCCCGTTTTTGTTTATTCACACTACCAACCGGCCTGCCCTTCTTCTTGCCAGATGGGAAATAGCCTTTAGGCACACTGCTATCTTGTAGCTTAGAATCTTGTGGTGACAGACTGGACCTAACAGAGGACATCTGATGTTGTCTGTTCAGCATGTGTCCTTGATGGGCCTGGCTGGTTCCGTAGTAGTCACTGCCAGGATAATCATCAAATCCTATACCAGATTCTTGAAGTTTCTGTCTGAGGAGGTTAGCAGCAGATTGCTCTCCTCTTCTTGTCTCAAGCTGCTGGTAGGTGTTGGTGAAATGTTGAATGTCTGACAGGGCAGATGAAGATGGAGGTGGGGAGCCCTGCACTGGGCGTGGAAGAGGGGGAGGAGGGGGTAGAGGTCCAAGCAAAGCAAAATCCTCTTTGTCACCGGACACTGATGCCACAGCAGCCCCTAAACCAAAGTCAAAGTCTTGTTGTTTGAGGGCTTGGGATGCCTGATGAGGATCACATGGGTAGGCGGACGGAGGTAAAGGCCCAGTCTCATCAACTCCCCTGAAGGGAATCATGTCATTTAATGAGTGACTTTCATCCATGTAACTATCATCTCCCCCTGGAACCCTGGAGAAATGTGCTAAGTCTTGGTCCTGTGAATCATTAAATGGCGGTATGTCTGAATGAGAAAAGCCAGGGTAATGATTTGACTCGTCATCAGCATGGCCAGTTGGCTTTTTAACATTTGGCGTGATTTTCTGAACTATTGCCTCTAGTTTCAAACCCCGCCCTTTCCTGGGAGTCATAACCTTGGTGAGGTTTGATGGAGATAGAGGTTGTGAATAAAAATTATCTCCGGCCAGAGGGGAAGAGAGTCTGGGACATGGAATATCTGAGCTGGAAGAATCGTCTTCATTGTGATGGCTCGACTCAGACTGAGCCCCAGGGGAATGATGTGAGTTTGTGGCAACCCTCTGCTGAGATGCATCCTGAAGTTGCCTTTTGGCAGGAATAGGTGAGATAAATGAACGAACTCTCCTTCTCAACATTAGTGGATTTGTGTCCCCAGAACCCCCGGGTTTATTTTGACGCTGTACCTGTGGCTGAGTGGAGTTCATGTCAGCCAGAACCTTCGTGGGTGGAGGAGGAGGGAAGTGATGTTTGGCTTCCTCTGCAGTTCCTCTGGAAATATCATGATCAGTAGCATTCAGGCCATGAGCCTTTTGTACAGGAACAGGGCCATGTGAAGCTACGGGAGCAGGAGGAGGAGGCGGCGGTGGCTGTGTTCTATAGTAAGAGTCTCCCTCTATCATTCTAGCACCTTCTCTTCCAGGGTGTGTCGAATCCCACATTTTCATATCAAAGTATCCACTTTGATGAAGGAGTGAAGTTTTGGTTGCATGTTGCTCATTGGTTATATCAGTTTGTGAGATCATCCTCTGTCTTTGCTCTGATTGACTGACCTTATGTCTTCCTGGGGAAGAACCAGGCTGCATCATCATCTCTTTAGCTGGCCTGTTCATCGCTTTCACCCATTCATTCATGTCATGGGGGTGATGAGGGGGACCACGGGGATGAGCATACATTTGAAGCTTATTTGTGGATTGAGTCTGGGGGGATAAATTGTGGTATGGGTGGTGAGAGGGAAAATGGGGGTTACCACGTGGCATTATATTCCCTTCTCTTGTATCTCCAAATCGATAACCAGGAAAACTGCTGACATTACCAGTTGATAAATCCACACCGTGGAGATAGGACTGATGCCTCAATGGTGAAGATAATGGATTACCGCTTATAGGATGGGGAGGCAAGGGCCGAAAAGGGTCAGTATTCATTACAACAGATGAATGAACAGACTTGGAATGATACTCCATATCAGGCTCATTAGCTCCTCCACTGCCATGATGATCAGTTTGTAAAGTTGCAGTGTCTGGGGCAGCCTCCTTTGATGCCGTTTCCATTTTCAACACTTGTTTCTCCACAGTATCCTTTTTACTCAGATCATTGGCTGCTGCCGGAGAGGAAAATGGCTGTTGAATCACAGAGGCTCCACTCTGACTTTTCTCCCGTTCTCTCTCTCTATCACTTTCCCTGTCCCTCTCTGGTGTGCTGCGTCGGTTTGGCGACACATCACAGATGACAGAGCGCCTCTCTGATGGGGCTAATGCAGAGCCTGATGATTTTTGAGACTCAGTTTGACCAATGCTGCCCGTTAATGGCTCTGGCTCTTGCAAAAGGAGCTCCTGCACAGCAGAGGATGGAGTGGACACATTAGTTAATGCTTTTCTCTGTGGAAGAGAATAGTCAGCTAGATTTATGTGTTTCGGTGGGGGTTGCTGAGACTCCGTAGCATGTGGTAAATGACTCTGGGACCCACCCACTTCAGGTTTTTCAGCATTTTGTAACATCTTTGTACTTGACACTTCTGACTTTACTAAGGAAAGAGAATCTGTGGCAAAATCAGGCTCCCCTCCATGCCTCTGGGTGGGATGCAGGGGTTTTCCAGGACCACCCATTTGAGCAGGATGAGCAGATGCCTCACTTTGCATCCTCATACTTTCAGCCATGCCAAACGGATGTCTGGCTTGAAACTGTTGCTGAACTTGGAGATGTGCTGGAAATGCCTGCTCTGGTCTGCCATAACGTCTGTCCAAATTGTAACCTTGAAGAACCTCTTGTAAAAGACTTGGAAACTGCTGCATTTGAGAATTGTCCTCATGACCTTTAGCTCCTGCTGCTTGGCCTCTCTTTGCCAAAGCCTCTGCTACAGAGCCCACATCTTTCGGATGCACGGGTCCATATCCTGTTTGTGATTGTTGATATCCCAAGTATCTGGAATTCGATTCCATTACACCCACTGGGCCAGCCCTCCCTCTGTTCTTCATTGAAAAATCTGAGCCATAAGTTGATTCTAGGTAGCCATATTTATGTGGTCCAGACTGGGGAGGATTCTGAGGCCGTCCAAAATTTGATTTCTGATGGGACTGGTGATGGGAGGAATATAGACTGAGGTCAACGCCTTCCTCCCCATTATGACTGCTTGACTCTCTCAAATAAGAGTGTGACTGTTTCTCCTCTACACAATTGTCCTGGGGATGTTTGCTTTTTTCAGTGTGACTTACCTCAGAGCGAGCTGAAACAATCACACCAACGCTACTCACACTTTGCTGTTCTTCAGATGTGAGCTTTTCTTCCCTTTCATTATTGTGAAATCTGGATGAAGTGTGGAACCTGTTTTCTTTGTCCTGACCATTTTGTGTATTGGCTTCTCGATCTCGTTGCATTTGGCTACCGCCTTTCTCTATTCTCTCCACTGAGCCTTCACTTTCATTTTTGATGACTTCATTTTTAATTTCTGTTGTCTTCCTATGGCCACCTCTGTGGTCATTATATGTTAATCCAGGCTCTGAGACACAATTTGGCTGGGGGGGAGGAATATTGGAGGAGGTGGATGAGGGGGATGAGGAAACTGGCGGTGTTGAATGTGAATTTGGGCCAGCCTCTGATGACTGACATCCAAATAATGGAGATGATGATGAAGAGGGAACATGAGCTTCATTTGCTTTTGTTTCAGAAATTGCTGCTTCTTTTAACGGTGACTCGCAGGTGACGGGTTTAACATTTGATGCTTGTCCAGTCTGTGGTTGGGTTTGACTGTGGGGTGGAAGATGATAGCCAGCTGGTTCAGATCCACTACTTGCACCACTCATTTGTCTCACTCTCCCATGTTCCCCCTCGGAAAACTGATCCTCTCGCTCCACCTTCGTCACTGATGAGCCTCCAACTGACACCAATGAGGAGTCTTCATCAGCACCAGCATCTAAACTGGCACCATCCCCAATTCCCACTGCACTCCCATCTTTGACTGTGCTAGTACTAGA
This sequence comes from Eupleurogrammus muticus, assembly GCA_036785175.1. Lineage (NCBI taxonomy): Eukaryota > Metazoa > Chordata > Actinopteri > Scombriformes > Trichiuridae > Eupleurogrammus > Eupleurogrammus muticus. The sequence continues at coordinate 20,472,252 of JAYKQN010000011.1, read as the reverse complement.
AGCTGCACTTGCATTTCGACTCCTTGGTTGCGATGGTTGTTGCATCTGCCCGCCATCTTTCCCCTTTCTGTGTGAAAGCACTGTATCAGTTAGTAGCATGTGCTGAACTGTGTTTGGTAAATTGGCTACTTGTGAGCTCAAGGCATTAAGACTATTCAGGCCGGCATCCTGCATTTTTTCCAGGTGAGAAGATGAAAAAACAGAGGAGCCTTCCTCGCGTGATCCAATTCCTGTACCTGGACCCATTTTGTTGCGACCTGTTGGGGGCAGGCTGCTGCCTGCACTCATGTTATGAGCTTTATGACTGCCACTGCTACCACAACTACTGATGCTGCTATTTGAGTTGGGCGTGGGACTTAACTGAGGCATGGTCTGCAGTAATCTACCATGACCATGGCTGCTACGGGGGTTTGATGTAGGAGGATGTGAAGGACCATGACCTGAGGCGTTACCATGTGCCTCTGAGACACCCATCAGAGGGGAAGGAGAGGAGCTACAGCTGGGGGAATGTACTGCAGAGGCAGCTGGAGAGGGGTTGGATATTGGGCTAAAGTTTTGGTTAATTTGGGTTTGTTGAGCATTGGGATGCATTGGAGATTTGGCTATTTCTTGAGATGCTGCTTGAGGTATACTGGGATTGGAGGCTTGATGATGTTTAGCATATATAGAGCCAGGTGATGGGCCCTGTTGCTGCATCTTGAGAGAGTTCTCGTATCCCACCCCTAAATTGTGCTGTGAGTTGCGGTGCTGTAGTGTGGCTTGCTTGTGAAGTGAAAGTGTCTGTGGGGAATATCCAGGATAAGCTGAAGCATGGTAACTCTGTTGAACATTTTCCATTGGCCCCACATTATTAGCAGCAACTGAACCAGAGACTGAATTTGAACTGGAGTTGACATTAGGAGAACTGTTGACTTTGGGATCAAATCCAATGGTAGCAGCCCCATCGAGATATCTCTGTGGAGGGGGGCTGTACATTCCTGATGACCCTGTGGATGCTCCCCCCTGCGGGGAGTAATGCGGATACTGAGGGGTCATCCTGTGCCCAGAGTGTGGATAGCTTCTATGCTGCTGTCCATGATGGACCGCCGGGAAGGTTTGTCCATGCTGGCGGTGCTGCATCTGAGAACCTGGCATTGCCTGCATTGCAGGGTTCTGACTCATATTATACTGATGAGAAGGAGAGAAAGCTCCAGCACCAGCACCAGCACCAGCACCTCCACCTGAACCAGCACTAGAAGCATACTCCACTGGATATGGTGACATCAGGCCAGATGACGGTGCTGAGCCAGACCCAGCATGCCTGTACTGGTGAGGTAAATGTCCATCGATATTAGGGTACCCAAAGCCTGCTGCATAACCCATGCCTCCCCTTCTGTGCCTGTCTTTCCCACCCATTGAAAAATAGTAATCCATAGCGTCTTTCCTGTAAGGGTTGTTGCTGCTGCCGCTGTGAATGTTACCCTGTGTCGGTGGTGGCTCCACAGCTCCTCTGTTTCGAGCACTGTAAGCAAGCATGTGGCTGGCTTGACTGGGGTGGTGATGGGCTCTGTGTAGGCTCTGTTGTTGCATCCCCGCATAATCATCTGTCATCCTTGGGGAGATCTGGGGTTCTGCTGGCTGAGGGGGATACGGTCCTCCTCCTCCCCTCCCACTGAACCCAGGGGGGAGAGAGGGGGGAGCTGGACTGTTAGAAAAATTCTGCATTTTTTCCCCCTCGAATTTGGATTAAAGATGGAAATCTCTGTCAGTGTCTATACCGGCGAATGCCTCTGATCAAAAACTGGAAGGCTTATGGCAGTAACCATAAATGCCGAAGGGAGTCTAAGGCCTGGCAGTAAAATAAGGAAAAGCTTTTAAAATCCAACAAAGAGTTGAAGCAGAGGAATATATATATATATCACTTTTTGTAGAAGAAAATGGGTTGAACAGAGAATGATGTTATCAAATAGTAAAAATCTTTAGTCTTTTGATGGTATAGGGTTGTTTCCACTAAAAAAAAGGTTGGGTCTTTAAAAAATGGAATTTTAAAAAGAGGAGATATGTAGCGAAGCAAATATCTACTGCAAAAAATAATAGATTATGCAGTCATTCGCATGAAGCTAAAGTGTTTGGCACTGAGCAGGCAATGATATCATGGATGACTGACACACCACAGGGTGAGATGTTCAACCTTATTGTCTTTACATGTATACGTTCTGCGATAATAGCTCAGGCAAACAGAGCTTTTTTAGGAATCAATTCCATTGTGTTCCAACCATCCTTCAGTTCATCAACATGTGTAAGTTTGCAAGGACCTGACTTACACCTGTGTGAGATGAAAACTGCAGTAACACAAATTAAGAGATATGGATACAGACTTTCACCAAACACTCCCAGAGGCAAACACTCCATTGATATTCTCATCAGCTCTTGGATGCAGTGTAATACTTTGCGAGATGTTCTTTTTCTTGGTCATTCCCTCTCAAATGCTGTTCTCTTTTTTGTTTTTTGCTGCCGCATGCATTCATTTGGACTGTAGAAGTCTTTGGTCCCTATTAAGTAATTGTTCTTTCCTTGACGATGCGTTCAGATTCTTCTTGGTGCTCTCCTGTATCTTCAGCATTTAGCTGTCTTACCTTTGTTTTTTTCTGTTAACCATCATTTAATTCTAACTAGATCCATGGCAACAATTTCCCAAAAGGAGGGTAATCCATTTATTCCACTTTAAGTGCAGTCAATTCAAGCTCCTGTTTTCTGTTTCTCTTCAGTATTTCCATGCAGATAAGTTCATTTTCCAGAAGCTGCTGACCAAGAAGCCTTCATAACTCTGCAGATACAAAAGATAAATAATGAAAAAAAGTTAGCATGCAAAAATCAAAAGTCAACATTTTTTTGACAAACCGTATACAAAAAATCGCTATTCAATCATTTTAGGAGAAATGCTTCACTGTCACACAATAATACAAAAAAAAGCATTCTGAGCTAATGACAGTTTAATACTTGCATTTATCAGTTTTCTTTCAGTAAATACGACATATTTATAATCAATAAAATTAGACTAAGCTAACTTTTATGATCTTTGTTAAATTATAGATGTTGTGTTTACTGAAACAGAAACATCTGTGATAATCATCTCACACACACACACATATATATATATATATATATATATATATATATATATATATATATATATATATATATATATATATATATAGTTATTAAGAAGCTCCTGTAAGTGGACAACTCTAACTACCAAACAAAGTTAACATTTCTTCTATAACACTCGTAGTTTAATATGCACTGTGAGTACAATCTTTACTGTGGCCGGAGCTTTAACAATACGTGCCTAAGCAGTCTCTTTGGACTGATAACAACTGGGGCTGGTGAAGAGAAAAGTGGGTAAGCGGCAGCATGCAATTAAGGCAACAAAGTAAAATAGACAAGGTCACAAACACCACTTTGCATGTAAACAAACAACCTTGTGGAGCCAAGTCAGGAGCAGCCTGTGACCCTCCTCTTTACAGCAAGACTGAAGACCATTAACTTTATTGTACTCAACTTGTTTTAATGGGCTTTGATTATTATAGGTGATAATTAAAGGGGATGACGCCACCTTTATGAGGTCAGTGCCCATAATTGCCATGTGTGAATACACTGTAAAATGGTTAATGGCCTTAAAACAACTTTGGGGGAGTTTTGTGCTGATGTGGGTTTAATATGAACCACACAATAACAAATCATCACTGGTCATAAGTAGAAGTAAGAATGCAGGTGGTGTCATTTATTAATGTGAATCCTCAACTGACGTATTGTTGTGTATAGTGGTTTAATGGAGAACAGGACAAATAAAGAGAGTGGACCACCTACAAAACAGACTGGTCACACATTGTCCAAAACGCGATCGAGTCGAACACTTCCTTTACCACAGGTATGTGTCCGGGTGTCACCTCTGGGGGGTCACCACGGGTGTGATCGGGGACGAGGACACTATGATTCTATGCATCTCCACCAGTGCACGGGCTCATATGACTAATTAATCACAGCAGCTCACTCTGCACGACCAGGCAGCGGCAGCAGCCTCCACGATCCACGCCACGGTGCAGCAAACAAACTGCCTCTCCGCAGTCTGTCAGCAACTCAATCAATCGCATAGCAGCCCATGTTAATTGATAAGACGCAATGTGCTTAGCGGGCAGATAATATCCGAACGCCAGCTGCATGTTGATGCTCCGCCGTCTCAGGGGTTGGCCACCAACACAAAACAGGCTCACTAGCTACGTTAGCCAAAAGCAAGGTATACGCATCACAATTAGCTTTGTGGTGCTGCCTCTTATTTTTTTTTTTTAGCTTTGCGAGGTTAGCTCAAACATCACATATATGTGTGTATAAGCGTTGCGAACGAAATACGCGAGCTAGTCGTGTATATGTAAGGGGCTAGCTAGGCTACAATCAGTTGTTAGCATCTTAGCAAGACAGCTAATTTGCGTTTATTACGTTATTACAAGCATTCGAGGCGGCAGGCTAAAGGCACGGGGCAGCCAGCAGCGTTTAGCTCCCAGAGAGGTGATTAGGTGCAGATGTGGAGCGGGGCTCGGAGTAGACGGGTTAGCTAGCATAAATAACGTATAGTAGCAAAAAAAGAGAGACGTGGTGCTGGTTAACTTACTGCATCAGGAAAGGATCATCGCGCAGGCTGACATTTCCCTTCAATAAACTCACCGGGCAGAGACGGGCTAGCTAACACACTCCAAAAAAAATTGCATACCTGGGTAAAAAAAAACGGAGCAATACAAGGCCCCTTCGAAGAGTGAAAGGCTGTTTTGTGACAATCCCGCTGCTGTGGCAGGAAACCCCAGCCTTGAGTCGGCTGCTGCGCCGCTTTTCCCTTCACCCTCTCCGCGTCCAGACAACCCCGGCCGGCGGCGGCGAAGTCGGGGGGCCCCGTCACGACACCTCGGATCCCGGGCCTTTCTTCCGATTCCCCCTTTTTTTTCTTTTGTCCTCACCTCCAAAAAAAAATGATGAGAGCAGCGCACAATCGGGGGTGCCTGTGGGTCCCGTAAACCAGTGAGGTCCATACACCCCCGCCCCCTCCCCTCTTGTTCCCTCTCTCTCTCTCTCTCCCCCTCTCTCTCTCTCCCTCTCCCTCTCTCTCTCCCTCTTTCACACACCGCTGAGGTGATTCCACCTATCTCCAACTAAAATGAAACACATTGCCATCACACAAGCCTCCGCTAACACATGAAGATCTCAGGTCCCGTCACTAATTTGCATTTGCATGCCTTCACCGCTCGTTCCCCTGTTAGACTACTGTGTGTTTTTTCCCTTCTTCTTCTTGCAACAGAAAGACCGCCTTGAAAATGCATACACACTCATAGTCCTGCACCCCCTCCCTCATCTCTCTCCATCACATCCCTCCATCTCCCCTCCCTCTGACGCTTTAGCTATTTCATTGATTTCCACCTATTTCTACCCACCAAATGTGAGATTATGCCAGTATTGCAAATGTATATCTCTGCATGTCTGTGCTGAGCGTTTTGCCACAGCTTCTTTTGTTCTAATTTCACCTCAAGTGGGACTGAATTAGGGGCTTAATGAAGGCACCAGGGTACAAAGGCGATGAGGAGAGGAGGCAGGCTTGAATGGAAAAGCAGCAGGTTTTGTCTGAAATGAATAAGTCAGTCAACAGACAACTGGGGAAATGGGAAAACCTGCATTACAGGGAGATTACAGTGCTATGGATGGAGCTTGTTAAGTTTATCTCGGCGTCTTAATGCAGGAACACGGATGTATTGCACACGCAGTGCAGCTGGGTTGTATTTTTCCACAGCGAAAAAAGAGAAATATTACATCTGCTTGGCGAACGTTGACACAACAGAACATCATCATGACCGGGACGACAATGGAGGCGCTACGAACTGAATCCTTTTCCCATTATTGTGTTGTCTCTGCCCCAGCTTATCTGCTCTCACACAGGGCCAGTGAGTGCGCCGCGGACCCACTCACACTCTCACACCGTCATAATGATGTGCCCTATGGCCCCCGTCCATGCCGCTGCACTTTTAATGCACTGCCATGTGTCACGCATGCACACACACACACACACACACACACACACACAGCATTGTACATACGTTAAAGACTTGCAAACAAAACCACACGCACAATCAAAAAGTCCAATCAGGAAGGGACACACAAACAGCCGGTACACAAGCGCACACACACATGCACTCACTTAACCTGTCAATCTCCAAAGTGAAATCTCTTAGTTTCTAAACAACAGTTCAATACATTTCATTCCCTTGCAGATACACGTCTATTTCTATCATAGTTGCCATAGCAACTGCATCACAGAGCTTTAACTGAGGATAATTTTTAGGGCTACATACCTACATTTGCTTTTTTCTCATGTGCAATTTCATGCACACGCACAACGCCCTCGGTTCACGGTCAAATTCTCCCCAACACTTGGAAGCAGTCGTGCACTCGTATCGTCACCAAGTCAAAGGGGGGAGAGGCGCGAGGCGAGATAAAGGGCATTGATACTCTGAACCAGAGAGTGGGCAGCCAGGCCTATCCAATCAACAGGAACGCCTGCTGAGATGCACACAGCCTCGCTCCATCACCGACAAGGTCACGAAATCTTCTGGAGAAGAGGCTCAAAGCACCTCAGTTGTAAAGGAAGCAACTAGTTCTGCACATATTCTTTTCTGCACATATTTCCTTCCTTCTATTCTAAAGTAATGTGTGAACAGATGTTGATGCTTTTTACACAAAACGCACTGTTGCAGCCAAATATTTTCTTTCTTACCCCTCCTCTACCTACAGAGATTATTCTGAATATCAGGAGGTCAGGATCCAGCAGATGGTTATGAATTTATTTTGTGATATGCTTTGTTTTTAAATTTCACAAACCTGAAGTGACCTTTGAAACGGATTTTTAAATTCAACAGCACTCATATATGTTCATTAATATTCATAAAATATTGTATATTTATAGCTTACAGAGGAAAACAATGTGTTTACCTCTCAAACAGACAGGATGCACAGTGATTTATTGTCTTATGTAGGTTTTATTTGATGCAAAATGATGATAAAATATGATCATTTAATTTTACGTTACAGTTTCTTTTATGACAGAAACCTCCCAAGGCTGCGCTGCGTTGTGTATCTAACGGCTCTTATTGTGACAGTGTGTGATCTCTCCTGCACACAAGAATGCTTGAAATGTTACAGAGCTTCCAATGAATATAAGAACCGAACAATGTGTTGCCTACATTACAAGACCTTCACATTTACTGAGTCCAACACATCCCAGCTGGGTAAAACCGCGGATATACTGCGTATTGTGAGCAAATATCTGCACTCATTAGCTCCACAACAGAATGACACTCATTGCCCTGGACGTGCCAAAAACTGAACGAGGGCATTTCGCATCCGAGCAAAGATTTATATATAATTAATTTGGATGTGTTGAATGTGTCTGTCTGGCCCTGAAATGAAAGGTCGACAGTGTCCACAGGCCTGAGAGGCAGGCAAAGTTAGACGTCACTCAAGCAAGAAAATGGGCAATTAAATCTGGACCGGGGCAGTGTTCTATAACCTGAGCACATGGAGAGAGGAGCAGTGGATAAGTGGCTGCGCGGTGTGTTCACTGCTCACCCAGAACACATCACACACTCACTGTCATCCTTTATGTGAAGGCTAGTTACAGGAGTCTTTCTGCTGCTGATTATCTCTGTAATAACCGGTAATCGCTCTATTTTGATGCTTTGGTAACAACAATAAGAATCACTAGTTTCTCTTGTTACTATTAATAGTATTAAGATAAATGTTGTTGACACAAACTACAACAATCATTTCATATAACTACTGTGTACACATACAGTAAAGTGCATACACTCAACTCCAATCTTGTGGTACTTCATTTTAATATATGAATGCTACTTTATACTTCCACTGCATTACATCTATCTAACAGCTTTATTTTTTCAGTTATTTTCAGATGTAGATTTGAAACAATGGATAACATGAGAAGGTTTTCAAAATACAACACTCATTAAAAGTTGAAACCAGTGGTTTCAACATTTTAGTGGTTTGGAGTCCTAAAAACAGCCGACTGCAGTCAACTCACATTTCACATGTGTATGAGCTGTTAACAGCTCCACCAAAAAAAGATTTCTGCACTCCTCCTCCTGCAACCTCTCACATGGTTTCATTCGAAGAAATGTTCAAATCACCCAATATGTTACCAAACATCAAAGATTATAGAGAAGAAATCCAAAAAGTGAAAACAGATTTGTGAATCAGAATTGTGTTTTTCTTCCTTCACCTCCTATCAATCATCACGCCACTGTCATATATAATAGTGTATCAAAGGGACAAAATGAGTACTATATTACTTTAAGTATATGGTGCTACTATTGCATACATATTTTTATTTAAATATGATTTTTTTTATGTAGCACCTTTATTATTATTTTTTTTACATTATTTTTATTTATATCTTTAGACATTTAAATACTTGTGCATAAATTGTAGATTCTGCACCTATTTGCGCTCATTTTGCACTATGATGCACTTATTTGCCAAAGTTTGCCGTAACGCCAGCCTGGACCACAGCAGCATCCTGCAGCAGCCACTGCACACAGCAACAGCATCAGCTGCATGAACAGCAGTGATCTGCAGTTTCCCTGACGACCACATGGAGTCAGAGTCACACAACAAACACGCAGCTACCGTGATGTGCTGCTGCTCGGTGTCTGGCCTTAAGGTTTACAGCAGCCGCATGAATATGAAGAAAAATAGCCCTCACATTATTTTGTCTGAAAATCCTGGTCCATCAGTCCCTTTGAAGTGCACCCCTCTAAGTTCTGCTTTTATTACAAATTTCACAGTCTTTGATCCTTCCTTCATCTGCCATGTCAGACAATGAAGTGTCCCCGGGACATTTAATGTAATATCGCCAGGATGGGCCCGGCTTTGATAACACATGATAATATATAATACGAGTACACAGAGAAATGAGATCCTGAACTTTGATTGCTACTAGGTGTGGTGCCCTCTCACGATTTCAAGCTCCTATAGATCAAAGAGTATGACGCAGCCAGCAGATCCAACACCGAATCAGTTACCTCGACCGAGCCCGATGACCAAAAGACAGGTTTTATCACAGGGACTCCAGTGACACATCTTTTTGCCCTGTCCACCACTGGTAGGGTGGTCGCTCCCATTTTACAAGTGATATTTACCAGGTCTGGTAATCTAATAAGAGACGCATGATTGCAGCTCTAAATAGCATGCAAATAGTCACACACACACATACACACACACTCTGGGTTGCTCCAAACAGCAGAGGTGCTTCATATGTAGCATTGAACTGGCCCACAGAGCGGTGCACATATCAGTGACCAGCAGGGAGCGCTCTACCCTAATGTCCCTTAATACTTCTCACATGATTCTCTCTTTCACACTGAGGCCTGCTGCCACACTTTCCTCGTCTCCTAGCAACCGTGGAACCCTGCCTCCAATCACTACGGATACCGGGAGGGATGGAGGGAGGGTGGGAGAGTCTGAACGAGGCAGAGGAGGAGGAGGAGGATGGTTGGGATTCAGCATCAGCATCCTAAACAGCAGAGCTGAAAGCCCATGGCTTCAGTGCTGCTTTATGTTGTGTGTGTGTGTGTGTATGTGTGTGTGTGTGTGTGTGTGTGTGTGTGTGTGTGTGTGTGTGTGTGGTTTCGAGAGGTCAATCATGGAGCCAAGGTTCTAAGGGACAGCTTGAGATCATAACTCAAATCAGCCATATTACAGGGTGTGAGGTGTTAGAGAGTGATTGCACCAATTAAACCGCTTTGTCTTGAGGGTCCTCTTAGCTTAGCCTCCCCGGCTCCTGGTTGCTCCTCCCCAGCAGCTCCTCTTGTCCTCTTCCTCCTTCCGATCTCCCTACTTTCTACTGGAGCCCATTAAATTTGATGGTGCCATCATCATCTCTGTTCTGTCCTTGTGACTCGTAGCGGCTCTCTGTGCTTTATTACTCCACTCTTCCTTGGGGGTCCGTACCTCCCCCCCCCGTGTGATCTACGTTTCTCTTCTACACCTACATACACACAAACACAAAGTAAGTATGCAGAGACACAATATACATGCACACATACTGTACAGAACGGTATAATCCCGCATCACATCACATACACACGTCACATACATTTACAGCAGTATGTGATGCATCAGACTCACACCTATCGTATGTAACACCCTGCGTATGTCACGCAACCCAGAACACAAAGAAAACACTCTTCACACACACACACACACACACACACCTACACACGCTCATCACTCACAGTGCTGCTGCCGCTAACACACAGGCTTTCACACACTCCTCATGTGATGCGACAGTGACCTTAGACACTGGATCTCCTCCCCCCCCGTGGCGCCTGTCATGTGGGGCCGTGCAGCACGGCTACATGCATGACAGGGTTTAGTCAGGACGACAGCCATGTGCAGCGGCGGGCTGGTGCACAACACCACCCGCTGGAGTGAGAGCTGACTGCTGCAGAAGAAGATTTGTTACTTACCTTAATGCAAAAATAAACAAGCACTACATTTCATTATCATATGAGGCAGCGTACAAACACAGAACATACACAATGTAATTGTAGCTATATATTGAATAGAGGAGTTATTTCACCGCAGGATTCTCTATGTGTTGCAGCATAAATCGCACCGAGGAAGAGACGTGTGACACATTGCAACCCGAGGCTTTATCAATAAACTGTCACATTGTCATATTAGTAATTGCGCCCCGTGATGAATTATTTGCAAAAAAGAACATTTCATTTAATATCAGTGGGGGGAAAGGGAAGAGTGCGGCCATAATAAACCTCTGCATAAACGGCATCGAGAAATTGAATTTCTGCGTGAATTACATCTAAAAATCATTACATCTATAAATCTGCACAACAACGCAATCAATAATAATAAAAATGAATAGGAATAAAAATGATGGCACTAACAATAATGCTAGGACTAGCACTAATGCTACCACTCCTATTGATATACACTCTACTGCTATATATATATATATATATATATATATATATTTATGATAAGATACAATACAATAAATTATATCATTGAAGTCATGTTGAACTCATTGTCCATGTAGCATTTATATCCAAGTACAAGCACAGTGTGTCCAAGTGCTGCCACGGCAACACACACATTATGTTTTAAAGAAAAGTGGTGCAGGAAGAGCAGCAGCGTAATATATGCCTGCAAAACTTTAACTCTGAACCACACAAGAGATGAAGGAGTGGGAGGAGGAGGGGGGGAGAACATGTGCATGTATATAGTGTGTGTGTGTGTGTGTGTGTGTGTGTGCAAGAGGGGTTGATAAAGAAAGAGAGAAAAACGCCGGCTGCTGTTGCCGAGGCAACCATCTCTCGCTCCCTCTCCTCTTTAACCCTTTCCGCTCAGCACTTCCTTTTCACCTTCTGTCTTTCTCCCATCGCAGCGATCTCTCACTTGTTGATGTCCTATCACTCCATCTGTCCCTCTCCTTATCTCTCCATCCCTCTCCTAACATGTCTGTTCCTCTCGCTGCGGAATCATCCGTGAGGCGTTCAGACTCATCCTCCTCCCGGGTTATTCGTCCTCATGTCGACACACCTGTCATTTTGTCTGCACACATGTGCCTCTGAATCATTCTGCCTGGGGAACAACAATTTGTACTTAACTGTGTGCACTGGAAATAGATGAATGACTGCATGTTTGAAATGATGAGTTTATATGCATTTGGACCATAGATTTCATTTTATTTCATTACTGGGTCTGTATTTGATGGCATGAATGATTTGAAGCTAGGATGTTAACTATTTTTTTGTACCAGGCTGGAAACATGTTTATTTCAGCTCGAACGTTTGACATTTTAACATGAAGCTCAATGGGGATTCATTCCTTTCTGAAGCCAGCTTCAAGTGGACGTTTGAAGAACTGCAGCCAGGAATTAGTCTGGCACATGGCCACCCATCAAATAACACGTTGCTTTTTGTGCAAACTAAATAACAAGAACATGTTTGCCTTTGTCTCCAGTCTTTGTGCCACACTAAGCATACACCGACTCGAGAGTAGTAACAGAAGAAGAAGACAGTGAATAAACACGTTGTGGCCAAAATGATCAATCTTTTCCTTTAGGTATAGGCATTGCATTCTAATCCACGCAAATTAAGTCCACTGCTGTGTGCTGATTTGATGGTATGGACATCTACAAATGCAAAGCAGGACATTCATAGGTCACTAAAAAGATATTTTGTCCCGTTCTTGACTCATTTCCAGTCTTGATGCTCTCACTCTTCAAATGCTGCATCATGAAATAAGCTGCCGCCGCATCCGTGGGCCAGAACACCGCGTGATCACACACTAAACTATTCCAATGTCCAGGAAAATAAAATCTCAAGGAACAGTGTGTTTGCAGTGTCCAGTGTGTGTGTGTGTGTGTGTATGAGTGAGCAGCATACATCTAACACAATGCATCTGCCTTACATTATCTCATTATAACGTGTAAACTTGGGCAAATTAAAATGTTCAGCCTCTCTTGTTTAATCATCCTGTCTCGGTGGTATGTAAAGACGTCACAGTAAATGATACACTCAGCACTTCACCGCTGCCTCCAACCATTCTCCTCTCTGTTGTTTTACATAATACATCCCGTTGCCCAGGTAACCAGGTAACTGTTAATTGTTAGAAACGTAGGTACTTCATGAAGAAGTAGGTATAAAGGGGACAGGTTAAGAGAAAAAAAAGTTGGAGACCGACGAGCAGTTCTCTGGAAATTGTTGCAACACAAGAAAAAAAAAGCTCAGCAGTATTCTGCAAACAAATGAGTCCTCTAAGGTCAGCGGCTTCAAGGAGAGAGTGAGTTGTATCAGCTGAAATGGAGGCGTTGCTTCACCGCAACCCTCCCTGTAGCACCCCCACCATTGTCCTTTTTACCCCACTTCTCTGCTCTCCCTCTTATTCTCCATAATCCAGTGAACTCTCGTCCATAACTCACAGGCCCTTCTGTCTTTTATTACCGCCCCCCCCCCCCCTCCTCCTCTAATATTTCAAGCTGACACACAATATAAGAGGGCCTTGGAGAGATGGAGCAAGAGTGGGAAAAATAGAGGAAGAGATAGAGATAGAGAAGTGGGGAGGCAAGACGGAGGGAAGGAGTTTGCAGTGAGCAGCAGGTGATGAGCACGGACACACGCTGAGGTTTGGCTTCTCATTGGCTGCTGTTTCAACTCTTTTATTTTCATCCTTTTTTCAGTACGCTAGTTTAGTCCAGTGATTTCCAACCTAGGGGTCAGGACCCGCCAAAAGGTCACCAGATAAATTCGAGAGGCTATGAGATGATTAATGGGGAACGGAAATAATTGAATCACTTAAAACACATATTGAAAAGAAACCCCATGCGAGCGGTTTAGAGGGAAAATCTCTGTTTGGTGGAGCTTCTGTTTGCAATTCAAGAAAAAAAAAGAGTGTGTTGGACGATGCGATGAATTTCAAAAGCTTGTTTTTTATCCACTGTTTTCAAATCTGCAAAATAACCAAAGCTGTCAGATAAATGTAGTGAAATGTAGTGGAGATGAAGTATAAGATAACATCAAATAGAAATACTCACATACCAGTACCTCAAATTTGGACTTGTGTAAATCTACTTAGTTATTTTCTACCACTGGTTTTTGTAGCAGTGCTCACCAAACTATAAAGAAATAAAGAGTATAAAAAGTACATAGCCACAAAACTGTTTCACAGTTGTTTCACAAATGGCTGTGTAGAACCTTACATGTGACTCTCGTTCTCACTAATATATATCTCATCTTTTTTTTCCTCACACCTCACTCCCTCCATCAATAATTTAATAAGTCTTGCTTGCCAGTGTGACTGAAAAATTAATGTGAGCCAGGAGTGAGGGGAGTGTGCTGTTCCAGGGATGATGGATGGGGAGGTGGGTGTCATCATAGGCAGGGTGGGGGGGGGGGGGCAGGAAGGCTTCTGGATGCTGCTACACCACCGCCTCAGAAAAAGAACAGGAGAGGTCACATATTCACTTCACTCTGTGCCCTTGGTCCTCAATAATGTACCCGACAAGTGTGAAATCGATCGGACGTGTATTTGTTGAGATAAAGGCAAAAAGTAAAGTTTGGTGATAGTGCGCCACCAACTGGCCACACTGCGTTTACTCTGTTTCCTAGAAATACACCTGACAGAAAGTTGATAGGACGAACAGTTGCTGAGAAATGTGACAGCCACACGCAGACAGAGATCCCTAGTAAAGGTAGCTAATCAGTCTCATCCATTTTTAATTACAGAACACTGTAAGTACAGCGGTGTTGGAATGATTCGGCCCGTTCAACGTTGCAGCGGCCGACCGGGTTTGCCTCGTTCGCTCGTGTCAGCAAGTCTGCCGTCATGTCCCTGAACGCCTCGCTGGGAGGAGGTGAGAGTCTGTGCGGGGGGACTCTCCACACACACGTGTCACTTCACTATTTTTGGAAGTGGCTAAGATGAAGGTCTGACATCCTGAATGTAACTCGTCCCTTAACATAGAGTCGACCCCTCAGCGACCTCTCAGCCTATCAGTGACCTCTTAGCTCCTCCCAGATCCCCTATTATGACAGTAGAAACATGGCCCCTGGGGGCCGCTTCCCACTCTGGTCCAGGCTAAAATATCTCAACAGCTACTTGATGGATAACTATATAAATGTGTACATAGCTTTATTTTCGCTAGAGCAGCGGTTTCCAACCTTTTCCATCTCATGGCACACTTGAAAACCATAAAAATATATTTGTGGCTGACATCTGACTCTATAAACAAGATAAGGACCATATAATTCACTCACAGCATTTTTTTGGTTAAATATAATAAAAGTGATTGCTGCACAAGCAGATACTGACTGTCTTGAAAGTCATAGATTATAGATTTATAGATATTGTTATTATAGATTTTTGAAATATGAATTTAGACTTAGAAAATGTAAAAACTTGCAATATCCTAATGACCTTAGCTTTTTTAATTGAATCCAGTTTGGGTACAGTCAAGGGGGTAGAGGGTTGTGGGAAATCTCATTGAACCAAATACTGAACATTACTTTTGTTGTGGTTGTATTGCTGTTTGGAAGCCTTATTCCAATAAAAGTCTGGAACATTTTTATTAAATATTTGGACATAAAAATAGGGGGCGACACAGCGGCACTTGTGTTGATCAAACCTAAATTGTAGTGTGTGTGTGTGTGTGTGTGTGTGCTCCATGATAGGCTACCTGTCTGGGTGTATCCTGCCTCTCACCTGTAATGTGCTGGGATTGGCTCCAGCAAACCCCTGAGACGCTAATGATGACCATAGAATATATAGATAATAATCAAGTATAAGAAATAAGGACAAGCAAGTATAGAAAATGAATGAATGAATGAAATTGAAAATGGTCAACATGTGTTAACAAAAAATTGAACTGGGGATCATAAGACCCTAGGGCAGTTACACATCATGTTCCTTTATCTTTTCTTGATGTAAGATTGTGCTGAACTCAAAGTGCTTTTAAAATAGAGCTTTGTAACTTATAACCCCAGGCTTTTAAACCTTTATGACATCCACTGCTGAACATCGGCAGGTCTGACACTGACAGAGCTGCACTAATTTAACGTTCAGACGTGGAAACTTTACAATCAGAGCAGTGATGTCAGCCACATGGCTGCAGAGGTGAGGCCTTACCATGTAAAAAGAACACTGATGTGCATTTTTTTGCCTTGAGCAAAAAAACTGACACGATGATATATTCACATCAGAGGAACGTTGAGGTCGGAGACTGCTGTAAAGTCTTAGCACCTGGCAAAGTAATCGTTGAGTCATTGGTATTGATGAACAACCCCATCAACCCCCTGCAGATATATTGTGGTGATTTTGTACTATGGAGCAGTAAAAATCGTAATGCATCTTTAAGTCACTCGGAACACGATCCGCTTGTTAAAATGACAAAATATAAAATATATACAGCCTGCACAGCACGGCTCAGTGAACCAACTGGAACTTGTTTTGGGTTTTTCTTTTTTTCGTAACGGTGAGAGGTCAAAACTGCATCAGGACAACTAATCACACACCTAGGTCTGCGGGGTGTCATAAATTAAAGCTGGATAAAGCCTGGTGTTTGTTTAGGTATGCAACATACATCAAATGTTGAAATGTACAGTTTTTACTGGCTGAATATATCTCAAAACCAACAAGTTGTCCAAATAAAATGGGAGAACTTGTTGTTTTGACCATGCGCGTCCTGCGGCGTTTTTCTTATCAGACGTTTCCTCTATCAGCATTAATCAGCAGCAAAGACACACGATCTTTGCTCTGATTTCCTCTGGGATGTTCTTCCTGTATCCTCCTTTACAGGATGCTCACTGCTTACTATTCATACATTTAAATGCATTTGCACAGGGGAGCTGCTCAGTACAAGCACAATATTACACATTTGGCAACTGAACAGCCGTGGAAGCGGCTGGAAGATAAATGTCCTTCTCAATGTCACTTTGACGGCTGATTGCCGAGACAGGGGAGAGAGGATCCTTCATACACTCCCATCAGCCCGATATTCCAACCTGTCCCTCCTCCCTGACTATACACACCATTGTTATGCATTGTCTATAACCAGCTCCCCCTCGTGAATTCTCGATATCAATGGTGATCTCTCCTGGATGAATAAAAAGGCAAAAAGAAACATAATTATAGAGTCGTAGACCAGTTTGTGCTGCCTTAAAGGTTGAACGGAAATGCGGCCAACAGAAGTAGATGCCAGTTCGGCTTGACCATCTTTTTTTTTTTTTTTTTTCTTAGAACACAGAGTGTGCTCGAGGGCACAGGAGAAGAACAATATAATGGGATATTTTGTTTTGGCCAGCTCCCAGGCAGGTCTATTGTACTGTTGCGAAGTCCTGCAGGAGAAGGGGGTGGGAGGGGGGGTTGGCGGTTGGGGTGGGGGGGTGCACAGAGGAAGAGGAGAGAGCAGCCTGGGTGAACCCTGAGGGGGCTGGCTGCCGTCGGACGGAGGCGTTTGCGAGGCGCCAGCAGCAGCAGCGCGGCTTGTAGAGGGGACAGACCCAGACCCAACCACTCCACCACGCAGTCGCCATATGGCCCTCGTTTCTCAGGCAGCCCCCCTCACACCCCCACCCCTCCCTCACAGGAATTCCTGCCAGCCAGGAGAGAGGTGGGGGGGGGGGGGATTATGGGGACGACTGAGCTGAGATGCAACTGAGATGTGTGTGTGTGTGTGTGTGTGTGTGTGTGTGTGTGTGTGTGTGTGTGTGTGTGTGTGTGTGTTTGGAGGAAGAAGGTGCAAGAAGAAACACCCAAAAACAAAAACAAAAAAGCTTAAAAAGACACACATGCGTGAAACTTAGTTTTTTATTATTAATACTCAACACTTCATTTTGTTCATCATGTACAAAGAGAAAGAATAGTCTTATTTGAGCACTTATAATCGTAGATATCAGTATGATCCTTATTAGAAGTACCTTAGTGATGTTTTTTTTTTGCAATTTTCGTCGTGACGTGATTAATTTCGCTATTGAGATAACTTTGAGTCGATTCCATACAAAAAACAGAAGGTAAATGTCGTCCCCCGATATTCAGTATTTACACAACCTGTACAATTTGTTTTTTGTGTTCGTTTTGTTCGTATGGTGTAAAAATTTTGGTATTATTTCAAAGAAAAGGGCCACAAAAAGAGAAAAAAGAATGGCCGAGAATAATATTATGTATATCATTAATGTATACAATTGATACTATTCATATGTTACATTTTGTCAATTGAATGAGGCGACGAGTGTTTCCATAGAAGCTGTTCCACCGCGTGAAGCACATTTGGTAGCAACCCCTTATGTCATGTTGTCATCCATTTTCATTCAGATACAGCCAATCCATTCTCAAGATTTCTGTGGGAATTATGAGGATGGAGAACGGCAATATCAACAAACAAAACTGTACACAATTCAATAGAAAACCGGTATGCATCCATACAAAGCAAAACACACACGTAGGTAGAACTTTAGTAACTTTAGTAGAACATTAGTAAACAAGTTCTGTGATGAATTTGGGCGAAACGTTAAAATCAAAAGCTGCTTAATTTCTTCAACCTTCACAGCAAATTAACGAAAAGATCACAGTATAATTCTTCCGATCTGCATGAAATGAAATCAAACAGAGGGACTCTCATCAGTCACTGTGAACGCTGTAAAGTATCGACGTGAAACAGGACGATCATACACTTTCCCCCCTTTCCCGAAACGATCGGCGTCACGCTCTTATTTGGTCCAAAACGTGTCGGCACGAGCTGATATTCACATCCTCCCTCCACCTTCAGGAGGTTCCAGCCCCACTAAACTTTACCACATCCTTTTTCCTTGTGTTGTAAAAATGTGACACAGTGTTTTTTGCTTTTTTTTTTTTTTTGCTCCGTGTGAACCGTTTCTGAACAAATGTGTTGTGGCATGCGTGTGCGCAGGGGAAGGGAACCGATTCGGCCTCGAGGGGAATGAAGCCTTGTGACGAGGCCGCGTACGTCACAGCTGGACCTGCACACAGCTGGAGGAGGTCAAGGCCCTGATGGTAGTGCGTTTGCCACAGTGTCAGGTACACCTGGACTTTCCCAACAACCCGCATCATAAGTCATAATTTAGCCTTTGAATGCATGAAAAAAACAGGAAATTGATGCATTGGCACATACAGTTTACAGTAAGAGCTTTCTGTGTTTGGTCTTGCTGTTTATTGCAAATGAGGAAAATAAATACGTGTGTGAAAAATATTCAAACTTAGCAGAGTTTATGTGCGCACGGATACATTTTTCTCTTTTCAATCAACCCTCCAGACATGAAAGCAGTTGAGGAGAAAAAAAAAGAAAAAAAACAGACGAGAGATGAATTTCTTCTCTCCGGGCTGGGGGAGAAGATTATAAAGACTTATTGGAATCAGGGCCATACAGAAGACGAGCAGGGAAATAATTTTCTGACTGCATGAGGGACAGAAATCGCATATGTACACAACAAATTATATTTCCCGTCTCACAAGGAGAAAACAAGCAGTGCAAGTCGCACAAAGTAATTTAGCATCCAAAGCGTTTTTACTTGTTTTTTTTGTTTTTTTTCCTGTCAGATAACACAGATTAGGAATGTGTGAGCTAAAAATAGAGCAACAAGTGGATTCCCCCGAAGCAAAAAAGCTCTACATAAAATGAGACATGACAGAGCAAATGTTTCACCTTTTAATAAGGGGTTGCACAAATGCATTTCAGCTTCAAAATGGATTCTCGACAAGAAGGAACACTCATTCTTGGTTTTTCCACAATATTGTGCCGTAAAATCCTCAGCGATATTAACAGCATGCACACCGGGGAATAGCCCAGTGTGCATTTTTGTGTGTACATACTGTATATATATTTATATATATATATTCCTTTAACACAGTGATGTCTATCCCAAACATAGAGAGGGAACAGGATAGGCAGGGCCAGAGATGGCTCTAAATTCTGTGTGCAATCACCGTTAAGAGAGCCCAGGTCCAAAAAAGTTGGGCAACAAAAAACACAAAATATCTCAGAAGATTTTAACAAGGATCGCTGCTTAAAAATGAAGGATCACAATATACTGCCTCTATATGCAAACATCATCTATGTATACATGTAATATTGTATTCCATAAATGTGTAGATAATTGAGTTTACCTCAAAAAAGCATGAATAAGAGCTTACCTTAAAAAAGAGAGAATCTAACACAATTCAACTTAGCAAACACTCCTAAAACTAAACTCATCCCCCTTTTTATCACCAAACGTCTACACCTACGGTAAAGTATCCTCCGTCTCCAACACTTTAGTGAAAATAAGAAAAAAGCATAATTCTTAACATAATCAGAATACTGATCGGTAAACTATCAAGTAAACATGAGATTTAAAAGAAAAAAGTTTCAATTATATCACTTATGATTAGTAATATTTGTGTGTTAACTATATTTTGCATATTTTTTGTCCGTGTGTTTTTTTTTTTTTCGTTTTTCTGAGTTTTTATCGTTGTTTTGTTTATTTCTTAAATTGCTGTAAAACATATCGAAAGTTACATCCTGTCTGTCTGTTTACTGTACAAAGTGAAAAGAGTTTTAAATATATTTACAAGGAAAAAGATCGGAACTAAATACTGATGCTGACGCTGATTGATGCTGCCTGCGATGTGGCCGTTCGCCTGCTCGTCCTTATTCCCTCGCCGCCCGCCCCTCTCCTCCTCATCTCGCTGATAATGGTTGACCTGAACTTTCAAAAATGTGTGCGTATATAAAAATTCCAGAGATCCCAATCTATTTATTAGGAGAGTCACGTTGGGGGGGGGGGTTTGGAGGAAGGGGCATGAATCTGTTTGATTTAAGGCTAACTCGATCAGTCTCACTTTGACAGTGTTATCTGTGGAGTGGAAAGAGAGGCTGTTGAATTTATGAATAGTTATCAGCAGGTTAGTGGGGGGAAAAAAATGGAGCCGTTATCATTCAATCGTGATTAGCTTCCCTCCACAGACACACACACACACGCACGCACACACACCGACCTATTACAGTGGTGCATTTAGATCAGGGTATAAGATAGAAGTCCACACTCTGCACACTTCCATCATCCCAGGCCGGCACTCCAGCACAATCACCTGCAGCCCTTGAACCGCTGACACCCGCCGGCTAATCTGAGATCAAACCTTTAAACGCCTAATAGAGGCTTCTTTATTCTATACAGTAATACCATGAGTCATCATCAGACAGTTTGTGGAGGGAGGGGGTGGATGGGATGATAAGGCATGTCTACTGAGTGCCTGAACCTACACTGAGTAAAAAGTCCTGTGCAATAAAATGAGGCCTCTCCAGCTGAAATGACTATCTACATCAGTCAAAAGTTAACAAAAAAAAAAAAGAGACACAAAGCTTCTGCAAAGATGGTGACCCCTCAGTGAGTGTTACAGAGGGCTCTCTCTCTCTCTCTCTCTCTCTCTCTCAAACAGACATGATCCCCAGCAAAAGCTTGAATCAGCATCATTTTCAAGGGGCAAAGGGGGTTTGTAGCATTTAAAGACAGTGCATATATTAATTATACACAGCGTCCAAACGCAGCCTCTCAGACCAACGGGATGGATACGAGTGAGAGGCTGAAACTAATTAAGTGCCTGGTGACTGTTTAGTGTGTAACCTGAATAAAAGAAGTGTGTGTAGTGTAGCCGTGTAGTGGAGTGAGACGCTTCATCTGTGACAGTGGGACATCCTGAATACAGCTGCGACAGGGTCATAAAGCACTGTCCTGCACTTGATATATGAAATTATTATTATTATTTTTTTTTACGAAGGTATAAAACATCTCCGACGACGTCTCGTATCTAAACCATCAGCAGCCGGCTGTAAATGTGTTTACTGCGGTGTAGGCTCATAAATGTGACGAGAGCGCGGAGCAGCGTGAGAGCGTGCTGGATCCGTCCTGGTCGCGTGTTGAACTGGAGGACACATCCACTGGAGACCTTTAAGGCACGTCCTTCCTCGCAGTATGTTCAGCTATCAGCTTCTTGACGAAACATGTTCACAGTTACACAAGTTCGGACCGACAAATACTGTTTAAAGAGTGCGCGTGTGCACGTGTGCGTGTGTGTGTGAGTGTGTGTGTGTGTGCGTGCGCTTGGTTTGTAATGTCTCAAAACATCAAACAAGGATCCGTCAGCTCTTAAACGTGTCTTCCGAGATCCAGCTGGAACTTTTTTCCCCGCAAGGAGCAAATAAATGTTATGAGTGTGGAATAAAAATATTCTACAGAAAGCAGGAAAAAAAGGAAAATGTCAGTCTTTCTGGCTTGTTGGTTGAACTAAGAACAACCTTCCTGCTGCCACCAGGGGCAGAACAAAAGATACAACTACAATTACTAAAACAGTAGTGAAATATTATACCAACAGAACATGAAACAAGAAGAACTTAGTGATATCATAAGCAGTGTTATCATAATCAGTACTAACATCTTTGTTATTCACAATGTTATCAATATTATTGTTGTTCTTATACCCTGTTTTTTTCTATAAGAATATCTTATTATCATTCATGATTGTATTTCTCATAGCAAACGCGATCAGCTCTTTTGGCGTCAGGGATGAGGAGGAGGAGGAGCCCAGAGGGAGAGGAAGAGGAGGGAGAAAGGCAGGTGGAGATGTGGCCGCGGCGTGCTCGCCGCCTCCCGTGTGAACGTCTCCTTCCTGAAGCGACACGGGGGCAGACGGGTAGTCCGCTCCTTCTCGCAGTCTTTTCCCCACGAGCCGGCGGCGGGAGCCCTGGACGGCCTTCACATCTCGCCACGCCTCAAATGTCCGGTATCAACCACAAGGCGATAACAACCACAAGTACATGGACTTCTGCCTGGTTCGGCAGATGAAATGAGAGGCTAGAGGTTGAACGCTAATTAACTGTGTTTGGACATAAAAGTAGAGCAGCTTTGGCCGTTTGTGAGAGAGACGCTGTCCTGATTTATCACCCTGCGACATAAATCCCAGTCTCTTCCTCCTCCAGCTCGCCCCTCGTTCCCCCACTCGGCGCTGTCTAAAGGTCGCCGTGCGTGGACCGTGTCTTTAGAGTCATCCCTGATCTCCGATGGCGACAGGCCGCCTTCCGCCCCCCTCGCCGCCTCCTCCTCCACTTTTCACCCCTCACACGTCGGACTCGATGCTGGAGAGTTTCTCGTACACATGGCCATTGCTTCCGTTGAAGGGCCGCGGGGGGCCCACCCCCAGCATGGAGCCGTGGTGGTTCATCCCGCCCAGGCTGAGCTCTTTCGGGAACCGGGGGGCCACATTGGACATTACCCCAGCCGTGGCGGACGCCGGCAGATAAGATGTAGTGCTCATCTGGCCCCTGAAGTCACTTCGGCTGTTTTTGGCAACCTGCTGCTGCTGCTGCTGTTGCTTTTTCATGTAATATTGTTTGGCTCCGTGCATCAGACACTGGTCGTCGCCAAAGGTTGGTATAAAGGGGTTTTGGTTTACCCGGTCAGGGTAAAGAGATTTGGATAAAGAGAACGCTGCCCCGCCTCCTTCCATCAGAGACCTGTCCCTGTCCCTCATGTCTCTCTCGCCGATGGAGCGGCGGTGCAGGCCCTCGCCGCCCCTAAACAGGCCGAACGGCGAGCCGGCTCCTTTCCGGCCCTCGCCTCCGTAAAACAGTGGGTCCCTGTCCCGCTCCCGCTCCCTCTCCGAGCCGCCGTGCCGCTCGAATATGTGCGCGAATGGGCTGGTGCCCTCCATGTAGCGTTCCTTCTCCTTCAGGCTAACGCTCCTGGGCGGGGGCAGCATCCCTCCCACGCCCGCACTGCTCACCCCCCCGACCCCCCCCAGCCCCCCCATCAAGCTCCCCATGCCGCCCGAGTCTTCCTTCTGCAGGTCGACGAAGGCGTCGTACGAGTGCTGCCGCCGGAGCGGCTTGCCGATCCCGCCGCCCTTCCTCCTCTGCTGGGCCTGAGCCTGAGCCTGGGGGCCGGCGCCCAGACCTCCTCCCCCGCCTCCCCCGCCCTTCCCTCCCCCCATCTGTTCCAAGAGGTGGTTGTTGTCCTCGCTGATGTCGTAGAGGTTGCCTGTTTTTTTACAGCCCTCGCAGCGCATGCAGGTGGCCGAGCTGGGGCGGCTGTTTCCTCCGCCTCCCGAGGAGCCACAGCTCATCCCGCCGCTGTACACGCCGCCGCCCCCTCCCCCTCCGTGCATGGACATCTGCTTGCCCCCTCCTCCCCCGCTGGCCCGACAGTTCCTGCACTCCCACTCCCCCCCTGCCAGCCCGGATCCTCCCCCGCTCTTTGAATCTGACTTTTTGGGTCTGCTCTTAAGAAAGTCGTCCACTGGCACCAGGGTGGTGCAGGTCCCCACTACTCCGTCCCTGTTCCCCGGGCCCTCCGTCAGGTCCACATGCTCCCACTGAGGGACGCCCTCTTTGGGCCGAAACTGGTCCAAATAAAAATCCCTGACACTCTCCTTTTCTCTGAAGACGTAGGAGCCGCCGTCGTTGTTTCCTCCTCCTCCCCCTCCTCCTCGCTTGCGTTCGGAGGGGAACAGCGGCGGCGAGGAGGAGCGCTGGCTGTGGTAGTGGTGGTGGCTGATGTGGTACGGCTTCCTCCGGTAGCCCAGCTCGATCTCGTCCAGCTCCCGTCTGGACTTGGCCGAGGCGGGCCTCTTCTTTAGGCTGTCGCGGTACTGTTTGCGCTTCTTGGCGTTGCCTTCCAGGTTCCCGTATGTCACCGTGTGCGTAGAGATGTCAGACACATCAGAGCGTATGTTCCCGTCGTCGTCCCCTCTCCCCCCGCAGTAGCCGTGCCCAGGGATGTAGGTGGAACTCGAGGCGCCGCCCTTGAAGGAAAACTTCCCGTACAGGTCAGGCAGGCCTCCCTTGAACCCCTGGCCCGGCGGCGTCTGTCCAGATAACAGGTCGAACTTGCTCATGTTCCTGTGGGTCAGAGCCGAGCAGGGCTGGGTGGTGAAAATGGGGGCCACGCCCCCGCCCAGGCTGTCACAGTCGAACATGCCGCCCTCCAGGGAACTGGCGCTGCCCAAGCTGAGGGGCCGGTTGGGAGGGGGTCCGCTGAGCCCCAGCTGTGAGCCGTGGTGGTGCATGTAGTGGTCCTGGTACAGGTTGCTGTCCTTCAGGTGGATGTTGCCGAACGTCCTCTCCACCTCGCTGATGTAGTCGCTGAACATGTTGTCCTCCGGCAGGTATGGCGGTTTGCAGTCCGAGTGGCCCGCCAGGCTGCGCCGGTGCTCTGAGATGTCATAGACGGAGGACTCGCGGCGGATGAAGTCCAGGGCGCTGTGCGGCGAGCCGTTCACCCCCGACAGGGACGCCATGTTCTTAGCGGTGCGCAGGAGCCGCATGATGTTGGAATGGGTGTTGTTCATGGTGGCGGATGGCGAGTTTAGCGCCGAGCTGCTTTTCTCCTCGATCTGCACCCCGTGGATGCAGCTGAAGATGCCCTGTAAGGAGGAGACACAGGCAGGAGCAGCGTTAAAGACTGAAAGTAGAAACACTCCACTGAATTAAAGTACAGAAATATTATCAACAAATTGTACTTAGCATCAAAAGTATCCAAAATAAAAGTTGGCATCGTAAAATGACTGCATCATATTATATATGTGTATTATATATTTGTTTAATAAATTGTATATTGCAGCTCTCACACTAACTACAATCGTTCCATCTGAAATGTAGCGTGAAGCATAATATAGCATGAAATGGAAAGTGCTAAAGTAAATGTACTTAGTAAGTTTTCAACTATTGTTACTGACTTTTAAGTTCAAAGTTAAACGTTAGACTACAGTTATGTGTGAATGCAGGCAGAAAACATCTCATTCTAACTGAATCTTAAACCCTGCCCACCCTGCCATTTAAATGCTGGATGAGTGCAGCTCTTTCTGCTGATGCTGTCAATACCTCGCTCAATAAATGCAGAATATACTATACAGGACCAATGTTCATAATACATGTAACACCTCGTATATTAGCTGCTGTTAGATAAAGATGCCCAGCAAGAAGATTCAGAGAGTGATAATGTAGCTGCATGGAGGATGATTGATGGAGGCAGAAGGGATATAAAACCCCAGTGTCTCGCTGGTCAATACCTTTAATCAATATGATTAGAAATAGTCTGAACAATATCCTCCAGCAGTTATTAAGCACCTCAGTTCCACTACTCATCGATGCAAAGAATCCGCTCGTAAGAGAAATGCCGAGCCGAGGCTACACTGGCAGAAATAAAAACGGCTCCATTTACATCTGGTGATGCACCTTACGATATTCAGATAAAAAAAAGATGAATCTACAGAGCAGAGAGAAGGAGACATGACAGATGAGTAAAGGATCGGATCAATTCCAAACAATGATTTTAGTCCGTTTTCTTGGATGTTTGCAGCTGAACAGCTGAGGAATGTAAGGAGCGCTCCGTCCACTGTAAAAGATCAGAGATCAGCCAACCTCCGTCCCGTCCATCACTGCAGGGGCTCAGAGGTCAAAGGTCGTCTTCTCTGCTATTTAAACTACGACTCTCCCCCTCCTCCCCCCTTTTTATCCACTGATAGGACTCGTTGACCCTCAGCTCTCCTTTCCCCAGCCACTCGTTCCTGCTGGTTAATTAGCCACATGGACGGCGCCTGCAATGCAGCAGAAACGGCCTTCATCCCTCATCCCTGTTGCATAGATAATGTTATTACTTCTTTCAATTTCACAGTCTGTTAACAGCCAAGTATGTAAAGCTTGACAGAGGCTAAAACCAAGAGAGGTTAACACAAATGACTCAACAGTATTCTAGAAATATGGGATTTGGACAGGAATCTTCAAGCGGAGGAGTGTTAACTCCCACTGGCGTGTAGACTTTTTTTTTCCACTAAGAACCATCTTTCAATGTTTACCCCCCCTCCCCAATTTGCCTCTTCATATACCCTGTCATCACTTCGTCCCCTTTGTTTTTCCTTTATTATCGTCCTCATTACTCCCCACCTGTCACATCTACGTATGACATCATCTCATCTCCAGCGGGAAAAAAAAAAATCTGAAACATCCACCTTAATCTCAGGATGATGTTTCCCCCATTAGGTATTGACCTTTATAGACGGCGAGGTTGTATTGTATTGAACAACGATGGCATTTTAGGGCAAGGTCAGGAGGGACATTCATTGTGCAATTTTAAGCTCTCCCTCCCACACACACGCGAATAGCCAGCAACACAAACTGCGGCCGGGAACAACAAGTTAATACTGTAGTGCATCAAATCTCGGACATTTAACAAAGTGATTGCTGCTTCGTATTCAACGGCAGATTTGGTGATTACTCCACAGACCCACTTAATGTAACAGTTGGCAAGTTGCTGCTGGCCCGTTGCTGCGGCCACTGATTATTTGGGCAGGATGTGTGAATAGCAATAACCGTGGCCTCGGGCTCCCAAGGAAATTTCAATCCACCGAGGAATCACAGCAAAATCTATAAGTGATTAAACTGGTACAGAGATGCAGGAAATCAACAAACAACTAGCTTCCCCCACCCGTAAGATTGTATATGGAGCACCTACATAAAACAGATGATAATTTAATATCGCCTGTGTGAGTCTGTGGTGCTACATGCAAATTAACTGTCATGGTTTGATGTGAGGGCAGTGAAAAGTGGAGTGATTAAACCTCTAATACATTTACTGCTCATAAGCCATTAGAGGCTTTTTAAATCGATAAAATTAATTTGTTTCAGTGTTGCAGGTGGGACCTGGAGGAGCAGGTAGCCGGGGGAGAAGCGGCTCACAAAGCCCGGAGCCTAGAGGAAGAAGGAACGCTAAGCAGACCGTGAGGCCGTGACCGGAGCCCACGTGACCCACGCCTAGCGTGACAGATGTCTCATTTTTTACACACGCCGGGCTTAAATGTTAATTGTGGCAATAACAATAAAGTTTATTGGATTACGCTGTGAAATTAAGAAAGCGGAATCAATCTGAGTGGCAGAGCAAGAAACAAAAGGGGAAAGGCAGAGATTGGCCGAGGCCGAGGAGAAAACACTCCAGCAAATGAGACAATGTGTTGCCGCGGCTCGGGATTGTGGGAGAGATAATAAACTGTTGCTGCTTCGCAATGCTCGGCCCGTGCTGCAGATGCAAATGAACGCTCTCGATGAATATTTCCTCTGAATATTTTAACATACTGAATTATCTGGCCACATTAGTGGACACACAAGGTTCATTTGTGCTGTCGCACTGTTGCAAAGACAGAGGCAATCTAGTAAACGAGAGCAATCAGTGATTGTTACACAAAGCATAATTGCTCTCAGATCCAGTTCCCATACAAACTATAATGATGTAATAAGCAAAAACAACAGTGAGCAGCCTGTCTTTGGAAAGGAGAAGACAGCTGACATTTTAGTGGCTGATATTTTATTACACACCAACTTAAACACGGCGGCAGCAACAACGGAAAATTAACACCACACAAAATAATCAAAGTTGTGCACTGAAGCGCAATATTAGAGCAGAGAGGGGAAAATGTTAGGTCGTTTTTTTTTCTTTTTTTCCTCTCCTGTAGCCTTGTTTTTCTTTGCACAAGGCGTCACAGCAGCTTATCAAATGGAGGGAGGGAGCAGCGGCGCTGGTGTGTGGCTCTCTGCTGTAAATTAGCCACGTGGTTTTAGCCTGCAGCGGTTCACCTTCACAGGCGCACGGTGAATTACACCACAGCCATGTCAAAACAATTGGAATGCAAATCAAATACCTCGGGGGTGACTTTGGTCCCCTGGGATCCGGTAATCTACCCTCGCCGGTCCCGTGGCTGATTTTTCTTGAGTGAAAATATTGATTTTGGCTCAACATTTTGTAAATATTTACCTCATGGACAACAGGAAGGATGTTACAACAGGAAGCAGAAGCTCCTCTCCCTGTGTATACTTTAGAAGTCAGACTTTGGTTTTATTCGGTGTGAAATCTACAGTGGTGGACGAAAGACTCAGACGCTTCACTCTAGAAAATGTTGAAATGTCAAAAAATGCTTAAACAGGTATAAGTTCTGAATTAAAAATATCACTTAAATAATAATACTTCTGTATTATCAGCAAACACTTTGGATTGATTTTGATGAATGATCATTGCAAGGGAGGGTATTTGTATATGTGTCAACAATGTGATATTGTCCTGAATATTGAAAATAATTGAAATATTTTGCTAAAACTTCTGGCATATACTATGTGTATTTATCTATGAAGGCAACATGGAAGGTCATTATGTGAAGATATTTCCACATAGATTTTCATGTTTAGCTACCTGCATACCATATCTTATCCAAATGATCAAAAATTCTCTTTAATCTGTATATCTTCATCTAATCGATAATTCATAGATCCCAAAAATGTGTTTACAATACTCTCATTATCACTTGATTATTTCTTTGTAGTATTGTATCATACATCATTCAATTCATCATTTCTTTCACTACATTCTCCCATTGACCCCTAACTGTTCTGTCCTGTCTTATATAATCAGAGGTTGATCCAATCATCATAATAATCAGCTTTGATGTGTATCTATCAGATTGATGCGGTTGACCACGGAATGACAGTTCAGGTAGTGTAAGCACAGTCTTCAAAGGGAAGATTTTAAAGTACTTTAAACAGATTTTCCTCTCAGGTTTTTAGAGTGAAATCTTCAACCTCCTGAATGTTGCCCCCCCTCTGATTTTATGAGAGAAACACTGCTGCTGTGTGTAAACTACTGTTTTTTGGTATCAGCCACTGCAAAATTTAGAATGTGCAGGAGGTATTGTGTTACTGTGCTTGGTTTTGATGCTTGAAAACATCCATGGTGTATATGTATCTGCTGCAGTGTGCTGGCTCTGCCTCAGATCAACTTCATTGGTTGTGTTTTCATCTGTCAATCAAATGTTAAGGAAACCTATGAAGTTTTTCAAAAAAGGAAAACGTGAATCAGATTTCTTTCCATGATCTGTTCTGGAGAAAATAAACTCGACACAATCATGCAGTTTGCCTAGTTACCAGTGGCTAAAATAAACACATTAGAAGAAGTAGAGGTTGAGTATGGAAAACAACAACTTATCTATGACAGAAATATGTTTCAAATGTGCAAATTATAACCAGCTAAGTATTGAACTGAATCGTGCCATGTTATCTGGAGACAAGAACAAAGCAAGTGCATATTATGGGATTATCTAGGACAATGGAAACAGCTTTTTAATTTGAAAAGTTGCAGACTTTTTTTTTTTAAATTGCCATTTCCATCAAGCTTTTTAATGCAATGCACACTTTGCCTATTTATATTTAATGTTTGTGAATGTACAGGCATTAACAGAAATGACTGACAGGAGTCTCCTGTCATTCATTTCTATACCTACTTATCCCTCATTTGGATCACGGGGTCTGCTGGAGCCAATCGCAGCACATTACAAGTGAAAGGCAGGATACAGCCAGACAGGAAGCAGACTATCATGGAGCACACACACCTTTCAGTCACACACACTCCCACCTACGGGCAATTCAAAATCTCCAATTAACCTCAGCATGTTTCTGGACTGTGGGAGGAGGCTGGAGAACCCAGGTTCAAGTCCTTGAGAGTCTCAGTTCAAGGACTTGAAGCTGAAAGCTTCTTGCTGTGAGGCCAGTTTCCAACTGGGGTAAATATGCCACTTTAATACCGACACACCACACACATGGATTAATGTGAATTATCAATGAAGAAATAATGTGGATGGTGTTTTGTATATCAGCTTTAAAGTATGAACTCCTCACCCTGCTGATGGAGAAGACGAAGCCGGGCTGGCCGGAGCACACGCCCATGAAGCAGAAGCGCAGCTGCCAGTAGAACCAGTGCTCACAGATGAAGGTGATGAGTGACAGAGCCATGGCAGCTCCCAGCATGTAGAAGACGCCTGCCATGTTGTCCACGTCCAGCTGGCTGGACATCACTTCGTTCTTCTCGTGGTGGCAGATCCCCGTCAGCCACAGGGACTCCAGCTCCTCCATCTCACCTGGACGCGGGAAATGTAAAACACACGTGGGAGGTTGATGGGCAAGAGAAAGAGAGAAAGAGAGAGAGAGAGGATGGACAGAGCGAGTGGATGGATAAACAGAGAAACAGATGGTGAGAAGGAGGAAGGAGGCAGGGAGAGATGGTGGGAGACACGTTGACGGACAGAAAGAGAAAAAACATGAGACAGAAGACAGGGGCATGATGATGACATGCGGCAAAGTATTTTTATGATTTGTTAGGGAATTGATATTGAAGAAAGAGGTGTGAAAAAGTGGGAAGGAATGCAAAACATAAAGGCGAGAGGAGGGATATGATGTAATAACAGGATGAGTGTCAGAGGGATGGAGAGAGTGATGCAACACAAGAAGAGGAGGAGGGAAGGAGGGTCAGTGTAGTTAGAGCAGCCCTGAATTTGCAGTCAGTTTCATAGCAGTTGCATGTGTGTGTGTGTGTGTGTGTGTGTGTGTGTGTGGAGTGATGCTGGTCCCTGAGCTTATGGGCTCTTTGTGGGTCACCTTCTGTTTCATTACGAGCTGTTCTCTATCAAAGCCGGCTGTGGTGGGACAGCGTCAGCTTAATTAATCAAACA
Organism: Eupleurogrammus muticus; assembly: GCA_036785175.1. Lineage (NCBI taxonomy): Eukaryota > Metazoa > Chordata > Actinopteri > Scombriformes > Trichiuridae > Eupleurogrammus > Eupleurogrammus muticus. The sequence goes on along the minus strand of JAYKQN010000011.1, from coordinate 20,441,109 downwards.
TTCAGCCAGTGTCGCCGCACGTCAGAGCAACTCCTGCACCCGGAGCACTGGCTGGGCTCTGAGCGTCAACGAGGAGCTCCGCACGCACACACACACACACACACACACACACACACACACACACACACACACACACACACAGACTAGCAGACACACACACACACACACACACACTGCACAGCAGCTTCTGCTTTCAGCTCTCTTACAGTGGCAAATAACACACTTGGGTTTAGGTGTAAAGATGTTCAGAGAAAGTTTATTAAGAAAAAAAAGCCACTCCAATCCTGTGGGTTATATCTCTCGATTTCATTAAGAGAACATTTTTTTTTATTTAAAAAAAAAAGGGGGGAATTTTTTTGATGTTCTCTTGGAAAAAGTGGAGAATGCAGATGGAGTGTTAAAAGTGATCTAGAACAGCATGGGTGTTACTATTAACATTAGAGGATGTGAAAGCTGCAGTGATGAAAACATGCGATCTTTCTGTGTCTGAACTAAAAAGGCTCTTTAGATATAAAATGATTAACAGCTACCCTGCAAGAAGAGAAATCTTAATATGTAGAAAGACTTATTTTTTTTTGTAAAATTAGTCTAATATTGAGTAGAATTATTTTATTCCACTGACAGTTTACTTATCTTATTTCAATTCTTTCCTGATTTGGGTCAATTTTTTTAAGAAAACAAGATTTTAGATTTTAAGATTTAGATTTTGCAGTGTAGAAGAGCGATTAGTGTTAATTTTTTCTGTTGTTTAAATGTTTTGTGTTATATATTAATCACTGATGGCAGTTAATGAAATTTTCATTGCTTAATCATGAATCCACAAACAGCATAAGGGGATACAGGTAGAAGTTTGTCGACCTTAGTATGAACGTTAATTCATGACCTAGAAACTGCATTTTTACAAGTACAATCTTCAAGCAAGGCTCACTTATTTAATGTTTGCGCTGCTTTCAAATCACATCTAACCATCCTCATCACCTGAAACTCTGTGCTTGTAGTGGGTCACGTGATGGCGGCCTGTAACCTTAATGTCTACTGTGGAGAATAACGCTGGGGGAATGACGCAAAGGACCCTGAAATATTCCGCTGACAGAATAAGGATTCAGCTGACATTTGATTCAATCAGACAGCTGCAGACTGTCAGAGGAAGTTCAGTGACAACTTTTGCTCTTAGCCCTGTTGCCCCGTGTTTTTTTCTTGTTTCCCATTTTTCTTACTTCTTGTCATTTTCCATAATCACTGAAGGAAAGGAAAAAAAAAACGGCTTGCAGTGAGAAACCAGAAGAGGTTTTACTGATTTCATTTATAGAACAGTGGAAAAAGCAAACATTTCATCACTGATGCCTGGTATCTTTGAAACAACATCTTTTGTTGAACTCAACCAAGCTGCAAGTGACATGAAAACTTTCCATCAGACAGCCAGAAATCAAAGAATCAGAAAATCACACATTTTTTTTCTTTTTTCATGGAATCGGTGATGCATTTTCTGCTCAGGCCAGTGTCAAAAAAACCCAAACTACCTTCCAGCCATCATACCAGGCCACCGGGCCTCACCACGTGAGTCTAAGCGCTTTCTAGGCCACCAGGAGGGGAGTGGATGGCGAGGCGTGGCAAAGTGACATTGAAATCCTGAGAGGAGCGAGACAGGGCCGCCTGGTTCCTGTATGAATGTTTTCGCAGCGGCACAGAGGGGATGTTACTGCAAGACGACCCACATTCAAAGACACACACACACAAAGAGTTTCACGTACACAGTTGGAAAGAACTATTTGTAAATTAAATACATGAATAACTTAGTCAATAAGTCACACTTATTGAAATATATGAAGGCTGCTATGTTATAAATAGTCAATAGTCACTCTACAGCATGCGCACAGACACGTACACAGATAGGCATTCTCAATTTCAGAGGACTGACCCATATTCACGTGCACACACACACACACACACACACTCACACACACACTCCACCGTGTAGAAATACACCCGCAGCTATGCTGGCACCCCTAACTGGGACGCAGTATAGTGGGCCCCGCAGGGCCCTTGGTTCAGGATGCTCACAACATGTTGGACTGAGCCCAGATAAACTGGCTACAACACACACACACACACAACCGTCACACACGCTTTACACAGAACTTCCGTTCCAAACTTCCATTACATTTCACACTCTGAACTGAGCTGTATATCAAAACAGGACATTGTGAAATTAGACCGTGAGAGTCGATAAACTCAGCCAGCAGCCGCTGTCTGTGACATTTTGACTTATTCATGATTAAGAGTTTTTACTTGAAAACCATAAAGCATACACCGTGGTTAGGAATGGACATTCTGAACACATTTCATTCCGTTCCCTGCTCGTTCTCAGACTCATTAATGCTCCAGCTCGAGCTGACAGGAATGAAGTGTGTTTCGGGAGAACGAGCCCCGCAGAGCTTAGACATTCTCACATAAAAAGCAAGTGAGATCGTAAAGCATAGGGGCCTCCACATTGAAGCTGAATCTCAACCTATATCACTGTCTTACCTTTTCTGTGTGCAGTTCATATACAGTGTGACAGTGGGATTCCACAGAGACAATTTATCACCAACTTTGTGCACACCCAAATTCCAAAAAATGACTGTGATTTTCTCCTTGTTCTTCCAACCATTATTCTAAAGAAACTACAATCATATTTCATTAAATCTGGCATATGATAACAATGTTCTCACCAACTTAATTGCATGTATCTGGTGGCCACTTGGTAACAACCATGTGATCAGATTTGTCTTTAAAAAAACCTGCAGGTAAGTGAAACACATTAAATCCATTACTCCAATACTGTCTATTCTGTAGAAATCATTCACACTTCACAAGACTTCTGTGCAATGAGGGATTATTACCAACATATGAAGTGGTTCAAATGATCTGTTACAACTTGTCCATCGATTTCTTGCCCCAGATTTCAGCAATTAACTCTGGGAATACAACGTTGTCATCACAACCAAGTGGAGTCAAGTCTTTCATATTTCTCAATGCACAGACTTTGCCCAGCTTTAAACACACCGAATTTAATCTCTCAATGACCAGAAATGGGAGTTTATGAGGTTATGAAGCAGTGTGTTTTCATTTCTCTGCAGTCGACAGCTCCTGGTTAGGATTCCTTCTGTGTTCATCATTCAGGAGGTTTTTACCAGGAGCTGAGTTGTCCTCAGAGCCTCTCTCTCTCTCTCTCCAAAACAAACAGACCCGGTGATTAAAGCCAGTAAAAACAGTGAACAAAGCAGTTTCATGTTTAAAATCGATGTTTGTCCAAGACTGGTGCTTCAACCAAAGCTAATGTTTGCTCTGCTTTTTGCTCTTAATAACTTAAGATACAGTCCTTTGATGACTAAAATCCATCATCTAGTTCAAAATGGTTAAAAAAAACCCCAAGATATTACCAAGTGTAACGTAAAAATTTGACTTAAAACTGTATCAGGTGTACATTTATATTTTATACTTTGGGTTATTAACCACAACACAGATACAATCATATAAGGGATGTTGAGAGAAGCCAAATATTTTATGCATGATTGTTTAGATTAAAATCCATATTAAAATGATGGATATCTATAAGTGAAAATTATTGGAGCTATTTGGTATAGTTAAGTATGTAATTAATTAACAATTTAACTAAGGTTCATAGATCATTTTAAGCATTTTCTTTCAGTAAAGTTATAAATGATTTAATTGAGGTAGGAAGAATAAAATAAGATGGATTTATTCCTTACAGCTTAAAGTGTGTGGTCAATGCTGATAATTAGAAGTTATGTTCTGTTTATTTCCTTGATGGTGCATCTTCAGGTGATTAAAAACACAATGACTTTTTGCTGATATTGTGCAGTATGATTAGAACAGGGGGAAAAACAGTTGGCCTCACCATCTCCAAACAGCTGCAGGATGGCCAGGTCCACATGTCTCTTCCAGAGCGATTCCTTCTGGATGGCGATGCCGTACCCCGTGGTGGCGAAGATGTAGCCGCTACCGATGGTCACCAGCTTGCAGCCCTCGTCCCTGCCGGCCATGTAGTTAAGGACGGCCGCGTCATAAATGAACGCGTCTAATTTGCTAATGAAAAAGAGGGAGAGAGTTGGCGATAGGTTACAATTAATTAGCACTTAGGAGTCAGACACCACAGCTACAACATTCCAATTAACCTGCTAAATGGCACTAAGCTGCTGATAAGCGTAATAGACTTCCTCTTGGTTTGCCAAAGGCTGGAGCTGCCTGGCACACAGGATGGCCAAAAGGTACACTTGATGAAAACTGAGGAGTGGAAGTATTATTGGAGTAATTAAGCTCCAATGTGTTTACACAAAGACAGGTAAGAACAACAATAAAACAAGGGACTTTAGTATTGATTTCTTTTTCCCACAATTTGCTTTATATCTAGCTTTATATCAATTAATGGTGGTCATATAAAATATGACCACCATTAATTGAATCTTTTACACATCACAACTTGTTACAATCAAATTGTATCCAGGCTTAAAAACACAGCAAAACAATGCATATTTATTTAGTTAAAAATCTGTAGATGACAGTTCCCAATTTGTTAGTTACGGTTCTCTTAAAAAATATTTACGTAGCAGGTTATGTCTTCAATTATTTTTTAACATCTTTATGCATGGATTGTAAATTGGCGGGGTGTTTTAATCTGAAGTGGGAGTTTATCTTATATGTAACATTTTAGAGGGCTTTAATTTAAAATCCCACATCTGACTGGATATTGTCTGAGTGACATTCTGAGGTTTTCTGCTGTCACTCTGAAATGAAATTGGTTTGGGTTTCGCAACAAGAGTCTGTCATTTTGGTGCTTAAAAGCCACATTGGAAATTTGTTATTTTTATTTAAGTATGACTAATCGTTCACACAATAAAAAAAAACAAAAAACATTCCCCAACAACGCAGAGGCCAGTTTAACCACATTCTGTACAGTGGAAGCTGACTTGACTGCAGTAACAGAAATATCAGCGTTAATGTAATAAACTGCATCAGTTTGGGACAAATTTGTGCACAGAGAAGAGGAGACGAGACAGAGAGAGAGTAGGTGTTATGCCAAACAATTTGCTGTGCACAGTTCTACAATGAAGTAACATTTTACCCATTTTAAATAGTCAATAGCATAAAATCAATGGTCGATGTTGATATTGTGGCAAGCCGCCATAAATAAATCAATATATGGAGGCACTGACAGCTGAACTGTGTCAATCCTCACCCGGCTTTAAGACTCTGCAGAGCCTCGTTGACGTTCTTCTGATGGAACTTGGTCATGTAACCGTGCATCTCCGGATAGTTGTTCCTTATGTTTCTCTCTGTACTCCCATTTGGGACGGTACCAAACCGAAAAGGAGGCGAGAAGTCGTTGGGACTCTGGAACTGAATATGGAAGACAGACCAATCGTGTAAAAAATATCTATGTTACAAACTGAAAGTAAATTAAGAAAGAAGACTAGAAGAGTGAGGGCACTAACACACGAACGCTGTTCATCTCACCTTTTTGTCTGAGAGACCGGTCACCTGGTCGATGTATTCCTCCTGGATCATGAACGCAGCCAAGTTGGCAGTGTAGGAGGCCAAGAAGATGACAGCAAAGAAGGCCCACACTGACACCATGATCTTACTGGTGGTTCCTTTGGGGTTCTGCACTGGCACGGAGTTGTTGAAGACCAGACCCCACAACAGCCAGATGGCTTTACCGATGGTGAAAGATGGGCCATGAGGCTCTGGAAGAGACCACAGTATGTGAAGTAAATAGTCAAATGATAATACATCTTTTTGTGTTTTCACATTGTTTTAATATTATTTAACAGAGGGTCTGTGAACGCATCTTGGAATTTCAGTGTGGTCTATACTTGTAGTTTATATTTAGGAAGCTGCAGCTACTGTGTAGAGAGTAAAGTTATCTTACAAAGTGTGTTGTGTGTTAGTGAGAAATAAAAAAGCAACTTAACTGGGAATCTTACATTGGCCGTGTGATTGGTGCAGGAAAACAACGAAAGTCTGTAATAGTCGTTGTGATCTGGAGCTGTAACACTGGAGCAAAAGTGCTGCTGCAGGATAGCTGTATTATATGTAAATATCTGGGTTTTAACATTTTTTTTTTGTAAAATATATTTTGTGGCATAGACGCGAAGTTCTTTAGTGAGGACACTAACCTGGGTCTGCTGTTTATGAGATAAGAACACTACCCCCTACACTACCACAGCACACCCACAGGATTATAAGTTTAACATGAATAATAATAATGATCATGATGATGATGATGTTTTGACTATCCATCCAAACAATTTTAAGAAAAAAGGATACAAAAATCCACCTGAAAAAATTCACAGAAAGGGTTACAACCATTGTGCGACATGCAAACTTTGTCCGAAAATGTAAAAATCCCTTTTTATTTATGAAGAGATTTGGAACAGGAAAGATAGTTTGATTTGCTGACATATTTTTAAGATGATGTGGAATTATCTTTAGCCAGAAAGTATCAAGGCTAACATACAGGGTAAAGGAGAATTAAGAGGGGTCAATTCTTCAGTCATGCCATTGATACATTGTTGTGTTGAATTCTTTTGAGTCCAACTTCGATCTGCACTCTTCATGATACCAAACTCCCACAACGCCACAGCCAGATAAAAGCAGGAGGCACAGAGAAGAGAACAGCACTTCAGGGAGGTATACGTCTTCTCCAAAACATGATGAGGGATGAGAGGAATGAGAAAAGAAGATAGCCATTGTCTAAATATAGCCACATCAGAGATAGAGTTGTGGGAACACATTGATTTTTTTATGTGTGTTTCTCATCTCTTTTGGATGTGGAGATCTAACACAAGACTAGCCCTGTACTGTCAAACACGGGGTGTCATTTTGGGAAATATGGAAATATATGCAAATGGATTGTCCGGTGCGGAAGAAGCAGCACCCGGAGGTGCGCTGGAAGCTGCACAGTGAGACACACCTGAGCATGATCAAAAGAGAGCAAGAGGAGCAGCAGGAGGAGGAGCAGGAGGAGGAGCAGGAGGAGGAGGAGAGGAGAATGAAGTCATTGGGTCAGTGAGGACGGCTGCTCTATATGTGGAGGCAGCCGGCACTGAGTTTGTGCAAATCTGAGTCTGTCAGTCTTTGCACACAGCAAAAGATAATTTATACAAGATGGAAAAAACTGATATGTTACAACCAGAAAGACATGAATTTAACCAGCTGCTGGACCTGTGCTTGCTTGGTTTACTTGAATAAAATGACTAGTTGGATCATTACTCATTCACACTCACTTTAACTGGAGGATCAAAGCATGTTCCTCTGCATACTTTGGATCCTCATTTGCAGACTTGATATATTTGTGGTTTAAAGAACTGAAATAATCTCAGTATAGTTTCACATCGTCCTCTATCTCTCTGCAGCTCTGTTTTTTTTTGTTCCTGTTTCTTAAATAAGACTCTCTTCTGATTGGCTGATTTGCAAGGCTCTGAATGGGTGGCGACCATGCAGTTGTGACATCACAATTTCACAGAAGTCCTGACGGCTCATTTTAGGGCACAGTATGAATATGTTAATCTGAAGTTTCACACTTATACACAGCTCTATTATTCATGTGTGGCCCATGTCTGACTATGGTTCTGATGTTTGGCTTCATGTGAACATACAAACTGCAACACTGTATACACAGGTTTCATCACAGGAGTTGTAGAATGGAAACCTCCAAACATCAGGCAAAAGATAGAATTGTAAAGATGTCTGACCCAAACAGATGTTAAATTGGGACATTTATCATAGTCATCCTTAAGTAAATTAGCTGGAATCCTTATTTTAGTTAAATGATGTCATTTATTTTTTAGGACAAGTTTCTGTGTGGTATCTGGACGATTGGAAGTAAAATGTTTCTGGTGTATAAACAAAAATTTGTCTCATAATGGATACATCTTATGTGAAGAATAATTGAAACAGAAGAAAAAGATCCCTCTGTGCACAGTAAGGTTAAGGAACATTACCAATAACCATAGAGACACTGCAGAGGAAGACTGACTGCGTTTGTTGTGTGAACTCGAGGATGAGATTCATTTTATGTTTATTGTCCTGTTTATGAGAATGTAAAGGATGTGCATTTTTAGTCGAATGTCTTCCATTTATGTTGATTTGCTTTGAGCTGGATAATTATGAAAAAATGTAAATGTGCTTTAGGAAGGAATTCCTTTTTATAGTAGTTTCTACAAATTCTGTAGAGTAAATGAGAGCTGTATTGTTGGAGTCTTATAGTCTTATAGAGTTTGATCATTTTATGGCCTTCACAAATGAAGAGAGGAATCAATGAATCCATCATCCATATTTGTTTTCATGTGGTCTTAGTCTCACATTCAGGACATTCATGTGTTTGTTTGAGGTTTTTGTTACGCACCAAAAGACTTAATGCCTTTGCTTATAGCCATCCATCCATCCATCCATCCATTGTCTATCCCGCTTATTCCCTTTTGGGGTTGCAGGGGTCTGCTGGAGCCTATCCCAGCGCGTTAAGGCGAGAGGCAGGGATACACCCCAGATGGTCGCCAGCCAATCGTGGGGCACACACACCATTCACACACCATTCACTCTCACACTCACACCTATGGGCAATTTAGAGTTTACCAATTAACCTGAGCATGTTTTTTGTATTGTGGGAGGAAACCGGAGTACCCGGTGAAAACCCACGCAGACACGGGGAGAACATGCAAACTCCACACAGAAAGGCCCCAGACCCAGGCCCAAGGCGGTCTTGAACCTGCGACCTTCTTGCTGTGAGGCAACAGTGCTACCCACCGCACCACCGTGTCGCCCCTGCTTATAGCCAATGATGATTTATAAATATTTAACAGACACCTTCATCTGACCTTCATCAACCAAGTTCTTGGAGTTGTTCTGTGTCAATGATTAGTCGTGGCAGGCAAGAGCATTCACTGTAAACACTGTTTTATGTAGGTAAATGCAATACAAATAGAATTACATTTACTACTAATAGAACATGATGCATTATTTGTATATAAAGGAGATTTTAGGAGAGTGGAATAAAAAAAGATGGCAACAGAAAGAAGCTGAAAGCACTGAGAAGTCTTCAAGCATATGTTGCAAAGACACAATTTCACTGGTAAATTCAACCTGAGCACGCCCTCCCATCTGCTGCTCTGAGCAAACGTGTGAGAGGTGTATCTGCATCTATTTACATCTATATTCTCAAACTCTAGTGCACATCCACAGCTCCTGTTTATGAGCGTGTGTGGTGTGTGTGTAGTTGAGGCGTCTCACCTTTGCCGTCAGCCAGACAGCGGTTGTAGCCCACAGGGCTGAAGTACTCGAATATAAACACGGCCACTGCTGACACCAGCAACAGCATCACGAACATCATCACCCACACATCCGCACTGAAGGGCTCTGCAGGGCGGGAGAGAAAGAGAGAGAGAGAGAGAGAGAGAGAGAGAGAGCGAGAGAGAGACGGAGAGATGAAGGGAGACGGGGAGACGAGGGATTGAGGGAGGCAGTGTGGACAGACAGAGATAAGAAAAGAGAAGAGAGAGGAAAGGGAGTTGTAAGGAGGCAGAAAATAGGGAAGAGACGAGGGACATCGGGGGAGAGAAAGAGAGAGAGAGAGAGAGAGAGAGAGGAAGAGGCAAAAAGAGTGAGGGTGGTGGAGAGAAAGAGAGGAAGAGAAATTGAAGCGAGAGGGCAAGAGAGATATGCAAATGTGGTGCGCCAGATTAAGAAGAGGAAGGGAGAGTCAGAGAAATGGAGTAGGAGTGGGAAACATAAGAGGGCAAAGAGACAGAGAGTGAACAGAGACAATAAATAGTTAGCCATATTATCATGCACTCCACTTCCTCCTGCTAGAAAAACTTGGCTCTAATCAGTTGATGTGTCCGCTAAACCACTTTTAATTCCACTTCTAAAAGTGGAAAAGAGGAAGTCAACCTAACGTGGCCTTGAAGATCCTACAAGACCGAGCGCTGACTTTGTTTTTACCGTTTTTATGATCTCATTCAAATTCAGATGCTTCCTTCAACGTGTCTCCTCTCACCTAAGAAGGCCGAGGGCGAAACGGTGCCGTTGCTACGGGAGACCATGACACTGATGCCTGTCTCGATGAAGGGGACGGAAAAGTCAATGACCATCGACCGCTCCTCGTTGATGGTCAAGGAGCCAACGGCCATGTGGGCATTTTTCAACACCACCTAGGTGACAGACAGGAAGAGACTGAATGTTACTCAACATCCATCTAACCATCAATTCATACATGAATCCATCTATCCATCCATCCATTCATCCATCCATCCATCCATTCATTCATCTATCCATAGATATATTAATCTATCCATCCATAAATCAGTCCATCCATCCATCCATCCATCCATCCATCTATCCATCCATCCTTCCATCATCCATCCATCTATCCATCCATCCATCCATCCATCAGTCCATCCATCCATCCATCCATCCATCCATCCATCCATCTCACTATCCATCCATACATCAATCCATCCATTCATCCATCCATCTTTCCATCCATTCATCCATCCATCCATCCATCCATCCATCCATCCATCCATCCATCCATCCATCATCCATCCATCCATCCAACCATCCATCCATACATCAATCCATCCATAGATATATTAATCCATCCATCCATACATACATACATACATCAGTCTGTCCATCCATTCATACATTAGTCCATCAATCCATCCATCCATACATCAATCCATCCATCCATCCATCTCACTATCCATCCATACATCAATCCCTCCATTCATCCATCCATCTTTCCATCCATCCATCCATCCATCCATCCATCCATCCATCCATCCATCCATCCATCCATCCATCCATCCATCCATCCATCCATCTCACTATCCATCCATACATCAATCCCTCCATTCATCCATCCATCTTTCCATCCATCCATCCATCCATCCATCCATCCATCCATCCATCATCCATCCATCCATCCATCCATCCATCCATCCATCTCACTATCCATCCATACATCAATCCCTCCATTCATCCATCCATCTTTCCATCCATCCATCCATCCATCCATCCATCCATCCATCCATCCATCCATCCATCCATCCATCCATCCATCATCCATCCATCCAACCATCCATCTTTCCATCCATCCATCCATCCAACCATCCATCCATACATCAATCCATCCATAGATATATTAATTCATCCATCCATACATCAATCCATCCATCTATACATACATCAGTCTGTCCATCCATCCATACATCAATTCATTCATCCATCCATACATCAATCCACTCCTCCTAAACTTAAGATTTTCCCTGAGGGGGGATGTCATGTGCTCATAAATGTAATTAACCTAGTTAAGAATAGCTTGTTGGCGTAAAAACAGCCTAAAAAGGTTGAAAACACAAGCATAAAAATAGCATCACATCATCTGATCAGAGGTGGTTGTGCTGCCGGGAGCCGTAACAAACCGTGGTGATTCTTGTTTTAATGCCTGACAGATGTAGGAGCAAAGACATCCACAACAAAGTATTATCATGACAGTTTCATATTACATCTCACGAAATGTTCTCCACGGTTGATTGTGAACAATAAAAGTATGAATATCCAGCAATTACCCTCAAGGTGAGAACCTCAAGCAAAGATGGCTCAAAACACCTGGGTCATTCCAGAGGGGTCACAATTCTGTTTAGGCTGTGGCTAGACAGTGAGTTATTAAGACTGTATAATATTTAGACTGTATAATAGTTGGATAGATGCTGAGTTAAAACGTTTAAAGTGAGTAGTTCGTGCAGGTGTAAGGTGGTGTTTCACTGTTTTATCCCATTAAAAAAAAGATCTGTGCAAATAATTATTGTGAAAATTTGATATTCTGCTTAAATCTTTTCAGCTCTTTGTCTAAGAAGTGGCTTTTTGCTGAAAACAACCTTCATTCGAGTAATTTTTATAAGACAAGATTGAATTAATGTATCTCTAATTAGAAATCATGTTCTTTCTTTTGATATATCCGCTGTTTCCATATTTATATAAATGAATATTCTGGGGTGCTGAATGATAAGTCGTGATTTTTTTCAAAATGCAATGGGCATGGAAAGAGTTAAGAGTAAATATTAAGTTTTAGAGTCCGTTCCAATCTAAGAGTGATATAGTCAGTCTGGACACATCACTACACCGATATACAGCATCTCATCCTGCAGAGTGAATCCTCTGTAGAAGAGGTAAAAAAACTATGTTTCAATTGACCACTATGCAATTTGCTAAGATGCTTGTTTTGAAAAGAATGAGAATATTTCTGGTGCTATCACAGCTGCGCTTGCCTTCTCCACTAACATAAAAAAGCAAGTAGAAGATTCTCTTGTCAAAAGGCATTTTGGGAAAAAGTGGGAAATCAAATGTGACATAAGAGCAGATGGGACAGGTGGAGAGAAAAGTGGATACATCAAGAAAGGGGGAAAGGAATTATAACGAGCAGAGCGAGGCTCAGAAACACACGAGAAAAGGAGTCGGAGAGATTAATATGGAGCGTGGCAGGTAGAGTTGGGGGGCCAACACACTTTTACACACACGCACACACACACACACACACAGCACTCTGAGTAGACGCTCGTGATGCTCGCTAGGGAAAGGAAGGAGAGGGAGAAAGACAGAAAGAGGGAGGAAGAAAGTGGGTTACCACAGTGGGTCATGGCTGCTTGAAATAGCCGCCCCAATGCCTCTCCTTCCTCTACCTGCCTCCTCCCTGCAGTAGCCCTACAGCACGGGGGTAAACTGGGACGAGACTGTCTCACCGAATTAATAAGGCGTGTGTGACTATGTGAGTCAAAGCTCCAGTATGTGCTTCAGTGTGAAGACAGTGTGTGTGTGTGTGTGTGTGTGAGTCATAAAGGGAGCAAAGCTTTGTTCCCTACCTGTGAAGTGGACCTTTACAGACAGGAAGAATATTAACACATCTACTCTGCACATTATCTGCTGTTTTCAAAGTGTTTTGTATCTGCTTCTGAGTGTCCGTGTGTGTGCGTGTGTCTTGTTTGTTCTGTCAGCATGTTAAGTACGGATGTGCATGTGTGTGTGTGTTAGTGCCTGAATGTGCGAACATCTCCCCGGGGGAGAGAACAAGTCCATCCAGCAGTGTACTCACTTCCTCTCTCTCCATTCGTTCTCTCCATCGCCCTCCTACGACTTGTTCTCTCTGTGTTATGAAAGTGACCCGTGTGGGTGTTACTGAGAATGAGTGAGCAGGATCTGCATTTGTGTGTCTCTGTCGATGTGTGTCCGTGCGTGCTAGTGTCTTTATTTGACTTTGCTGGTGAGGCCAAACTCATGTCATCAAGTGTATTGCCTACAATATTTTAGATTAGGAGTATTAAGGGCACCACGGGTCAGCACGGCCCATGAAATCTGTCAGTGACTGCCAGAACGCAGCCTTCTCGAAACGTTCATTGATTTTTTTTCTTTTCGTTTTGATCTTTTGTCTCTCCGAGCTGTGGCAAATTGTGTAAAGACCCTTGGTGATCTCTATGAGTGTTCAAGAATGTTCAGACGCACGTCCTTGTGTGTGTATGTGTGAGTGTGAGTGTGTGTGTGTGTGTGTCAGCATCAGTCCAGATCTCGGTCCATTAAGAGTGTGAGATATACTGTAGTTTTGGCTGTATTCCAACTGGAGAAGGACATGGGCTGTTTTTGTTAGATACAGCAGAACTATACGGTCAAGTGTGTGTGTGTGTGTGTGTGTGTGTGTGTGAGATAAATTGACATTACTGTGCAGTGGTCTGTCTGTGTCAATGTTTCCACATTCATGCTCTCTTTTTTCTGTGATCATTCATGCAAAATGAATCATTTTCTGCATGTGTGTGTGTGTGTGAGTGTAAATGAATCCCCCCCCCCCCAATGACCATTTATCTGTGTGGAGGAGAGAGGGAGGCGGCACATTATGGCGCTCTTAGTCGGGTGATGGAGTTTATTACAGGTGACCACACTTAGAGCTTAGAGCTCTCTAAAGACACAGGCTGACTGGCGCGATGACTTAAATGGCTTTACATAATAGATTTAATGGGTCAGTTTAATGTAAATTGAATAGCGAAAGTTTCGCTGCAGGAGAAAATGGACACTTGTCTTTTGACTTCTGAAGGTTGTTCAAACTTCACCGTCCAAACGAGGAGGGATGGAGCGTGCTTTCAGGCGAACCTGTGACCTTTGGGCTTCCATTGATCTGTATGCCTTCTCCTTCATTAACAAAAAGCCAAAGTCTGCAGCTCACTCTAGTAGGATCATCATGGTATGGCAACTGCGCAACTGCACTGCTGCAGACCGCAAGGCCCTGCAGCGGATTGTGAGGACAGCAGAGAGGATCACCGGAGCCTCTCTGCCCCCCCTCTCAGACATTTACAGCTCCCGCTGCCTGCGGAAAGCTGTAAACATCATCAAAGACACTACCCACCCCTCCCAAGGACTATTCACGCTGCTACCATCAGGTAGAAGGCTCCGCAGCATCACTGCCCGCACCTCCAGGATGGGGAAGAGCTTCTTCCCCCAGGCAGTCAGACTGCTAAACAACACCAGGACTATTGGACTGTAGTCTACATACCAGTCCAACCAGCACACTGCACCTTATGCACTTTTTATCATATTACATATCGTATATATTTGTTATCACCTTTCATTATCTAGCACTATCTACCTCATATTTATTAGGACAGTCTGTGCAATCTGGGAAATATCATATTTATTAGGACAGTCTGTGCAATCTGTGTAACCACACCACTAGCCACAGTGCTCTGCAAAAAAAGTCACTTTTGTTTACTGGGTTTGCAAAAAAGTCACTTTTGTTTGGGTTTGTTTACTGTGTTTTTAACTCATGTCTTACAACACAATTGAGTGTGTGGGTGGAGGATGTATGTATAATGTATGTATAATGTATGGGTGGGTGAGGATGAGGGCGTGAGTGAGTGAGTGTGTGTGTGAGTGTGTGTGTGTGTGTGTGTGTGTGTGTGTGTGTGTATGTAAGATAAAGTATGTATGCAGGTATGTTTGTGTATAGACACTGTGTGTTTAATCTGTACAGTGCATTTAGGCACTTTTTTTTCTCTCTTTTTTATCACCAATTGCTCCCGGTGGAACGCTGTCTCGTCTCACTATATACTGTGTATATGGCTGTAACGACAAATAAAAACCTTGAAACCTTGATAAGTATAAGAACTGACAATGACCTTACCTTGGGACAAATGTCACCAAGGTAATGTTTAGAGCCAGACGTGAATTGTTACGGCTGACTGAACCGTACACACCCTCGGGTGAGGTGCTTAGCCTCAGCTGACATAAGTGTGAGGCCTTCTGGGCGGAGGGGCTGACCCGGAAAGAAAAGCTCATAATTCAAGGTATGAAAACACCCCTCAAAGAGAAATTAACCCTTCCGCTCCTATGGAAGCTACAGATTACACAGATCACTGGGGAGATAATAGAGCGAGAACACAGGCTGTAACTGTCTCCACTTTGACCCTTTCTCCATCTTAGCAGTAATTTCGACATATCGAAAATATTGTATGTTTCTGCTATATTGGATTTTTTTACTTTTTTTTTTTAAACAATTTTGCGTCTGATGGAGTCTTAGCTTGATGTGTGATAATATAAACTATATAATATCTGCTGCAGAGAAACAATACAATTATACTGTTGGTGTGATTTTTTAAAATTCAAATGGAAAGAAATAAAACTTAAAAAATTTAGGATATCAACTCAAGCCAAGCAGTGATTACACACATGATGATACATTTTATCCAACATTACCAATAATGTACACAAGTGTACTCTGATATGCACTATATTGCCAAAAGTATTGCATATGAATTTAAGTGACATACCATTCCTAGTCTGTGGGGTTCAGTATGACGTATGTCTTTGCTGCAGCATGCACACTCCTACTGGAACTAAGGGGCCAAGCACACCCGAAAAATACCCACCACTCCACACCTCTTGTGGCAACTGCCAAACCCAGACCTATCCATCCGATTACCAGATGCAGAAACATGATTCGTCATTCCAGAGAACTCCAGCCTCCACTAGAGTCCGGGTGTGCATTACACTTAGCGATGTTCGGCTTGGATGCAAATGTTCAGCAACAGAATCCCATTCCATGAAGCTCCCTGAGCTCTGTTCTTGAGCTGATTTTAAGGCTACATGTGCCTTGATTGACCCTGCAGAAAGTTGATGACCTCTTCACACATCACATGTGTCTCAGCATTATATTATGGAAGTGACGAGAACACCTGACTCTGACTGTTTGGATGGTTGAGTTAATTCTTTTAGCCATACAGCGCAGTGTCTTATCCAAGTACATCTAGACTCCAGGTGTCTAATCGTAATCTTCACTTCAGCTGTGAAACTGCACCACTCGCTGGACCAAGGCCTGTTTTGTAATCTGAGCTCTTTCTATTCTGATCTCAAACAGGGCGAATGATGTCATTCTCCTTTTCCACGCATGGCGCATTGCCAAACATTCGCCAATGTCTCTCTGCGATGTATGACCGCCCTGAAATGTCTTAACATGAATAATGATAAGCCCGACAAGCACAAAGAGGCTTTACTTGTTGACCTGCGAAATCTGGCTGCTTTCCACCGACTGAACATCGTTAAGAGGAAAAAGCTTTCAAGATTTGTCCATTTTGATGATATCTGCTCCGTGCAAACTTTGTGTTTTTTCTTAGCAACAAATGCATTACACAGAGCTGCTGTCGCAAAAAATAAATAAAAGTATGAGACAGACACACCCAGGACACGTTTCCTCCTCACCTCTCCCACCATGCCGTTCCATGTCCCGTTGATCTTCTTGCCGTGTTTGCCGTTCGTAACCAGGTAAAGGTCATATGTGAACTTGACCTGCTTGGCGATCTTCTTCAGGATGTCGATACAGAAACCCTTACAGCAACGCTTGATGTAGATCCCTGATTCCTTCGTCTGATTGCTGCGTAGACGGATAGAAAGATATTTAATCAAATGTGTGCTTTTGTCTCAATTGTTAATAGTAATCATAATTTTGCGCGGCTGCCTCTGTCACTCTCACACCGACAGAGAGTGAACTCTTTCTGCCTCGGGCTCTGTGAAGCTGCCGCGGGAAATTAACGTCATTCACAGGCAGATTTAGGCTTTTTTTTGTTACCTTTTCTACTTTTGTCACTTTCTACAGCAGGTGAATCTGTGAGCTCCTGTGGGATATATCTGTATCAGCACACATTTATATTCTCGGATCTCTGGCATTTCAACCTGGTTTTTCCTGATTTGCTGAGACTGATCGTATATGTTTGTGAGGGTTGAGCCTCACAATGTTTTGATCTGTTTCCGGCAGGGCACGGTGTTCCTCATACAGGTCCCGCTGAGCGGATCCACGTCTTCCACAATGACGAACGGAGCCTCCTCCAACGTGACAATGGACAGGTGGTCGTCCTCCCTGGTTGCCGCCCCTCCGTACAGTTCATAGCGAGGCCACACGTGGTACTTCATGGACAGGGAACCATTCTCCCATTTACCCACCTGCAGAGGGACACACCAACAAAACAACACACTCAGATGATAAAGTCACACACTATTTCTTTCAAGAACTGCACAGTTAAACACTTGGTAAGACAGTCACCTACGTTAGATTTGAAGCATAACTACACAAAGCAGTGCATGTTTTTTTTTTTTTTTTTTTTTTTTTTATGTTTTTCTGACTTTATATGTGGTTCATCTAATAATAAAATGAGAACAAGAAGGTAACAAATGAACAGGAGGATTTTATGACTGTTCATAAAATATAACAGGAAAATATAAAAGGGAGTAGAGGGGAGGAGAGGAGAGGAGAGGAGAGGAGAGGAGAGGAGCATGGACTGGGTTCCAGAGCAAAAAATGAGAGCAAGGGTAGATTGAAGGACGAGACTGAAACGGAAGAGTAGTGCGGAATTGAGATGGTGAGGAACAAGCAGGGAGAGAAAACAGTGCGAGTGTAAGAGGAGGAGGATGGAGAGAGATGATGGGGGCATTGAGCCGGAGATGGAGCTCATTCACATGCAAAACGCCGGTTCCTCTGTGCAGGAGTGTCCAGCTGTATGTCTGGAGGGCCCTCCAGCCCCTGTGGCTCTACTCCACTGAATAAGCATCATCAATTAGTCAATTTCCCCTAGACGCCGGCCGCATGAAACCATACCTGAGACTCTGCCTGCACCCTTTTTCCTGAGAAGTGCCCCGTAGGCCACTTTCATCGACAGAAAAATGGGGGCGGAAATGGATATGGATCATCAGCTAATTGGACACAGTATAATGGGAGACGGGGCAGGACAGGGAGTGTGTAAAGTCAGGTTTTGCACACTCATTATATATGTAAATGTGCACACGCACACACCCATTGCACTCCGGGGAACACAAACTTGGCAGAGCTGCCTGGAGTGGACAAACTAAGGCTGTGTATCCCCGGGGGCACAATGCTGCCTTCTTCCATCCGGACAAATAGAGTGAGTGGGAGTCAGTGCTAGACATTGACAGGGATGGAGAGATTAAAAAGAGGGAAACGGGGGGGAGAGAATGGGTTCAAATGAGCCTAGAGGGGAGTAACGGGCTCTGGACACTATACAGTCTTCACACTACTTCAAAGGTGCAGGGAAGGAGAGTTGTAGGAGCTGCAACTCATTAGGATACAAGGAAAGTGGTTCAGCTGGAAGTCAGGCTCAGAATTAAACATGAGTGAGAGAGAGGGAGCGGGAGGGGGGGCAAAGGAGGAGGGGGGAGAGGAGAGAGACATGAGGGGAGCAATTCACCTTGTTCTCTGATCAGAGGACAGAATATAGATTAGAAAAGCAGAAGAAAGAGGGAAATACTAAGAATAAAGAATAGGGAGACGAGTGGACGGCGGGCGGGCGACAGTAAACACAGATGCACGCTGGCGACTTTGCAGGTGGCCGTGAGCATCTGGGTCAGTTAAGGTTACGAGAGTGTGACTCACGATTGTTGTTGCCGTACTTAGAGGATTTATATCTATTTCTCCATCTGTTTGTCCATCTGTACACTAAAATGGTTTAACATTTATTCATTTAGAAAAAAGATGAGTGAGCACATACAAAGTTTGGCTCAAGTTTTATTTACGAAGCGACGCAAAGTCACAATATGAAAGCTGCCTGGTACAAGCAAAGTCACCCTCCTGACTTAAAGGGTAATTCTGGTATTTTTAACCCTGTTTGCTCATCATCTGGGCTCTTAAATGACTAAAGAGGACAAACATTTTTGGACTCGGTTCATTATTGAGCGGAATCACTTTGGCCCAGCAGCTGCCAAACAGGCTGCAGTGTAATCATCAGGGGCAATTGTGCCCGTCAAATGATGTCCACTAAAAGTGCTTGTTTTTACCACTAGATTGTTAGAAGTGTCTGACAATGAAAGTGAAGACAGGAAGTAGCCGCCTGTAGCAGCGTTATGGCTAACTGCTGTTGGAACTCGGACAGAGTGCAGGCCTGCCAGCTGCCGTAAAGCCTGAGCTGGTGTCTGTGAGGATCTTTAAACCCTGACAACAAAGAGACGGCAGAAGTCAAACTAGTGATCTGTGCGTTATGAATGAATTGCATGAAATTTTATCCTTTTTTAATCATTGCGGTCAAATGGTAGGATCATACTCAATTTCACCAAATTCAATCTTGCGACTCTGCACGCAGTCTGTCCCTAAAAACAAGTACTACATCTAGGATGTCTGAATGCCATAGTAGGCTTCAACAAATAGGCAAACCTTACCCGGATGGTTTTCTATATCTGGTCATATTTTGCAGTATGCAAGCGGACCACACTAAGCTATCCCACAATGTCAATAACAGTAGAAGGAGGACTTTTTGCAGCCTGTGTACCATCCGGTACAAAGGCAAGACGGCGCTGCTGTGATACGTCCGAATTGTAGTGTGATACAATTTTTTTTGTGCCACATAGCCAAAGTGAAAAAAAAATAGATAAATGACAGCAGTATGCTATATTTTGCCAAACTTCTAAAATGAACAGCTGTGGCAGCGTTTTTACTACATTGACGCTCCCGAGGCTTTGCTGCAGCGTGCTGCTGAAAGGCACCTTCGCCTTCGTTGATAATATCTAATCAGAGTAGTGCCTTTAAAGCTTAAGGCTTAAAATGCTTAAAAAGTGAAAATCAGATGATAAGGGAAGCAGGAAGAAACACATAAGTATTCACGCACTAATCGGTAACTATAATTAACGAACTTACTGACATTGCTGCTGTCTTTACATTTCTGACAGTTTAGATACTGTCTAAACTGTCAAAACACCCAAAGCTGACATATATGTTTGTTTTCCTCTTTTCGCCCTCACAAAACACCAACATGGTCGGATAGAGTTAGACGTCAGTTCTCCTGATTCAGTTCACTGAACTGCTACATCTGTATTTACTGGTGCAGTGCAGATAGAGGTATGCGATGATACCATCAACACTGCTTATTGTCTCAGTGCTGATAATTTAACCAAACTATGGTAAAATCGTACATATTGGACCTTTAACGCCTCACATGCATTCTATTGGTAGAAGCTCCAATTTACTTATATTCTCTTTAAACAAGAAATAAGCCATGCAGTTTCTGTCTGCAGAAACTGCTAGTTTCATAGTTTGTGTGACAGATTCCAGACACAAGAAGTCATGCTGGATGCCTGTGAGAAGGTGATGGCCCCTCCCCTTCTCACCTGATTATAAGGGGGAACTGAATAGCGGAGAGGGAGTTCCGCCCCGGACATGTTTGTGGGTGGCACACAGGAGGCGCGACGTGTGGGACTGTCTGTTCGGTCCACTTGCTGAGAGGTGGACCGCCACACTAACAGTGAGCATATGCTGTGTCGTTATTGTATGTACCGCTGTCGAATAAATCGCCTCGTTTGATAAAACTGAGTTCCGCTGCCTCCTGTCTCCACTTCTTTTCTGGTTGCCCTGATCCCTTTTGTGGGGAGACCACGTCGGTCGCTCACATTTGGTGGCAGCGGTGGGTTCAGTGGCGCCGCCTGAGAAGCTGGAGAGAGGAGGTGGAACTCGCGAGTGGACGGTGGTACGGAGACGGTCGGCGAAGGAGCCAGCGGAGACCGTCGACGAAGGAGCCGGCGGAGACGGTCGGCGAAAGGGCCAGTCCCCGCTGGCCCTTTCTGCTAGCGAAAGTGCTAGCGGAAGTGCTAGCGGAAGTGCTAGCGGAGATGGCTCGCCTCATTTGATAAAACTGAGTTCTGCTGCCTCCTGTCTCCGCTTCTTTTCTGGTTGCCCTGATCCCTTTTGTGGGGAGACCACGTCGGTCGCTCACAATGCCCCTGATTTGCATAAAGTAGCTTAGACTTCAACTTTATGCAATGCAACGCCCTGTCGCCTATATAGACAATAAATGGAAGGCATCAGAACCACTGCACTGGGTCCCTGCGCGTTGACCATGAAGGAACCCACTGATGCAGCGGATTTTAGATCTGTGTCTATCTGAGATCCACTGCAGAAAGTGGAGTTTGGAGTGGTCACAGAAACCTGCAGTGCTGGAAGGAAGCGAAATACTTTAAAGTCCATGCAGAGTCCTTCCAGGAAACTTGTGCAATTGACACATCAGTCTCACAACCACACATGCATTGTCTCATGAAGAGGACACCAACAGCACAGACAAAAAAACATAGCCCAGCGCCTCCCTCTCTTTTCAACGGCAGGAGTGAGAGTGAGTTTCTATGGTTACAGTAACATTTCCTTCATCCATATTGTTTGCTCTTTGTGGCCATTGTTGGACTATGATTGCTCTCTTGAGTCAAAAGAATAGCAACCCTCAGGATCAAGAACGTTTAACCATTTTCATTCAAATCATATTGTGAGATGTTGTACAGTTGTTTCATTTTTATACGTTGTTTAACCTTGTTTAACCTTGAAAATAGCAGAGTAGACTGCAACCTGCTACAATTGTCCGTTTCTTTATTTCATTATTTTGTGTTTCAATGTTTGCTGATTACTTTCTGGCATGAGTTCTGAGCATGAATTGTTAATGTGCTCTGAATTCCTGCTATTTGTCCGCTGTTGTTAGTTGTCTTATTTAGCCTGAAGGAGTCTACGGGGAGGGTCGCTGGGGTTAAGGGGATAATATGTGTTTGTTTTACTTTAAGAATTTTATTATTTTTCTTTTTGCTATGTCTACTAATATTTAAAAAAATAGTGTAAAACAAAACACCAACATAAATACGTTAATATGCGGTAGATGCACGCGCACACACACACACACACACACACACACACACACACACACACACACACACACACACACACACACATTCTCTCCCTCACCCTGTCCCACTGTCTCTCCTTGTTGAGCAGAATGATGACCAGCTTGGGGTGCATCTGGTATCCATCCTCGCTGAACGACAGATTACGCCCCTCAAACGTCACATTCATCAGGTACCTGCAGAGGGAAACATCGATGAGAGAGACACAGACTTACCGTATATCACTTTCTGAAACATATCTGGCAGTAGCAGCTATATATCTAAATCCTTTCTGGTCCAGCACTACATTTTGCAATCATTCTAGTTTTGTTGTATGTTCATTCATTTTTTTTTTATCTTTCATGACAAATCCAATGACATTACGCAAATCCCATCATCAGCCATGTCTAACCAGCTTGTTCATGAATACATGAATATATATTAGTATATAGTATGTATGTAGTATACGTTATTAGCAAGTGATGACTTTAACAGACTGGAAAATGAATTCCAGCAAATCACCTCCCCGATCGGCCCATATGTCAAAAATTGAAGGTTCAATTCCTGCAGAAGCCAATGTGTTAACAGTTACTCATGTGACCTTACGTGAAACACCTGTTCATGCATGCACACTTTTTTTAGATCACTGTAATTTACACACACCAGAGTCATGTTCATTTATCCCTCATGTGGAAAAATAGGAGACAAAATAAATCGTTGCTCCCTGTTTTTTCCATGGCTAGTCTGAGAGTCCTGTGCGATTGACTACCATTTTATCAAGGGTCATAAAAATGTAATATACACTTAACTCATCATCAAGAATCTGACCTTAATCTTGATTTTTTCAAGTCATTTCTGTATGGTATAGACGTTATAATTAGAATGAAACTGGATTTTTCAAAAAAGCAAATGAAGAGTAAAGGATTTTCAATCTAACATGTTTGTTTTTTAATATCTGTTTAGTAGTACAACTCTCACACTGGACTGAGCTAAGTCGAGAGAAAATTATTCTGCAGTGATTCCGATGATCAATTAAATCAATTATTTAAAGTACTTTTTAAAGAAAAAACTCTGGTTTCAGCTTCTCAAATGTCAGTATTTTCCGGTTTTGTTAGTATTTAGCAACTGTCACCACTTACTGACATTTTTAAGTTTAAATGTTTGTCACATTTAAATACACTAATCTGTGTGTTTGTCTGTGTATGTGCTTCAGTCAGACTGTGTGGTGGAGAAGAACACAATCAAGCAAAACGGAGCTGCATTGTGAAATGATCTCACCTTCCTTCAACTAAACACAACACACAGGTACTCAACGCTCTTTTCTCTTGCAGTGATTATGGTAAATGCGCGTGGGAGTGTGTAAGTGTGTGCATATGGGAACAGGAATGTCAGGTGAACTCAAATCACTCCTTGCACACACACACACACACACACACATACACACACAGAGTCTCTTAACTCTTTCACTCCCTCACCATTTACTCTCTCTCTTCCTCTCTGTGACTGTTTCCATGGAAACATTCTGCCTCAAAACCATGCACACCATATATTTATATGCAGATGAATGAATAAATGACAAAAAAGGTGCATGTGTGTAGCTTGATGGAAGTGCAGCAGTGGGGGTCTGTAAAGATGTAACGTGTAAACATGTATGGACCCTTCCACATGTAGAATGCAATGGTTATGAGCCATCCTCTTCCTCAGGAGAGGGATGAAGCTGAACCTGGCTGCAGCTCTATCATCACATTCCTCACCTCACTGCTGCACCCAAAGTTCAAACGGTCTTAACTCTAGCCCTGACTGACCTCTGTGTGTCTAGTCCTATGTATAGAACAGAGTGATTTATTTTTATAATCCAGCAATTGCTCTAATGCCGGCTTCCTTATTCTATTTCCTGTATTAAATATTGATATTTTCAATGAGCTGTGATGAGCCGAATCGCCCAGCATCACGCCGTCTCGTGCGGCCCCATGTGTCCAGCTAACAGCCCCCGTCCTGTAGAGCCTTGGCACCGAAACAAAGTGCACAGAATCTGCTGCATAAATCATAAGCCATTTAGGAAATGACTTGACGCTGTGCCCCCTTTAATCTTGACCGAGCGAGCCATTGTTATAGGTGCTACGATGTGATGCCGGTGTGTGTTTTTATGCGTTTGTGCATGTCCATGCATGTGTTTGTGTGTGTGTGCGTGCACATCCTACACACACCAGTACCAGAGTGAAACACAAGCATATTTGTGTTGCCATGGCACCCACAACCACTGTGAATTCCAAGCCAATCTGCGGTGTTACTATGGGAACGGTAATCTCACAGAGGGTGGGAGGTAGAGAGAGAGAGGGGGGAGGGTGGGGAATGGGATGGGACATATTAGCAGTAGATTGCGTTGCTTTCACTCCTGTGTTTACAGGAAGGAGTCTGACCATCTTCCACCCACGTGGCCATATCTGCCTCCTCCTCAGCTGCTTTAAACTTCCTGTATCACTCATGAGCACAAGTGGACACACGCATCCCTATAAACAGTGAGACCTTACTCAGCGTCAACATTTGGGAGCAGCCCGGCCTGTTCTCTTATGGCCAACTGTCCTAACCTTGTCTCTAACCTCCTTCTTCTGTTTTCTAAGGCTCTGTGAGATGAGATGAATGAAAACCAGCATTAACGTGTCCTCTATGCACACATGCACATGCTGCGTGTGAGTAGCATGATAATACAATGGCACCTGTCCAACTTCTGCCCACTAAAACCCTTGTTCTGGTGTCATTTTTCAGCTCCAGCTAGAGGAGAGTATCTCAACTGTACTGTACAATGACTGAATTAAAATTCAACCTAGCAGCAGCGGCAGCAGCAGTTGTCTCCACCTGTCCGTGACATTGACCACACTCATGATCAAATCTGCAGTTATCACTATCCCCTTCGTTATGTCTCTCATCTCAGACTGATCTCAGTGACTCTTCTCTTTCTGTGTTTATCAATCGGAACAATATGGTGCCAGACACACAAACGCACACAGACACACACACACACACACACACACACACAGACACACTTGCCATGCTAACTCCATGGCCTGACACAGATACGTTTTAGCGCATGTTCTGCTGTGAATAATGGAGGAGTTTGTGTGAAATATTAATAAGTCAGTTTTAATAAATTAACCCTGACATGAATTAGTCATGAATTACACTCCTTAGCAATTACTGTGGTGCAATGTACTTATTGGATTTGTAGAGGAGGTATCTGATAACATCCCCTGTATGGGACTGTGTGGTCCAGGCAGACAAACACATGGGGTTTAAGGTGTGAGTGTGTGTGAGTGTGGGTTTGTTGTGTGTACCTGTGTGCATGCATGCATCTAGCAGTATCCATGTACGTAATCAGACATGGGAGCTGAATGTGTAAACAGTGTCATAAATTGTGCTAATGGGAAGAGATAGAAGCAGAGCTGCAGAAAGAAGGTGAGGACTGACAACATCAAACTTGATGTGTGGTTTTCATTTAGTATATTTATGACAAATGGTACAACATTAATGATGAGTAATTGAAATAATGTTCATTTAGAATTGTAGCCAGAGCCAGAGCCAGAAATGGTGGATAAAATACTTGAACACACTATGTATGTTCTCAAATTTTAAAAAATGTTATACAATTTGATCATAAAAAACATTAGAGTAGAATTAGACAGAAACACAGACAAAGAGAAAATATCAAAATAAAAATGGGAGATGCAAAGATGTGAGATAAAATAAATAAAAATAATGAAAAACTAAAATAAGGACCACAGAAAGAGGAGAGAGTGAATAAACCTGGCAGAGAAAAAGAGATTTAGTGACAGAGACAGATGAGAAGATTTAGGAAGAGAAAGGGGGGGGCGGCAATAAAAATGGAGAGAAGGGAGAAAGACAAGAGACTGAGCAGAAGCATCCTGACCTAGTTCCAATCAGGCGCCATCACAAACAGGTACCTTTTTAGCCTCCCACTGGCCTGCTCCATAAACACACTCAGCTGGCCTTTATAGACTCAGACTGATGCGCGCGCGTGCACACACACACACACACACACACACACACACACACACACACACACACAGGGAGCGTCCATCGAGCTGGTGCACACTCATCACTCAGCTCAACAGGGCAGGTTGTTCTCATTCGCTGTTTGAACTCATTCCGTTGTTGCTGTTATTAGCACTTGAAAAGTAATCAACTCCCACTTCGTACGGTCCCGCAAAATGAGAGCAATGACGTCTGTCATTGTTTGTCATTTGATTGTTACACCATCCCACTTCAGATTCTCACTGAAAGGTCCACTCAATTACCTGCGTTGCTAGGTATATGGAGCAACAAAAACCTGTACAAAAACCTTTAGGCTATCACACAAATTGTTTCATGAGAAGAACAGCGTTATAATGCTGCCCAAAAAACACATGCAAGCAAACTCACACACACTCTATCGAATGCTTCATTGAGACCACAGAAGTTCAAAAAATGTTCACAGAGCTTAAAAGCACTTGACACCTTTCCAACTTCGAGCTCATTTGAAACCTGTCCACGCCTGGCAAGGTCAGGGCCGCCGTTGTCAAACTCACGACTCTCACGCTGTCGAGGATCGCTCGCCGGCGCTCCCTCGCTCCCCCTATCTTTGTCTTTCGCTCTCTTTGCTTTGCTCTCCTCGTCGTCTTTCCGCTATCTTCATTTGTCAGGCTCGTTCTGCAGCATTAGCCGGAATGTCACAGTGCCGACTACAGTGGACTTAATTTACTTAGTGCAGTGATGTGTCGTCTTATGGTATTCTGAGGGCTGGACGAGCCAACGCCGAGCGGAGGGATCAGCAGCATAATGTATGGCTTATGCAGTCAAGTAGATGACCGTGACCAAAACGCAATTCTTCATCATTCACCAGTAGACTGGGAGATAAACTAACTATTATTTACATATGTCCAAGCTTAACCCCATTTTAATTCTTTAGCTCAGTCTTTATTTGGCTTGTTCGTTTAGAAAGAGTAGCACACAACTGAAGCAATAAGCAAAGAATGATTAAAAAAATAATGAGTACAAAATAATTAAGTCTAAAAATAAGCACAAATTAAAAAAAAAAAGACAAGGACTGTGTTTTGGGTAACTACTGTACAGAGGGTGGATGTAATTGCAAGAGTGTAAATTTTACTGCACCTAATAAAAAAATGGCAGCTATTAATGGCAATTATGTTTATGCCTTTTGAGCATCGCCTCCCCCTGATTAGCTCCAACAGTCACAATCCAAAACAACTACAAGTCGCAGTGTGGCTGCCCCACAAGCTTGGTTTTGTTCAGTGTGGTTTGATATGTGCAGCTTCTATTTGGGTGACTGATGAGTTCTCTATTCCGAAGCAGCAGCGATCTCGGGGCTGCTCTAGATTTTCAATCTGAATCTGAAAACAAGAAAGAGCAAAAGCATATCCTGATGGTTTCCTGGTGCTTGTTCTGTATCTCCAGTTTTATCATTGTTCTCTGTGAGTTTTTGGTGTCTTTTTGAGAGGCAGAAATTCAAGTTACTTTAATTTTATTTCCTATCCACTGACCTTCCTCTGCCAATAAATTTTCATGCATGTTTTCCCAACTAATATCTTACAGCACACATGGGCTTATGAGATTCAGGCTTTGTTTTTTCTAACCAACAGCTATTTAACGTCATTCTCTGCTGCTAAGAATGAATTGTGACTATCTGCTGGCAGGTGTGCATCAAAACCGTTTAACGGACAAGCAGAATCGCTCAAGTTTAATCACCTGTTCTAAATTCATCCGCTAAAGCCCAGCTGTCAAACTTACTTGTGATCAACTGCTGCACACACAGCCGACTTATCCACTTGATAAAATAACGAGTGGACTAGGAAGTAAACACTCCTAATGATAATTTGCAACATTTCCTTCATTCTATTTGGGGAATACAATTATTTTGAAGAATGGGACTCAGCAGTGGAAAAACAAAAATGGAGAAGAAATGAGAGAAACCAAGCAATAAATGAGCAACTTTTGGTAGCTATGTTATTTAACCTAATCAATTCAGTGTGTGTCTAAGAAATAGCAGCGAAATCAAACTTCATTTTAATACTTTGAAACAAGTTACACAGCAATGGAGCCTTAACCTTTGCTTATCTCGCCCCGACTAGAATTATTTCTTGTCCTGACAACAATAAACTGCTGCAGCCACAGCACAAAACATGAAGTTGCAGACTACAATATTTCCTGTTGCCAAGCTGTAGCTAAGGTCTGTCCTATTTTTATAGACAGATATAGATATATACTTTATTGTCCCTGAGGAGAAATGTATCTTTAGATGCCAAGCGCAAAGACAAACTGTCACCATAGTAAATAAATAAATAAATAAATAAAAAGGTGAAGTTGCACATTTGCACAATAAACAAAGCTGCACACCTACACACCAACACCCAAAGACAATGTTGGCCTACCTAACATTAACTTCATGGGATAGTAATGATTGTCCAGGTTTTAGTCCGGCCCTCAATTCCTACTTAAAAAACTACCAAAAACATGAAAACACACTGTATATTACTGTATATATTGTTTTATCGTTGCTAATGCATAAACAGTTAAATAACAAGTATGATCCTTGCCTCCCCATCATGCATTGCATGCTACTTGTCGATTAACCCTTACATGCTTTACAGCTCTGTTGAAAAACTCTGTTTGAATATTTACGGTTGTTGGAGGGTCTGACTCTGTCCTGGTTCATGTGGAAGCTGCAATGGATCCTGTCGCCTCATCCCCCACTCACACCATGAATCAAACCACTTCTGTTATTCTAATTATTGTCATATTTAACTTTTTTCTTGTTCTGATGTATTGTCATCATGTTCCACATCATCTATTGCAGCCTGTCCGCTTCCTCCGTTTGTTTTTTTTTCAGGGGTTTTTTCCTTGTACAATGTGAGGGTCTAAGGACAGTGGATGTTGTGTTTCTACTGTACAAACTGTCAAAGGGCAAATCTGTGATTTGGGATTTTGGGCTATACAAAAAAACTTGACAAATGGTCATTTATTATAAGGTTCTCTTCTCTTCTGATTGACTTGCTTCATATATATTTTCATCCCTTGCTACACTGGGTAGAACCATCCAGCCAACAAAACGCACCAGCCAGTCATTCAGTTTCTAGTATATAGACTCTAGGCCAAATGCTAATCTCTTCATTGAACACTTGAAGACAAAGGTTATCACTGAACAAATTTAGTTAAGGCAGCGAGGGGGCAAAGGATCTTAGCAGCATTCACAACTGATCTAATCAACAACACGGCTAAGTTGATTATAAGACTGCGGGTCTGGAGCGTAGACATGGTTGGGGTTGAGCGGAGAAAACAAAGGGGAAGAGGAGGCTAGGAGATGTGAGCGCATGAAACGGCGGCGCTCGACAGAAGGGAATAAAGTGGAAAAAAAGCACAGCAAAAGGAGAGCAGAACAAAGGGGAAGACTACAGGGCAGGAGAAGAACATGACAGTGAAGCGGTGAGCCGAGCAGCACGGGACACGGCAGGAAAGACCACAGCGTGTTGAGTGTGAGGAGAACAGAGCGCCACACACAAACAGAACAGGGGAATTGTATTCTGGGGCAACAGCAGCTGCCATAAACTCCACTGCTATCTCAAAGCGGTAAAGACGAGGTGAAACAAAATGCAAATCTTCAGAGGGGAGTGAACGAGCATGCAGGGGTTGAAGTGACGTCTAAAGAGTTTACTGGGTGAGACAAAGCTACGCTTGCCTCGGTGCAGGATGCCGTTAAAGCTTGAGCGCGAGCGTGAAAAATTGTCCATAACTGTCAGAGCAATCGGCGAAGGTGAGCATGTGTTTCTGTTAGCTCCTACGAACGCCACTGTGGAAGGAGTGTGTCTATCAGGAGATTAGTGTTTCTGGATGAATACGTGCGTGTGTTCAGCGGGGAGGTTGTTCATCTGAGTCTGAGTAGGAGTCAGTGGAAGGGGGTGAAATGAGACTAAGGACTGCCACCATGCAACCACACTCACCTTAGTTAGCACATATATGCAGCACAGTACCTACACACACACACACACACACACATCTGGCCTTCATTGTCTTTCTTTAGTACAATAACAGCACACATACTCCCCCACACACGCACAAACACACGCCCACAGCAGCCGTGCAGAGGGGTGCAAAAAGCCCCTGAATATAATACAGTGCCGAGCTCCGGAGCACAGCACGACAGGGGCTAGTGTTCGCTGACTGAAACACCGTTGGGACCAATTAGGCAGAACGCGGAGCAAAGCGGCCCCGAACGCTGCACTTCACAACCAGTTCAAAAAGCCTACCGCTGAGACGGACAGCTGAGGGGGCGGGGCTGGGTCTTCCAGAGGAAGGGAGCGATGTGATGTGAAGGTGTTTGTGCGCAGGGTGTTATTACATGGGGGGAGGATGATCACAGTATGCAGGGGGATCAAGGTGCACGCCTGTGTGTGTGTGTGTGTGTGTGTGTGTGTGTGTGTGTGTGTGTGTGTGTGTGTGTGTGTGTGTGTGTGTGTGTGCCAGCATTTGCTGCATCCACAATTGTGCTGATCTATGCCAGGATGCCCTGGTTGACGTTACACTCACTGAACCTGCACACTTTCTAAAGCGGCTGTGGTGTAAGCATTTCACCATCCATAAATCATTGCCACGTTAATTTGCAGATATTAGTGTAATTGTAAATAAATGGACCGTAAACAAATGAGATCACTGCTGAGGCACGGGCCTCTGTACTGTTCACTAGAACAGAGTTTTCATGGGATATGTCCTGGACAGAACTCTCGGCATCTAGATAGACTTCACAGAAATGGAAATAAATATTCAGAAAAATATGAATTGTTGTGTTTTGATTACCATAGATTGACATGTTTTCCCAGCAAGAAAGTTATCTTTAGGCATGTGTTTGTTTGTTTGTTTGTTAGCAAAATACCTCAAAAGGTTTTGGCGTATTTTTGTCAAATTTTCAGTGAATGTTAGGTACATTACCATGAACAGATCATTAAAGTTTTGAAATGGATCACTTTCAATTTTTTTGTGTTGTTTGGTAACATTGCGATAAATGGATGTTTAAACGTTCACCCTTGCTTGAGGCCACCTAGTGGTGATACCTGGCACCTGGAAGACTTTTCATGCTTGGTAGGTAGGCAACTGTTTTAGGCTGGAACATTTTACAGTTTTACAGCCTTGCCAGTTTTTATTTCCTTTCTAGTACTAACTTTAGATGGTTTCTTTTTCTTTTACATAGAGTTAGACATATGTATCTACTTGTTCTTCACATCACTAAATTATCAAACACATACATACACGTCACAAGACCCACTACTAACCAGGTCAGGTCTATTGGATCAAATTTACCCTGTATGTCGACAACAATCACAGTTCAGACACCAGTGATGAAAACTGATAGATTTCATTCCACAATAGTGTGTGTATGTAATAAGTGTAGGGCAACAAGGATAGGTGGGAGTAACAGTATGTGCTCTCAGTGTTAATATAGTTTTCATATTTTTTTCTTTTAGTGTGCAATCTCATCACCAGGTACCAACAGAAACTACAAACTACCCCTTTAAGGGTAAATGTTTACGTTGATGAATATATTTTTGTGCACTGTGCACAGCATGATTAATTGTTACCAAATACAGATTAGCACAAGGCTTTTCCTTAAACGTTGTCTGCTTCAAAGTCTGTGATTTGACAATAACAGACTGAAACTCAGATTTCAAAATGTTTCCTACAGTTTGGCAGAGAGCCTGGATGTCTGTGCCGTTTCCTTCAGCAGAAAGTCCTCAGCTCATCCACTTGAAAACCATCATGCGGCCATAATGTGCTTAATTGTTACTTGTGCTCAAATGGTCAACTATCACCAGGAAATACTCTTCACTCACCTGAGCACTTCGTTAGGGTTGCCTGAGATTGGGGTCTTCTTGTCAGGAGTTCCGTGGCACTCGGACTTCAGCAGGGTGTGAGGTCCGCGGTCCATCATCATGGTGGAGGTTGCCATGGTGATAATTGCCACGCCATCACGGACGCGGGCTTCGAGGCCATAGTCCCACTCGTCATAGGACACAGAGAGCAGACCTGTAGGGACAAGGCAGGAGGAGAGAGAGAGAGAGAGAAGAATCAGAGGAGATGCCAGAAGCATTACCAAGAGAGAGGAAGGTAGGGGGCAGGTATTGGAGTAAATAAGGCAAAGAGAATGAGGAAGGTAAGCTGGATTTTAAGGGGAAAGTGACAGAGACAAAGGAGAGATAGACAGATGGAGGAAACGACGGCAGGGAGATATGGGGATAATTCTGTTAGAGTATACAGAATGCACATGTTTTGAATACACTCCAAGAGACAGAGTACACACCATGTGATGACTCAGAGAGTGGCTGAACAGCAGCCATCCTGCCTGACTAACATCTATCACCTTGCTCTGTTTGTCCATCTGTCCGTCTAAAGCGCTGTCTGTCTCTGTTTGTTGGCCTTTGCACTGCCTGTGCGCCTGTTTATCTGTCCCGCAGTCCTCCGGAGTCTCGTTCGCTTCTGACAATCTGTCTGTTTATGGACGTTCATGTGTAGGTCTCTGACTGTGTGTCTCCCTGGTGACCTTCCTGCCATTCCTTCTTTTTTCCTCCTGACAGATCCTCCCTATCGTTGATTATCAGGGATCGTACGTAGACATTTCAAGGACCGAACTGGGTGAAGGTCCATTCACACTACGCTTGGGACGATTTTCTATCCATTCGCCGTATGTGACGCTTTTCATAATATGGACATATTGATTTTTAATTTGTTTGTCATCTGTGTGCATAATCGGCCCTGACGTGAGTCTAAGCTTTATTTCACTGCCTTGCTTACTGTACACTGTACTGTGGAGTGTGTGGTAATATAAAATGTTATGGAGAAGCATAGTTCAGTTTTTCATGCTCCATATATCCTGAACAAACACCAGAAAACACCTCAGTTTTTTCAAATTCAAGGCTGCAGAGAAAATGAATGAAACACAATGTACTGCAATGCAATTTCTTGATAATTGGGATGGATAATATTATACTTTTTGGATATTAGCCTGAGCCTGATTCACACTAGCACACAAACTCATGGATTCAAATAATCTAGTCACAAATAAATTATCTGTATGGACCTGAGAAGAACTTGTGCATTTTTAAATTTATTCTTATTATAGTATCAATCTAAAATAAATTGATACAAATATGCCATGAGAAGAGTTGATTTACTCAGAAAATCAGTCTATAATGCACCTATTAAAACAGAGCTGACATTTTGATAATGAGTTCCATCGATATTAAGCTGCCATTATTGATTATATGATTAACTCATGATAAAGAGTCAGCATTAATTGATGACACATGGTTCACGGTGCTCAGCACTGAGCCTGTTTATCTCTTTTTAATGACCCATCATTTAGCTTTTGTGTTCCCTCCTGTCAGGATTTAACAGGTATGATTGAGCTTGGGTTCACAATAGGTCTGATGTTCAGGAACTATGAAACAACTTTTACTTTAGTATTTTAGTGAGTATATTAAGATGGTAATACTTCTATACTTTCACTTAGGAAGCATTAGGAGTGCAGTACTTGTCACAAATAATCTACCACAAACTGTCATTATAACCTGCCCAACTAAATACAAAATTTGATTTATTAATAGGCAATCTGATATGCAGCCTTCCTGTTCTAAAGTCTGGTTTTATCCAAATTCCGAGCTACAAACTGCCCTTATGAGTTTTGAAAATGGCCAATCACTGATCTCTCTGTTTGGGCCCTATATTGGCGGCCTCTGGGTTCAGGGTCACGCGGTAGTCAGCTGGAAAACGCCCCGGCCTTCAAGACAATTTATGTGGCTATCTGTCTCCCTGTCTGCCTTTTAATCTGTCCCGCGCTCCGTCCATCAGCCGCTCTGCATCTGTCTGACAGCGTATGACCACACGTCAGCCGGTCCACTACCATGTCAGCTCCAGAAATAGACAGGCGGCCCGGCAACCTGCCGTCCTCCCGGGACCTCAGCACTGACAGCTCCGTCCCTCCAGGACAACATCTAATGTCACACACTGTTGACACTTTTTCAGAACTCACTCACTCACTCCTATCACTTGTTCCTTCAAAGGGCCCTATTGAACACTTTTCCTGGTTCCTATTTGAAGCTGTGATATCGCCAACATGATATATTTGTGGTTTCTCAAACTAATTTTTACACCTCTCTCAAGCTTCTCTCTGGAACTCTAGAAAGAACAGTG
Source organism: Eupleurogrammus muticus (assembly GCA_036785175.1). Classification (NCBI taxonomy): domain Eukaryota; kingdom Metazoa; phylum Chordata; class Actinopteri; order Scombriformes; family Trichiuridae; genus Eupleurogrammus; species Eupleurogrammus muticus. The sequence goes on along the minus strand of JAYKQN010000011.1, from coordinate 20,406,627 downwards.
TGTAACATGTGTGTGTAACATTAATGAGCCTCTCCTCTTATTGGCTGATTTGAACTGTTGTAGTAGTGACATCACAACCGCGTGTAAGTATTGACGGCTCCTTTGGAGGCACAGTCTCTGAATAAGTGTTGTGTATAGTTCTCTGTGAAATATGAATTTCTAAACATGGAGCAGTATTTATAGAAAAGCTAGACTTTCTTACAATCAAAAAGTGATTAAATTTTCACTGTATACAAAATTGGACTTTTAAAGGGCCATTTTTAAGGAAAAATAGGTGCTTGTGCTTACACAAACTGTAAAATAAGACCACCCATTTCTGTTGTGATCTGGCCTCTTCTGTAGTGTTGCTGGACACAAGCCATTTAAAAATGGCTCTGGTTGTGATGTCACAACAGGAGACGTGGCCCCCTCCTTCTGTTGTGCTTCTGCTTGACTTCTGTTTCTCCACGTGACTCAGCTCTCTGGGAGGGGACATTTCTGACAGCGCTCGGCCAGGCACAACAGGACGGGCGTTTTAGTAGGGAAGAGAGGGGGTGAGTGTGTGAGAAGACAGACTGCATTGTTGTTACCTGGACCATAAAATCCAATCTTTTTATAAACAGACCATGAAAATTAAAGTATTGAATGAGTTAAAGTTTGGTGCACTGTGGAGGTGTACGTGGTAGAGCACTTGCCACATAGATCTTTGCTATTAGGCAGCAGACCCCCGCTTCAAGTCCCAGCTGGAGCCCCTTTGTTACATGTCTCCCCCTGTCTTTACTATTCCTGTCTGGTTACAGTATAATAAAGACATATATATAAATACTTGAACAAAGCAAAATGTATCAGACTTCACTTACATTTTTGATGAGAAATATTCTTTCACAGGAATATTTGCCAAGTGGTGTATTTTGTGTGTGTATTGTATATCTATATATCTGGGTAACTGCTGCTCTCTGTGTATATACTGTAAATTCATGTCGCAGTTTATGTTGATAATGTCACAACAGAGATATGTCAACTGACAATGTCTTAGTTGAACAGCTGAAAAGCCTTTTTTCTGGTCTGTGAACTCGCCTTCACAGTCAAACACTGTCTCCCCCTCACACACACACACACACACACACACACACACACACACACACACACACACAAATTGCAGACCGAGAATCCACACAGGAAAATTGACTGGAAAATGCAACAAAAGAACCATTGTATCACTGGGTTTCTTTGGAAAATGGTTATTGCTGTCAGTGATGCCAGATTGCCTGGTTATGTTAGCACAGTCTGTGCAGCAGTGGCGTTTAGCTCTGATCAGGAAAGAATCGAGACAGAGAGCGATAGAGCTGAGAGAGGAACCAGAAAGGAAAAAGTAGGGACAAAAAGAGCAGAGAGAGGAAGTCAGACAGCAGCTTAGACACAAAGACACAGAGAACAGGAGCAGAAAAAATTGACAAAACTGAAGGAAGGAGAGAGAGAGAGAGAGAGAGAGAGAGATAGAGAGCCAAGGGAGGCTGAAAGAGTAAGATACAGAAACGTAGAAGTCAGAGAACAACAGAGGGAAACAAGGAAGAAAGGGAAAGAAGGAGGAGAGTGGGAGGAGAAATGGTTCCCCAGAGCGCCACTTAGGGAAGGCATCAGTGGAATTACCCGGGAGAATTGGAGGCTCTTCATCACACATGGTGCAAATTATTAAGTGTGCCTGGTAAGCAAATTAGCCCCGCAGCTAGCGTGCACCTTCTGCTGAACCTCGAGCCGCTGGATTCACCTGGAGAGCAGTCGCCGCCACATCATCAGTCACATGCTCTGCCATGCTGTCATTGCACCCGGTGTAAGTCCAGAAGCTGGCGTGGCCGCCTCCTGCTACGGGCTGCATGACGGAGCTCTGCAGCTGAATGCCCGCAAATAACCAGCAATTATCTTTTGTACAGAAGAGTTCTGAAGCTGTTTGATAAAATAATCATGTCCATCTTATTGACACAAGGCAGGATTGATGAGCAGAGACGCTGCTGCAGTGCTGCTATGAGCAGAAAATGAGCCAAAAATTATACATATGTTGTATGTACGTTTTAACATAAAATGGTTTCTGTGGTTGATGTCTTTCAATATCAATTTTATACCAAACTGTATTATAATAAAACTAACAAAAGTGATAAATTATTGAGCATGGATGTATAATAGGGCCTGGTATCCTTCAAGCCACTCATTGTATTGAGGCCCAAAAAGCATTTTCCTCATGAACAACCACTGTAAAAGAGACATCTGTAAAAACTGTTAGGACACTGCGAAATGTGAACAAGGTCAATTATGACACTTCATATACTGACTTTTTCATCCATGGTGGCTTTTATTTGTGCAACTTTAGTCGAGCCGAGAAAAGTGATGTAAATATCCTTGATGTGTTTCCAGAAAAAGACAGAACATTTTTTTTTGCATATGCGTCAGGGGAGAAATTCCAACGTGACTGTATGGACGCCATTATTGGGCGGGAATCCAGATCTTATAATACGTCCATGGCCCAGAGCCACCGGCAGGAATGGCGGCGAGCCGGGCTGAAAGCTGCTGTAATTTAAGATGTAGGACTGTCAGTATGTCAATATGTCACTTTATTAGGTTTTGTTATGTTTTCAGGCAAGAAAGGAAGCATTTAGATTCCCAACGTGCAGTCAGTTTAATGAAAGGCGGCCTTTTAGTAAAGTTGCTGATGTTGTTGGGGGGACGCTGCTGACTGAGGAGGAGGCAGCTGATCTGATAAACTGGTCTGTGTGCAGCTCTTTGGTAATTTACCTCCAGCTTTAATGTCTCCCTTGCCTTTTGATATCTTGACAACACACATACACACACACACACACACACACACACACACACACACACACACACACACACACACACACACACAGAGTTTACCATATAGTTCTGCTGTATCTAACAGCCCATGTCCTTCTCCATCTGGATTACAGCCAAGACTACAGTATATCTCACCCATTTGTTTAGATCAAGTGGCCAATTCATACACATTGCTTCTTTAAGTTCAACAACAGGCCAATTTTGTGTATCATCATATTACATTACGTTGGATATTGGCACATTCTGTATCCTTTTCATCACACATTAAATTACATTTAGCCTACTTTCTGTCATTATGTCTCATATGATTAATCCCATGATAATTCAATGTTAACAGAAAGAGGTTTGTGAGAGTCCATCAACGCCGCCGCTCCGCCGGCAGCTCCACTTCATAATCATTCAGGCAACGCATAAGCAAGTCACGATTATCTCCGTGGCAACATAAATCAAGTGGGGAGTTGTTGCGTGATTTACAATTTAGCTGATATGGTAATATATCGAGCGTTATAGAGCTGAACCCTAATTTGGGACCAGACAAACTGATACAACAGATACACACACACATACAAACACACACACACACACACACACACACGCTCACAACACCAGCGTTGTGTTTACTCTGACCCTCTCCACCATATGATGGTGTCACAAACACACACAACCCATTTGACTACATTCAACAATTATTTTCTCATGCAAATTAAACTACAAATTGATCGCACATTTCACAGACAAATGCACAAAGCACACTCGGCACACTCACTTGGCACACACACACACACACACACACACACACACACGGGACTGCAGACACACTCCCTACTCCCATTAAAAGTAAATCATCCGTGGATGCCAATAAGAGAGCAGAGGTAAAAAGTTTAAGTTATGGTGCTTGAACGGTACAACGATCTCAGGTCCCGCCTGGCAACCATTTCCCAGAAACTGCTGAGGACAGGCGGCGGTGTAATATCTCTACTTCGCTATAAATCAACAAGCCAAACACCAACAAATTATCAAGCTCATATGTCCAGCACAGATATACTACCTGCTCTACAATTTACCTTCTTACTACGGTGAATAAAATACACTGAAGCCATGGAAAGTTCCATCAGTTTTCATGGAGGCAACTTGGCCAACAGTTAGAGGGGCTGACTCCCACTGTGACTTGGCCTTTCCAGGAGTCTGAGAGGTGTGTCTGACAGTTTGCGTGAGCAGGATAAGTGGTTAATGCACCTCAACGCGGACTTTACCTTGGTTCCAGATTTGGCCTTCAAAGGTTAGAATGACCTCCAGTGCTGTTGTGTGGGGGAACCACTTCTTTACTTTACTGAGGAAAAGGTCAGTTTGTTTTTTGTCCTTTTGGTTTAAAATTTAAATTGTACAACTGTTCCTGAGTTTTATGTGAAGTTTTTGATGTGTTTGTGGAAGCATAATTGTGATGTTCGTTTAAGACATATGGTTTTTTATATAGTCTGATCATTGGACTCTTAGAATAAAAAGCAATCAAATACTCACTTTCTACAACATGGGACCTTTAAAATAATATTTGTTCTCATGAGCATTTACCGACATTTTATCATTTTAGCCTGGCTAACAATGGCATAGTAATTTACCAAAAATAATTGAACTTTAATTCTACTGACTAACTTTCTTTTATTTCTAACTCATGGTCTTCATCAACATAGGATTAAGACTTTATTACTTTTATCTCCTTGTGTTTTGGTTAGGCTGATTTTCAATTTTCTCTCTTAATGGTCATTTTAGACAGCTGCTCAACAAAAATGACATAGCTTCTCTTTAAATCGCTTCTTATGATCGGTACCCTAATAAATTAGAGTTGAATGGATGGTGATAATATTTTTTTTACACTGCTGCTGCTAGTTAAAAGCACTGAAGGCAATTGATGTATTCATGGTACTTTTAACACACTTTAAATGAACATCAATCACTGCTGCCTATAATGTAATTGTTGTTCTGAAAGGAGTTGAGCTCAAGCCAAGCAAAGATATTTCCACACTGGGACGATGAAAACGGGATCCCATTGTAATGCGTAATAATGAGCCGTCATATTGTCCTACCTGTGGGGAACTCTGCAGGCACGACGTCAGTGTCTCCAGCTATCAGCGAGGGTACTATCCACGTGTAGCCGTAGCCAGTAATCCCGACAGAATGCGACACCTCAAAGATGGTGTTGGCCTCCTCTTTTGTGCAGTAGAGAAGAATGACGGGGCTCTGGAGCTTCTTGAGCTGGTTCTGGATCTTTGAATCTCCGTCTTCTACTGTCATGTCGAGTAATAGGACCTCCTCCAGTTCCCAGCCCACAAAGCTGTTCTCGATGGTGCTACGGATCTGGATGGGACGGAGGAAGAGGAAGCTTGTTGAAAGACAGGGAGAAAGATTCTCCAACGAGATGTTTTTTTTATAGAACATCTTAAAGTGAAACGCTTCATAATTGCCGGATATGTACAAGACAAGCTTTTTTTTTCATCCCATTCACTTCCACAGTACCTTTTGCATTATTGTATGAGGATGAAGCTTTTCATAGCACCACTCTGTCAGCATATATTTTTTATTATTATTATATAACAGTTGAGGAAATTTCTTTCACTGGAAGAAAGGGTCAAAAGTTCAGTGATTGATTTCATGCCAAACAGCAGCTACCACAGCTTGAGGTTGGAGCCAGTGCAGAAGAACGTTTAAGTGCCCCCGATGGCCTCTAGATGCCTCTAGTGGTTCCCATTCAAAGAGCGTCAACATCTCTCAACCACTATTAACTCATACAGTTCTCATCAAGTCATTATGGTCTTAATCATTATTTATGGGCCCTCTTGGAACTGTACTAATGGCCATTTTGGAAACTACTGCTCCATTAATATCATTTGAAGTCTTATGGCCGTTGATTGACAGTTGGTTTACCTGCCACTCTCCCGGCTCTGGAACCCACACTGAAACACACTTAACTATGTTTAATGTTACTTGATTACAATATCTGTCCTGTGAGCACAATAAGCTAAAGTAGCTAACATTAGCTTCTGTCTCAGTCCTGACTCCAAACCTAGCAGGTAGCTAGGAAATGAAAAAGTGTCTTAAACCTGCATTCCATTTGATGAGCAGCAGGGGACGACTCTACTGGCTCAGGAAAAAAGGCTGATTGTATGGACACCAATGAGAAAATTACTCTACTTCTCTCTAGATGTATCACCACCAGTAAACACTTTTCTGACATGTTCACATTCTCAGTCTCGACTTTCAAGTCTTCTTCAATAAAGCATGGTGTATTTCTGTAAATTATTTTCGTATCCATAAAGAATAGAAAGGCAAAAAAACATAGCAGGGTTAGATTTGATTAGAATAGGAGTATGAGCATAGCTGTTGCTCTTTCAGTGTGTGTTTTCAGTTCATTGAAGTAAATCATAAGATTTTGTTCAGTGGTTACTAAAAGACCCTCTAAGGTATTGGTTTGTTCAGTTTTTCTGGCAATTAAGTTTTGTTTTATTGGTTTTACACCTGTTCTCCTCACTGCTAGTTTACCAGACAGTGAATGCACCATGCTAACCAAGCTAGCAGAAACCCTCTCATTCTTTTCCAAATAAGTTCATATCTGGCTCCAAATGGCGATGGTCAAAAAGCAATAATAGAGGCATCAAAACAAGAGTTCACAAACCAGTGGGTGACGTCGCAGTGGTGGTGTCCACTATTTATACAGTTTATGCTCCAAACGGTAAAGATGGCTTCAACAATAGGCAGAAACTCCAGGCTTTAAACTGACTCCGGTGAAACCAACGGGTCACATCACACCCTGCTGCACTCATCTTTATAAATATTCTGTGGTTTGTACCAACAGCATCATATGTTAATTATAAACTGTAAATAATTCCCATTTCAGGGCTGGAATATTTCCATTGTGCATTAAAACGATCAGACTCGGAGGCTAATTCATCTTGTGTTCAGTGTCATCTGGCCTTTACGTCCTGATTATTTGTGCACGCTGTCTCAGCCGAGTGCTGTTACCTTGGTGACGAAGTCCTGGTAACCCGGGTAGTACGTGGTGACGATGGAGAAGATGTACCAGTCGTACTCCTCCATGATGTTCAGCATAACCGAGGCCTGCTGCTCGATGGAGGGGCCGAACTGAAAGAACATGGAGTTGTCATCCTGCAAATGACAGAAGCACACACACACACACACACACAGAACAAAGAGACAACGTGAAAACGGTTACACAACAATATTGGCCTGAACTTTAATTTAGTCGGCTTTACACACAGAGGAGAACAGCTTCTGCCTAAAGGACAGCGGTGGTTTTGTAACATTATTGGTGCGAAGTGCGCACATTAATTTAGCCGCCTTTATTCTCCTGCTCCTCACAGAGGAGAAAAGGCGAGTGGCGAGAGACACCAGTGGGCTTGTAATGATACCCGTCATGATTTTCATTAGTTGCCTTTATGACTCCTTTAATGAGTTTGTACAGGGGGTGGCTGGAGCTAATTCTGGGGACTCAAAGCTGCTGTCCTTAATCTCATCAATTATTTTCATCAATTGGTTTTATTAGAGCCATGTAAGAACAATGTAATTTCAATGCAGCTTGCGAGGTGTTGGATATACGACAATTAATTTATTCTGTACACACTGTACATACTGTAAAATATTAACAAACTGACTGCCTCCTCCCGTGATGACTGTAAAATATGATACAGAGATACAGAATGTACAGCATTCAAACCAAACAGCAGCACGCTGCGAGAAAGACACTTCAATAAACATCAATCACAGACGGATCCGAGCCTGCGTTTCACCAACGGTGTTGAAATGGAATATTGAGCTGGACAGAAGAAGAGGAGGAGGAGGTGAGAAACGATAGTCTAGACAAGACTCTGCAGTTCTGTGACATGAACCTGTTACTGTGCACGTTGTGAATGTGCGTGAATCAGCCTGTGAGTCCAGCTCCTGCGTGCCGTGCTGGTCAGGTCACATCTCACATAGCTGTGAGCTGTTAACAGCTCTGGCAAGTCGAGATTCTCTTCTCTCTAAACTTTGTGCATGGTTCCATTAGAATAAAGGTACAATTGATCTGATGATTCAGCAAAAATCTAAAATCACAGAAAAACTCGAAAGCAGATTTGTGTATTACAACCCTATTCTTATTTTTTTCTCCCAAAAATCACCTTATGTCCTTTAGGTTTATCTGGTGAACCTTAGGAGGAGGAGGTTGAAACTGCAATAGTAAATGCATTGATAAATGTATTAAATGTAAAAGTAGTAATACTAATAACTGCTAATATGTAATAATATGTGCATGTATTTTTCATGCAGGACTGTACTCATATCACTGGCAAACTACTTGAATGAGGATTTATTTGTTGTTGTTTGTGGACTATATGTGAGTAAAATGAGGCGTCGCTGACAGGCAGGCGTGCAGGGCGTTGAAATCTCTCCGGCTTCTTAGGACCCTCTCTGTGCTTTACTCAACATCAAAGGCTAACCTGCCCCTCCCTGGGGAAGGCACATGGGTTGATCCATTACCTTGTTCTCGCATTAATGAGATCAGGGCTGTACCATCGAGGTGGCGTGTTGCGAGAGGTACAATGCGCTTGTGAAACACTTGCCTGACGCTCTCTCAAATAACGAGCGTGCGTGCGCTGCATCGGCGAAGGTTGGAAACATGCCGTTCCCCCCCCTGCTGCGTGCAACATAAAACATGTTCATCTAATGCTTGCAGAGTTTGTGTTTCAAAATCATGAAAAAATGATGCGCTGCTGATGTTGTGTTCATGTTACCCAGCTGCCTCCATTTGTTCCTCAACTTTCCATCTCTCCTCGGCCTCTTTCGCTCTCACCCATTCATCCATCTTTATCCATCTATTCTCGTGCTCTGCCGTCCCATTTATACCAGTGGAATTACTGCCAGGGCATAGTTATAATTGAATTTCCAGACTTGCACACTCCCCCTTTATCCTCATCCTCTCTATACAGCACCCCGCCACCCTGTTTCCCCCCATTTCCTCTGGCTTCCTCTCTCTATCTCCCTCCTCTTAAGAGCAGTATTAATGTACTGTCCAACACACTCATTCAGAGAGCCAGAGGTCTGCAGAATATTCATTAGCCTCGGAGAAAAATACATGCTAAAAGGAGAGCGAGACAGATGCAGAAGCTGGGAAGTGAAGGAGGGGGCAAGAGATATGGGAGCAGGGAGGAAAAAAACAAAAAAGGAACCGCTGGTGGGAGCAGGTTGAGCGATAAGGAACCATGAGCAAAATGAAGTGCTGCAAAATGCCTCTCTCTTCATTTATAGCAACAATAATTAGGGTCTGGCCACATTATCACCTCTGTTGGCACAAGCTGATCGATTAGTGAGTATTAAAATTCCCAGAGGGGGTAGCAGGGCCAGCGAGTCGCTCAGCCAGACGCAGGAAGCCGGCCAGCAAGGCTTTAGATACGATTCCGAGCCAGTCACCATCCCTGCTATGGATCCACGGCTGACGTCAGCGCTGGCTACTGTATGGTACACAAACAACAATACACCACGCCGCACAATACAGCAGGATGAATGGCCAGTGGAGACAGGAGAGGGGAAACAGAGAGAAAGAAAAAGAGCAGATAAAACCGTAGAAGAAGGATCAGATACAAGAAAAGAGGAAAAATACCAGAAAATACAAGGAAGAGAAAGGAATTAAACAAGTGAGAATAACAGATAGAGATGTATGAAATGCAGCGAGAATGGAGCAGTAGAGGTTTTAAAGCCTCCGGGGGGACAGAGGCAGAGGACAATGTAGTGACAATGGGATGAATGGACAGGAAGAGGGCAGGCTGGCACATGGCTGTGATCCTGTACGCAGCGGCAGGTGAGCAGTGAAAGGGCAACAAGCCAGGAGTCAGTCAAAGAGCAGGCAAGCCAAGAAGGTGTGCGTGCGTGTGTGCGCGTGTCCGTGTCTAGCCATGTATGTGTGTGTGTGTGTGTGTGTGCGTTTGTATCGGCAGGCAGTCAGCCAGACAGCTAGGAAGGAGGAGGCTAAGCCTGAGTTGTTCAACCACAGAGGACTGCTGCTGTCAGAGCAAAGATGGGACAGAACATAAATATATATATATATATATATATATATATATATATATATATATATATATATATATATATATATATATATGTACGTTTGTACCAGTGCAGAGTGCAGCGTATCAATATGTGTCTGCATTTGTGTGGCCTCAGTGTGTGCTGTGTGTGTTATGTGTGCGTGTGTATGTGTGTGTGTGTGTGTGTGTTTCTGTGTTTCAGAGTTGCCTGCAATGCCCCAGAGCCTCCAAATGAGTGCGCTCACACACTCACACACTCCCGGAGCACTTATTTGAGTAGGAGAGGGGAGAGAGCGTCAATAACTCAGGTATTTCAATTACACACACAGGGGCACATCAGTGAGTGCAGAAGAAATAGACCCACTTCCAATCTTCTGCTGGAATATGCACACGTGCATAAACACACACACACATACAAACACATGCACACACAAACATATCTTATGCAGGAATGCAAAAAAAATGGTAACGCTAGAATCACAAACACATCCTGGGATGTTGTTTTAGACACATTCACATTTTAGACGCATTCCACACCCACATAACAATGCAATAATATATTCAAAAACAGGAGGCACACTGCTAAATGCCTAAGTACAGTGACCACATAAAAGTAGAACATGGGAACACACTTTCTCAGTGCAAGTGGCACTCGTACGGTACATCTGCACTCATGCTCACTGTGTTCAGTGCATGTAGTGAGTTCAAAAGTAACCACAGGAAACACTTGGCACATCACTCACACCGTGCCAGGCCGCAGAAACCTTTTCCTCTGTGCTGTCAGTGTGACTGAACACTCACATGCTGCTGGAAATGTTTTTAAAAAATCCAGTCATTTACATCAAATTATACACTGACACTAGAAAATACTTTCTTTTGGACCTCAGCTGGTAGACTGAGCTAAAGCTTACTGGTAAAACTGCAGAGCAATGCAGTTATCATTGTGGACAAAGATACTGTCGAACTGTGCTCGAGCTGCAACGATAAGTTGATTAATCTAATTATTTGGAGTTGAGTTCCAGCTTTTCACATCTGATTGTTTTCTGGTCTGCTTCTATAATAGTAAAGTGGTGGTTTTGGATTGTGGACTGATCAGGACAAAAAAAGACATTTCAAATTGCATATTTGGCTTTTACACTATTCAATGAATCAAATAACTAATCAATGAATTGTTTCAATAATTGATTGATTAATCAACTATGAAAATAGTCAATGGTTGCAGCCCTACGCTATACCTAGAAAGTTGTGTTTAAATCTATGTGCAGCTTGAAACTATAAAACTATGCAAATATAGTATGTGCCTATATTTGTCAGTTAAAGTCTATGGGTAGAGTTTGTTTTCACATTCATTTCAGCTCAATAAAAAATCCAATAATAAGGGACGAGTATGAGTTTGATTTGTGATATTTTAAATAGTTTATACCCAATTGTGGTTCAATATTTTAAATTACACAAGTGAGATGTGGAAACATGAGGCAGAAAATTGCATATAATACATTTAAATGGCCAAGATAGGCCGGTACCTGTCTGCATGTATCCTGCCTCTCGTCTGTAATGTGTTGTGATAGGCTCCAGCAGACCCCTGTGACCCTAATGAGGGATGAGCGGGTATAGAAGATGACTAACTGACTGGCATTTAAATGCTGGATGCAAGATGTTTCCTGCTTTGCTATAAAGTCCATTCTGAGCATATATGCACTAATGGCTTTCCAGTTTCCAAGTTGCATATAGGACCAGGATTGGCTTTTAGACTAATTGTGATGTCACAAGTCGTGTACTCGTAATCTCCAGACGGCACAGAGAAATGTTTCTCTCCGGCAGACGAATGTAAAAAAGCATCCTTCTGGCCTCAAGGTGAAATAACAAGAAGACAATTACATTTATGAGTAAAATAAAAATGTTCTGTTTTGTAGATGCATGGGATGATACACAAGAATAAAAAGGTGATTACACAAACAGAAAAATTACCTATCCTGAAATGCATAAAATACATACAGTATAATGCAGAAACTACTATAGGAAATGTGTGACTACATATGGAAACGTGGCCGTGCAGGCAGCCCATAAACTGTCTTAGCAACAATATTGATTTACAGCATTTTAATAAACCTGCAGAAGTGTAATATATAGCACACAGCTCTGTTTTCTTTGTGAGGGAGAAGGCAGAGAGAAAGAGCGCGGGGAGAGACAAAGACAGAGATAGAAAGGTAAAACAAGCCAGGGAAAGGTGATGGTGTCTGTTGCTGGGAGGTTTTTTGCCAATCCATGTTTCTATCCTGGCTGTAAAGGCTCCTTTGAACTTGAGGGGGGGGGTCGCTATTGACTACTGCTGCACTGCCTGATGGAAAGAGAAGCCAGCCAGCAGCCAGAGAGAGAGTTTGGGAGAGTGAGATAGAGGGAAAAAGGATAGAAGGAGGGATGAAAAAAGGAGAGCTGGAGTGGGAGGTGAGGCGGGAAGTAGGGGGGAATGGGGGGAGGGGGGCGCAGCTGGCCCTCGCTTGAATATAGAGAATTTAAAAAAGACAGTGGGCAGGAGATATAAGCTCACCGCAGCCACAGGCGCGCATACACACACACACATACACACACAGATGGGAGCAGGGTTGCACACACACACACACACACACGACTGCTCAAGCGCTTTAATTTCTGATAGAGCCTGCAAGCACAAGCTGCAATCACAACAGGCACCGAAATTACGTATTGATGACGAGCCCTCCTCTCTGTTCCCCCTCCACTTATTATCTCTACCTCAATTAAACCTCCCCTCACGACCGTCTCTCCTCTTCTTCCTCTTCCTCTTCTCCTCTACCGCTTTCTTCTCATGTCTTTATCATCCCCATTTCTTATCATGGAAGCTGACTTATCTTTAATCAAACACATACTAGCTTAATTAGCTCACACATTTGTCAGACCATCATCTAATTAACAGTGACCTTATTTAAAGTACTCTCTCAACCTTCATTTAAAAAGGGAAAAAAAAGATAGTTTTCATTAATACAGTATATTGGACAAATTTTGCCTCGACATGATTTTGATTGCGATGTGAGTACATTGTCACGTAACTGAAAGGAGTTAAAGGAAAAAAAGGATTTAATGAGAAAGAACAAGAAATGGAGGATTTTATTCTTTCACATCTTGACCCGACCAGACAGTGTCTGAATGAATTTTAATGCCACTTAACAGTGAGATGTATGCACGCACACACACACACACACACACACACACACACACACACACACACACACACACACACACAGGCAGGTACAGACACGCATATACAAGGAGTGTTTCTCTTTGGCCCATTTATGCTCTAAGTTTAGCAAACGCCCCATAGAGGGGCCTCCGCAGTCTGATGCTTTTCCTGCTGCTGCTCTTGTTTGTCCCCTGGTCCTTGTAGTAGATATTTCTGTGTGTGTGTGTGTGTGTGTGTGTGTGTGTGTGTGTGTCATAGAGTTAGGCTAAGGAGGCTGCACAGGGCGGCAGGAGGGATAGGTGAGTCTACAAAATATATCGATTTAGTGTGGCTTTTATACCTGTGTAAATGTAGCTACAGTACCATATGTATATATTTGAAGGTTTTGTAGGTAAACAGTAAAAAGCCTGACAGACTAAACAGTGACATTATAAAGACATCTATGTGTTCCACTGACAGGAAAAAAAAATTAGTTTACCTAATCTACTATCATGTAGACTGAATTTCATTTCATATTGTGTCATTTGGGGTATCATGTGTTTGGGCATGTGTTTTTTAGAACGGCACCAGCCTGTTAAGTTGTTGTTGTTTTTTTAACACAGGTATTTTAGAGAGTTTGCAACTGATTTGCTCAGATTTTCCTGAGCTCCACACTGGCTGCCCTTCCTCTCTTTCTTCTCCATTCACTTTAAAGACACAACATTTAATTCTCTGCTGCTGGGGGTCATCATAAAATACAGTGGGCTCATGGGATTTGTTGTTTTCATTGCCCTGCAGCCAGCTTCCACCAGCTAGGATTCCTTCAGTGTTAACTGTTTTTCAGTTTTTTACCCAGAGCTGATATTGTCCTCAGACATAGGACAAGGCAGTGTCCTAATTGTTAAAAAAAGTGCCCTTTTTTCTCCTTTTTGCTCCTGTCCTTACAAAAAAGTCTCTCCCAAAAACAAACAGACCCTGTAAATAAAAACAGCAAAAACACAGGATGAAGCAGTGCCAAGGTCAAGATGTAGAAGAGTGTATTTTAAAATTGTGACTGAATTAAAACTAAATTTATGACAACTTTGAATGGAAAACTACACCACCGACACAATATTAAACAAAAAAAATACAGTTACCTAGGTTCGATTGATTGAATAATCGTTAGGATTACACATCAATTGGAAAGTACACAACTCCAGAAAATACTGAAAAAAAAATGCAGATTGAGCCTTAAAAGTAAGCATGTTGCCTTCTTCCTGAGTAAAGAGCACAGGATAAGTCAGAGGGCTGCGAGTGGGAGCGGGGACGGCGGAGAAGCCGAGGTTCTGGAGGACCACAAAGTGTCCCGAGGCATCTGTAAAGTGGTTTAGGGAGTCGGGGAGGTGAGCACGCTTCTGTGGTCAGACATCTTTCATCCTGTCCCATCGCTCCGGGCACGGGGGGGGGGGCACGAGGAGGGAAGAGAGGCAGGGAGAAGCAGCGAGGGAGCGAGGGAAGGGAAGGGAAGGGAGGGGGGGCACTAAGGTCCAGATGAAGGATGTTATTAATCCATTTATTCCCCCACCACTCTCTCAGTCTGTCCTCCGCTATCTCTTCCACTATCTCTGGCTTGCCTTCAACTCTTGCTCCTCCATATCTCTTCCAATTATCCCCCTCTCTCCGTCCTCTCAAGCCTTTTTCCTCCCTCTTCCCCCCTTTCAGAACCTCTCTCGCCGTTTCCCCCGTTCTCGCCCGAGCCCGAGTCGCTCTCCGCTCTCTCTCCTTCTGTTGTTCCTACCTCCTTCCTTCCTTCCTCTCTCCATCTATCACACATCCCATGGTGCACCTGGGTTGTGCTGTCAGTCGTAGGCCCAGAGCCATCATCACGCTGGGGCTTTTTCTTGCCACTTCACACTATGAAGACTTGAATTCTCTCTCTCTCTCTTACACACACACACGCACACATTCTCATCTCAGATTAATCCACTATCAGAGTTTCTTTACCTCACCTCACCCCCAGTTTTACAGTTTATCTATGAAACACACGAGGTCACCGTCTATCCTTAAAACTGACTTCAGATTATGGAAGCAAGTGAAACGTGTAACCGAGTGATCGTGTGAGTGAGGAGAAAGAGCACAGAGCAGGAGGAGGAGGAGGACGAGGGGAACGGAGAGCTAAGGGAAATAGAGTGAGAATACAGTTGATATGTGCTTCTGTGTTCTTTTCCTGGCAAAATGATAAAGGCTGGCTCTCAGTCACTGTCAGTGGTGAGACCACCCTCTCTATCTCTATGCCTCCTCCTCCTCCTCCCCGGTCCCCTCCCTCCCAAAGCAAAGACTATACCCTCTGTACCTCCCTCCTCTTTTATCTTCTCCGCTCTTCCAATCCGCTGCATTTCCCACATTTACATTTCAGGCATTTAGTCGGCGCCCTCATCCACACTGACTTAACGAGTGCGACTGCAGACTCGAGCCCCCGAGTCCTCGTTCCGCGACACCTCCGGAAAAGAGGGAGGGGCAGGGGTCAGCGGCGCAGCTACTCCCTGACAGATATTAACAATGATGTTCGGTATCGCTGAGAGGAATTACTGGGCTGGTGGCGTTAATACTCAGATGCTTTACGTAAAAAACAGTCAAAATAAAACAAAGTTAAAATAATTACATGTGAAAGTCCTGCATGAAAAATCTTCTCAAATCTTAGATTTTTTGGAATCATTTTATTCCTCTTTCATATTTTTATACAGTAATGGGCAAAAGTGTTTGCCTCTTCCTGATTTCTTATTTTTTTGCATGTTTGTCACACTTATATTTTTCAGATCATTAGACACATTTAAATATGACCTAAAGACAACACATGCAAATACAAAATGAAGGTTTCTGGTTTTAAGGCATTAATTGCAAGTGCTGCAGCAGAGGCCCAACCAGTTATTGGGTTTCAGGGGGCAATCACTTTTTCACACAGGGCTGTGTAGAAAATAAGAACTTTCATTTTGTGTTCACATGTGTTGTCTTTGACAAATATTTGCATTTGTTTGAGGATTTGAAATATTTCATTGCAAAAAATAAGAAATCAGGAGAGGGGGAAACACTTTCACTTACCACTGATAATATCGATGTAAGCAGCATGTTACGGTTCCCAACCTAGGGGTCAGGCCCCTTCAAAGGCTCAGCAGACAAATGCGAGGGGTCGTGAGATGATTAATGGGAGAGGGCGAAAAAGAAAACAGAATGTTCTGATTCACAAATCTGTTTTGAATGTATCTCAAATATTTGATAGTAATTTGGTGGAGTCGTTAACAAACATAGATGTGTGAAATGTTTTCTGCTGTTTGTAATACATCTAAAGACTAAAGTTTAATCTCGATCTATAGGTTGTATTTTTACTAAGTAGATAGTGGAATAGTAGGAGCGTAGTTGAAACTCTCCAAAAATCTATTTTAGCATATTAGAAAAAAAATAACAAATGTGAAAATCATGTCCTTCAAAAATAAAAGCCCTCTTTTCACACCCAACTGTAAGAATATGGATTTGATATCACAGCTTTATAGAAAGATAATTGTTGCCATATGGCAACACTATGCCATAGAGGATTAAGCACAATACCTGAGTCAATGTATTTATAACCTTTCCACCAGTAGAAAAGTGTATGTGCTCCCTCCCTGATTCTCCCAGACCACCCTGTCTCTGTCTCCCCTGCTGAGGCCTCTGCTCATTCTCTATGGTGAAAATTAACATTCAAATCTCCTTTATTGGCGTGACAGCGGTGGGGGGGGGGTTGTCTCCGCCGAGGAACATGTTAGAAGACACGCTAAGACAATAAGCCAATCTGTACGCTCCGCTCCTGCTAGCTCGCTCGCTCCAGTCTTCCCTCCCCAACTAACTAACCCTGTTTCTACATGGTAAAGCCGTTGCACAGGCACCTAAAGCCTGGTTTCCCCCACCCCCCCTCCTGTTCACAGTGTCTAAAGGCGCTCAGATGCGCTCAGTCAGGTCACCCTGGGACGCACGGCTCTGGATGGGACGGAATGTTTAGCTTCACATCTTTAGCTTTAACTTCAGACTGCATCACATTCTTCCTCCTCTGTATCCCTTGTCGCTCTACCTCTTTCTTTTAATTTAAAATGAGCTTTCATGACATGAGCATAATTACACTGCTGCCAAAACTTTACATTTTATAACACAACTTACACTGTACTATTACATTACTCTACTATTAAAAATGAAAAATAAATGTTTCAAGTTGTTTAATAAAAGGAATAAAGACAGGATGATGCACTGTCATGGAAGAAAAAGCATCAAATCCAAATCAAAAGAGAACTGAGATGTAGAGGATATGCGTTGTTCTGCCCCCTCAGGCTCTGACATTATTTGGCTGCTTCTACACTGCCTCTGCCATTTTTTTCCCCCAGAGAAAATATTGTATTTATTTTTGGTTTTCCGGAGTGTGTCAAATTCTCAGTGGTTGACTTTGAATTTGATTTATTTTTTAAAGAAAATGTCATTCTTATGCCTTTATGTCACTGGCTGCAGTGCCACAGGAGGTGTTGGTGTGTCTGTTTGCTACTTGGTGTTGGTCAGTTTTCTGTGGGTTGCCATGTTGGTCTCTATATCCTCCGATCTCAATAGCCCTCATTCACTCCATTATATCTAGATTATATCTTTTGGTAATATCTGATCACTGCAGATTCGCAATAAAATTAAATTTGCCTTTTTGTAGTAGATGTAATGTTCTGAATATGTCCTCATTCCCTCCTCAAAGCCTCTTAGTGATGATTTATTGTTTTTCTTCTGAATATCTTTTGGTTTTGGTCTGTTACACAAACACATCCAGGCATTTAAAGACATAACTGACAATAAATCAATAAAATAATCAATAGTAAATTGGTAAACAACATGTGATGAGAAGGCATTGCTTTTCTAGGGGTCACAGGCCAAAAAGCTGGGAACCAGTGTGCTCCAGGACCTGAGCCTCAGGATCACCCAAGATCAACCTCTGATATATTATGCCGTCATGTCAAATACAGTCAAAAATATGT
Organism: Eupleurogrammus muticus; assembly: GCA_036785175.1. Lineage (NCBI taxonomy): Eukaryota > Metazoa > Chordata > Actinopteri > Scombriformes > Trichiuridae > Eupleurogrammus > Eupleurogrammus muticus. The sequence continues at coordinate 20,388,541 of JAYKQN010000011.1, read as the reverse complement.
ACTTTTTAATGACAACTACTTAAACCAACTCTACTCTAGTCTTGTCACACATACTCTTTGCTCCTTCTCTCGCTCATTCACAAAAACACACACACACACACACACACACACACACAAACACACATGCTGCCATGACAGGTGTCCTCTGTGGCTGCCAAAGCTTTCTAACCACAACAATATCTAAAAGGCGTACAATGGCCCATTAAAGTAATCAAGCCGTTAAACCAGGAACCGGCAACCTTCAGCATGGCAATTAAGAACGTTTCATTCACACACTCTCAGCCCTGCACCAAACACACACACACACACACACACAAACACTCCACCCATGCACGTGTGCCCTCTCTCTTTCATCTCTTCTTTCCCTTCTGTTTCACCCGTCCTCTCACCCTCTCTTTTGCATGTGCACACTCTCACTCACGTGCACTACCTCACGCCAATCCTGACTCTCTCTCTCTCTCTCTCTCTCTCTCCCTCTCTCTCAGTGCCAACAATCAGTGTCATGATGGATTAACAGATTTCACACCACTGGACACGCCATTTAAAGAGAACCAGATGAAATGAAAAAAAAGGAGCAGCCTGAAATAATAAGGAGATCCAAGAGAGTTAATAGTAAGTGGATACAATGGTCACATGATACCTGTGGTGCTTCTAATGAACATGAATGTGTTGAATGTGAATGTCCAACAGCGGCCTCAACTGAATCTTTGAACTGCTGCTGAAGAAAAAGAAGTGTCATGTTATAACAGTTCCCATCAAACTTTTCTGACGCAAAACTTCAAAATGAGCATTATAGTAAGTTGATGGAAGCACAACTACTAGGAAACATCCCACAGATCTTCCTGATAAAACTGAGTGCAAACAATTAGACAGGTTAACAACAATCAACACTGCAGAACCGCTTTCACTGCTTCATATTGGAAACACTATTGTACAAGCCAACGAATCTTTCTAATCGTGGGTTAAAAGTCTTAAACAAAATCGTTGTTAATCTCCACATTCGATAAAACAAAATGCAATTATCTATTGTTGCTCTGGATGTTTGCTAAGTTTTCAAATGCTCATGTTGTGTTACAAAGGAATTTGCTATATCTGTAGTCTGTTTTACTATGGAGGAGAATTGGGGGACAGCATCCAGCATCGTTAGCAGGAAGGCGTGTTCTTTACGTAATGTAAGGGGATGGAGGTATGTTAGCAGCTGTTCTCTCTACTGTTTAAGCAACTACATTGCACTTAGAAATGATTACTAGGCAGGAAGATCTGTCATCATCTGATGTAGAGGACTTCTGGTCAAATACGTTGATTTTTTTGTAGCTTTAACTCAAATAAAGCTTTAAAACTATAAACTGAATGATTTAAAAATGTGTTTGCATGTTTTTTCTTGGTGTAAATATCCAACTACACAGAGCTCACTGGCGAGAAATATTTTGACCTTCGTCACTAAAACAGAAGGAAATCTGCAAAAAAAAGGACACAAAATGCGCTTAAGGTGAATGCGAACTGCAGCGGCACATAAAGCGGCAGATGAGAATATTAACTTAATGTTTTGATGAGCGGGGGTTTGATCGTCCTAGAATGATGTGCGTGTAAAATAATCAATCCAAGCACCTTTTTTTACACAGCTGGGTTCATAATGAGGGGAGGCTACATATAAAGCCTTTACTGGTCCATTAACCCCTTGGCTGTGACTTTGTATGTATAAACACGTCTGATGGATGTTTTTCTCCATCCATAAGCACTGGTTATATTTTCACACCTCATCAGCCTGCGAACCCCCCCCCTCACTCTTATCTGCCTGACAGTTGGCTGCAGCAGCAGCAGCAGCAAACACACAGCGTAGGTGCAGCCTATTCTTCCTCTCCCTCGCTGTGACTGTGCACATGCACATACGGATGAGAGCACATGTACGGCTCCCGTGCTGCAAGACCCACAAACATTTTGCGAGCAGGTCTAGTGAGAACATACACGTAGGTGCACCTGTGTACATTCACACACACACACACACCAGCTGTGGCACTAAAGCCAGCTTTTGGCAGTCACATCCGCTCTCTCCTCGCCTCCCTGCACGCTGTGTCACCCAACACAAGTTGAGTCCCTGCATCTGGCGAATGTGCTGGTGACTCACACGCACGCACACATTTAAATATGATGTGTGTATTTCTATCAAGACAATTATTTCATAGACCATCCAGCCTTCAAATCAAAGGAGACGAGAGGAAGCACCAGAAGTAGAAGGCGTTTGCTTTGTTAGGGTAAATTCAAATGTTTGTTCTGCGTTTCCTTCTGTATTATTGCGTATGTTGCGTGCGTGTGTGGGTGTGTGTGTGTGTGTGCACGTGCATGTGTGTCGTTATCTCCTTGTCACTGTGTTATAATTACATTCTTACTGTTCTCATACCTCTTTGTTTGCTTCATCCCACCTCTTGTCTCTCTCTTTCCCCCATACAAAAGAATCTGTATTCTTAATTAAACGTATTCATTTTAAGATGATTCTAAAAATATCTGCCCCCGGCACGGTATCAGCGCTGCGCAACGGCAGCTTAGCCGAATGGCTTCTTTACCTCACGCTACAGAAGAATAAAGACATCAAACATACTGTAGAAAGCACATCACTTACAGCGAAAACAAAACGCCAAACCCTGAAATTAAAGCTGTGAAGATAGGTTGCGCCTTGTTTCCTCATCTAAAGTGTGAAACTAGCCAGATAACGCATGCTTTGTTGTAGAAATGCAGGTAAGACACATGTGAAATGTAAACCCGAGCGGCACCAACAACAACATGCATTAGATACAGAGAAGCAGGCAGCCGCATCCACCAGACGAATCCCGCGGCAAGTAATGGAGGAACGGAGGGTGATGGGTTACCCGGTGGCTTGCGGGGTTTCCGGGGTATGAACTCTGGAAGCAACCGTGACGTATTGCACAACCACTGATTGCTGAGAGCGAGCGGAGCAACAGTATTTACTGAGCAGGTGAGCTGGGCTTCAGGCCAGTAGACAAGGTGAGATGAACATACAAACACGTACACACACACATACACACACACACACTGCATCCACTCTGGTGTAATTAATAATAATATAATTACAAAATGCTGCCCATTGTCCCGGCATATTCACAGTTTATTAAACATAACCAGCTTCAATATGCTAATAGGGTCATTAAATCAGTTAATTAATGTGTTAATTACCTAATTGTTCTTTGTCATACACTTGTCCTCAAATAAATGCATGCTATTAATATTATTTCTATATGAATGCTCAGTTTTTAATCTGTGTTTAAGCCTGTTTCTGTGTCTTGTTTTATCTATTATGTAAATATATGTATCTATGCTTGTAATGTATGCACGTAAAATTGTGTTTGTGAAGCACTCGGGTGAAAATCCTGTTTGCTTTCTCAGTGCTATATGAATGTGATAAACTTAAACTTATTAAGAAGTAATGAAATCTTTCCATATTAAATGCAAGGTTATGCATGCATTATTGAACTGAACTCACTATAAGTGAAATACTTACGGGATTGTGCACCAGGCTCATAAGACCACTGGAGTCAGCCTGACTCTTCTTGGCGTCAGGCTGCAGCCACATTTTTACATTTTTGGCCCAAAAATCAAAGAGCATCTCTGTCCACACAAGACATTTCAGCATTAATTTCCATCTGAATTAAGACGCCTATAAACATATATCACATAACCCTTCGCATACACTGGGAATGTGTGTGCCAGTGTAAACACTAGGGCTGGGCGATGTCCCCCTCACTTTGTCAGTTGACGATGTTTACAGTGAATCATCATGATGGACAATGAAACCAGGAGGGGGTGCATGCTTGGAATTATTATTTGCGTTAGCACCATTATCACTTTAACCCTCTGAAACCATGATTGCCATTGTGGATGACGAAAATTCTGCACTGTTTAACTTAAAACAACTTGTGATCAAATAATCATAGCTCCTTGAAACGCTTTTTAGAATGAAGTTGTAACACCGTAGCTGGTGTAGACCTGGATTTGTTTTCCATTCATTCAGTAGCATTCAATCCATCAAAAGATTCTTGCAAACCATGCAAGAATCTTTTGACCAATCAGAGGTTTTCTCTCGCCCTCTCATCCCCAGAGATCACCTGTGCATAGGAACTTTAAAAAAGGTTTGCACTCAAATTTAAACCTGCTTTTTTCCCTCTGTTTGTACTGTATGAGAACTCTTCAATGTTTCATGCAAATGCCCGTTATAATTCTATTATTCCCAGGCACTATGATATGTGTTTTTTATCACCGAACTTGATAGTTTAAACATTCAGGTGTCAGTTGTTTCTTTTTCAATATGCTTATTTCTGTGTTATACACTTTACTGTTTTGCTTTTCATTATTTATCTATATGTCATCTGATTTCAGATGTTTATTGTGCTCTCACAATTTCTAATGTTGTGTTCACTGCATAAGGCAAATAAACTGATTCTGATTCTTGTGGATTTTACAGAAAAAAGTGTCAATAAAAACTTAAATACAACACATGGCCTGAACCTGCACACCGGCTGGAAAGTGAACGTGATTTCAGCAAAGGATTCAGAAATATTAGCTTGAATGCCAATTAGCAGCATATGTCAGATATGAAAGAAGGCTACGTGTACTTTGATAGATGAGTTTTCAAAGTGATGCGAGGAAACTCACAGAGCTTCAAAGAGACCCAAACATCTGTGTCCAAACTGCAGGTGCACTGGCCAAAAAACTGCACATCTATTTACAGCTTCCAGTGCACAACTGAAGTCCAGCTGAGACATGACGGACACACACAGACAATGCTCAATGGCACACACACACACACACACACACACACACACACACACACACACACACACACACACACACAGAGAACATAAAATAGTAGGTTATTGTTGTTTACATTATTTCATCCACAAACAGTAGATGCCACCTTGGACATTGAGTAGAGGCCCACTATTGAGAGACAATTTTATTTTAAAACAGGGATTATCTAGAAACCTGTGGTATTCTCATCCCAGCAGAAAAAAAGTATAATCCCAAAGCATTCAGGATCCACCTCTGCCTCTTTCTTCTTCAACGATATTAAATTATTACCTGACCGGGATTCTCATTAGACTAAAGAGGCAGGTGCTTCATCATTGGCATTTCATTTCCATCAGGCCGCTGCCCGCTCCTCCTCCTCAGAGTAATGTGCTCCACATGCAGCGGGAAAGCGTGACTTCATATTTGCGTTATTTGTCTGGCTTGTGCAGTCAATAGGGCAGGGGTCACTCCTCTTCAATCGGGAAGTAGGCGGAAGGAGGGACATGGAGAAGCAGTGATGGGATGTAATAAAGTGTATTTACTCACACACTTAACTTAATGTATTATCTTAATGTGCTTGTGTTTCCACATATACTACCCCGCTGCCTTTGAGAAGATTACAAAACAAGTTCATTAATGACTGCATTTATCAAACCTGTAGTTGTAAACCTTCTTTTGTGAGCTCTTCTATATAAAATAAGCATGTTGTATTTTCAGATATTTGAGTTGTTAGCACTTCCACCAAAGACAAATTTTCTCCTCTAGACGTCTCACATGGTTTCATTTTATTAACCAAAAGTGTAAAACTCCTAAGCAAAGATTAATCTACCTTTATGATATAACTCTCTCCCATAAATCATCTCACAACCCCGCAGATTCATCTGGTGACCTGTGGGAGGGGCCCGACCCCTAGGTTGGGCACAACTGGAATAGCTAAGTGTTTATGAAGTAGTGTAACTTCACATTAAAATTCTACACATTGATTCATCAGTATTAAAAATGGTTATTTTAATGTGTCCAAGTGCTATAAATGGTGTCTGTTGTTGGAAGAGAAAGTGATAGAAGGATAAAACGGGGAGAAACTGGTGGAAGATTAAGTCTGACCCAGTCTAAAGGTGGCTTGATTTGTTCCTCCAGCTTTGTACTTTATCTTCCCCTCACTTCCTCCCAGTTCTCAAGACCAGTCTTGATCTTGAGACCAGTCTCAATGACCACTTTTTGGTCTTGGTCTTGTCAAAGCCAAAACAGTCTATGGTCTTGGTCTTGAGTGTCTCTATGACTGGGACTGGCAGAGCAGTCTTGGAGGGACATAGCAGGACTGCCTTTTATTTTTCCTTGAATAGCATTATTATGAGCCTGCTTCAAGTGGTAGCAATCAGGCGCCTTTTCTGGTGTGTTGGCACATTGGTCCTTACAGAACTCAAAGAGTTAATTTCACCCTAAGCAGCTACAACTCATGCAAAATAGGAAAATGTGGCGTAACTAGTGGTTTGTTTGTTTTCCGGTCTCGGTATCAGTCTGGAGCTGAACAGGTCTTGGATGTGAGGTGGTCTGTCTTGGTCTTGATACTCTCTGGTCTTGGTAGTGTCCTAGTCTCGGTTTAGACAGTCTTGACCACAAGTCTAAGTCCCTAAGTCTTTTCCTCACACAGCTTTATTTCTTCTTGTCCTCATCTGTCCTTTCCACCGTCTCTGCTTGGTGACCAGACACCCACCCCCTCCTCTTTTTCTGTTTTCTCCTCTCTCTTGTTTTTTTATCTTTTTCCTCCTGTTCCTGATAGGATTATTAATCTTTCCCCAGATGGATTTTTGCTCTGATGATTCAGCATTTAGATTGAATATTTTAAAGACAATCCCTAAAAGATATCATCCACCAAATGGATTATTATGCACAGCGCCCAGCTGAAATTTTTAAAGTAGCGTTTACCATGTTGATTTTTTAAAAATTTGGCAAGTCTTGTGAGTCTCTTCTCCTACCCTGAATGCTCTTCCACTCTCTCTCTCAGACTTTGTCCCTTTGTCTCTCCACATCTCTCTCTCTCCTGTCCTACTTCTGAACTATTCTATCTCTCTCTCCGTCCCCCCTCTGGACCCTCGCTCCCTTACTCTCGGTCTTGCTGCCAACCCGGCCCTTCGCCCTCCTTCCCTCCTTCCCTCCTTCCCTCTCTTTGTCTTCTCGCTCGTTCCCGCCGTCTCTCTGTCGTCCTGCTTCTCCGTGTGTCCCCCCGCCCCCCTCCGCTCAATCACTCTCCCTGCAATGTTAATTCAAATTGCCTGGTTTGGGAAGACAGTGCAGTTCCAATAATGCCGCAAGCACTTAGGAGAACATAATCAATCTCTCTCTCTCTCTCTCTCTCTCTCTCTCTCTCTCTCATTTTCCCTCTCTCTCTCTCTCTCTTGTTCTTGCTCTCAGTCCGTCCCCTCCTTCTCTTTCTCTCTGTTTTCTCACCCTTTTTTTATATTCCCTCCATATGTGAAACTCAAACTCTCTTTGCCTCCTTTAATTCTCTCTATCTCATCACTCTTTTTAATCAAGCCTTTTTAATTTAAATATTTTATCCCTGCTCTCTAAATGTGTCTCTTCTGTTAATGTGAGCATAACATTATACTCGATATGGCTTATACACGGTACCACTTTTACATCCCTTTGTTCCATTTAAGGAAAATCCTAATGCTACAGCATATAGTGATATTTAAGGCAATAGTGTTTCTCCCCATATTCGTTGAGACTGCTTTGGGGAAGATTTATGTGCACAAAGACCAAGCGCAGAAAGAACCTGACTGGCACAGAGCCCCAACATCAACCCCATCTAACATTTTTGGGATGAACAAAGGCCGATGGTGAGCCAGGTCTCTCACGCAGCACCTTACCCTTGCCCTTGAGGAACTTCCTAAAGCCAGTTACCAAAACCTTTCCACAAGATTGGAGGAATTTTAGTTATAGGGTCCACATGCTTCTCTCTTTCACACAAACATTTGCCCCACTTAAGTGGCCCCTCTCCTGTCCTTCCACCCACCTTACCTTCATGCTCAGAGATAGTTCTCACCTCACCAAAAAATTCCATTCCCACTCCTCTCTCTTTTTTTCTCCTCCTGTCAGTCTGTCCCTCAGCTCTTTCATGTGCATGCATGTGCACGTCTCTCCAGGCGTCAGCTGCTGCTGCTGACCTGTCAGAGGCAGGTAGAGAGGAGGAACCGAGATGAAGAGACAGAAAAGACGAAGTGAAACAGGCGAGGGATGGGGAAAGAGGACGGACGGAGAAAGAGGAGAGAAAGGGGCGACAGAAAGTAAGAGAGAGATAGAGAGAGAGAGAGGTTGAGAGAGGCTAAGAGTGGGAGTGAAATACTTCTAATTCACAGAGACAGGCTGCGTTTCCGTGGCAACGTGGTTTCCATCGTAACAGCCCTGCTAAGGATGCCATTAGTGGGGAACAAAAAGAGAATGCCACTCGCTGCTCGTATGGAGCACGGACACACACACACACGCACACACACACACACACACAAAACACAGCACTCACCTACAGCGCAAGCATTTATACATCCAACTACGCTAAATAAGTACAAACGCTGGTACACACACACACACACACACAGCCACCCACCCACACAGTGCTCTGTTCGCCCCATTCAACTCACAACTCAACACGTCCTGCCGCCACTTCTCCACTGCCCACACACAATCTCCAGCTAATACAGACATATACTAATCTGTCTCACACCTCTGATCAATCCTGCTGTGGCTCCTGAACCCGCTCATGCTGACGGCGGCTTTGAGGAACGTGACTCCGCCGAAGTGCCGCTTTAGGCATACGCGTTTTTATATCTGAGGCTTCAGCCATCTCTCATCAAAATGAACACAAAAACAAGATTAAATTTGTAAATCAGCAGCATACCAAGTCGTCAACAATAAGGAGCATAGGGGTCACAGCAGCAGCATGTAACCTATTCCTCCGTACGGTATTCATGTTCATATTCATCAAATTGAGTCGGAACAGTTTGTGATACAGACGGATTCCTGCTGACCCTTCGGATCGTCACTCGGTGATTAGCATCCTGATGCCTCTGGCAGCACACAGAGAGGAGGAAACAATGAGAGAGGAACATTTGCATCTAGTTTATATTATTAATTGTTCATTTTTAAGAATTGTAGGAGAGGAATTGGTTTAACAGAAGTACTCCAGTAACAGTTTAAATAAGGGAATAGATGTCTGAAAAAAAATATTTGACTCAGAAAGTCAAGCTTGTGGAAGTTAGTGAATCTGCGCAGTTTACTGTTGTAATATGAGCTGAAAATGTGGGCAATGTGCACAATTACACTCTCTAAGCCCTGATACTAGACAGCATGTTGATATTACTGTAGGCAGCAGGCATGTTGCTCGCTCTCTGCTTCGCTCCGGGGCATCAGAGACAATAACCTAGTTTCCACTGCAGGGCCGAGCAGCCACACGGAGCTTGTTCATAACCTCCTGCGTGTCACCCAGTTTCATCTCCAAATACGGTGCCATTTGTTTTGTTCCTTATTGGTCAAACGAGAGACAAACACGATGATGCTTTGCAACAGTTTAATTCCAAAATTAGATCTAATGAAAACAGCGAGTGCTTTTAAAGTAATGGTATGGAACTAAAGCATAAAAACGATATCACTATAGGTTATTAGAGCATTTTGAAATGAAAATCCCTGCACAGTAAATCTTAGCAATGCTATCACATTTACATTTAATCATGAGCCGTCCAACCTTGTGATAGAGAATTGGTGGAAGTTACAGAACTGAGAATGTTCTTGAACTCTCTGACCAGAACACACAGTGACTTACTGGCACATGAGGTCATCTGCAAGAGGGTTTTAATGCTATAAGGCCTCTGATACGGACAGTCATGAGGCTGATACCAGTATATACAGTAGGAAGCGGCACATTCCTGACCCTGGGCGCCGCTCTGGGCCACAGGAGTTGTCTCTCCATACAGGGACAGACTGTGAATTCCCATGAAGAGCTGCAAAGCCGTTCACAGCCATATGGGTCAGGTGCAACCCTATGGACGAAATGTACCGCGTATATGAAAGGCAGGTTCACACATGGAGTTCTGGGTAGTTGCTGTTGTTTTGGAGAGCCGTACGCACTTATGTGAGTAGGAGCAGATGTGTGTTGGCGTGTGTGCTTGCAAGAGTGTATGTTTGTGTCATTAGGGATGTGGTCGAGGTGTGCTTCTGCGTGAAGTGCATGTTTTATGACTCTATCCATCACTGGCTCAAACCCTTCTGCTGCCACGGCTGCCACATGGCAGCAAGGAGAATAAATTAAACTAAAACTATAATATTGCAATATTGTTCAGCCCAAATATCATGATATATATAATATTACAGAGGCAGGGTGAAAAAAATACATTTAATATAACAAAAAGAATATAAAGCACAACAAAATGTATCGTTCTATTTAAATTTTCAGTTATTTTGTCTGCAGCTTTGATTAAAAATAAAAAGTTGCAGTAGACCTGCGGTTTTAAGTGCATCTGTTTAAATTTGCAGAGAGAACAAAACCTAAACACTGTTTCTCAATACCATTTTACAATCCCACACATCACAGCACATCGAAGACTAAGTAAAGCAAGTTATGAAGCGTTGCTTGCAGCAGGGAAGACTGCAAGACAGTAAAAAAGTCAATTAATTAATGAATTGATTAAAATTAAATATTTAGAAAAATATCACATATTTGCCATATGTGAAAAACATCACATATGCTGTAAATATTGCAGTATTTAATTTAAAAATCAGGAGAACATTTTTTTTTAATCAGAGCTGTGCTAAAACAGATATGTGTGAACAGCCTTGTTGACATTACAAACTCCTGCAGAGTGTAACACCTCAGACGCTGCCAGAACCTCCTCTTCTCTGTTTAACTAACAATTATCTGAAGTATTGTAATGGGGGTGTTCAAATGTTATCGAGGTAGGAATGCTCATTAACATTCGAACAAAGTCGACAAGTTGAGAACAGTGGTGAGGCAGTTCTTGAAAATGAGGTCAATTGATAGGAAGAACAGAAAGTGGGAAACATGTTTTCAAAATTCAACTTTAAAGTGGCCCTTATTGTTTAAAAAAGGCATCTTGAAAAGGCACATCAGGAGTATGAAAATGTTAAAGTGGAAAAATGGAGTGGAGAGGAGTGATGACATCTTGTCACCTCTCAATATTCTCCTATTATTTACAATTTTTTTCACATTCAAAAGTTACTAAATGATACTAGTGATTTAGATTTACGTTTTTGATTGTTGTCACCTTGTTGTAAGATGGGGTTAGTTCCACTGGCACCGATGGCTACACAGCCGTAACAGCAGAGGAAGTTGTAGCATCAATATCAACAATGACTATAAAATTTATGCAAAGACGTGCAAAAGCAGCCAAGAGTGCACCGGCCCCTGGAGAAACGATCTGCAGCTCAACCATAGAAACATGTGACAACTCTGTAAAAGTGCAGATTACATTCATTGCAACAGTGCGACACACTCTCTTGAATAAAACTCCTACTTTCCCTCTTGCTAAAAAGCTCAAAAAAAGAAAGAAATATAACTACTTTCGTCACAGGTGTTAAACTGTAAATGTTGCGATGTAATGCAGAAATTTTAGGATTGAGAACAAAGCGGTGTGTTTAATGCCGCCTGTGAAGCTCAATGGAGGATCCACGGTGTGGAGCTGTTTGGTTTCTTCTTTGAATCGTCTCAGCGGGAAGGTAAGGTCCAGTATCAATATGCCCAAACGTCACTCATCTATCAGCAAGTGCAGAGACGTGCACTCCAACCCTCAAAGAGCTTTTCTTTTTAAACGCCCCCGGCGCATGGATCAGCAGACAAAGGACGAATAAAAGTATTCTGAGGGCAACGCGACCGTTCTTCTCTTTCGCTCCTTACATATCTTGCCAATCTTGCTCGAGGTTTCTTTTATTTATTTCACCCATATATTCAGTATTTTTTTTGCTGATGGGTCACATCAATCCTGCCGTACTAAGTGTAAGATCTAATCTTTTGGGCAGAGACAAATTTGCTTCTTCTTTTTGTTTGGACACTTATCTTTGCTACTGCCGCTGGTTCCTTAGATAAAAGTTTGGTATTTATGTGTATGCGTTGTACGTACTTCTTAATCAAATTTGGAGCTCGGCAGGCTTTAGGTGGGCGCTACTATCAACGGGCCCTCATCCATAACGAGGTGAAAACACACGTCTGCCGATTACTTCCGTGTTCTTATCTAACAGAATAACCTTGGCATAACTTGGGGGGAACCAGACAAAGACTGTGACATTATCGGCGGTTTCGGTGCGAACGTCGTGAATCTTAGATGTTTGATGACCTGGCTGCTGCCTTTCTCTTACAGTTTGCAAAAACACCATTAAAAAATGTCTTTAATACAAAAGGTAAATTGTTTTTTTTGATTGATTGGGATTGTTTTCCTGTAGTAGCAGAGCGTTCTGTTTATTTGCATATTGCATTGTTTAAAAGCTCCCCCCCTTTAGCTGCAGGCTGCCTCATGCCAATAAAACTCTATTAAGCCTGTTTGACTTTGATAATGCAAATCGGTGTTTGGTGGAGAACAGTGCAGCCAAAGCGACGGTCTACCAAACAAGTGGCTGACGCAGGACTGATGTGACAGGGAACAACAAATACAGGAACTAATGCAAACAGCACAAGGCCCGGGGGGGGGCGGGAGTTACGCCGCTAATAGTGACGACGGTGACGGTGCTATTGTACAAGCTAACGGTGATGAAGATAATGAGATGACAAACAACGAACGTCCGGCGGCGTGATAATAATTGTGGCGGTGATGAAGCTTATGACATCACAAACAGTCAAGCTGTTTAATGAGATTATGATAAACACGTTGGGGATGTATGATTTATGCCTTTCATTATGCCTAATGAGTTCCTGGGTTTTCAGTTTATTTCATTCTTAATTTTGGCAGTGGAATTTAAAGGTCCCATATTTTCACACTTTTAATGGGTTTTATTTGAACTTGTAATATTTCTAATAAGATATTTTTGTGATGGCGAGAAGGTTGCAGGTCTATGATCTTACTGTGTGAAGTTTCATGTTCTCTCTGAGGTTGATCAGAGATTCTACATTGTCATAGGTATGAGTGAGTGTAAGTGAGTGGTGTGTGTGCTCCACCATAGGCTGCCAATCAGTCTGGGGTGTATCTCTGCCTCTCAAGTAAAGGTCACCGGGATTGGCTCCAGCAGACCCATGTGATCCTAGTGTGGTATAAACACATACAGAAATAGGGTGATTGGATAGAATTTGGGGTTTAAAGAACCAAAAATCATCTCAATCTCCTCTCTCATACTTTTCTCTGAAGCTCTAGTAAGAATAGGTCACTATTGGTCTCATGTGTGTATGTTTGTGACATCACAACTTTGCAGAAGTCCTAATAGCTCATTTTAAGACACAGTTTCTGAATATAGGCCACCTGCTTCTTTCTGGGGATTGAATGTTTTGAACAATGTGACAATATTTATATAGCTTAGACCTTCTTAAAATCAGAATTATGACTACCTATGAAGGGACCTTTGAAAAAAACCTTTAAATAAAGTAGTTTGCACATGGCTTTGATTACCTCAGTCACTGATCAACTAGCTTCTGTAGCCCTGTTCTATTTAAAGGTCACCGTCTTCAATGACTCCACTGACCATTTTACGGTTGCTTATACTTTGTGATTTTATGTTCATCTCTGTGGAAACGCTGTCTCCCTTGTAAAAATCGATTGAGTAAAATAAAAGTGAAATAAAATAAATGAACTGTTCGCATAGTTTACAAGTCCAAATAAGCTTCTTAATACTTTCTACTGCCACATTTATGGGCTCGGTCCGTGCCAGTAACATTTTAACGCCGCCGTTCTACAGTTTAACATTGGACATTTTTGTGCAGTTCCCACTACCATTTGTACTCTAATGCATGAATATGACAGCCTGCCTTTTCCCGGCTGATGATCAATCGAAGACGTGGACCAAGAGCCAAACATATTCATAGTGTAGTAAAGTAGCCACAGACTAGAGGAAGCATCAGACACGCTGGAGGTAAATCTATGGTCCCACACTTTTGTCTATTTGTCACTCGTGACTCATTGCTCTGTAGTGTATCTCTAACTGTGATCGTATGGATGCTGAAGGCCGAACAGATTGTCCGCCGGTCGATGAGCGAGGACGAACAGCGGGATTATGGGTAAACGAGGCAGACAGAGAGAGAGAGAGTCAAAGCTAAAGGGGAGGCGGTGTTCTGCTGTAATTTCGGAGAACACGGGAGAGGAGGGGCGACATTTACATTCATCACAGGAAGCCGCCTCGCCTCAACTCACATGACGTGAGACAGGACGGGAGGAAGACGAGAAGGAGAGCAACCGCAACAGCAGCTGAGATAGAAATTAGAGCGGGCGGGGGGGGGGGGGGGATGCAACGAGACAGAATGGGGTTGAGCGAAAAAGATCTTTCTGTGTTTCTTGTTTGTTTCTTGAATGCCTCTGTGGCGATGAATCTATAAACACGAGGAGGAGGATTTTCTACACAAATTCCTGGTATCTGTTTTAAAAAGGTCCCATATCATAGAAAGTGAGATTTTGATATCTTTTTGATTATAGGAAGGTCTAAGCGTCTATAAATACCATCCCATGCTCAGTCTGCAGAAATGCATACAACTCGTCACGGACGTCTGTGAAGTTGTGATGTCAAAAATATACACTTCTTTCCCACCCGCACTCCCATTTGCAACAATGAGAGACTCATTAATCTTAATGAGACAGACATGTTCTGTCTAGATCTCTGGAGAGAAGCTTGAGAGAGTAATTCTGAATATTGTTATTCGTTCTGGTCACTGTTCTCTCTCAAATTGAATCACAGGTAGCTGGACTTCTATTTGTCCAGTTGCCTTCGATTCATCATGAGAGAGAGAAAGAAGGTTGAGTGAGACAAATAATGGTTGTCAAGATGAGAAAGCACAAAAACATTTCAAATACAGGTTTAGGAAGCATTCATGTGGTCTCTCTAAATGTGCATTTTGTGTAAATGTTGGATTTAAACTATCTGTTATTAAGTTTTCAATGTTACACCATATGACATTTTTGGCATCGTCCCTTATATTAAGAAGATTTTTTGTTCCTAAAACAACACAAATCTATCTTGTTGGTGATATCAACAAAAAACAAACAAAACCCAGGTGAAGTGAAAAATATGGGAACATTACAAATCCAGTGTGATAAGTGCAAACTGATGATTGTTTGAGGCTAAAAGATGTTATTTGTAATTAAAACATAAAGACAAACGATGCTATTTCAAAAATAATGCATACAGTTTTAAAACAAATATTACAAAACGAATAAATGACCACACATGAAGTGAGTGTGCTCCTCTGAAAAAAAAACAACTGTTTACTGTGACTATTACTGTACAGTTAGTGCACACACAGCTGTTATTTTCCCCTTCTCTTGAGAATCCACCTGTGTGTGGTTGCAGCGTGCACACACACACACACACACACCAGGCAGCAGCGGTGGTGATGGCGGACTGCGGCCTGTTTTCCCACCTGGCAGCCGTCGGAGGTTGAAAAGCTTGTGTGCTAACAAGGGTCACCTCTGATGGAAACAGCCTCTGACACCTAAATAGATTGGATTGTCAGCTGGAATACATATGATTGTGTGTGTGTGTGTGTGTGTGTGTGTGTGTGTGTATGTGTATGAAGATACATTTTTCTGGGAGGACTGGTCAGTAGAGTTTATGTTTGTGCATGCGTGCGTGCCGCCACAGCATGTGGTCGTGTTGCATAATTGAAGGAGCACATTGTTATCCTCACTCAGCGCTCCTCCTCCTCCTCCTCTCTGCTTCTCTTCTTCTCCCTCTCAGTCTTTCTTTCCCTCTCTTCCTGCCCTCTATTATCCTAATGTTTTCCCCCTCTTTGCCCTCCCCTTCTTTTGCTCTCTTCCTCCGCTTGCACGGGGCATGTAGGCTTTGATAAGATAAGACAGAGGAGGCCATGGGTGAGGGCAAACAGAGACCAAAAAAAAAGAAAAGGGTGAAACTGTAAAAGAGCGTCCAGACAGAGACAAACTGGTTGAACTCGGGTAAAAAAGGATATAAAAAAAAGTTTTAGTGTTGACTGAATAAAGCATTACCCATGTAAAAAGGATGTGAGGGCATAAGACTTGAAGCTAAATCTACGAGTGAACATTTCTAGTGCTGGATGATAATTAAATACTTTAAATCATTATCTTAGTGACATTTCATGAAGATGATTTTTTCATACATACATAATTTTTCCAAGTAAACTGTAAGGCAAACATGTTATTTGAAGAGATAGATAGATTACGAGTAAAATGTAAAACCAGTATAGTAGCCTCTCACAATATTTGATTAACCTAAATAAAAGCCACACTGCTATTATAAAAAAAACTAATTAACAAAATTAAAACACACAGATCAACAACACATTTTCAGACATGAAAAGTAGATACGTGGAGACCACTTCAGTTCTCAGCAGAGCAGAATGCTGACTGTTTTTTTTATTTAGAAATAGCTACATGTAGCGGTGTGTGAGGGTTTGACAGTGGCCTCTGTCCCAGGAACGTCTAGGGATGGGGGTCATTGATCCGTATTATATCGGCGCCATTATCGAGATGAGTGGTTATCGCTACCACTATTGATACGTTTCTGTGATTTATTGCTGGGAAAACAAAATAATTTCTCATCCAAACAACTCTATTTACTCTGGTTTCTTGGCAGAAGCTAGGTATTCCAAGTTCACATTAAATTTGAACACATCATGATGATGTTTAATGTACTGTCACCTAATAATGTATAATAATGCATTTTACTGACAAGATCTTGAATGTTGAATTGGCACCTTATTAACTGGTTAATCATCCTACTGATCTCCACATTGTATTACTATTTTTAATTAATTATCGCAGGACTGTTGGCAACATTTTCAAAGTTAACAGAGCGTCCGTGGTTTTAGCTTTAATCACCGGACAAGAAGAAATCTTAAGAAAATCTAACTGCTGGTGTAAAAAAACAAACAAAAAACATCTAATTCAGAGTTATTAAAGATGGACATTTTTTAAAGATAGCAGCATTTCCCATAATCCTGTTCTATGTTATGAAGTCATGGCTTCGTGCTGCGTCATTGCTCAAAGCGAGAGCCTCCTAGAGGCCAGCAATCACATATTATGCGTCCAACTTTGTTTTCTCTGTTTGCATTGAACTCTATTCTCTTTTCACTTTGGAGAATAGACCTGCTGAAGTCAGGTGTGTGTGCGCTGATGTGAGTGGACAAGCGCGGTGACTCACACACCTGAAACTTCAACTCTCCATCTGCAAACTCTGGAGCCAAAGTGCCACTGAACAAACAGACCTGGAATCTCATTGAGTAAACAGGTAATTCCCCTCAGCACCATATTCAGCAGCATTTTGATTTTGTTCTAGTACATTTAAAAAAAAAAAATGACCTCATGAGGAGAGAAGTCTGAAGTAGTGAACATACCTGACTGCACTTATCATGATAAAGTAACCCCTGTTATTGCACTGTAATAATGATTAAAGGTCACATTTATCACATTTTACTTTTTTTTCTTTTTTTTTTAATTGAAGCTGTAGTAAAATATATTAGAAGTTTAAGTACCATTTCTCTGTGGATTGATTGTTTGAAATATGGGACAGTATTTCTAACACCTAGACCTTCTTGTAATCAAAAAACAATTAAAATATCACTTTCTACGACATGACCTTTAAAAATAAAGTTATTTGTGGTCTAGAAAATATCATAAATAGTAATTCTGGTACTTTAAGGAAAGCTGGGGCCTGCCAGAACTTGTTTCAGTCAGTAGCCATAAATTCTTCAGGAAACTAAGTGCCTTGTATGTTTCCCATCGCTTCATCGCTGTGCTTTGTGGTTTGTGTATGTGTGTTTACTCTTCTTCTGCTACAGTTTTTAAGTGCTGTGATGTTTTAAAAGTCAATACACCATGATGAAGCATTGTGATGAGCTACAATTACCTGAAGCCGGTGCGAGTGATAATGAAGACCCAGGATGTCGCTTTCACATCACAGACCTACGTGGAGGAACATGCTGTCGCTCTGCTCTTTCACTCTAAAAATGTTTCATTTCCTTTTTGTGTTTCGTGCCATAGAATTCGGCAGATTCGCGGCCAAATCTGATGCGGAGGCTGCCAGCTTTGCCTCTGATAGTTTGTTTACAGTGATTAATGAAACAAAATGAAAGCCGGCGCCGATTAATGGATGTTAAAACCCCACTCGTATCGTGGCCGAGCGACGCCCGATGATCTACGGTGACTTACAGTTAGGGAGCGTGTCGGAACAAAAGTGAAGTCTCGCTGAATTACATTTTCGCGGGAACACGCCTGGGCGCTGTAATGTATGAATTCTGGACTGTTTGTTTACAGGTCCGTCACACCTCCCGTCACCAGAAGGAAGAGAGATGGGTTGTTACAGGCGGAAGGGATGAGGTGTCGAGAGGTTGGACGGTGCAGGGAAGCGTGACTTTGATCCCTGTACGCTTAAGACCGGGCGAGGCAATTAACTGGCGTCTGAAACGTGCACTTTTTTTCGGCCATATCTGCTCTCCCCTCCATATATACTGCATGCTTTAAGGCAGTGACTCATCTCAGCCTATGAATAGATAAAGGTCCATTCCCTCTCCACCTCTGAATCAGGGTGGAGGCAGGTGGAGATAAGGCTAATAAGGGTCCCACCAAAGGGCTGTAAGGTCCAGGAGGGGATGAAAGAGGGGAGGTGGTGCTGCCAGCGAGTGGGGGGAAGTGAGGGAGAGACGATGTGTGCCTGGAGGTAAATGAGGAGGGGCAGGAGTGAGGCAAAAAGGAGAGCAGAGGGAGGGAAGAGGAGGCTGGTGATAGCTGCAATAAAAAAAAAAAAAAAAAAAAAGGAGGACGGAGTGGGGAGGAGGTTGGCAGGGGGCGCGTCCGGAGGGAGGCAGGAGGACGTGAGCAGAGGGGGAAAGTGTGGCTACTCCCGCGCCGCCGGGACCCGGAGTGAGAATGAAAGGAAAACAGGCCAAGTAGGACGGAGGAGAGAAGGAGGGGAGTGGAGCGAGACGACGCCAGCGTCTGGGATGAAAAAAAAGGCTCGGAGGTGAGGACGCGTCGGCCGGCCGATGGCTGCAGGATCTGGATCGCGCGTTGCATTGTTTTCCGCTCGCGTCTGAGCAACGTAGAGGGAGGCCCAGGATGTGCTGGAGGGGGCAGGTGGGGAAGGGGGGGGGGGAGGGTGGATTAACACTGGTACATCTGGTATAAATCAGTCTGTCTGCCTCCTGTGAGCTGACATAAGGATGAACCAGGCCTCACCAGACAGCCACATTCATAAAGAGAGAAACAGGGAAAGACAAAAGGAACATAAAAAACCCGAGTAAAAATGGGGCAGGTGGTTGGAAAAAATACACTGCGTGTATATATATATATATATATATATATATATATATATATATATATATATATATATATATATATATACATATCTAACACAAAAAAGAGTCTAAAGACAAGGCTGGGAGAAAAGCAGGGGAAAGCCGTTCTATTTCAAAACACTATATACATTTTGGACAAATATGAACACAGCAATTCCATTTTCATGTTGTGATATCACTCTATTTGTGCGTAACCGCGTCCAAAAGAGCCTATATTGCCGGTATTAATCTAGTGTATCAGAGCGGTCACCGTCACTGCAAACGTAAGGCGGAGCAGAGGAGAGAAATGGTATTAGATGGAGCAGGGGGAATGTGATGCAGCTGAGTGAGGATGAGGTATAGAAAAAGTTATGGGGCGAGTTTATAAATGGCCACATACTAAATGGCCGGGGTAAATTGAGACCAACGGGGTTGGAAAATAGGACACAAATTTAGGACTTTATTTTTCACTTCCTCTTTCTCTCCCTCCCCTCTCTCTCTCTTTCTCTCGCTCTCACCCTCTTTCTTTCTCTCGATCTTTCTTTCTCCAGAAAAGAAGAACACACATACACACACACACACACACACACACACACAAATACACACACACACAATGCATTTCATATCGTATAAACCAGGACAATAAGAAGGTAAAGAGTGATAAGTATTAGTAGTAGTGGGGCTTTCACTGTGTGGAAGAATAACTCAGATCCTTAAGTAAAATGGTAACACTTTACTTGAATGGGTGTTATAACACTGTTATAGTCATGACAACAGACCTGTAATGAACATTAATGAATGATTATGACATCGTCGTTTAAGTGTCATTCAGTAAATTATGACACTTTTGATACACTTTTGTTATGACAACTTGAGCTTTTGACACCATAAATGAAAAGCACAACATTTAGGACACAATCATAATGGTCAAACTGTGACTGCTGATGTCAAAATGAACCATATAATGTCAAAGTAGAATATGAGTTTTTATTTTCTTTTAAAGTTTGCTATGTCACGTTTATGACAATTACTTTGTCTTCGTGGTTTGTGTCAAATTGTAACAACAAAAACATGTCAAACAATATCAACTTAGCATCAAAAGTGACAGAATTTAGCAAATGACATTGTTATAAACTGTTATAATCATTCATTAATGTTGTGGATAGGTGTCATATTATGACTATGACAGGCTTATGAACCCATGTTCAAGTAAAGTGTTACCAGTAAAACAAATAATTGCAATAGTAGATAGTTATGGTACTAATATGAAGCATTGGTGTGTAGCAGCATGTTACTGTTGTAACTGCTGGAGGCAAAGCTACAATTAGCTCGTTGGTGCGGGGTCGGGCCCCTCCAAAGGGTCAGCAGATGCTTCTGCCAGTTATGATGTGTCAACACCACACCAGATATGAGCTGCTGCATTATCCTCCATCTTCAAAAATTCCTGCATAGCAAGGAATGGACATCAGTGTTTAAGGAGCGGAATGAATCCAGTCTTATCAATATTGTTTTATGGATTTTTTATGGATTTTCTGTTCGATAACTGTATTTGTGTAGCGGTAAAGGAGTCCCCAAACATGCGGAGTCTGAGAAGGAAATTTCCAAGTCGTCCTGTCGTCTGTAATTAAATGCAGCAGAATGGGAGCATGAAAGACCCACAGGAACCACAATGGACAAATGGAAAGAGAACATATCCAGGATGAAAGGATAGATCAGAAAGCTGTTACAAGGGATTTACTGTGCTCTGCCGGACACAACAGAACCCATGAATGAACTAAACAATTAAGGGAGAGAGATGTGAAAGAGACAGAGAGGCTGAACACAGAGATACGTCAGGCAGAGGAACACTCGCTTATCGCTTACAAATGCTCCTAATTGCGTCTATGTTTTAGCATGGACACGGCGCTGCCAAGCCGAACAGCACATTACATTAATAGAGTACAGGACCTCAGTGATTAGTACAACAATAGGGTTATTGCGGGACATTTATAAATTAAATTGCAAATATCAATGCAGGCACATTTTTGTTCAACCCAGAGGACTAAAGAAAAAAACCCAGAGGACACGGTGAGTGTACCTCAAACAGGAAATGATGACTAGACAAGCCCATTTCTTAAAAAAAAAAGATCATATAAACTGGAAAATGGATTCCCTTAGGCCCTGTGCTAAAAATATATATATATTTCAGTTTTAATCCCATGTCCCCATAATAATTGTTCCTGGTATCTCCTGGTATGTCAAATATATGTTCCTGTAATATATCCCTGTTTTTGTTCTCTTCCTGTATATAAATGTGTCTCATCCTGCACTCAGGGAAAAAAGTTCATAAAATCATATTTATTGAAAAAATATTTTTATCTTATAATCTCTCTCTCTCTCTCTTTCTCTCACTATATATATATTTATATATAGATAGATAGATATAGATATTTATGTGTGTGTGTGTGTGTGTGTGTGTGTGTGTGTGTGTGTGTGTGTGTGTGTGTGTGTGTGTGTGTGTGTGTGTGTGTGTGTGTGTGTGTGTGTGTGTGTGTGTGTGTGTGTTATATAAATGATAAGCCCCATCCACCTGCCTGTGTCCCCAATCAAACGTGCAGATTTGATTTGATTAAGTCGATATAGTAACCATTTGAACCACAAAAAATTTACAATTCACAGAAGACGCTTTAACTTTTATTTCATGGGGCCTGTAAAAGCACTTTATATATAAAACCTATTTTATGGAATGGACTATTTCCCCCTAAATAGGGGGCTAACATAAATACAGAGGACAAGGATGAGCATGATTCTTTGGCAAACGAGGTCGTATGGCCATGAATTGCTCTTCTGAATTTACTTCCGTGCTGTGATTAACGCACTCAAACTCGCACACACACACACACACACACACAGGCGCACACACACCAATTATCCTTGGACAAAGTTCAACACCAATCCGACACCAATCCAACACTATCAAAGAGACTGACACAGACACACACACACACACACACACACACACAGAAAAATACCTCTCTCCTTACAAATGGCTCGGACACCTGCAGGCAAACGACCACATTTGAAGTGATGAGGAAGCCTGAATTATTTGGGCAGAAGTTAATTGATCACCTCCTGCTGATTTGTTCCTCCAGCAGCCTGCCAGCTACACACGAGATGGCAGGGAACAGATTTATTTGCGTATGGGAGTGCCTGAGTGTGCATTTATATGTGTGTCTGTGTGTTGTGTTAAAGCCCTGAGAAAGACAAACGTGGTGCTGTAGCAGTAGCTGCTGTGGATCTTGTATAATGTTTCTTTCTATTACAGAGCAGCCTATTTAATATTCATATATTAATTGCAACACACACCATTTACCGTATACTTATGAAAACATGCGTGTGGGCATGTTCCTTTTTATTTTTTCATGTGTCTGCCAGCGCACGTTTGCATGTGTGTAAATGATATTATTGTTTCCCTAGGGTCAGCTGGGTTGGCTGCTCTCCCATTTTTTTTTCATTAATTGCTGACGATCTTACATTTAAATCCCATGCAGAAGGGGATGCTATCTCCCCCCTCATCTCCACTCGTAGATTAGCTCCCTGTTCGTATTATGTGGAGGCCCCAGGGTGATCGGCGACAACCACAGCTATTTGTACTGCTACAAAGCCGTACCTTCCAGACAAGCTGAGCGGAAACGGCTCACCATGTCCTGACGATATGAGCATTAGCCGAAAGCTTTAGATCGCATTGATTACGGCAGCCCGACAGACGACAGGCAGGGTGGTGCTGGGAACCAATACAGACAGAAGAACGGCAACTGCAGCCACGTTGGCGTGGTAACGACACACAAAGGCAGGCACGCAGATGCACAAGGACACACTTTAAACTGCTGGACGTCTTCCCACTCCTCTCCGTCTCCTCCTCCTTCATCTCTCCCTGTCTCTCGCAGATGTGGGTCCAGCTGCACTCTATCCATCTCTCTCTCTCTCCTCCTCCATTCCTCCTCTATTTAAGCTGTGATTTCCTGAGCAAGGGGGCAGCTTCTCTTCTTCATGTAGCATGGGCTAAGTTGGACTGCTGCACTCCACTCTGTGTCACTGTGTCTCTCCTTTTCTCTGTTTCTCCTCCTCCTCCTCCTCCTCCTCCTCCGGTCCTCAGTCATGCAGCCGTGCGCTCATCCTCTTACTTACAGCGCAGCCTCCCTCGCTCGTCTTATTCATTGATATAGATGTGAGTGGCCTTTGCCTCCATCCATCTCTCCCCTCCTCCGCCTTCTTCTTTATTCCTTGTTAATATTGGCGCCGCCTAGCTTCCTCATCTATTTATTTCTCCTACGTTCAGGCTTATACACAAGTTCACTTTTTTTCTGTGCACCATAGCGGCAACTCCGGCTCATAGCCCCATCCTAAAACCGTTGCAACCACTGTAGCAGTGATGTTAAGTTACAAAGTACTTTACCTATAGTATAATATTAAGGTCCTTTTAATTAAATATTAAAATATGATGTGACTGTCAGTTATACCAACACAGCTTAACAAAATAAATTACATAGGTCAAGTCATTTTCAGACATTTTAATGTGGGAAATTTACATATTGGACTTTTATTTGTCACTATAAAGAGACATATATTATCTTACGGTCCATACGATTAATACCTGTTTCTTATTTTAAATTTTCTCTTTGTTAAAGAACAGTAACTTGTTACAGTAACTTGTTTCTAAACTACAATAAATATTTAAATACATTAAAACAAAAGAGGTAAAAATAATATTTCATGAAAACGACAATGAGAGAAAGGATCTTGAAAATTAATCTAAATACATAAGAAAGCAGACATGTATTTTTCCTTCTTTTGGACACAAATCATCACAGTCCCTCAGATTTAGTCAAAAACCTATGCTTTATGCACCTATTTATCATTATTATTTTTAAGCTTATTTAATATATTCAGAGTCTTATTATCAGCATGTTTTTCTACTTTATGTTAATTTACCTGCCACTTTTACCTAAGTAGGATTTTACCTACTTGTAATAGAGTAATTTTACATTGGAATATTTCTTCTTTTACTTAAGTACTTACATAAGTATTTTTCCAGTGCTGCTCTGCAGTAGCAGCTTTTATTGCTGTGTTACTGCTTCAGCCCTGAGAGGAATCCTTCTAAAACAAACAGTTTTGTTCTCATTACAGATGTCAAAAAGCTCACTGTCATGAATCTGGTGGAGAGACAGACCCAGTCTTGTGAATGATGGACTGGATGGAGGATTGTGCTTAGCTTTATACTTCATCACACGAAAAAAAAAAAAAAGCAACACTTCGTGGAAATGCATTATGTGAGCAGGAAAAAAAAAACATCTGACTCTGATTCAACTTGACTCCTCACACGGCACAACAGCAGTCGGCTCCTAAGGACACATTTTATGGAATCATCTTGTACTGTTCCACCAAATTCTTTTACTTTTCCGCACACTCTAAAAATAAAAAACTAAACACTGTATCCTTCGGCTTCTGTGTCGCTCCCTGTTATCATCCTTCCCCGGACGTGTAATGAAAAAGGAGGGGTTGTCTTGCCAACTGTAATAGCGGCATTTGGCCTTCAGTCTCGACACCGTAGCGCAATCTTTGTCAGCTCATTTCCGTGAGACGCTCACTCTGAGTGAAAATAAACTTTCCCTCTGCAATTTTTCTTAAGCTCTCAAACTTTGATTCTTCCACAATTACTTTCAATCCCTTTTTTCCACCATCACCGTCTCTCATTATCTCTCTCTTTGCAGTTTTGTCTCCCTTCGTCTCGACCTCCTCTCCTGCTGTGAACCCAGACTTCCTCCTGCAGGCCTCCATCATCTCCACAGACATGATCAGAACCTCTCCTAACTTCTCCTACTCTACCCGTTTTCACTCAAAGAAGAATTTCTTCCAGCCAATCTCACTCCCACTATCTCGATTTCCCCACTTCCCCCATGTCTCCCTCTCTCTCTCTCTCTGTTTCTCTCCTTCCCTCTGATCCCTCTCTATCGTATTTTCGCCACTCTTTTGTCTCAGCCCATTAGGCAGACACAAATCCGTTTGGAGACTGAGCTTCGGCACAGCCCCCGTCGCTCACCCTCCTGGGTTCCAGTGCAGCCAGGAGGAAGCTCTCAGGAGAGGCAGACTCTGGCGTGTGGCCAGGGAAATCCATTAAAACCCCTGCCACAACACGCTGCTTCCTCCCCGCTGCCTGGTGCACTTAGGGCACGTGTGCTTAATGAATGATAGTATCCCCACACACGCACAGATAGACACATTCCTCAACAATGCCCCCCATGCTTACTCCGTTTCCCCTCTCCTCCTACAACCCTGCAATAAAACACAAACATAAATTTTCACTTGTAATGTAGCCCAGAGCGCTTAAAGAGAGTTATATGTTTTAAAGACATGCAGTTAGTTGGGTTAAAGAGACACGGGGCAGAGACAATGGTCATTTGAGAAAGTGAAGCGAGTCTGCATGTATGAAGACATTGTGTGCTCGGGAGAGCGTCCTTTTCAAATGGGATCGGATGGTTTCTTGCCTTTTCTCCCTTCCGTGCCCTAATGAGGAAGAACAGAGAGAAGAAGCTCGAAGAGGCGGCCTGTGGCCCCGCCGAGTCACTGCAGCTCAGGTCTCTGCTGATACAACCACCTGTTGACACCGGGAGGTCAACAGACTGACTGGAGGATTTAGACAGGACTGACCCTGATAGGCAAGATCTCAACATAAGAGGCAGCTGTTTTAAAGGTCACATGTGACACAGTGGCACACCCTTGTAGAAACATGTTTTTACCAGTGATAGGAATATGGGTGCATTGCTTTATTTAGTATAGTCGAACGATGTGTTACTGGCCCACCACCAAGCTGAAAGTTTTTCCCGAAAGATGAGAAAGGTTCTTACGAATCACAGCGTCAAATGTCACAACAGCGACTTACTAGAGAAAATGTGGAGTGAAGTTCTGATCTTTATCTGGTTTATCTGCTACTTTATTCCTCACTAACACAGACCATTGAGGCCGTAGCCAACGATTAAACTACCAACTTCATAAGAAAAGTTCATGAGTGCTGCATCTTTGCCTTTTTTACTCCAAGACCCTTCAGAAAATCCCAGGACATTTTGAAAGTTAAAAAAGTAAGGCAATAGTTATTTCCTCTGTAACTACTTACATTTACAGTGGAGTAACTCAGTTACAAACTCACTTACTTTTGCATCACCTAATTACTTGTTCAAAGTATCGTGCCCAACACAGTTTTTTACATGAAAACATTATTTTTGGGCTTTTTTCAAAATAAATGCAGTATCAGCTTTAATAAAATGACAAGATCAATGTAGAAAAAATGATGAGTGCAATTTTGAAGCATTGTGTTGTTCACAGCTCACAGAGTTTTCTCCAGGATTTAATGAAGTGTTCAACGGTGGAGGACGTCAGCCAAGACTGAGAGAGAGAACGATAACTAGATTGATAAAATGATTAGATGTTTGTTTGATCACCTGGACTTTAAATTCCTGTTAGAGGCTACATGCGAAGACCACTGGACCAAGTTGATTTCAGATTATTTGCCCGGACAGATCATGATGAAGGGGGCACTGAGAGAGGATCCACCCAATCTGACTGCTAAATCCGCTGAATGCTGATCTGACTGCTAAGCCCCACCCACTTTTTTGCAGTCCAATCATTTGTGAGGATTTGATTTAAATCCCTCTGGTAACGGTTGAAACCTCAACTAATTTGTTTCATTAGGAAATACATTACAAAATATGCTCTCCATTTCATGGGCCTTTAATAAAGGTTTCACTTTTCAAACTTGAGCTTTTCCTTTTACAGCTTATTATTTAATGCATGCTGGATTTGTGCACAATGTACCAAATGAATGAGATGATTTTGCGGAATGGGGTCCAAACCCCGCGGATCCCAGGCGGACACAGATAAAGCAGCAGCAGATTGCTTTATCCCATTAGGCAAGGCCGAGTAAATAAGCAGCCATCTAGCCCTCTGTTGTGGTGCAATCTCCAGCTGATCCCGTCACTGGCATCAGCGCCGTTGGCAGTTTGTCTTTCAAGTCAGACACCCAGCTTACCCTGCCTGTCCGTCTGGGTACACAGTTAATACTGATGCAGTACGGTTGGTAGGGCGGGGGTGAGGTGAGATAAAAAAAAAAACCTCAATCAGTCAAAATGGCTTCTCTTTCTTGGGAAGAGGACAATGTAGTAAAGATCAGTACAAATATGTGTGTGCAAATCCCAAACCAAAGCGGGGCCTAAAACTGCTGCAGTGGTTTAATATGTTTAGCTATGTTTAAATCCATTGTTTCTTGATGAAAAGAGAAGTTGTGTGCGGTGACGTAATCTATCTGTGGCATGATTTTAACAGGAATGACAGAAATAGAGCCGTGATTGACAGTAAAGAGCAGCCAATCAAATGTAATTCAGCAGAGACTCGGGATCATGGAGAGTACGGGTCGCGCAGAGTGTTGCTGCACCGCGGTCTGTGCAGAGATTTGAATCATCAAACTAAAGAAAAGAGTTGTTTGGAATAATTTAACATTTTCTGCAGTGCCAGCTTCCATGGGTAAGAGCAGGTCAGACAGTGACCAACGCTCCACATTTACTGTTACCAGAGTGAGCCTCTCTTCAGATTGTAACACTCAAACCGCCTACACGCACACACACTTCCTTGCATAATTACTGCAAATTGGGCCAATCTGTGCTGTTTGAGTGTGACTCTGCAGAAGAAAGACTGTGAGCGTCCTACCTTGGCAGCCATGATCATGGAGGAGCCACCGCGGACTCCGAGGATGGGGATATGTGTCTGGGCTGAGATGAAGTCCAGGATCTGAGCGATGGCCTCCTGATCGGTGTCGTCCCCGAACACCACGCCCTGCAGCCAGTGCTCCGTCATGAGGTCACAGATGCTTTTGATGATGCTTTTGGGGTCCGTCTCGTTCATGGTCAGCACCTCCACGTTGGGCGCCAGGTGCGTGAAGTCCCCCTTCTCGCGGGCGCCGGCTAGTGCCATCTCGCTGAAGTTGCCCACCAGGACGACGGCAATGCTGAGGCCACGCAGGATGTTGGGTAGGGCCATGTGGTGTGGAGGGGGCTGAGGGATGGGGATGTAGTGGCCGCCGCCGCCACCGCCACCCCCTCCACCCCCTCCCCCTCCCTTCTCTCTCCGTGAGTGGCAGGCCGGGGGCAGGTGGAGAAGGCAGAGCAGCAGCAGCAAGAAGGAGAGACAGAGGGAGGCGCTGGCAGTGCGGCGTGGCGGCCGAGGTGGGGGCGGGCGTAGGGGTCGGACTTGCCTCTCTTGAACATGGGCGACTGAGGGGGTGGAGGAGGAGGCCCCAGCATGGCCGTGAGGGGAGAAGGGGCTGCAGCAGCCGCAGACAGGCATGATGGAGGAGCGGGAGAGTAATACCTGGAGTAGAGGAAGGAGACAGAAAGAGGAAACAAGCGGGGAAAAAAGGATGAGGGAAAGAGAGAGAGAGGCAGAGGGAGAGGGAGAGGAGATCGAGGTTAACACAGTACCATGAAGCGCTGATTGAATAAAGTGAATTGCAAAGAGGTTACATGCATCATGTGAATCAGTGCATATCAGTGTCAGTCCACAGAAATGGGGCAATGAAGGGAGAGAGGGAAACCTTGTGGAAAACGAGGCTTTAAACACACAGTGAGGGATGAGAGAAGAGGTCACACATGACACACACAAATAGTGCATAAACACACACACACACACACACACACACACACACAGATACATGGCATGATGGCATTCGGCTTACATATAATCTCACAAAGATCAATAATTCATGTGCAATGTTCTGAAGCAGCATTATGGTATGTATTATGGAGAATATAAACTCTCCCTCCAGATGAGCCACTGGCGTCCTGACAGGGAATGATGGGAGGAAAGGGAGCAACCACGGGAGAAGGAAGGAGGGATGAAGTCATATAAGGAAACCGGAGGAAGGGCTCTGCGCCAACTCCCGACTGCTACTGACAAACTGTCTGGAGTGAGATGAGTGACAACCCAAGACACACGGACAAGCTGACTGACGCTGAAAATTGATTAAGTGATTGACGTCAGAGATGCTTGGAGCAACGCAAAAGGCTTTGATATGATACTGCCGCCCCCCCCCCCTCCCCTTCAACCCCTATTGGCCTAGTTTACAGTCACAGTCATTCGCTGTCCATCCCTTCGCCTTTCCACCTCCCTCCCTCCCTCCCCTGTACTACTTGACCGTATCTCTCTCCCTGACTCCCCGGTCGCTGTGCTCATTTATAGAGTTTTTCATTAATGGGGATGCAGATGGAGGAAGGCCAGGTGGGCCAGGGAGAGAGAAGAAGACGAGAGAGAAGGACAGTGAGAACAACAAAAACTCCAATGTGAAGAAGGACGCTGCTGTCCCTCTGAGAAGGATGTATGTGGATCCGTATGTTTACATGTGAGTGTGTGGGAGGCCACGCGTCCGCTTCAGTTTAACAGCATATAGTCCGTGTAGGTGTGCAGTCGGTGGGAATAGATTTTCACCATTGTGGGCAGTGATAACCAGGACAGTGGGGGTGTAGTGTATTGTGTGTATATCTCATACATGACTGCATTTAAAACCAGGCAGATGGAAGGTACAAAGAACAAAACAACAACACGACGATCAGCCTGTGAAGCTGACAGCTAATAAGACAGGAAATGACAGAAGGGACAGAAACAGGGAGAAGATTGAGAGAGAGATAAAGGGACGTTCACAGAGATGACAGAACAACTTCTTTAGGGAAAACTAATTGCTGAAGGTTCGTCAGCTCTAATTACAGGTCCCTGTGTTAATAGTCAATTGCACACCACTCTCCAAGAAGGATGGAGAGGTGGGAGGGAAAGAGCGAGGGAGGGATGATGTGGAGACAGAAAAGGAGGAGGGGGAGTGGGAGGAAACAAGGGGACGACGGGGAGTGTAAACCAAGGAGGACCTCGGTGGGATGCAAGGAAGATGAAAGGAGGACATGCAAGGAGAAGGAGAAGAAGAAAGAAGTGACAGAAGACAGAGTGAGAGAGGATGGAGGAGAAGTGGAGGAACAGGGAAAAAGATGAAGAGAGAGAGAGACAGAGAGAGAGCGAGATGCCCTCTTTGAATCTGGACTTCTCTGGCAGCACTCTGTTTCCATGGCAACAATTAAAATAGGCCTACATGCGCACACATACAGACACAGTTGATGGACACACAGATACACAAGTGCACACACACACATTTTGTTTGACAAGCATTGATCATGTAAATGCGGTGATGTAGTCCAGTGTTCCGAACACTCTGCATCCTTGCAGTAGGCGGATTTCACACAAGGACTCCTCTAATGCACAGATTAGCATAGAGACCTCCGACACACACACACACACACACACACATACACACACACACGCACACACACACAGAAAACACATTCTTCTTCTTGCATACACACCCAACTCACCATCTTGCTCTCCATATCTCTCCTTGTCACTCCCACACAGTAGCCTGCAGCAACACACACACACACACACACAGACACACATCTGCCACTGTGTAACTCCAGAGATCACACTGAAAGATGGGGCCATTAAAAAGTCCCATAGTGAGTCAAGCATGTGTCATAAAGAAACACAAAAAGCGCATATTAAACTGTAGATTACACAAGTCGGGTTTGTGACACTAACTGACCCCGTTTCCCCGTCAGACAGGCCTCACGTCTCACCCACCATTTGCTGTATTAGCCACACCAGCGCACACAGCAGTCATATCAGTGACACACGGGTGGACTGCAGATAGCCTGCACCAGCCTAAGACCCTGAGGTCCATGCACTCACACAAGCATGCATGCATGCACACATAGACACACACACACACACAAGTATACGCTATATGCTAAACCATCCTTCAGGAATGTTTATATTCAACAATGCCTGTATACACTTGTTTGAAAGAAAAGGTTTTAGAAAGGGAACCATCTAAATTCACTGATCTTATTCTTCAGTATTTTGTGAATATTTATCCTTTGGAGGGAAAATGTTAATCTCATTGATTTCAACTTCCCATAAACCCCTGCGATAAAAATAATAATAAACTTTATTTTTATAGCAACGTTCATTCAGAATTGCAGTTCAATGCTTTAACAGACAGCAAATCGACATTTAAAACACATTAAAGGCAGCATTAATGACAACTAAGCCCTATTTATGAAAAGATACATAGAAGGCATACTAAAAATAAAATAGAATATTAAGTGTAACGAATAGAAGAATGAAGACGAGAGAGACAGAGGGACCGAGAGCGAGGGAGAAAGAGGTGCAGCTCCACAAATAGAAAATCAATATTTGGTGGTCAATGTTAATATTGCGGTGGGCCAAGATGAATAAATACATAACTGGGAGATTCTGGAATCACAAAGAAAAATATACAATAGAATAATTTGTGATTAAAGGGTTTAGAGAGCTGGAGAGAGGAAGTTCTGACATCACTTACATGACGTTCAGGTTTGTGGTCTTTCTAGTATTTTAACATTTTACACACACACATCTTATACAGATTTATCCCTTATATATATATATATATATATACCAACTACCATACATACTAAAGTCCTATGGGGTTGCCAATTCTCCATTTTCATTCCTTCATTCCTCCCCCCCTTCCCCTGCTCTCCTGAGCTGATTAGGGGGGTAACTCTTTATCCACAATCAACCAATCATGTCATAGGTGTCAAATTTTAATCTGTTCTCCCCCTCGCTGTGAGCTGTCATTTCAGTGTGAGCTGTCCTCCACCCAGTTCACCTCCCGTTCATCACTTCAGTGCCCAGGACTGAGCTCCACTTTTATCATCCAGTTTCTCTTCATCCATCATCACCACCACTGAGGTCCAGACTTCACCCAGGGATACTCTACTCTGCTCTCAGACTCACTACCCTAAAGCGGTGATGTCGCCATATAAGTATCAGCAGCAAAATTAGATACATATGATCAGATTACTGATTAGATTGTTAGTATTAAGTATCAGTGTTCAGCAGCATGTTAGTGTTGTAGCTGCTGGAGCTAGTTTAACTACTTTATACACAGTTAGCTAGTTTAGTCCAGTGGTTCCCAACATAGGGGTCAGGCCCCTCCAAAGGGTCAGCAGGTAAATGTGAGGGGTCATGAGATGACAGAGGGGAAACTCATTTCTGATTCACAATTCTAGTTTTCATTTTTTTTTCTTAACTTTTCCTCTAATCTTTGATTTTTGTGATACATTGCATCACTTGAACATTTATTTTAATAAGACAAGTTAAAAGAGAAAATCTCTATTGGGTTGAGCTGTTAAGAACTCAGACATGAGAAATATGTTTGTAAAATGTCAAAGACTAAAAGACTGAATCCAATGTTTCATCATTAATTATGTGTTGTATTTTAATCATGAATCATGAAATGTAGTGGAGAGGAAGCATAACGTAGCTTGAAATGGAAATGCTCAAATAATAATTTCCTCCAAATTGTCCTTAAGCACAATATTTGAGTAAATGTACTTAGTTACTTTCCACCACTGATAAATATAGGTGACATGTTCTTACAGGATATGTTGCTACATTTACTTTTAAATGCATGAAATAATCTCACAGATACAGGAAGATTAAGGAGCAGTACTTCCCTGTTGCCTGGTTAAATGACTGCTTGCTTCAGCCTCTGTTACTGTACAGATGCAACAACGCATCGGCCAATTAGGTAAGAACACAGAGTCTCAGGTAGTTACCCAGACTAACAGAACCGAGGACTAAGTGGGCCCACATGGACAATAAACAGGGTAATAGTCATTAATGAATGTCAAGGCCAACATATTGCTGTAGTGGAAAGTTGACAGAGCAGGGGATATGAGGCCTGACACTGATATTACAGCTCTGTAATTGGCCTTCTTTTTTTGTTTTTTTTTTAACTATGAATCCCACTATTATATCACAGCAGGCGTCAACACAAAACCATCAGAAGGGAGGTGAGAACACTAGCCTCACACATACATGGATGTACAATCAGGGAAATTAGGTCAAAATACCTTGGCTGACCTCACAGGTGAACCAACGGGCATCATATTGTTTGACTTTTGTGTTTAATATATGTGACGGAACGGCCACTCTGTTCCAATCGCAGCATATTCTGTTCTCACGGTAATAAATCCACACAGGACAGGCAGCATTACTGCTGAGAAGGGTTAGTGCGCTTGTGGGCAAAATGTGTGTGTGTGTGTGTGTGTGTGTGTGTGTGTAGTTGATGAATTTGGTTTGAAAGGTTGTGAGCAGTGCGAGCAGTGGACTGGGTTTCTCCTAATGCATTTTTAGAACTGACATTTATGGGCTTTTTTGGCCAAATGAAAGCATGCAGAAAAATGTAACCTTAGCCGCTAATCTCTGCCCGAGATGGTTTCGATTTGAAATTGATTCACCGGCGGGCAGCACATGGCGATATTAAAAACATTTCTCAGTCTGCGGCAGCATTTTGAAGAGGTGAGCTCCCTCCCTGCCCCGGGGGTGTGACCGGGGTCACGGAGCAGGTCACTGCGCCGCATATTGATGAAGAGGAAGAGGAATCAGCTGGACGCAGGGGTGGCTGCCAAACGTTATGAGACTATGAAAGGAACGATGGCCTAATGTGTGAATTCATTACGAACTGTTCCGATAAATATTCATGAAGCCTGCGCGCGCATGTGTGCGTGTGTGTGATTATGTGTTTGGACCTGCGTCTGTACATGATGTTCTGAAACAGCCCCCTCACCAGGACGGACCAGCTAGGCATCATAATCACATGTTCTTCTCACTGAGGCTCCAGGACCAATCTACTGGCATAATGGTGTCTATTTCCAGAACGAGGGGACATTGAGGTGCCCATCACTCTCTTCCTCTTCGATTCCCTCTTTCTCTTTTTTTTCATTTTAACTCTATTTGTCTCCCCTCTCTCCCTCTGTTTTATCATTGTGTCTCCCCCAACAATGCCTCCCCTCAATTCTCCCACTTATCTCTCTCCTGCGCACTCTCGTCGCCCTCTTCTCATTATGTGGTAAGTGTCAGGTTTGTCGATGGTTTTATTTGCATGAAAAGTGGAGGACAAAGGCAAATGGCAATTTTTCACATTTATTGCCTGGTTTGATATTTCGGGGACAGCAGAAGATGGGCATGGAAGAGCCAATCTGTCTATATCTCTTTAGGATGACTCCAAACCTTCTGCGGTGCATTGTACATTATCTTAACCGGGCGCTAAGTCAGGCGTGCTGTAGCGGGGGCTTCTTTTCTCCTTTTAATTGAAATGGGGAAAATGTGGCTCACGTATCAGAAGCAGCAGCCGCAGCAGAATGAAAGTACCAGGAGTTTGAGAAATTGCCCCGTTACGTCAAACCCACGCACACTTGAGGCTACTCACGAGTGTAATTCCTTCGTGAGTGCTAGCTTGTGATTTCATTATAAGAAATGAACAGATGAGGAGAAGAAACCTCATCTGTGGCTCTTACCACTCCACGGGAACGCTTCTTGGCAGGTCCATTTTCAAAGTAGTGACTATTTTTGACCATCTCCTGTAGTTGAGAGGTTTTGGCGTCATATTGTGCGTTCTTTGTGTGCTCAGAGGCTAAAACTCTCAGGGAAGCACCTCGCCCTGAACCAAAACAAGTGCTGTTAGGTTATGAAAGAACAAGTTACCTGGACAACTTCTTTATCCAGATAGCAGAGACATGTGGGGGCAAATGATCACACACACAACCTGTGGCACCGTACTGGGTTGGACATAGGAACAGATGACCTATAGTGTCTAAACTGAAACACTTGCTGTTCCCTGCAAGCTTTTTTTAAAGTTATAGTGTATAAAATTTAGCAGTATCTAGCAGAAATGGAGAATAATATTCATAAGTGTGTATAATAAGTATACAATTCTATAAAAATACGAAACCGCCATTTTGCACCTACCATTCGCCTTTTTCATGACCACTATAGGTTCTACAACATGCTGGAATACTGCTAGCTTGCCATGAAATGCTGCCAGAAAACTACACACTGTACCTTGCAGGGTGAGCTTTCTTTAAAGGGATAGTTTAACATTTTTTGAAAATTCACCTATCAACATTATTCAAATAGTTTAATTTACCTCTTTTGTCGATACAAGCTGTTTCCAGACCAGCGGAACATAGCTGTGAGCTGCTTAAATACTGTTACATGGCTATGGTATTTTTTTGTTTTCCCCTCATCAAACTCAGCAAATACACAATTCACCAACTACCGAATGCTGTGGTAGACGAGTTGTGAGCTGCACATTCACCACGCTATGAGATAATAAGAGATTGTTACGAGACAGAATGGATTTCGTATGTAATGCCAGACTTCACTCTCCAGACACGGCTCCCCACCGGAGTGATCGCCAAAGCTCACGTCAAACAAGTACGCCATGGCTGGGGCTGCCTGAGGTTGCACGCTGTGTGACGTACTCGACATGTCGTAATGTTGTACAGTTATTGTTTCATAGCGTGGCGAATGTTGACCGATTTGTGTGTGTGTTTGCTAAGTTTGTGTAAGGGAAATCAAAAAAATACCACTCACAGCTCTGCTTCGCTGGTTTGGAAACAGCTTGTATCGCCAAAAAAAGATAAAGCACCTATTGATATGACTATGGGAATCATGCCGATGGGCAAAATTTTTCAAATGTTGCACTATCCTTTTAATATAAAAGAACTGTAATTAAAACGTGTCCAGACACAAGCAAAAAAAAACCTGTAGACAGATTTTGAAGGACAGAAGACTGTCACTTCTGGCTCATCAGCAAATGAATGTGTATATATAGATTGTAAGTTGTGGATAATTAGACAGACAGATGTTTGTTATATATATGGAATAATTATGGCATGGAGAAAGCAGTGGGGGGGGGGGCGCATCGGGTCTATGATTACGCCTCTGCACGCTTTATTTATAAGCTGCGTGTGTCTGTGTGTGTCTGTGTGTGTGTGTGTAACCTCATGTGTAGTGCTGTGTTCTGCAGTCCCTTACAGCTCTGCAGCTCCCTGCTTGTCCGTGTCACCGTTGTGGTTCTGCTGCTGCCACCGTGAACAGAAAAAGTCTGGGGGTGAGCCACTGTAACTCAACTCCCGCTACAAATCAATGGACAACCCACTTACAGAGCTGCTTCACGCTTTGTTAAAACTATTTCGTCTGTCCGGACAAGATGTGTGAGATATTAAAAGAGCGAGTGCTGCAGAAACATTCATCAATATTATCTATACTCTATTTTCCAATTGGACTCTGGCAGAAGAATGAAACAAGTTTCCAGGCATCATCTGGAACAAGCTATTGATTTAAAATCATTTCAGCTTGTTTCCTCTTAATATGCACACAAGCAGGTACAGGAGCCTATTCCTATATCAGACTGAATGTAACTAAAACAAAGTTTAACCTTGTAATAAAGATACATATGCTTTGTATATCCTGTTTTAGTGTTATTTAGGCATTCAAGGGAGACTGTGGTTCTGCCAGAGTGTAGGAAAAGATGCCAAAAAGAACGAAGGTTCTGCAGGAGCAAATTCATAAAATATTATTTAAAGCTTTATGATTTACAAAATGTACAGGAAATTGGTAATGAATGGACCAACAGTCTCTAGATCATGTTTTGGATGTGATGTAAGGTAAGACCTTAAACAAATCTCACTGCTTTCCCAAATAACAAGACAGTATAAAGTGGCCATAAAAATACGAGGATCATAAAACTACAGCTGGCTTCCAGCCAAGGTTCTGTGAGACTGTATACAGGTGCAGAGGGAAGAAAATATATATGCACTGAGCCCAAAAATCCAGCTAATCAAACATAAGGCTTGGGTGATATCCCAAATATCTATAGTATTTACAGGTTGTGATATTGTCCAGCGCAAATATCATAATATGCAACATAATAGAGGGATTCATGTATTTACCTAAATAAATGCATTTGTTTAAATAAAAGATAAATGTGTTAATACATACAGTAAACTAATTCTAATTAATTATTTATATTTTTTTGTCCACAGCCTTTTAAAGAACTGCAAATTGCAGCAGATGTGCAGTTTTCATGGAGTTGGTTTCAGATATGTGGAGCATAAAAACTGAACACTGCTTCATAAAGTTTTATATTAGCACAGACCAGGTTAGAGAGCAATCACAGCAGAGCAGAATTAAATGCACATGTATTAGTAACATTTTTAAATGATGTTCCGATATGGAAATAAAATGTTGCATATGACAGAAATAAATTAAAAGAAAAATGTTCTAAACCTATCAGAGTGAGATGATGGTTTCCTGCAACTATTCAAACTTCCCAGCACAGAAGAGCTTGACCTGCTCAATTATTCCTTCTGTGGACACTCGACTGCACTTAAACCGCCCTTCAGCTCCCGTGGCCTTCCACAAGATAAAGCTGCACTTCCTAGAAATAAAGTACACACCTATCCGCTGCGTGCCTTTACCCT
Organism: Eupleurogrammus muticus; assembly: GCA_036785175.1. Lineage (NCBI taxonomy): Eukaryota > Metazoa > Chordata > Actinopteri > Scombriformes > Trichiuridae > Eupleurogrammus > Eupleurogrammus muticus. The sequence continues at coordinate 20,350,852 of JAYKQN010000011.1, read as the reverse complement.
GATAACCTTACACACTACTCTTTTTAGGTTATTAAAATCCAACCAAATCTGCATTTCCAGAGTATTTGACTCCCGAATTGTGACGTGATTCCAGCATAAAGAGCAGTATGTGCAGGACAGATCGGGCGGCAGCTAATGTTCAGCTTACATTCTAATGTGGAGGACCACTCAGCTTGATTGGCAGGTGGATGTAATGATACTACTCAGTGAAATGTGTATTTTTTTACCAGAAGGAAATGTGATTGAACTTTGATGTTTAAAACACAAAGAAAGAGTGTTTTGTAATTGCTTTGACAAATACTGTGGGTGAACAATATGAAGAGGATTAAAAAGATATTTTTTTTTTAATTGACGAATAAGTGTCCTTATTCTGTAGAATAATCTCTTGTATGTTGACACTTGGATTTTGCATTGTATAAGCCAGGGGTATAAGTTTTGTCCTTCTGAGTATACCCGGACTAGTCTGCATGATGCATGATGTTGACAGTAATTGTATTTTTTATCGTCTTGCTTAGTTTGGTTCTGGCTGCATCCATTACGATTTCTGCTATAGGGAGAAACACACTTATGACGTGTTTGTATTTCTTTAAACCAATCACAAAACAAAACCTCATACAAAGCAGTACATTTTTTCTCCAGCGTTACTAGTGAGAGAGTTTTTGAACATGGTAACAAGCAGATGGCAGAAGGTAGGGGGAGAATGCTGACTGAAACATCAGGGGGGCGAGCCTATCCTTCATGTGAGGTGAACGATTAAAACCGAATCTCTCTGTCACTTTTGCAACATGTTTGGTATTAAATATTTGCCCCTCAGCTGACGAGCCACAATACAGCTGCTGCCCGAGCACTCGGCAGCTGTTCCTGGCCGCGTCCGGGACCCGAGCACGCTCCCGTAGGAGAGGGTTGCGCGGCGTGAGAGGAGGAGTACGGCGGCGCTGGAGCCCCCGCACTCGCTCGGCTAGTTTACTGGGTAGACACAGTCTCAAATGCGGAGCATTTTCTTATCGTTTCCTCGGATGTGGCAGCTGCTGAACGGGTAAAATTGCCTGCGGCTGTTTGATGATGTTGCTGGTACTGCAGCTGAGGGAGCCACACGCAAGGATAATGCGTGATCAACTTACTCGTCCACACACTTCCATCAAGCCAGGGGTCAGACCGGAGGGGAAACCGTTTAGTGTCAGGTGCTGTGTATGGGTGTGCGTGAGAGAGAGAAAGAGCGCGCAAACATTGTGTAATATTGTGCATGTTTGATGCTAAACTTGTCTTTGTCTACCATCAGCTGTTCAGTTTTGAATATCGAGTCTCGTATGGACACAGCGATACTTAAACACTCCAGACTGATGAATGTGTTTTGACAGCACTCAGGAAGATAAGCGTTTGGTCTCTAGGATCTCTCCCAGGGACACGCTTCTATTTACACCTACTCTGCCTAGCAGAAGAGACGCTTAATCTTCTCCACGATTTGTGGCTTCACGGCTGAAATCCCCCTTCTTCTACCTCATCCACCCTTCTGTTCCCTCCTTTTGCTCTTCCTTACCTACCACCTCATTTTATTTCACTTTCCCCCTCTCTCCTCAGCGGCCTTGCATTAACATTAGTGCTTCAAGTCTACTTCATTGTATGAGGCCGTGCTTCAGACTACGTTGACTGTGAAGGTAAAGCTCAGGATAAAATGTGTATGGTGCTTCGAGTGACCGCCCCGTGCCAGTAACAGCCCTGTAATCACTTTAAATGTGTTTTATTGTCAGCTTTTCACAGATTAGAGCCACAATAATCTGTCCTGCTCCATCCATCTCATTCCAAGCTGTTATTTTTGGCACCATGATTCTGCCTTTTCTAGATTAGTAAGTGTTTTTTTTTCCTTCTTTGTGGGGCTGTGCTTGTGTTTGTGTGTGAAGTGAGAAACATCAAGGTTGTATAGCAAGGTATCTGCACCACTCCATTGTGGAGGGAAATAATTTCAAGTGCATGTTGTGCTGGATTGGTTTCTTAAAGGGAGATACTGGGGTATGCAGTGTGACTGCATGCTCAAAATCTGCCTCTTAAAGTGAAGCTCGGCATCTTATGGGTTACTGTTGGATACATCAAAACCCCCAGCACTGAAATATGCTTAAGTAAGAACACGGCCTAATCTGCTACTGTACTGTGTCTGTCATGTCTGCTGCTACAATACACACATCACTAACCCTGCAAATTGACAAAGAGGAAACATCTGTACAGGAAAAATAAATAATTGCTTTTAGAAAAATGCCACTTCATTATTTAGTATAAATTTGCCCTTAGAAAATATCAGTCAACAGTCTGTGGAACTAGTTGCACCTTCATTTCAATATTTCAATAGCTAATCTTTACTGACGATTTTTTATATTACTATCCTGCAAACATGTTAGTTTTATTTATAAAGTGAAATTTTCAAACAACTTAGCAAAATCCAAAAAATAAAAATAGCAAAGGCACTCCAAGATTGAAAAAAGGAGAAAAAAAGCCTTCAATTTAACATGGCACAAATATGTGTAAAAGCAATTGGGCCTTTATACGTTGTTTTTTTTTTAAATTTCAGAGTGCCTCTGCTGTTTCTTTCTTTTTTTGGATCAGAAGGGCACCTTAGTATACTTCTCTTCTCAATTTACTAGAATGTACCAAAATTTACAAAAAAAAAACATTTTCTTTTCTATCATACCATCAAGGAGCAGAATTCAATAAAATATATCACCCTCACTATCTGTGTTTAAAAGAAAATAAAAGAGTAAACGTGAATGTTTTAATTCTAGCTCACTTTTATTTTATTTCTGTTTATAGTTTATTGTCTTGCCTTACCGTTTCTCTTTATTTGATTATGTTTTTTATTTCTTTTTTTTCCTTTATTATTTTTCTCCTTTTTTATGACTCATATGTTGAAGTTGTGGTGAAGCCCTGCACAGCCACTTCATTATAATTGTACTGTATTTATTTTTTATGTATTCTTTATGTGTGTGAATGAAATAAAACGAAACCAAAATAAAATCAAAACGGATGATCAGTGAAACCAGCCAACCACAACCTTTCTCAGGTCTGTGTAATTTACACCACACTGTAGGAAAACTATCTACACTCCCCCTTTAGGCTGAATATTGACTGATGAGTTTAATTTCAGCTATCAATTCTGTTGCTAATTTTACACATTTCAATTAATTCCAGGTATGCTTGCATGATTAAAAGCTGCAGGACGATCTGAGGTTTCGATACCGCCATTTTCGCAGTTTTCCATTATGCACACGGACTGAAGGTGCACATATATCACCAGCCTTTTTTCGGGTGTTGTTTTCTTTCCGCACGATCATCACAATTTTCTTGCAGACGTAAGGCTGTCACAGCTGTCTTTCTAGCCGGGGCGCTGAGCATCTCGCTCGCTGCGGGATGATGATGAGAGTCCCCGCCGGGATAATGACATCTAAGAGCATCTCTCCAAACGGATGTCCCCCGGATTTAATCCCACGCAACGCTCAGCCTGAGAGGGGACGCGCACCCCCTTGGAGAAGAGCGGCAACGCCACACACGGATAGGGACAGACAGGCCGGTCTGCCAGCCGCTGTGACACATGAAGAGAGGGTGATTCAGGCTGGACGGCACACGGACAGGAACAAACACGCTGCCACAGGTGAATGTGTTGGCGTCGTGGGTAAAAGCTAACACTTTAGGGTTTTCTAATCCCTGCAGCCCTTATGACAGAACATCTACTAGAGACACACAGCAGATAAAAATGCCACAGTGGTCTTTAAGCTGATAATATATCCCCCCCTGTATGAAAGCAGCTACAAGTAAGAAATTCTTTAGCTCCCGTCCACGAGATTCACTGTCTTCCTTAAAGACACATCTATAGGTCAAACTCTGAGTAGGAGGGCTGCTTCAAGCTTCAAGGACATTCAACACAGTTCCTGCTGTGCCAGGCCGCTGCCACGTCATAAAACTTTAAAGGGACTACGAGGAACTTTAAACTGGCTATGAAATAGTCTCTGATGCCTCTATGTGACCTACATCAGCGAACCAGACCATCAGCGAGAGGAGCGGTGTTTTTATATAGATATTCTGAATGTCTGTGTTGGAGTTCAAAAGAGAGGGAGAGAAAGAGGGAGAGAAAGAAAAAGAGAGGGGTGACAGTGGAACAAGCTAGAGAGTGAATGGAAAATGAGCAGCAGTACCAAACCAATGCAGTGAAACAGAGATAAATGTTACTTTCTGTTTGTTTGAACAAATAAACACTGACACACAAACTAAAAAAGCAATGAAATTAATCATAATTAATAGTATCCTTCATATATGGATTTATGGTCTAATATTAAGTAATAAAATATACTTTCTACCTAGTAATTAACATCTACACTCATAATCACATGGAAGGTGAATAAATGAATTGAATATAATGAGTGGATAAGTAAGTCCTTTTGTCTCAGGTACCGCATTTAGATGAAAGTTCGAGGTACCTGATGCTACTTCATACCAATATTTTATTTATTTTAATGTCTGTTTGACAGGGACATTGCATACAGCATTGCCGAACAAAATAGGGGAAAATGTGATGCATATAATGTCTAGCTTCAGATAATTAGCCGACTTTGTCCCTCGTCAGACGTTTAGAATTATTACTGAACTATTACAATTACTGAAAAAAAAACATAAGCTTAATTTAACATTACACATTAGTAAAGTGTAATGTTGACAATTACTTGTAAGAAACTAATGTTCAAAAATTCCACTTCATTTCAGAGGGAGTATTGTATTCACAGCTTTAGTTACATTTCAGATTAGGACTTTAATATTATAACATATTATATTCTAATATCTATATACTATATTCAGTTGTGGCTCTTTTTATTTATTGTTATTTTTAAATTTGATAAAAGGTGCGAAATATTAAGATGCAGTACTATTACTATTAATTCTGTTACTATCATTGATCTAATCTAAAGTATCTCAAATTGGCTCCACATTGATAAAGTAAATTAATAAAACACTCTGACATGGGTGACCTGGTAGCTGAGTGGTTAGGACACATTCCACATGGGCATAATGTGCAGCGAGTCCCCAGGTCATATCCAGGCTGGCCTGACCTTTGCAACATGTCACTCCCCTACTTGCTTTCTCCCTTCTCTAACTCTCCCCACATCAATGAAGGCAAAATGCCCAAAAATAATCTAAAAAGAACATTCTCACATGCATTTAGTGATTAAAAACAAGGAGTATAATAATATAACCAAGATATTTTTAATTTTGATACTACTGGTATTTTCTTTATAGCACATGTGGTTTTCAATTCAGGACTTTATTGAGTATTTCTGCTTCTTACACCACTGAATATAATCACCACAGGTATGTCTGTCAAGAAAAAGAAACTACACTTGACCTTGAATCTTTTCAAACAGTTCAGTGATAGAACAACTGTAGCTCGAATGCTGATGAATATTCATGCAAGCAAATACATCCAAATGGCAGCCCTGGCTACGGGGAGCATATGTAGGAGATGATGTGACTCCCGCTCGGGTCAGGAGATCTCCAGAGCCACTCTGTAGCTGTCACCATGACTACCCTCAGGACTCCATTTGCAGTGCCGCAGCCGGCGGAGAAAGAATCCCTCCAGTACCTTCAATTAGCAACCCATTATCATTCATGAGTTTGTTTGTGCAAAGCTGTGAGATTGGATTCCAGTTAGTCTTTTCCTCCCTGCGTTGGCCTGCTGATAAAATGAGAAGGGAAGCAGAGGCAGCAGTGTTAGAGCTGCAGCCCCGTGCTCCGCTGCAGCCGCTGCCGCCGCTGCCGCCACTGCCGCCGCTGCCACCGCTGCCGCACTCCATTGGGCTAATTTCTGCTCCGTTGAG